>PVKZ01000060.1:6434-1206434 GCA_004027375.1 Macroglossus sobrinus | reverse complement strand
GGAAAAAAGGTGTTAGATTCCCATACCCTCTTTCCCCACACTGCTATCTCTCAAATCATGAGACTCAATATGCAAAAGGACATTTCTGCTGCTTCTTTGAATTCTTGAGTAAGTAATGAAATGATCTGCATCAAGTAATGGACAACATAGAACTTCTAAGGTTGAATATTACTGTGGTCTGACAGTTGGTCTCAAAGTGCTACAAAGCCAATTGTAAGAATACAAACCTATGTCACAGGTCTGCACATCTGCTGAGTGGTTGTGGTTGTTACACTTAGAGTATCACAAGAGGGTTGTGAGGCCCTATATGGAGGGTCTGTCTACAATTCATGCAGGAAGTTGTATAGTGCTGGAGTGATTTACTCCTGATCATCTTGCTTGAGGTCACCACCACCCCTACCTGGTTATGGTGGCTGGTGTTTTGAGGCAGGAACTGGCAATGAACCTCTGTGCTGTGGCTGCCTGTGTTGAACCATAATTTGTCAATAAAAATAAAAGGCAATTTGATAGGCAGGTAGGTTTTTGACTCAAACATGGTGGTACAGGACACCTAAAACTGATAAGACACTGGCCACTCTTATTGTTTAGGCCACTGTGCATGCCAGTGACCCTCTGACTAGAACTAATGGACATGGAAAAGTTGCATGGGCTCTACAAGAAGGTCAGTGGACAGACAATGCTAGATGAAGACAATCCTAGTTGATAGAGTGCTCAGGGCATGCCCTAGACGTTGGTGCACACGTCAGACATGTTCCCTTCCTGCCCTTTCTACACTGAGGCAGCTGGGAACAAGCCACCTGCCACCCTTAAGCTGGTCTCGACTTCTTCCTGGCTGTGGTCTGCACGCCTAGTGGCTGCTTTTTTAAGTTTAGTTGTTCACAAATGCAGTCTGTTAGCCTTCTGGTAGGTGGGCCAAACTTAGTGGAAAGTTGTTAACATACTTTTAATTTTGTTGATATACAAATGCCCATATATGTGTATTTATATGTACAAACATACATTTATATTTAAAATAATTAATCCAATAAAGGCTTTTTGCTCTATTTGAGGTGCTTGAAGCATTGGAAAAATACTGAGATAGATGATTATATTCAGTTACCAGGTATATTATGTGTATGTGTATATATATATATATATATATATATATATATATATATATATACACACACACACACACACACACACACACACACACACACACACATTGTTATGCTGGAGTTTACACATCAAAACAATTAACATCTTCTCTAGGAGTGTATTATGTTAGTTTCCCTTTCAAGATTGGCCTAGGAGGAGATGTGAATGTGTTATATAGTCTTCTGAATATCCTATTTTGGAATCTCTATGCCAACAGGCAGTATGTGTGTTTAAAGAAAGCATAAAATGCTTAGTAACTTAGATATGTCTTTTCTGTTCAAAGATTGATTGCAGTGTAAATAAAGAGCATAGTAAATGAGTGTTTCTGAGGAACACATGCAAACAGTAAGAAATGTAACAATTATAGTTGCATAGTATATTGAAATAATAAAAAAGTAATGGACATAGAAAAAAAAGCAAATGTGATTAAATAAGGCATTTTATGATATATGTTATAAAATATAAGTATCTACTTTAAAATCTTTTAATATTTCAATAGTTTTCTCTGTTTTAGAATTATTTTGGTGTGATACTTTTCTAACTATGCTTTGAAGGGAGGGTTTTAGTATAATACTCTGCCACTGTAACTGCTCCTCCATCCCTTACCACACAAACTCATACCTGTTCTTTAGCTTACTATTTGTATAATCCTCAGGTTTTGTTTTGTTTTTGTTTTTGTTTTGTTTTTGAGAAAGTGTTACAAAGCTAAAAAGTTTAAAGACTATTGCTTTAGATTTTTTATTAACCAGTTATGACTAGTTTATTAGCTGCCTGGTTTTATTTGCAGAATGTTTATTTAAGTAGCATACACTTCAGTGCAAAACCATCCACTGAATGAAATAGTCCTCTAACTTTTTGTACTTCATGCATTCATGCATGTTAGACTCAGGATAAAGTCTGTTGTAATCCTGTTGAACACATCTCTGAAAGCTTTCTAAAGCTGTGTCATTAAATTAACCAGTCTAGTTCTCTCTGATACTGAATTTTGTTCTTATATGGATATGTCAGATTCAAGGATCAAGGACAATTTTTTGAATTCTACATCTGCTTTTATAATTTCTTTAGCCTAGGTATGAAGGCAGAACTGCATGCATATGACCAAAAAGCATTTTTATATGTATTTGATAGGAATTATAGAAAAATAGAGATGAGGTAAATTTATTATTTTTGAACTAATAGAACATAAGTGATATCTCATTTGTGTTTTTCATAACTAGTCTTGTGCTTAGGCAGCATTTTCCATTTTATCCTATACCTCCTCAGCATGTTAATAGGATGGCTTCCAATTTGTTTAATTAGCTTAAGAATTTACTTAAATATGTTTTAATTTAGAGGAGGTTATTTACCCTTTTTTTGTACTTAAATGCCTCCATTAGAATGTCCTTTATGTAAGAGTGCAGTTTCCTTTTAAAAGAAATTTATTGCTTTCCCTAAACTAAAAAAGAGTGGGCATCTATAACATATGCTTTGGTATTTATTGTTCCCCTGCCATGCTTCCAGAATATCAGAATGATAAGGGGAAATCATTAGATTCTCTCCATTTACTTTTAACAGTTTTAATTGGACAGGATCATTATTACATTTTCTTTTAGTGAATTGTAGGTTAGATTTTCAGTGAATCAAAGTGTTCAGGTTGTTTATGAGGTTCAGCCCTTGGCATAATGTCACTAATGATTTCTACAGGACCTTGAAAATCAAGCAACAGGAAAATCTATCAACAAAGAGATATAAATGGAATATTTTTAGATCAAAAATAAGATTCAAAGCTTTGTACTGGAAGAAAAGGACAACAGTGGGCAATTGCATACTTGATCACTTTAAATGCAATCAAAATGGCAGTGCCTGCCTAATTGCCAAAATAGCATCTGGACACATGGAAAAATGAAACAGCAGTTGTATTTGATAGGGATTATTGCCATTATGAAATTAATAAAGAAGTCCCTTATGTTATGAAAGCAGTGGTTAGTTCTTTATTTTTTTTTCTCAAAAACTTTAGACATGTTTTGATTTCAAAATTTTTACTGGTGTATTTTTCCTAGAGTATGCAATGATACTTTTTATGATGCAGTTTCTAATATGGAGACCCTGTGTTTTTTCTTGAGTCCTTTTAGTGGAAGGGAATAAAATATTTGTGTATGTGCATGTATGTTGTATGTGCATGTGTATGTGTGTGCATATGCAGAAGGGTCAGGGAAAGCTGTAGAATTCATGGTTTCATTTGCCAGAGATGAACTCTATTCTCCTGCTATTTTAAGAGCATCTCTCACAAGTGACTGCCTAATTGTCCAGATCAATGGCTTTTTAAATAGACCTCTTTTAAAAACATTGTCATTGTGTTATTTGTTCTTTCTTGAAACTTTTACTGTTTTTGGTTTAATGCTTTACTCACCTTATGAAACAGCCTTTATACCGATGAAATAAAATCTACTTTTTCTATGATATTTTTACACAATTCAGTGGACTATTTCCATCTCTAAGTTGGAAACCTCTACTTATATGTTCTGCCATTATGTCATATTCAATGTAACATCACTCTTCCCACAAAAAATCCCAACTTCCAAACTTCTATTAATACTACAACTGTTTTCCATGAACTTTAACACTCCAACACATGTTTTTTCTTGCACTTCAATCCTAGTCTAGGTAAGGCTTTTTTGAGGATGTAATATGTAAACCTAGATATCAAACTGATAATGAGAGAGGCAAGCATATTTTCATCTCACGAAACAGATTGTGCAATGGCCTTGTGATACCAGTACACACAAACTTAGGCTCCTGAGGTATCCAAATTCTTTTCTTCAGATAAAGAATGCCGTCAGTATTATAAAACTTGACATGATTGGTGTTAAGGATTATAATAAATAACGAGACAGAGCCATCTATTTTTATAGAGCTTAGAAGCCAAGTAGAAGAAACTTATTTTACTTGTTATTATGAAAATCCCAAAAGGGATAATAGGTGAGGAATCAAAGTAAGATTCCAGTAGGGTCTGATGTTTCAAAAAATCTTAAAGAATGAGTAGAAATTAGCCTGAGAAATTAGGGTAAGGGGGTATGGAATATATTCCAGGAAGAATGTACATTTCACACAAAATCATTGAAAGGAGAAACAACATGCCATTTGCCCTCAAATATACCTATTTATTAGAGCTGGAACATGAAGTCCATAGCATGTTGGGAGAGGTGGGCTGGATAAGGAGACTATGACAGAGCAAGAAGAGTCAAATATTTAATTTATAATAAGGCTGTCACCTCTCAAACTTGAGTTATATATAAGCCTCTTTAAAAGAAAAAAAAATTATATAACCCCAAGAATATATTCACTGGTCTTTGAATGTCAATTAAAAAATTTATTCTAGAAATGAATATATCAAATCGAGGATTGTCATTAAAAATGAGAATTTTGGTCTTTCTAACAGGTAAAATACTTTTTAATGTTAATAAAAAAATTATGCATTAATCACAGGTCTCTGAAAATATGTCTCTGAAAATCTGCTGACCAGAATTTGAGAAATACTGTGTATAGTTAATGGGCAACCATTGGAGAGATTTTAGTTTAATTAGATAAGTATTTAAATAATTTAATTCATGTATACTTAACTTTTTTTTTGAAAAAGCAATGGACTCACATTTGAAATAGGCTTCATATTCTCATCTAAAGGCCCAGGCTGGTGGAGTAGTTTCTATCTGGAAAATGCTATTTTCATGGTGTAAGACAGAAACAAGATAAAGTGGCGGAGCTAAATAAAACATTGGAACACAGAAAGCCCTGTGTTCCATTGGCCAAAGCAATGTCTATGATAAAGTCAATGGGATAAGAAGTAAACTAATTGGCAAAGAAGTATAGCAAAGGAGAGAAAAAATTATTTATGCATAAATAATACAATTAAACATTAATGTTAAAGTTTTGATTTTTTGCTAAGCTGAGAGGTTAAAAAGTGAATATCTCATTGTAGTTATATTTTTAAAAGTAGAAATATTAGAATATGTTTATGTTATTACTTATTTATTTTTTATTAAAAATTATTGGGTTAACATTGATTAGTAAAATAAAATTATATTATTTGCCTGTTTTACTATTGGATTATCTTTTTCTCATTGATTTCAAAGGGCTCTTTACATATTACAAAGGCTAGCTCTTTCCTTTGATATGAGTTGCATATATTTTTCCCAACTTGTGTCATGTCTTCTGATTTCTTTACAGTGACTTTTGTCATTCAGAAGTTTTTGATGTTGGTATACATAAAGACTGAATAAATCTGTAGTTTGATCTACAAACCAGGAAAGACATAGACATATTTGTGTATTTTTAAAGATGTGCTTAGGATGTTTGCGTATCTTAAAAATGTTTGTAGTATTTTAGTCTATAATGTATTTTAAGCAAGATTTAAAAATAAATGTTTTTGATTATAGATCCATGATTTGTTTAGAATTAATTAATATTTAGGTGTTTTTAAATACTAATATTTCATTTCATTCCTCAATAGTTCTTCAACATCAGTAAATTTTACAAATACTAATTTTCTTTTTTTCTTATTTTATGAAAGTATGCAGTATAAACAATGAAATCACTGTCTCTGTTTCTTTAAGTGTGTGTGTGTGTGTGTGTGTGTGTTTTACAATACAAGTGTAGATTAAAGATTCTATATTTATTTACTGATTAATTGAATGAATACATTATTTTGGCAAAGTTTGTTTTCTTGCCTTTTCATCCTGTTTATGGTCTGACTGAATTGATTTCTAAATTATGGCAGTAGTAATTTTTTAACAATAACATGAAAAAAAGATGCGATTTGGCAGAAGTTCTACAGAGTATTCAAAAAACTCATTTTAAAAACTAGGTTTTCTTAGACATAATTTCCCTGTCAGAATTTTTAACATTTCAATTTTTTTGTTGTCTTTGAGTTTCTCATATGATGTTTTGAAATTCTTGATAAAGACAGAGTCCCAATTATTTATTTACCCCTCCATGCCAGTTGCTTTCATCACATACATATGATGTGTTCAATAGTAATAAACTACTTTAAGTCTCTCTTTAAATTAAGTAATGATACTAAATGTAATTGTACTTAACAAGTTAAATGAAAGTCGTAACTTAAAAATTTAAGCACAAAATATTTTTAGATATATGAATAGACAAATTTAATTATAAAATTTCTTTTGAAAACATAGTCTTTTTTTGTGATCAAATAAGTTCTCCAGGTCATTTTAGTTTAATTGGACTTAGCTGAATACACTTTAAGAAAAGATTTATTTTCTTTATCATCTAATATTTATATGTGAATATAGTTATGACATATTTTAAAAGGTTAAAATAAACTACAAGGACTAGTCTTAAAAAGGATATATAACTGGGATAAAGTGAAAGGGTAAGAAATTTTAGTTTGCAACTTAGAAAGTGATTTATCAAAGAAAAGATTATAGAGTCAGAACTTGGGAGTTGAAAGGAAACTTAAAACTCATCTTCTCTAAAATGTTAAAGACTTAAGGAAGACTACATCACTAGTAAGAAAGAAATACAGGCTATTTTAGAATGCAGACCTCTTAACTTCCAGGGAGTCATAATTCTTTCTGTTCTAGATATAAGTAGAGTAAACATTGTTAAGGGGTGACATTTTCATTTACTATGAATAAGATGTTTTTTGTCATTTACTTAGTATGCTATCAAAGGACAATATGGAGAATAAAAAAGTATAAGCAACTTAAAAATTGAGTTAAGTGTTCAAATATTTTTATATTTTACTCATTTTTAGTATTTATTTCTGTTCTATTTAGTATCAAGAAATACACACAACATCTACAGTGAAAAAACTTCACTGAAAAGTATATACTAAAATATTTTGGAGAAATAATCTAACAAGTAAGAATCAAAGCCTTGATGTAGCAATATTATGGTGCTACTACTTTTCACTTTTCTGCTGTCTCTTTTAAAATGTCAGTACAACCGATGTTCATAACAGCATTATTCAGGGTGGCCAGGACATGGAAGCAACTGAAGTGTCCAACAATAGATGATTGGATAAAGAAGATGTGGTACATATAAACAGTGGAATATTGCTCAGCTATAAGAAGGAATGAAATAATGCCATTTGCAACAAATTGGATGAACCTTGAGATAATCATGCTAAGCGAATTAACCCATACAGAAAACATTGAAAACCACATGATATTACTTATATGTGGGACATAAACCTAAAAGCAACAAACAGAGACTCTGGGACATGGAAAATAGACTAGTGGTTACCAGAGGGGAAGAGGGAGGTGGGAGTGGGAAAGTTTGATGGAGTAAAAAATGTCTACTCTAATATGTGGTGACAGAAAGAAATCTAACTTATGGGTGGTGAACATACAATGCAAAATACGTATGACTTACCGTTGAATTGTAAAAAAAAAAAAAAGAACAAAGAAGAAAAAAAAATGTTAATGCAGTGTGTTCCCTGAATTTCTTCCCAGGTTAAGAAATTAAAATACAGTTTGGTAGCCAAGCACACTTTTTAAATTTATGGTCCCATTTGAATGACTTCTCATGGATTATATGGATTTTTTACTCAATAAGTGTCTTCTGATTTTTACCACCAAAGTGACTGGTTCATGTCTTTCTTATGAACTGACAGCCATTAGACATCACTACTTATCACAAGGAGAGATGATTGTGTAATGAGTAAAAATAATAAAGGTATACGTTCAGTTGGTCTTATCTTCTTAATAGACACCCTTTCCCTGAAATGATTGTTTCTGTAAGATGGAAATTCCAATGCAAAGTAGCTACATGGAGACCAGAAAATAGTTGTTTAACCTAGGAATATAAAAATTATAATTGTAATAAGAGAATATTTAGGCATTATTTTAAAAAGAAAACCAAATTATATAATTCTTATTGATTATTATCATTCTTATTACCAGAAATGGAATAAATGTATTAATGTTTAAATTTGTAATGATATATAAAAAAATCATTTATATCAGGTTATTTATGAGAATGGGGCAATCCTCACTCAAATTTTATCCATAGTTGGGACATTTACTTAGCATTAAAGGACTTTTATTAAGCACTTTCTCATGCACTTGATATTTAATTGCTATTAGGTTGTATTTAAAACAAATTAGCATTTGCTGCCTTTTGAAAACTTTGGAGGAAAAATGTTATAACTTTGGTTTTTTCCATCTCTGCACTTCCTAGTTTTGTTACCTTGGACAAACTAATTAACTTCTTTTTATAAGCTGCAATTCCCTCATTTTAGTTGGAATAATACAATTGCATCTCTCATATTATTGTTTTAAACATTAAATGAGGTAATTTTATTTTATATGTATCACAATGACTGGTAAAAAGTCCTCAAAAATAAAATTTATTATTTTTAAATTTCTTCTAATTATTCTGAAGGTGATTAAGATATCAAACAGTGGGAGCTGTTACTAGGAATGGCATCATCTCTTTGGGAGAAGTATGAGACAAGAATTTCTAACATGAATACATTCTTAACATGTTCTTGAAGAATACTAGTTGGTCAAAAATGTGATCTGAGGACAATTCATATTTATATCCTGACAATACCATCTGTAGGCTGTTAAATGTCAATTCCCTCACGTAAATGTATTATGGAGAATTGAATTTTAGGTCTTTAAAAAAGAAGATAGGCTATTGAATTTCTTAGGTGTTTTTCTGAAAAGATCTAATTAAAAGACCATACTCAAAGTTTTAAGATACATGTAATAGGTGATGATGAGCTCATCATGAATTTGGTGAATGGCTCACTGATATACATTGATTGGAAGTTCTTTTTTTTTTTTTTAAAGAGGGAGGGTTCTTTTAAAATATTTTTAGTGAAAAAGTAAATAACAGTGAAGAGAAAAAATTAGGTGAACATTTTCTCAATGTTTCTTTTGTCAAGTTAACTCAGTGTTGGTATTGTCTGACACTAATTTGCCTTAAATTCATTGTGGTTATAACACTAAAAGTTTTATTTCTCAAAAGTAGCCTTGCAGATTCCATAAAATGTGAAAACTGAAGCTTTATGCTAGGAACATATATCAAATATTAAAGTGTAATCTGCATCTATGACTACATATTTTAATTTCAGTAATTAAAATATATGTTTAACAATTTATCTTAAAATATAGGAACAAAAATACTTCCTTTTAAAATGAGGCAATAAATATTAGAAATACTTGCTTCAAACAATGTCTAGTAAGGGGTTAAATTTGGAAATAATTTGTTTAAAATCTTAAAAATTCCTGATAGTCTCTGAGAATTTTCCAGTAGCATTCAGTAGCATTTCTTACATTTCTTTATCCTATGTGAGTCTCCTTTTTATACTTGCAGTAGAAACAACATGAGCTGAAAAGCACACTTTATCAGGTTTATTCTATTTTCCATAAACTGCTGTAGAAGTGTCAAAGAGACTCATTAAATGAAAAATTGTTTTGTATGGTTTTCTGTTGTAGTTTGTGCTTTGGTCTTCTCTGAAGGTGTAATTAGGTTTCTATATCTGTGTGTCTAGATCATTTTTATTTTTCCCACCAATTTAATTATTGTTCAATTAAGTTCTTGTCATTACTTTTCATTCATTTGTTTATTTTTGCTTAAAATTTTTTAACATATTTGCCTGGAGAGGCTTGGATCTGAAACAATTTGAATTTTGATTATATATATATATATATATATATATATATATATATATATATATGTATGTATTAGATTTGTTACAAATTTTGCTTGAGTTCTTATTTTAAAGTCATTACCACTTAACATATTGGTAAGCATTTAATAGATGTTCAGTGAATGCTAAAGTGTATCTCAATCTACAGATATTATTAAACCTTCTGGAGACCTACTTATAATAGTATAGCAAAATCACATTCAGATGTTAATTCCTATGTAGAGAATACCTGATACATAACCAATTGATTGTGTTTAACTTTTCAGGTAATTGATTAATATAGATTTATTTAACACATATTCTAGGGTAGTCATTAACATATTTACTATTTAAAAATTTTAATATTTAATGTAAAATATAAATATGTAGTAATTTACTATTAAACATTGGATTGATTGTATCAAATCAATCATTTAATGAAATTACCAATGACAGAATTTGATGAGAACATTTTGGAACTGTCTTCTTTTTGCTGACATTCCTAATCTTTTAGAAATTCTAATTTGCAATATAGAATTCAAATGAAAAAAAACTTCTATGGCCTAGAGAGGTACATTTAAAATTTTCTATTCCATTCAACCATCAAATACAGTACTAACTTAGTGCCAATGAGATTATATCAAATTTAATTTCATTACCAATTATTTGAAAACCTTTAGATCACTTAAAAAATGAGTACCATCTTGAGATTTTCATGCAGCTATAAATTCTGGAGTGTTATTTTATTCTAAATTATGGTGTCACAAGTGAAGTAAGATCTGGCTTCAAGTAACAAATGGGCCACTAACCAGCTGTATGACTGACTTCCTTTTGCCCAAGTTTAAACGTTGGGAAACTTAGGGATATACTTTCTCACTCTTTTCTATGCTACATGTGATCCATGAGCTAATCTATGTGAACAAAATTCCTTATGAGCTTGGAAGTTCCATCAGTTCAAAATGTCATTATTAGAGTGATCATTATTATATTTGGCAAATTTTCTGTCTATTTCCTAGTCTATTTCAATTCTTTCAACAGGGATAATTGTGCAAGAAATAATTTGTTTTCAAATGGCTACAGGAATGTTTATAGAAATGGGTTGAGATCTTAAACTGACTTCTTAACATTTTCCTATACATTCTTTGTGTTTATTTGGCATATGTATACTTCCACATACATATGTTAAGTGTCTATAAAAACAAAACGAAAGACAAGGAAGGTTTTGATATGAGCATCTTTCCTTTGTACTATAGTTGGCCTCAAACACTCATACTCTCTTTTTTACCTGCTCTGCTGACCTTCTGGATTAGAGTTTCAGAGAAACAACCAGAGGTAGTTGCTGTAGCAAGACAGCAGCTGGGACCATACGGATCTCAGCATCCTGCCTTATGGCCATTATCTTTGTTTCTATCTTTATGCTGCCACTATGTCTCCTTCTTGTGCTCTCCCTGCATCCTCTCCTCACTGCCTCCAGCTTCCTGACTCCAGCTCCCATTGCCCCTTCTAACTACCCTTTTGCCTTCATTTTTCTCTATTTATACAAGAGGAAACAAGGTTCTCTAATTGAAAAAATTTTCTTAAAACTATTTTTTAAATTGTATGTAGACATGCAGCTACCATTTCTTAATTCCCATAACCACTGTTAATAATAGAAAAAATTATTTTGTATACTCTATTGATTAGAGTGTATTAAATTGTAGGTCTCATGAGGACTGAAAAATAGATATTTAAAATACATGCAACAATTTTCTCATTTTTCTTTGTAGGAGTGGGTTGTTGCTGTAATAAAAAATAATTTGAGGCTAACGACAAGGAAGAATAGTGAGTAATATCCTTTCCCCTTCCCCAACTGCTGAAAATGAAAATCATGTCAGCATCAAGTCATTTTTGCCACATCCCTTGTTAACAGCTTTTTTAGGGTGGGTCATAATTCTGTGTTTTGTTAGTGTCTTAACTCCATAGTGACATGCTTAAATCGTATTCCACATTGATTCTGTAGTATATATATATGTTTATTTTTAGGAGACCCTGTGAATGATGGATCTCATTATTAAGTTATTATCAACTTTGTAAGAAAATATAAGCTTTGAATGAAGAATAAATTTATTAATATGAGAAGGTTAATAATTGATTTTGCTATTTAGAATATGTATGGTGTCACATTGTGTGTGTCTAAGAAAGTAAACTTACTGTCTGCCTGTCGCCAGAAAAAAAAAGTGGGACCTAATCAAACTGCTGTGGGGTCAACCCTTGTGGTTTTAAAGGCCCTTAATGTTGTCCAGCTGCAAAATAAAAGGAATTGGGAGGGGAAGTTGTAAGGAGTAGAGGGGGTTGGGGGGTAATGTGTGGAAAAGAACAGGGAGTCTGGCTTTTATTTTTTTTTTTAAAGTGAGTTCAGTGCCAGCCTGGACATTGGCTGTGCAGACTATTGAGCCATTGTCTGCTCCATTTCCAGAATAGCCCCCAGTTAATCACTTCGGCTTTGAAGGGAATTTCCTCGTGGAATTCTCCACAGAAAATCTAATCAACTGACCTGCCCTCTCAACAATGGAAGGCTTTTTTTTCTCTCTTTCCCTTATTGGGGCGGGCTCTGTAATGTAGCCTTTTGTGCAGAATGAACCCTCCCAGTAGGAGTGGAGAGCGTGTTTGAGTGACTGTGTGTGTGTGTGTGTGTGTGTGTGTGTGTGTGTGTGTGTGTGAAGAATGCACACTATCTCGTGTTGGTGAGTGTGCGCTTACTCCCTGACCAGATGCTGCGGTGCACGGGGCAGCCACCATCTCTGCATGCGTGTCTGTGTAAGTGTCTCTGTGTCTATATGTGTGTGAGTGCGTGTGTATGTGCCTCTGTCATTTCATGTCAAAGGTACATTACCTGATTACCTTCCTTGTCTGCCAGATTTTTATCTAGATAATTGGAACTGCTATGGAGGCTGTGACTTGCCAGCCAGCTTAGGATCTGTAAAGCCATAGTTTGTCCACCTTGTTATCTGTGGCTGCCTGGGCAGAGGAAATTAAAGAGATCCAAAGCCAGAGGAGTGCCTCCTACCCCTGACCTCCCCAGCAATCCCCTACAGGACAGTTTGTTAGTACCATCTTTTTGTTTTCATTTTTTGGTTTGGTTTGCATTTTTGTTCCCTCGCATGTGTGTTATTTTGGCATGTGGTTACCTATTCCCCTCCACATCGCACATCGTGTTTTATGGAGTTTGGAGCTGAGGAAACTTTGGTTGGGTTGCCAGGACATTCGCACCACTTTGTGGAAAGCACGAGCTAACAGTGAGACCGACAGAGTGAGTGACAAGTTGTTTACAGGTTTCCTTGAAGGGGCCTCTGCTATATTTCAATCTGTCAAAGTTGCTTTTCTTTCCTCAGAACAATGCCTGATTGTTGTATGAGAGAGAGAGAGAGAGAGAGAGAGAGAGAGAGAGAGAGAGAGAGAGAGAGAGAGAAAGAGAGTTTCCGTGTGCGCACGGAGAGAGACTAGAAAAGGGTGAGAAAGAATAACAATTCTTTGTGTAAAAATGCTATTACTATCATTTTTTTTTCTTAATTAGTTAATAATGCAGTTTAATCGAGGTTCTATTAGTATACAGATTTCTCTTTTAATCAGCAGCAAATGTATTTAAAATATACTGGTGTGTGTGTGTGTGTGTGTGTGTGTGTGTGTGTGTGTGTGCGTGTGTGACTTTTATTATTTAGAGGGAGAGAGTATGGGAAACGTGTTAAATGAGTTGACTTCTCACATTTGATGATGTCTAGAAGAGAGAATTAAAAGGAAAGGACAGGCACCCTGAGGTTGTCTAGTGCCTTGCAGTCAGAGCGTGCGGCTCAGTGGAGGGGGGAGCGGCCAGACCCCGCTGCTAGAAGTGCGCTACCCCTTTAAGAGACTGGTCAAGGAGTCCTAGGAGAGGGAGGGAGGAAAGGGGGAGAGAGATTGAGAGATTGAGAGAGAGAGAGAGAGATTGAAAGAGAGAGAGAGAGAGAGAGAGAGAGAGAGAGAGAGAGAGAGAGAGAGAGAGAGAGAGAGAGAGAGAGAGAGAGAGAGAATCAATTGGTTTAGAAGGTTTGGACTCACTTGACAGGTTCAGTTGGAGACGATCATAGGTGGCTGCTGTGACAAAGGGAAATTGTGCTTTTCCAGCATGCTTACTGACCCTGATTTACCTCAGGAGTTTGAAAGGTGAGTACAGTTTTTCCCCCCTGATATATTGAAGTACAACTCTCCGATTTTACAGTAGTCTCTGAATCAATTGGAAGATGCTCCCGTGTTTGTTAGAGAAGCTTTTAGCTAGTATTTCTGCAATCTTGTTAGCTGATTTTTGCGGTGATTGCCCGGACCAAATTGAACTGATTTGTAAAGTCTCCGAGATTTCTGCTAATGTTTTTAAGCTGCGTCTTATAACAGGAAATTAAATGAACATTAAGCATCTCTCTGTCCCCCACTCACTGCTTTTCTCTTGCTCATTCACTCTCCTACTTTCTTCTTTCATTGATATTTTTCTTCCCTTCCACACCTTTTTAAACGCTTTTGTGCAGAATGTTAACCATTTTCAACATTTCTGTCTGGTAATTTCTGGGGTGACAGAGGTTTTAGTTGTGGTTAAAACAGAGGCTATAAGTTTCTATTTGATCCTTTCGTAAAACTTTGGAAGCTACTCAGTAAAGCACATGACCTTTTGTTGATTCAAGAGAGCAGTTTTTTTTTTTTTTAAGAATATTTAACATTACAACAATCTATTAGTAATTACTTTTGAAATGTCAAAAAAGGGAAATGGGGGTGATCCCATTCTAAGTTTTAGCAGCCACTTTTTGCACTAGCTGTATTAAACTCAATTTTGATTTACTGTAATTTTTTCCTTTTGCTATGATGGAAATAAGCATATTTGTAATTAAGTAGTTCCTCGTTGGAGAAATATATGCAATATCCTTCCATTTGATGTTGCTGCAAGTAAAGCAGGGCTTTGAAAGAATTTTAGCCTTCTTAGTGTTCCTATAATCACACACTGCAATTTTTAAATTTGAGTTCTTATCCCAGCATAAGTTCATTTTTTGGGGAACTATAAATAGAGTTTTGTTTGCCATTAAAAAGAATTCAAACTTTGTATTCTGTGTGGTGAATTAAAAAAAAAAAGCTAAAAAAAGCCAGGATGCATGATACCCAGGCTTTTTTTCATTTTCATGAAAGCTACCTTCTGTATAAACATTTGTTGTATCTGACTATGCAATGCAAGCTAGGTGCTAGACCAGCTGGTTAAAAATATGCTAAGTCAAGCTGTTCATCGCTCAAACAACTGAATTTGATATGAAAAGACGAAAAAAGAAAGGACAAAGATTAAAACATTCTAGAAGTAAAGCAATGGGAGAGAAGAATATTGAGAATAAAATAATGCTTGAATGTGGCCAAATATTAGAGAAGCCAATATCAGATCGGGGAGGAAAGTAAAATAGCCAACATATATACTTTAATACTGTCTTCTTTTTTTCATTTCTTCTTCTTTTTTTAATTGGGTTGAATCCTCTCTAGATAATTTCAGTGAATAATTTCGGTTGAACTTGCTTAATAGTTTTGAATTCATATTTTCAAAGTTCTATATATTAACTCTTTAAAATAGCTTTTGTTTGCAGATATAGCCTATTTCATATGTAGATATTGAAGTTAATATTGGAACATGCTATTGCTTAATATAGCAGTTTGTTAATATATCACCTTAAGTTTTCTAGCATGTGTGCAGAGTAGTACTTAAATGATATTCTTCAACTCTATACTTTTTGAAAATAAAACTCTGAGTCTGATTTGTAAGTGTGTTAACAGACTGTTCTTATAAAAAGGTAGTTACATATTAACAGGCTGTAGCCTATTTCTCTATATAGGCAAGCTTTCCTGCTGTGAACTTTATTTGTATTTTTTCAATTATCTCTATTTTAAACTAAACTTTTCCCTTTCCTATTCTGATGCACAAGTCTCTTAACAATTTTTTCTTCCTGGTGAGAACTTCATTTTTTTTTTGTTACCCAGAGGCATGCTTTTCTAACTGGCTAATTAAATAAGCAAGTGGTAATCAATAGAGTTGTTAGTATAGACAGTATATTTAGAAATAATAGTAGCTAAAATCTTTTTGAAAAATGTCATACAATATAAAATTTGGGGCATTTTTTATTTTTTCTTGTGGTTATATTTAGTAATAAATACAGAAATCTCAATCAAGCATTAAAATGTAATCATTTGTTTACACTGAATTTGTATGAGTAAGTGTATCTGTAGTCACCCACATAGAATATATCTTGCAGACTCAATATTGAATATTTATATTCTCCAAAGGAGGTATATATGCAATAACTACACTATCATATGTAGTCAGCTATTTTTGCCTTTTCAAATATTGGCAACTTCATTGAATAAGTAGGTTATTTATATTGATTATTAAATTTTATTGTTTATTCACCTGCTATAGATGAATTGTTCATTCAAACTTAGTCAGAAATCTGAAAAAAAAGTCTTCTAAATTTTTTTATGAAATAGAGAACCTTGCTCTAGACGATATAAACAAGTTGCTTGGGGTTCATGTATTTTGGAAATGTTATGTGATTTTTTTCTGATTTCATTTGGTAGATTCTTGCCTATCTTCTGTTATTCTTTGCAACCTGTAGACTAGTTGAAACTTTAAGGAATATTCAAAACTTAAATATAAGGATTAAAATTTGTAGTTAGATTTGTTATGTATTATATATTATCAGCCCTAAAAATGAATATGGTCAATACTGTCAGACTAATAGGCAATTCTTAAATAATTCAAAAGTAGTAACAGTTTCACTGTCTGTTAAAAATGTTTAGGAGGTAGAGCAAATTAAACAGTGATTCTAAAAAGTAAAGAAGTGAAATATGTTATTTTTATTTTCAAGCATCCTTGTCATAGTTGATTATGACTATTGAAAAACACAGTTCTCAGGTGGGAAGTGAATAGGCAAAGAATCTTCTAAGGAACTGTTTGTAAGCAAAGTCTTTTAGGTCATGCTATTTAGAGGAGACATAACTGGCAACATGGTCTAAATGTTAGTAATAGCGTCATTAGAATGAACACATGAACTCTCCTAAATTTTTTTTAAAAGACAGTACAATTATATATTTATCTAAAAATAAATTTAAAAATTGTGACCTAACATTTTTTCTTTAGGAATACCATCTATTTTTTTCATATTCATAGGATGAAAATATTTAAAGTTCGCCTTAAATATCAATATTAGCTTATTTCTAATGAATGAAAAAAAGCAATTTTTGCTCTATCAATAATATTGTATTACATTTCCTTTATTTACATTTATTCTATTTGATAATGTAATAGTTTCATGACTAAGCTACTTGTTACACTTTCTAATTGCTTTATGTTGAAATCTTAAGTAAAAAGCAAATGTAAGATGATTACTTAAGAAGACAGTTCAATAATAAACAGAAAAAAAAAATTAGGATTGAACCTAGTGGAATAAAGCAAATTAAGTTTATAGTACCACCTATTTGATTGCTTCTTTCAAAACGGGTGCAGACAACTGACTGCCTACTTTCTACACATTGAAGATAACACTATAAGAGTAAAACCTTCTGTAATGAAATTTTAACTTATTTACTTTATATATCCATCAAATTTATTTGTGGTCATATTGATTAAAGAAATATTTTTTTACATTAAAATACATTTAAGTGTTTTTCTGAAGAAAGAAATATTAGGTATTGTGAAAAACTTATTTGTTAAATAACCACGAAAAATTACTATTAGCAGTTTACAAGAATATCTCTGATATTAGCAGTACTTTAATTACCTGAAGTTTGACCATTGTAATAAAATAATTATTACCTACACAGATTTATTCAGTTTAATTAGGAACTTTTGTAAAACCATTGTGCTCATGTGATAAGTACATTCAAGTTAGCAGGTAATCTCTAGGTGTGAATCAAAGAAAAGTTACCTGTTCACATTGTCACCTAACAGCAACTGTAAACCTGTAACTTTGATATATTTTCAGAATGTTCTGATATTGGCCTTTGTTCATTTTAGTATTATTTTTAATTTACTAAGACTTTGTAGAGAAGGAGGTGCCTATAACTGATAATAGATTTTAATTGCCATCTCAATAAGTTGCAAACTACTTGAGCAAAGATGTTAATTTGGAATGCAGCTTTTATGAAACAGTGGATAAACTACACTTCTTTCACACTCACACTGGAGTACTGTCCTGAAGACTTAGCAGGAGACCTGACTGATTACCAAGAACAATTAAGGGTTAAATGTCAGTACATAATGCTGTTCAGTCTTTAGCAGGTTTGTAGATACAGAAATGAGTGACTGTTATGATTACTCCACATGTTCTTTTCTATGTTTCTCAAATATAATCAGCATACAATAAAGTGTTAATCTGCTCTTAGGAAGTTTTTAACTCATATCTGTATATGCCTCTTACCTAAGAGGCAAATAATAAGACCTGTTCTAATACTCTAGCACTTTACTCTTCCATAGTGTTGGAAGTTATTTCAAATGAATTGCATTCATAATGCATTTAAAAAACAAAATTACATTTATTGATAAAACCTGATTTTTGTCTATTCTTCCCACTGTCAATTCTCAAGCCACCTAATGCGTATATCTATAATGCAGATAAGTATTACATAGGTTGAACACCTCCCTTTTTATAGATTAGTTAAACAAGTATAAGTGATGGATTTTTATTTTCTTGAATAATTTGTTATTCATTTATAATTTCAATGAGGTTAACTAATAGCATGAGAAATAAACTAATCTAGATATTTCTCTTGTACTACACATACAGTTTAATATGTCAGGTCTCTGACTCAGATGATGGCAGTCGGATAAAAAGATGCTCAAAGATTTAACCACAATGTGAAATATCTTTCTTTTAATGGAAAATTTTTGATGAACAAGAGATAGACTAAAACATAGAAGATTTTTCCTTGCTTCATTTATTATACCCTTCTTTCTTTTCCTTGACTGATATCATCATTTCATTAAATACAAAATTTGAATGTTATATACCTGAACATTTAGTGGCATTGCTAATGTAGCATTATATAGATGATCAAGTGGTATTGCTAGAGAAGAAAAATTTTAAAGACTGACACTATTTTACTTAAGTGAACAGTTTATTTGGACATTTTTTAGGAGAATGCTACATATTCCTTCATTTTAATCAGGAACTGATAATGGTTCGGAAGACCTTTCTTTAATCATCTTTTCTGACTATAGTTTGACTGTGTTTTTCTCCTGCAGTTTGTAATCTGCACTCCTCTCCTTTAGCATTACCTATTTATTCTCTTCACTTACTAGTTAAGAGTTCACGCATCTCCTCTGGAGATACTGTGGCGTATAGTTCCGCTTGTCCAATAGGGGGGTGTTGCATTTCTACACATTCAGTATCCTTTTCTGTTGGAGCCTGAGTAAAACCTCAGCAGTACTCCCTGCCTTTGCCAGCCTGAGGAGTGAGAGACTCAAAGTTGTTCCCAGCTCTTGCGCCTTCATTGTAGAGCTGCATTCTGCTCAGTGGGCTGCCGAGAAGGACCAGACCGAAACAAGATTTAGAAGAATTCTGGTGAGAACTGTTTATAGGGATATGGTATTTTAAAAGAATGTAGTAAACAAACAGAATTGTGGCATAAACAAAGATAATTAGCATAAACAATGTCATTTTAGGACAGGTGGTTTAAAAAAACAAACAAAACAAAAAACCCAAATATGAACCCAACTTGAATGCTGCCAGTTTGGAACCACTGAACCTTAATCTGTATGTACTTCATGAGAATTACACAGGTTTGTTGATAAACTTGTTAACATGCTTTTACTGTTTCTTTTGTATCATTTTTCCGGTCATTATGCCCTTTTGTCACCCAGCTTGAAAGCAATTAATCTATTACAAGGTAGTTTAAGGACTTTTTACCCATAAAACATGACTGAAGGAAAATTAAAAACAAAAGCTTGTAGATATTCATAGACATTTGAAATCAGTGTCTAACCTTAAATCAGTTCAACCTGAACTTGGCTCATTGTATTTCAAATCTCTCTTTCTTTTATCTAAGTAACATTTCAGGCACTTGGCTCTTTAGTGTTAATACATTTACTTTTGTCTTGCCTTAGAATTCAGAGATTTTTTTGCTGTGTCTGAATCATCACTGTTATACATTTATTTCTGAGTGTTGCGTATTTTATCTTCCTATTTTTCTCTGTAACTTAGTGAAGGTGGTACAACAGTATATAAATGTAGTTTGTGATCATGCAATATAAGTATGCTTGTTATTGTGAACCACATTATCTAAAACTACTATGCCGTCGTGATGAATTTTTATGTAGCGACATTTAGGTTTATTACTGACATTTTTTTTCCTACTGCTTTATACTGAAATATTTTGACTTAAATGAAATGTGGAGTGTGGTGAACAGAAAGCTGTTTATTTTTTTTTGCATTAAGAATCGAAGTTCTTTATTAAAGTTAATAAGATTTTTTTCTCTTCATTTTCTCATGGAGAATGAGGACCAGGAATTCAAAGCAGGTATCTCTGGTATTCTGTAGCCCTTCTCACTGCTGAAATGAAAGCATTTGTGAATGAGTTTTGGTTTCTTGGAGTTATAAAGATGTGTGTAAACTAGTAAACCATGTCTCATTCATGTGCTATGGAGATTTCTCCTACTTCAGGGACAAAAATAATTTGGCTACTAACGAATTAGGGCTACCTGCCAGTGCCAACACATACTGTAGGTAAGAGGAACACTATAAAGAAAAGCTACTGGCAGCAAATCCGTTGAAACTTTCATATGTAACAGCGTTTCTATTTCTGTTTTTCACATCTTTGAAAGAATGTGTGTGTGTTTTTTTTTTCAGAAAAGAAAATGTTTAAAAAAACCCAGAAGATATGATCTTTCTTAAAAATGTATCGATAGCTTTATTTTTAATATTTCTTATTGTATAGGCGCATGAGATTTAATTATGCTCTATGCATACGTGCCTGCTCTGCTCATCCCAATCATTTCTGTCACATTGAAACCTAAGAATAAGATGCATTGAGAATAGATATAATTTGAAGAAATTAAATTCACTATTATATAGGACTCAAATAAAGACACTCCCAAAAACTTATAAGATTTTTATAATGGCAGTTTAAGCGAGTTAAATCAATTGGGACACTCGGCAGCAAATTTCTAAAGGATATATTTTTTCCTTAGGGCTTTAGGAAAATTATGCTTTGCTTGTTGATAATTTTTTAATCTAGTAGTGAAAGACTACATAGGCTCAAATAGTGTCCCTCGTAAAATTTGAATCAAAATTGTTTTAAAATATAGCAAATCTTTTACTTTAGTAGTGATTTTGGTTTTGTTTTCTGTTTTTATGCTAATTAGGATGAAGATACCAATGTGATAGGTTATTTGAGAACTGGTTGTGGAACTTTCACATATGATCTGTTGACTTTTTATTTTAAACAATTTCATATTTAATAAAAAAACATTCTAATGAAAAACACCAACGTTGACAGTGAGAAATACGTGTTCACATAAGGGAACACAAAATAAAAAAGTAATGCTTTATTTATGCTATTAATTTTTTATTCATAGTTAATATAGGTTGCTTGACAAAGTTCTAAAACATTTTTGTTCTGGTTCTTGAGTTAAGGTATCATATATTTGCCCACAAGTCTTTCTTTGGATTATTTACCTGGGTCAGAGTTTGTTGGGCAATAATTTGCAAAGTCCAAAGACTTTTTTAACTCTTTTCCTGATGTCCCTTTGTTTTACCACCCCCCTTTTTTTTATTTGCTGTTGAGTTTCATAATATGTTTGAAAGGAGTTTTCAGGAAGATATCACATAAAACTGATGAAAATATTTCTTTTCTTCTTTATTTGTACAACAAGAGATATATGTTACAGTTTCATTAAGATAATGTATAGTGTTCTTATTCTTTTGTAGAGAAATAAATGAACTGGTAATAAAACTATTTAACTCCCAATTCATTCACTAATTTAACTTTGACTTTAAATGAATGATAACTGATACAATATCAGGTTCAGTTTATCATCTTTATCATAGTATCATAAAGATGTGAAGATAACTTTTATATAATATTCTAAGTACCATTAATCACACAAAATGCCTAGGAATGAAAAAACAAAGATAATAGTGAATGCTATTTCTGAAGCAAGAACTATTTCCCTCCAGTCCTAAACATAGCTAGAATTTGAAAAATAAAAGAAAGATTATTGTTGTTAGACCCCTAAGGATTATATAATTTAAATAAGGTAGTATAATTGTTTCTTAAAAATTTGCCATTACTGGAAAAATAAAATGGATCTAATTTGACCTATAAACAGTTTAGAAATATTTAATGCTTTAAAAGCATTCTTCTGGGGAAAGAAAAGCGGATCCAAAAGATTTTAAGAGCAATTTAAAGAATCAAAGTGAAGGAGCAGAATATATAGACTTTTATAAGTAATTAAAGGATAATTGGGTGTCAGTAATAGTTATGTAAAAAATTTATTTGTGGAATGTAATAGTTATACACATACATATAATGAGTTTGAAATTCAGCAGAAACTTTTCACTTACAGAATAATTGAATTTTGAATAAATTAATTTTGAATAAATTCTACCAAATACTTATGAAGCCAAGTCTGGGGCAGAGGAAATCTCAAAAGGAAGAACTATTTCATAGAAATACAAGCAAAGTTCATTCCACTTTTTCATTTGCAATATATAATCCTATGGCATGAGCTATAGGGACGTATAATAGTATTCCAGCTTTAAAAATCTGAAGGTAGTATTGTGATGCATATTTAATGGAAAATTTGAATTTAAGAAGTTGGGTAAATCAAAATATGCTTGAGTAAAATTTGAGATTTCAGGCTAAGAGGAGAAAGTTGAGTTTTAGAGGCCTATGGCATACATATTAAATGGACAGTTTATTGGGTTTGGGGTTTTAAATGTTTACTATTGAAGTGAAGAACAATTGTTTGGGAGGGTAAAAATATGCATTTGTCAGTATCATCACTGAATTTTTGGAGAAATGTAACGTAATAGAAAGAGTGTTAGTTGGGTGTAAGATTTCAGGTTCTAGTTCTTTCTTACAGTCTGAGTAGAGGTTTTAGTTCTTAGTAAAATACAAAGAAGGGCTGGATAATTTTTAAAACTTCTCACCTCTAAAATTTCATCACTTCAAACCACATTTGAAAGATCCCTAGCTTTTTATTCTAGTGGTCGGAATTCTTGAATTTATGCAGCAATTGGGAGGCAGTATCTCATATAACCAGCCTTCACATGTGGAATCACTTCTCAGTTTACCTGTCAATTTAGTAGTATTGTGCAGGAATAAGTAACCATAGTATATTTTAGGAGTTTGAAATCTGAGTACTATGTATAATTTTTATTTAGGATTAAATGCTCCAATTTGCTATGAACTATTTTTAAGCTACTGTTTTAAAAGATAAGATTAATATTTTATGTATTCAAAACTCTCAGATATATCATATCACTATCCTGAACTGTTAAAAGTATTGCAAGGGGATATGAAAAGCATGAAAATGATATTTTAGGTCAAAGTCCTGAAAGTCTATTTATAAGGATAAGATGAATAAAGTAGAACATTAGGGCAACATGGAGTCTATAAACAGTTACATATTTATATGAATACATAAAACATTGGGCTGGAAAGTGGCAAGATCAACTAATATTAAAAACAAGTAGAGTTTAAGAAAGCGTTTAAGTGGTTCTCAAAATAAAATAGACAATTTTTAGCATTAGCATCTAGCCAGCCAACCTAATATGCATTAGTTAGTGGTTGGCAATTTCAAGAAAAGAAATGTTAAACCCTATGAAGCAAGGAGTAGGGGAACAACCAATGAAAGATGCATTAAAGAAGCTATATTATCTGAGAGGAGATGTTTCACATATTGTTAATATTTTACATTTGGCAGATTGCATACTTTTTCTTTTAAATATTGTGTTTATTAAAAAGTGCAGTTA
Source organism: Macroglossus sobrinus (assembly GCA_004027375.1). Taxonomy (NCBI): domain Eukaryota; kingdom Metazoa; phylum Chordata; class Mammalia; order Chiroptera; family Pteropodidae; genus Macroglossus; species Macroglossus sobrinus. The sequence goes on along the minus strand of PVKZ01000060.1, from coordinate 1,182,653 downwards.
TATCATCAGCAACATAATTTTGACTACATATTCAAGGACTTTCCGTATTATCTATACTTTGAAAATATGACTATGGTATCATGAAGTCTTTATGTAGATTAGTTACAAATTTTAAATATAGATTCATGTGTTTAGGATAACATAAGAATTAGTTGTGTTCAAATTAATTATTACCTTAATGATTATGATATAGATTTTAAAAATTCTATTCCTGCCACTTTTAATTTAGAAATAAAGAATAGGTGTTATTCTTTTATTCTCCTGGTACAGATATAAAAGTTATTAAAAAAAAAAAAAACAGAAAAGAGCATTATTGAACCAGAACTACATTTAGAACTAGGACCAAAGTTCTAAATGTGAAATATCCTACTGTTAAACAAGAGAGAAAATCTGGAAATCATTTAGTTGGACAACTTACTGCTAATATATTTTATCATTCAGCATTTAGTAATGTACAGAGTTGGCATATATTTCTACAGTTGCTAAATCAAGAATTAAAACTGTGTGATGTGTAAGTTATTCAAATTCTTTGGGTTTTAGCCATACATCTATAAAATGGGCTTTAAAATGATTATAACATTATTTATTCCTCAATGCTAATGAGTCATCTTAAACTTAGAAACTTTAGAAAAATATTTAGACATTTCTGAATGCGAGCCACTGAATTCAAACTTTGAAAACTAGGTTGGATTCTTAGTAAATAGAAAATGACCAGCACTTCAATAAAAATTATATTTTTGTTTGATAACATACTAACTAGCCTGATAGTTGAAATTATTTTAGCATATTATATAATCCCTGTAGGAAATCTGTTTTTAAAAATTCTGTAGTTAATAGAATTATAATTGATTTAAATGCATTAATGATTATTGATCCCAGGTAACCTGTAATTAACCTGATATAGCTATAGTTTTCTCTGGCTGCTGACTGCTAATAATTAAACACCCTAAAAACACACCTCTTCCCATTTTAATATGTAGGAAGTCTGATACACTAAATGTTGTTTGGAGAGGTATCAGTAGTATATCAAGTATTTAAATAATAAATTTGCTGATTTAACATATTCCTATGCTTTAACCTATTCAAATTAAAATTCATTTGTTTATAACCATAAAAATAAATATTTTCATAGAACAAATTATTGGACAACAAAAAAAGTGATTTAAAGATAAAATGGTCACATTATTGCATTTTAAAGTATTATTTGTAAAAATATTTGAAAATTAGAATATATTAAATAACTTGAAGAAACTTATAAATAGAGTATATCATACAATTTCATAGTAAAAGTAACATGAGAGGTTTTATATCAGCTAGGTAACTAACTATTCCTTAGTTTTTAGGTAAAGCTTGGGCAAATTTACAGATTTCTTTTTATGAGCAGTTGTACCAAAAGCAAACAAAAACATCCTAGAAAAAGAACTCTTATTTTTGATATAAAATTGTTTTCCACTGAAATAATCTGTTGAAAGCAAAGAGCCATCCAAAGTGCTGATACCGAAAAGTATGAAGATGATCTTTTGCCTTAATCACACATCTGAGGAATATTAGTTGACCATTCTGCAGAGAACAGTGAATACCTTAGTTGCCAGTTGTCTAAAATGCTGCTAATGATCGACATAGTGCCAGTGTTTTGATGGCTAAAAACTAGGCTGAATATGAATACAAAGAACACAGGAGGAAAAAGCGCACATTTTATACAAAACAGATTTCAGCCATCTGCTTGGCACTTAAGTTTGTGACTATAGGCGGTATGTGAAAGAGCACCGTCCACATTATGAACGGTATCGCTTTATTTTTTTTATTATTATTGGTACCTTAGAAAAACCATAGAGTTTGAAATCATATATAACCAATGGTTTTCTTCAGCTAAATAATGAAAACAAGAGCCTCATCCAAAATTTTGTACCTTCTGTAATCTCTTCTATGTCAGTCTTCTTTTCCTAGCAAAATGGGTTTCACTAATAAAGTATGTCTTAGTGCTATACCTCTAGATATTAAAATATACCAGACAGCACTATGCTAGTAGCCCTAAGGATGTGAACCCCAGATGGTTATGAGATAAAATACTGTTTGCTTTAGGAATAGGTTATATTCCTGAGTCTGATGCCTGAGTACTATGGTACATGTCAAATCAGCATGGAAGTTAATGGTCCAGAAGCACTTCTGAATTTAATGCTTTCCCATTTGTTCTGAATTTATAGTATTGAATCAGACCAGTGCTGTTTCATCACTAGTTCAGTAAAGAAAAATCATACCAGAGATAGTAAATTATAGGCAAAATTTAATTATTTTACTGACTGTATTTACCTTAAAAGTATAGGAGAAATTTTCAATTTAAGAACATTGGCAAATATTATATACTAGAAGCTTTTAAATTTATAGAATACTTGGTAAGAGCTATTATAGAGTGTTACTTAGCACAAAAGAAGCAGAAAAGTGATTTCACCTATTCTATTTTTTTTAGCTGAAGTATAGTTTGTGTTTTAAAATATTGGATAAATTGATCAATTAGAATGTTAAATTATTGATTTGTCTGGATTGTACGATTTACCTTAGATATATTGAGAACCCTTTAGCTTTTGAGGAATAAGTATGTGACAGTAAAAAGTATAAAGAAATGCTCTGAGAATCCCTTTATGTCTGTGGTTTCCAGTAGTAACCCCTAGCCACATGCCACTACTGGAGCACTTGAAATGTAGCTAGTCTGAATTGAGATTTGCTATAATTCTAAATTAGTGGATATTGAAGACTTAGTTTGAATGAAAGGATGTAAAATACGTTACTAAGTTTTTAAAGAATACTGATTACGTTTTGAAATAATGATATTTATATATATTGGCTGAAATAAAATGTTCTTGAAGTTACTTTCACCTGCTTATTTTTACTTTTTGAATGTGGCTCTAGAAATTTACAAATTGTGTGTGCACTTCATATTTGTAGCTCACATTATATTTCTATTGGATGGTGCTGCTTTATTCTTTTCTGTGGAGGGAGGAAAATTAAAACTTCTGTCTGTATTTAGATTCTATTAATCCACAGCTTAGAAGGGTAGCAGTTAGTCAGAAAGACTTACTTTTTTATTAATTGTTTTTCTTGCTTTCTTCCACAAGAAGGTGGAAGAAATTTTATCACATAAAATACCCTAGTGGTAACACTGACTTGCACAGATGTTTATATCATTAACTGTCTATTTCTTCAAACTTCCATGAAGTTACAATGGAAAGGAAGATCTTTGATTAAGGATCATATAGATTAGTTTACAGATTCTATGTTTGAAAGGGACAATAATATTTACTTTTTGAAATGCCATCGTGTATACCTGTAATTTCCACTAGGTATAAAGAAGTTTGTGGCTGGGAAGAAATATTTTTTCCTTTTGTATTTCAATTTAAACTATATAAAGTTTCTAAAACTGACCTACAAGATGTGATGCAAGCTCTTTATTCATATAGACATATATTTATGGAGATAGATATAAAGATAGCACTGACATTCAGTATGTACTTATTATGTGGCAAACTTAGCCTCAAAAAATCTTATTTGTTATAACCATTTCACAAATGAAGAAAATGAAACAGTAGGAATTGCCTAATTTTTCACAGGTTACAAGTGGCAGCACTGGGAAACAAACCCAAACAGTCCATCTCCAAAGACCTCACTATTAATCATCAGATTATAGTATTAATCTATATAATATAGTGCTTTCAGAACTTTATAATCTATTATTTATTTTAGTGGCAGAAATTTATTTATTTATTCAATAAATATTTTAAAAACCTATTGACAGACATTATTTTAGTTGCTGAATAAATATTATCGAAATGCAGACACTATAAATAACTGATTTGATATAAACTTCTAATTTCCCCATTCTGAATTCATTTATTTATGAATTAATTCATTCATGGCTCAAGGTGATGTGCTAAGTGGTAGATATCTAGACATCTGGACAATTATTTAAAGGGTTTTTTGGAAAAGGCTATTTATTACTATTTTTGAGAGATGCAAATTTCTAATGTACACTATAGATGGAAACTTCTTAATGTGAGGGATGTAACTATGTAAGATTTCTTAAATCTCTCTCTTCCAAGTCTTTTACAGTGGACTAGCTAAAGAAATACTACTTTTATACACAGGTAGTGTCTTTGCTCAGAAAGTTTATCTCATTAGTTTTTTTTTGTCTTAATGTGCAGGAAGCCTATTTAGATTATAGTAGTTTTTAAATATGTCAGTGTCAACATCTTATACGGTGATCTTAATATGGGAAACTTTGTGATGAATTGGTAATGATATAATTAATAGTATTAATTCTTTGATCTAATTTAAGCCTTCACATACTGATTTTATTGGGTAGCAGGTAGGAGTATTGGTAATTTTGAATAGAATGACATATGACGAAATAATGTGACCGATAAGAAAACTACAAGTTCCTGCTAACAGCAAGGCATGTGAGAATGGACATGAACCTCTTGATTTTACTCTGTGGATTTTCAAGTTTACTGTTAAATTAATGTATTTTAATATAAGTTTGAATTGTTTCTTGAATCTCTGTTTTAAGTCTTCATCTTTAAGTGTTTTCTAATATATAGTTAGGGCTGGATTCTAGTGCTTTCTCTGATTTCTTGATACCTTATGAAGGAGAGGCCATGTAACTGTAGTTACCATTGGACTTTGGAGTCAGAATGTTTAAATTGTTATTTACAACTACACTACCTATTCGCTTTATGATTTTTGCAAATTTTATAAACTCTTCATGCCTTAACTTCTGCATCTGTGAAGTAGGGATTCTAATAATGCCCATCATTTAGGTCATTTTACTGCTAAATAAGAAAGTGTATGTAACTTAGCATGCCCAAGAAATGTATATTATTATTTCCTTGAATGGATTTTAATCATGTAGAAAGAATTCCAAGAATATTTTCTATAATATAGTAAATGTTTTGGGCTACATATAGATACATAAGTATCAAGTAATTAGTAAATAATGTCGAAGCCCATATACTGTACATGATTTATTAGAACTTCAACTACTTTCTAAAAGGATTAAAACATTTAACATTAAATATTCATGTCAAAAATCACTTATATTTTACATATTAAATATGTAATACATTTATGTTTACAAAATATATTATAACATATATAATTTATGTAAATAAAATATGTATATATTATAAAATACATTTTATATTATAAAATTATAATTTTATCATAATATGTATCATACATATATTATGAACACCATATATATTATTTAAGTGTGTGATTGAAAGATGATAGATAGACAGACAGATAGAAAATATAAGGGAAGATAATTATTTCTAAAACTATGTCTAAGAATAACTCTGTTACCTGACAGCCATAACAAGGTTAATGATTATCGTTTTCTGGTTTAAAAAAAAAACACAAAACTTACCACTTCATCAGTAATCACAATCTTTGGGGGAGCCCTGATGTATAAGGGAGTAATTTATTATATGAATCTTCAAATTGTCTTCAATAGAAGTATTACAGAAGATTAATAAGGCATTTTTATATTGCCATTTTAAGTAGAGACCAGATAAGAGACAGAGAATATTGAGTGATAAGTAACATAGTGGGGGAATTCATTTTTATAAGTAACTAAAGTTTACCAGGTATGTAGATTTCCTGATGAAAGGATACTGGCAGAGGTCTAAGAAAAGGCTGACATGTCCCTTAAATTATCTCCTTTAAAGAACACTTGTTACATCCAGGCTGTTGCAAAGAGATGAGAAACCATCACTTCTGGATTGAGTTGTATCTTGCCTAGATTTAAAGTACTCCCCACCTCTGTCCTTAAATTGGCTCTATGTATTTCTGTACATAGAGACAAAGCAATAATTTTTCTCAGGAAACATTTCTGGATCTGCATGAGTACCTGAAGAGCATCTCAGTGAGACCCTAAAGTTCATTAGAGTACAGCATGGCAGGGGTTATTTCCGTTTGAAGCATGTTAAAGCTGTCTGTTACTAATTGTCCGCTCTGATACATGTGTTGTTTCTGTGGATTTTGAGCAACACGGAATCTCATTGGGCCCTCTGTGTTGATTTAACTTTAAAAAGCCATCCCAAGTTAAATTAGCTTATTTTATTTGCTTTCATATGATTTAGTACTACATTTATGTTGATAGTGATATAAACACAGAAACATTCTTATCTTTATTTATTCATTTAAAAATATTTAGTGAATACTTACAATTTGAACGATTCATTTAGCAAGATGAAAGCACACATCAGTGTGAATAAAGGAATGGGAGGGAGTGACAATGCAGAAAAGAGTGTAGGATAAAAACTATGTTTACAATTTATTACTTTATCAATATGAGAATATTATTTAAACATATTTCTGTTTTCCATTTGTAAACTGAAGTATCTCCAAAACTGATGCTTTTGGTTTAGAACTACACTTTATGACAACATGTAGGGACTTATAGATGGAGATGGCAAATTTAACTGATAAGCCCAGAAAATTTTTGACTTTGTTATTTGTTACAACCGAAAACATCCTAATCATCTAAAATATGTCACAATTATTTGGATATAAAGCTTTTCTTAATGTTTCTCTCTCTTTACTTACAATATTCAAAATCTACAGAAAATTTGAAATAGTACCATACTGAGCATCCACCCATATATTTTTCAGCTAGTTTTGCTAATTATTAACTTTTGACACCTCTGCTTTCTCTTTATTTCATTTTCATTTCTGATTTATTTGCAAGGTTAACACTATGTTGCAGGTTAACACTACTAAAAGTGGGGACATTCTCCTACATAACTATAACATTAGCATATCCAAGACATTAATATTAATGTAGTAATGTTATTTAATATAGTCCAGATCTACATTTTCTTATTATCTAATTAATTTCTTTTATAGTTTTTTTCTTTAAATTTGGGTTCAAGTCAAGCATTTGGTATTGGATTTACTTGTCATATCTCTCTAGGTCTACTTTAAGTGTAAACAATATCTTGCCATCTTTTTGTCTTGACCTTAATAGCAACATTTTTTAATAGTCTAGGCCATTTGTCTCATATACCATCTCACAATTTGGATTTGTCTGATTGTGTCCTCATAATTAAATTCAAGTTAGATACAGATTTTTTGGAACAGGCATTATACCACTGTCCTCTTTAAAATCACTTAATATTATAATTGGGTCTGTTAGAAGTAGATATGTACCAAGGTGGAGTTATGTACCAAGTTCATGGAAACTTAGTTTAGATTTTAAGAGATTTAATCTGTGATCAGAGAGCTATCTGAGTCACAATGATTTCTCTTTTAGAGAGCTCTTTGATACTGTTTGAGAAAATAGAGCTTCCCTAACCCAAGAAACTATCACAACGTATCCATAAAATCTACTTTGAAGATAGCCATAAACAGATTTTTTTTCAGGTAATAACTTAAAAATATTGATTACAAAGTCTCTGTAATAGTGATGTACTATAAATGTGTATTGTCACATTGCAATTTTTACTTAGAACTACAGTGTTTATTTTTTTATGACAAAAATGCTAGAAGTTAACCCCTTCAGTCAAAGCAAATTCATTTCTTTTCCTTTTTCTTCATTCACCATTCCCATATTTTGAAAATCAGAGATGATGTTTTTAAAGTTTCCAAAATATTTTATAAATTTTGAAAAAAATATTAAAGGCAAGTACAGGCTATTCTCTTTTAACTCTATCACTCTACTATTAAATAAATATATGTTAAAATTATAGAATGGGGAATTTTTTTGTTACCAATATTTTACAATTCTTTATATGCTTTATGGCATAAAACTCTTATTCAACCAGAGAATTTAACAGTTCAGATCATGGTTGTGTATTTCCTTAATTGTGTGATGTGGGGCAAGTTACTTAATCTTTCCAAATTTCATTTTTGTCTTATGTAAAAAAAGAAAAAATTGTGGTTATTAAGTGAGCATAAATAAAGTACTTGGAATTGGACCTCTGATAGTAAACACTGACTATTAGCTATTGCTTTGATGGTGAATTTTCAATATTTGTAAATACTAATAGAAATTTATTACTTGAGAGAACAAATTTTTAAAGCAATAGTAAAATATTTATGCATTTTTTATGATATATTTATCAAATATTTTGTATCTGCCAGACAGGGCTAGCTCCTGGAGATTTAGCAATGAACCAGAGAAGTATGGCTCTTGTCCTCATCAAGCGTATAGTCTGAAAAGGGAGATGTACATTAAGCAAGTAATTGCAATAAAGGCATGCACTGTGAGTGGAGAAGTTTAAGTACAAGATATTATGGGAGAATACAAGGAGAGCTAATTCCGATCTGTGTGTTACAGCTTTTTTTGAGGAGGGCTGAAAATTGAATATGGAGAATGTTAGAATTTTCCAGACCTGGGCAGTTGTGTGAGTCACAACTGTTGGCTCTACAGTAAGATTGCCTACTTTAAACCTGGTTCAGCCATACCCAAAATGGTTTCCTGTAGTTAAGTGTTTTAACCTCTTGGTGCCTGACTCAGTTTCTTCATTTGCAAAGTGAAGATAGTAGCATTACCTACTTTAGAGACTTATTCTGAGGATTTAAAAGAAATTATTCATTGACAACTCAGCTGTCAATTTGCATTTAAGTACCCAATAAATGTTAGCTGTTTTATCACAGGATTCAGCTTATACAAAGTCCTAATGACACCAGTATAACTAACCAAATGACAAAGGAGGTAAAGTGCTTTAATTTATTTCTGAGATGTAACTGTACCATGATCCTTTGTTGTAAATTTTGTTCATTCTCCTTTTCCTATAAATGATTACAGCTTTCTTTTGTAGGTGTATATGAGTCTGATCTTCAAAACATGTCAGCATATCAAGCTGCACATATTATATTTTGCCTTGGTGTGTTAATAAAAATGGCATTTCTGTGAGAGCAAAAAATATCCTAGTCAAATTGCTGTAGTCAGGTAAATTTTAAATGGGGTTGAATGAATTAAAAATGAAGCATTCTACCAGTGTTCTTGGAGAGTTTATGGAACAAAGTCTGCTTTACTAATGTGAACAACTTAGCCATTTTTCCTGCATGTTGCCCTCCTTCCCACATGACTCAGTAACATAGTTACATTTATTGGTTGTTTACTTACTTCTAATGCTCTTCATTCCACTAAAGTTTGTGAGGGGTGAGAAAGGGAGCTTCAGAAGTCATGGTCTGAATTGAAAAGAGACCTTGTGTGGTCAGCATGAGGATGAGTAGAGAAATTGTAGGAAAGTTTTAGTTTTGAACAGCCTGCTGATCGTCCCTTTTTATTGAATGGAAACACTACAGAATGATTTAATTTGAGGAAACTGCTGTTATTATCCTGCTCATTGATGGAGTCTGATAAACTTCAATGTTTTTTTTTTTTTTCTAACTGCAGAATTTCTAAATATAACATTTTCTGTTGATTCAATACAAGCTGTCATGGTAGGGCTCAAAAAATAGTAGTTTAAAAATTTGTTTTCTAACGATATTAGATATCTGCAGGTAAAACATGTATGTTCATAAAAATTAAAAATTATTATACAAATATAGAGTATACTTATGCTAAGATACACTATTTAATTATATTCTCTGTTGTGGCCTTACTTATGACCAGTAGTATTTTTGTGTGTTTATAAAGTTTGTTTGTTTTCTTTCACTGTGTTCTTAATTTCACTTTTCTGTAGTGGATATTTATTAAATGCTCAGATAAAGGCTAGGTCCAGGATGTGTGAATTTTTTTTTTGGACTCATAATTTGAAGACCTCTTAATTTAATTGGCTATCCAGGATTACTCATTTCATAATATATAATTGCAACATTTTATTTTATTAAGGGAAAAAAGGATAAGAAATAAAGGAGCAACATTACCTTTTTAACTGTTTCTCAAGTGATGGTTTTGCTTTTGATTTTTCTTTTTCATTTATATCATAGTCTAATATATAACTGCTTTTTTCCACAATATAACATAGTTTCATAAGATTTTATGTAAGTTTCTTGATTTAAAAATTTTAATGTAAGTATTCTATATTTTGGGGAAATGGGCCATTGTTATCTAAGGAGCTGCACTCTGTAAGATAACAGCAAATTCTCTGCTGATTGTTTCACTTGTTTCTAATTGGAAAAGCCAATTAATTTACTACAATTTCAATTTGGATATTATTTTTATAATTATTTGTATTTGCAAAAATTAGTAACAACTAATTGATTGTGAATAAATAATTCTAACATAGTAGTGGATAATAGAAATTAAAACACCTCTATAATAGACAATTTGGGGTTCCTGATTTAAGGGTCCAAATTTTGACTCATTAGCTGTTGCTTGCGACTTTTATTAGCTATAAGAACTAGGATTTTTAAAGATCATTGCCAGAAGGACAGGCATAACTTTTTAAAATTAAAAGTCAGGCAAATGAAATGCTGTCTCTTCTGCTCAATCAAGATCAGCCAACATTAATTTTCTTACTTATAAATGATTATTTTACATATTGAATGAATACTTAAAAATCAAGAAAAAGTGTCTAAATTACTTATAATAAGTTTATATTTCTGTATTTCATCTAATTTGACTTAGAGATGAATAAAACACATAAGAGAATTTTTTTAAAGTTTAGAAATTTAGATGTTTTTTAAAGAATATTAAAGGTGAAAAGTTTTATGTGTCTTTCCAATGTCAGTTTGTTGGGCTTTAATATTAAAGAGTTCTATTTCAGTTAAAGTGTGACTTGTCTATTCCCGTAAAATTCCTTGGCCACATGTAAGTACTCAGCTCCATTAAGGCCAGAAAGAATATCCATATCTCTTCTTCCAAAGAGCCTTCTACTAATAAATATTAAATCTCTGAGATTTCAGCTTTTTTTGTCTACGTGTTCTCATAGCAGGTCTTGTGTTTTTCCTTGTACCTGGCCCTACTCAGGTTTCTTGGAGTTTACTCTGTATTTCGGGGGACTGGTTTGGCTTTTCTTTGGGTTTTGTTTCCTCTTTCTCCTGGGAGTCAAGCTACAATCCAGTGTCCTTCTTCATTTGCCCAACGGATTTTCACTGGGGAGCTCCATGACTGTTAGATACCCTGGTTTCATCCTCTCCCTCTGCTCTTTGATGCTCCTGTTACTTTGGAGTGTATTTCACAGCCATCGAATGGACTCTAAATTTCTTGGGTTCTGGGAAATGTAACACCCTTTCGGAGACAAATAAATTTCAAGGTGAGCTTCTTTGTGAGTTTGTGAGGATCTCTATGTTTTGTAGAACATATGATATCACGCACTAAAAGATGTAAACAGTGGTTTTACTCATGACCTATAAAGTGTAAGTCACTTATAGCCAACTGCCTATAGTTCTCGAAGACCCAGCAAAATCAAAAGAAGTATTTTTTTGCATTTTTACTGAAGATGGATTTTTACATCAGATTTTTTTTTCATTAAACAATGATGGGAGTGATTTGTAGGTATTATATAGCCTGTAAGAAAACAGGAAAATTAAAATAACTATTTGTAGTGGTTATCATTGTTTTAATAAGGTGGAATACTTTCCACTGATTATACAAAGTATGCTGTCTCAGATCTTGGGTCTTGTAACCCTACTTGTATGTATATATGTATGTACGCTTATAAAATAAGAATGAAAGACAGCAAGAGCAGAAGTGAGAATGAGAAAGAGATAAAGCAGGGGAAAAAGAGAGAGCGAGAGATGCCAGCTTAGAGACAAATAGAGAAAGTGATGAAAAATGAGAGGGAATACTTTTAGTAAAATACTGTAAATTCTTCAAAGAAGTGATATGCTTCCAGTGGAAAGGATAACACTAATTTCTCTCAAGCTGAGAAGTTATCATAGAATCAAGAGCCTCTCCAAAGAGGTTATGCAGCTTATTTCAGGTGAATTTGAATAGTTTCTCTAATGGTTAGGGGCAATGAAAGAGGCTTGGCTAATTTATAAGACTTTATAATAAAGTTGATAAGTGTAATCCAGACTACCATTCTTTTGGGAAAACAGAGAAAGTAATGTTCATTTTTTAAACCAGGTTGTCAAACTAATTGTGATTTTTTAAATTTTGTTTTTATTTGTATTAGCTAGATTCTTTTTATTTTAAAATTTTTAGTTGTATTTATTTATTTATTTATTTATTTATTTATTTTTGTGCTGATGATAATAGATAAGTGTCATAGGATCCTTTCTCGTATGCAACAGAAAGTTCTTTACCCTATTTACTAATGCTTATCTGTATAAGTCCTCTTGAAAGTAGTCTTCTTGGCATCTCTCTTCTGAGGTTAGGGAATCTTCCAATTCAACTTTTTTGAGAATTGTGCTTCTGACAAGCAGAACTCATAGCAACCTTACCCACATGTACTTTTTGACATTAAAAAAATACATTCAAATTTATTATCAAAATGATGCTTCTTTTGGTAGGTTTATATAATGCTTTACACAAAGGAACAAAGTGCTATAGAAAAAAAAACAGAATTTTGAATATACTAAACATAATTTATAAATTAAATTGTCTCAGTGAAACATTGGTTGAAAGCAGATTAAACCTGTGAATTTAGAAATTTTTGTATCTGTATATTTACTTTCCCATTCCCATGTAGATAATTTCTCGTCTGAAAGACAGTTTACTTTTTTTCTGTCCTCCCTGTATATGTATTACAGGCTCTGACAAGTCCTAATGTAAAATAAATAACACTGTTTAATACAGCTTTCTTCAGATTTATTTAATGAGAGAAGTTTGTTTTTTTTTACAACATCCATTTACTTCTTAGAAGATGTACCACTGAATACAATACTGAAAATGCTTATGTAAAGAGAAAGTGAGGGTGATCAATACCCTCCCCAATTCAACCAAACCCAATAATACAAAAATTTTATAGTAAAAAACATGAGTTAGTATTAATTAAAATATCAAGTCATCCTGATGTCTTGGAAATATCACATTGATTATGATTTTAGAACACTCTGGCATTGTACTTACCCTCACTGTGTTGTTATCCTCACCAGTACTCACAGAGCTGATATGTAGCAACTATAACCAGTACTGGCTCTACTGGTGTTGATAGCCAGAATGCATTCTAATTGGTTGGTGTCTTGCTGTGCTCCCTAGTAAGATATTTTAAATATCATCTTTAACCTCAGGTTGTTGTGAGGATTAAATGAAATAAAATATTATATATAATATTGTCAGAACAACATATACAGGTATAACATTTGCCAGTTTCTTTCCAAGATGCATTTATTTGTAGGAAAATTGGGATAAACAAATATGTTTTATATCAATTTTTAAAAATATTATTGGACAGAAGACAGATTTATTTTGGTAAGATCATTTATGGCATTGAATGTTCACCTGGAAAAAGTATTATGTTTATAAATCTCTCAAAATTTTAAAAAATACTGTAATTATTTTCCTGTGTACAGATTACTATTCGCAATTTGCATTTTATTCACCCTGGTATTTAACTGGATTTTAAGATGGAGTTTTCAAAGGAATGTATTACTTCTGGCACCTGTCATTAAATTACCAATTATATCATGAAACTACATGTGAAGTTTTTCATGTTATATAAGAGAAGAGTATTAAAGATGATGTCAGAGAAAAATTATGAAGCACTTTGAATATTAAGGAGATGTTGAAAATCACACTGATGTACCACTTGCTTTCTACTAATATTAAACCTATTCAGTAAATTAATTCAAATATGACACACATAGAATTATCAAAACATTGTATGTATATTTGATAGGTAAGAGAGATTTTATTGAATTTTACCCATAACAAAGAGCCAAAGTTTTAATTATGGTTTGTGGCTATATTATGAAAACAATATATAACTAGGATAATTGCCAAAATTTAAATTCATGGTAACATATTTGTGATAATGTATTAGCATAATGAATGGAAAATACACCATGGCTTGGATTTTCTATTATTTGTTTCATGAGACAAGAATAAAAGGAATTGAAAATTAAAATATGAGCTTAACCAAGCTTTTGTTAGGTTGAAAATATAGATCGTGTTGAACTATCAATTATTAGATGTCTTGAATTCAATGGTGATAGTTTAAATATCTTTAAAAAAAGGTCTCTGCTATATTCATTCTGTTAATTACTTGACTCATTTTTTTCAAAGTTTCTTTCCCTCATATTTAACATTTTAGCAAATATTCATTTATCCTTTAAGGATTACATAATGAATGGAAGGTTAGGATATTAGTAGTCTGCAAGTTATAGACCTCACAAATGTTGTAATATTTTTCCATTGCACCTGATTGAAATGTGTATTATTTTTACTCATTACTGAGGAACATCTGGTAGAAAGAGAAAAATACTTTATCTCAGCATTTTTGGTGTTTTCACTAAGATTTCATCTTAATTTGTCAAATTATACAAAATTTTTAGCTTAAAAAATTTTATTCTATATGTCACCTTCTATAATTTTTGATATTAAAATCTGACTGGATAGAAGAAAGTTGGAAAGGCTTAGCACAATATTTAAACAGGCTTAGGAATTAGTGACTACATAGCATGTCTCATATGAAAGAAGCAATGATATGACATGCTTCATATGGCTTCCTCTCTGATATTAAATTCATATTGTTTTTTTTATTTTTCTGTTACCTTCATAAATTTTTAAGATTACTTTTTAAAAAGAAAAACATAACTAAATATTTTATCTTATTTCAATTCAATATTTATTGAACATATAATAACACAAAACCTACATATATTATTACAACTGCATTATATCCTTACAGAATATCATGGGAGCTCAAAGAGGGAAAAATAAATTGTGACAAAGAAGATGAAAGATTTTATAATGGTACTGACTTTTGAACTGGGTCCTGGAGGTTGTTTAGGCTCTTGAACACCTAGCATAGTGTTGAAAGACTGCACATCAGCCTGAACCAAACTGTATCATCATGCTGAGCTTTGGACATGGCAAGAATCTTGTATGATTAAGATTAAGCTGGGGAACAGACTGGGGAAGGTCTTATCCCAGGTTTGGCTGTTATGCTCTAGACAATGGAAAAATACTGAGTTTTGAGCTTGGGGAAAGGATTGCATGATGGACTTTTTGTAGCTTTTGGTTATGGCACTTCATAATTTAATAATTTCTGATAACTGCAGCATCCTCACACTGCAGTGTTAGATACATTCATGGCGTTCAAAAGCTGTTCATAAAATAATCACACCTTTCTTTGACTTTCTGACTATTTTTTTCTACCATTTATCTAGTTATTTATTTATCAATTTATTTATCAATGGGAATTTATCAATTCCCATCAGTACCCTAGTCTCTACCCACTTAATTTCACTCTATACTTCTTTCAACTTTGTGCTTTTTTGGTGTGTGTGTGTGCTTTTTTTAAAATTATTATTCTTGTATAACCTCATTTTAAGTATCACTTTGGGTGTTTTCTGTTTTCTTTACCCTCCTTTGACTGACTGAGATAGTCATATACTCTCTCCATGACTTTCAAATGCTCTTCTTTCTACCTCTATAGTGTCTCTCATAATTGTGTCCCTCCCTAGATTGTGGTGTCACTAGATTGTGTCAGCTAAGATTTATTCATCTTTATTTACTCACACCAAACACAATATCAACACTCAAGAAATGCTTCTTAAATTGGATTGAATTTTCAATCTATAGATTTAATGGCAGTTTTGTAATATAGGGAAGATCTGACACAGGTTACATATGAATATTGTGGAAACCATCATTTATCTTTTATCTATAGGATCTCATTTTCTCTAACAATATCATCTAAAGACTCATTTGAACTTTAACTACATATATGAAGCTAAATGTAGTAAATCATAGAGAGAAATATTTGTAAGGCAGAAGTGACCCATGAATGCAGGTGGATTTCCTGTTCTCTTTGTACTCAGAGATATTTTTCTTGACACAAAACCCTGGATTTTGTGGGTTGTTGATTCTATATTTAAATGGGAAAAATATAAGCTCTATGTGTGGGAAGAATTTTAAACCAGTATCTTTTGAAGGATTTTAGTAATATTCTTGTATTCTAAATGATATGTTGATAATCAGTGGCTACATGGCATTAGACATTTTGTTCTTTCCTATTTTCTTTCTTTCCTTTTTTCTTTTTTTAAAATCAGGACTGAACAGCAGGAAGCTTTGCTGGCAACCAGCACATTGGGTGGGATTCAAGAGGAGGTATATTAGAAAGAAGTGAAAACAAAGATTGCTTTGGTCTTTTTTTTAAAGGATGGAACACATTAGTTGGTTTATAGTATTATTTTTTTTTTGAAAAAAGTGGTACCTGAAGGGGAAATTGCCCAGTGTGTCAACTAGTCCATTTTTCAGCCCGGCAGACTGTAATCATTTCTGCATTCTTTACTTCTAATGAAATAATTGTTATATTCTGGAAGTTAGTGATTGCCTTTTTGGATAGAATGAAGGAGTTTTACTTTGGAAAAAATAAATTAGTAATGGAGTGGCGGGGAAGAAAAGGCAGAACAGCTTTTCTGTTTTCCGGTTTGGATTCTGCTAGTGGCTTTGCTGCCTTGCCTGCAGTGATGGGTATTGCCAGAACTTGGGGAAAAACAAAGCTAAAATGGCAACATCTCTTAGGAAAATCTGTAAGATTGTAAGAAGGCTGGGTGGTTGTGGGGAGTGTGAGTTGGAGAGCAGATGCCTTTGGTCTGAGTTTCAGTCCTCACAGTCTGTTTGCTTTCTTGCTTTGAAATATTTTTTGTTTCTACCTCCTTGGTTTACAGGGAGCTGGGGAGGCTCATTTTTGTTGTTGTTTTGAGATGTAAGTTTGCCAACAAGTGAAACAGAAAATAACTGCTGTGACAGACATGTCCCTTAAGACCTTTGCTTCGAAGAGAAACACCTCTGCTTCATGTTTAAAAACAGCGGCCCCAACGTTGGAGCACCAGATTCTTCTTGTCTGCAGTGCAGTATGAAAATGTAAAATTGTCTCTTTGGATTTTTAAATTTTTTTAAAGGTCATATCAACTTTGAGGTCTTAGAGCAATAATTATTTCACTGTTGCCATGATTTGCTTCTTTCCCCCTTTTAATTCTTAGGGCAGACATTGTGCTGGTGCTGAACAGCTGCTTTAAATTCTACTTATGAACGGAAATTTGAGGTTTTTTAAATGCTCTTACTTAATCATGGTCAGACCTCCTCTGATTGATGCACTGCTCCTGTTGATTATTTTTGTACTTCTTTATTAGGTTTCCTTGGTAGTACAGAGCCTGTTCTAACTTATATTCCCTTTGAAAAGATATATTAGATGAATCATGTACCAGTAATTGTTGAAATAATATAGATGGAGGAATTATTTTATGTATTTGGACAATCACTCAATAAATATTTTGTGTCAGACACCACGCTCACCCAAAGTACATAGAAATAAAGAAAATAAACATGGTTTCTGTCCTCATAAAATTACCAATCTATATAATAGCCCTACCTTGTTATCTATTAAAAGTTTTTTATATATTCTTTTCATAAGATGTTATAGCCTTTATTAGTATTGTTTATAGACTTTAATGAACAAGGCTTTTTTTGTTTTGTTTTGAATCATGCTGTTGCACATATATTTTATAAACTGCTTCTTGAGACCATCAAAGTTACTATGGAAATTTAGGCCCAGGTAAGATTTTTTCAGAGTTTGTCCACTAATATACTTCTTTTCTTCCACTGATAGACAATTTTTGGCAGACACATCTCATATGGGTAGGTCCGTGGATTAGACCAGAGGGCATTCTTGTTTTCTTTTTGCTCTTTGTAAGAAGGTTCAAGGGAACAATGCCAAGAAGCTTCTACTCCTAACTCATATGTAATCTGCATGAAAGTTATGATTCCTGTAGTCAACTTAGACTTAATCAAAGTGGGAAATTAGATGGCGAAGAGGGAATTTCACTGATCCATGCTGGGAATTTTGTCCATTATTAATCTTAAAGAACTACCTGGCTAGGCTACAAGAATCCATTGAAGACTAGAAGTTTCTCTCAAAATACATTTAGGGTCACCTCCAAGTGAAATACAAACAACATCTGGGGATTAGGGAATTGTATTTTAGTTAATTAAAATTAAACAAATGGCAACTCATCATAAATATGGATTCTTTTCTATAGCTTAGGCAGAATAATTTTATTATATTAGAAAATTTCTATTTAGAAGCTTATTACAACTAATTTTTAAAACAATTTTTTTTCTTTTGGCAGCAAAGATGAGAAAAACTATTTCAGAGAAGAGAATATGACATAAGCGAATAGACATTTTGGCTAAAGTAATTCTGTTTAAATAAATGCTGATATTTGGCAACAAGGCTACAGACACTATATTAGTTTTAAAAGACTAATCATGTGTATAAGATTTTCTGGGACAATTTTCGTGTCAAATATTATAATAAACCATCCATATCATCCAAAGATTTTAGCATTTTTGGAATCTAAATTATATTTTCCAGACTGTCTTACTCATTCATAAGTGGTGCAAACATATTTGCCAGAAGATATGTCAGTTTTTTGCTAGGTTGTATATATAACACACATCATAAAAATCTATAGCCGAAACAATGTGGTAGGTAAAAAAATGGACTCTGGGGCCAAAGGTTTAAGACTGAATTCTGTGCTGCTACTAACTGTGTGTGCGGCTTTGGGAACATTATTTCACTTCTGTCCCTTGGTTTCATTAGCTATAAATTAGGACAGAAATAGTGACTACTTGTTGGATTGTAAAGACTAGGTAGGTAGGTAGGTTGATAAATAGGTAGGTAGATAATAGAGATATATTTCATTTAGTCTGGTATGTTAGGTGCTATGTAAATATTAACCATTTTTTATTACCACATTTAAGTGAAAGAACTTCAGCTAAAGTAACAAGTACTGAACTATTCTGGGATCTATCTAATATCAAATGTTCTGTGCACTATTGAATTCACATTAAACCAAAGATCACAAACTGATGGACTGACTGTGATTTGTTATTTTCCTTTTATTTTACTAGATTTTACTAACATTAACATTTTGGAGATTTCTCATAAAAATCCAGTTTTTTGTTTTGTTTTTATAATCTGATGTTTTGATCACATTAAGCCAGCAGTTCTCCCTGAAAATGGTGAACTCTGAGTAAAGTCACAGCAGCCACTCTAGTCTGGGCATATACTCTGCAAATTTTCAGTCTATCTGTCACTGATACCCTACCACAATGCAGGTATTTGAGCAGTCGTATTCTTTACTCATGATATTACTGTCCAGTGCCCTCCAATCTTTGGATTTTTGTGACTTCCTACAATTCTGATTTATAGTTGATTTTTTTATGATGTTAACTGTTTTAAGCAAATGTTAAAATGTATGATTTAGGGAGCATTGTTCTCTTTCTATGTAAATTCTTGAAGTATATGTGGATAAAACAATTGACAGGTATGATCAAATATAGCAGAAGTTTAGTATATACCAAATCCCTCACCTAGAAATGCAGTCAGCAAAGAATCAGATTTATTACCTGAAATGAGTTTTAGGGTAAAATTTATATTCTGAGATTTGAGTTGATCCAAAGATGTTGATTACTAGCTTCAGGTATTATAACTGGTAGTTTACGACTGGGTATCAGTCTTTTTTTTTTTGTAGTAGAAGATTACATGACACTTAGAGGGAGGAAACAGAGGGTGTTAAAATTACAAACCCATGTTACCTTACCTCAAAATAGAAATCTCTAGGAACCATATGCTTTGAAATTTAAAAAATCTTTTAGCAAAGAAAAATAATTTTGTATAAAAGACATCAAAAATTCATTAAGACATAGAAAAACAGAAATTCTAAGAAAATAATAATGATACATTGTTAATAGGCATGAAACATGCATATAAAATACTCATATGTCTCCTTATGTTTATATTAAACTTAAGTACATGCTAATGGCTTAAAGAAGAATGAAGAGAGAGTAATCATTTCAAATCTACCATCAGTGTTAGAATATAACTAATATAACCTATTAACACTTTTTGTAGTATAATTTTTAAAAATGAAAGAAAGTATACTGTATAATTTATAAAATATTCACATTATCAGTTATTATATCATAAGGAATTATCCATAATTATATAATATATGTCCAATTGCTCAATTCTTATGAAATTTCTTATTTGTACTTTTACAATTTCCATTTTCCAACATCATCTTAGATCTATTAAATTCTGTTGTTCACCGTAACACATACCATAATAGAAATATTAGCATATCAAACTCATTCTTTCTAAGAAAAATAAAATGCTGAGACATTGGAAAGAAACATAAAAGTCAACTTGTTCAGCCTTTTAAGGTATGTGTGAATCCTAACAATAGCATTTTTGATATGTGATTTATCTTCTGTTTGGGTACCTACAATGTTGTGGCACTCATTATCTCATGAGACAGCAATTCCATTTCTGGTAGACTTTGACAGTTATAAGTTTCTTTTTAACACTGAGCCTAAATGTACCTTCTCTTCACTTCTGCTTTTAACTCTTTTATTCTCTCAACACTATTTGTATATATTTTGTATAGTACATAGAATTATAATTATGTTTCTAAGCTAACTTTCACAAAATAGGGCACCCTGGCAGATTTTTAATAAATATTAAATGAATGAATGAGTAGTTCTGATATTGTCTTCTAGAACCACCCAAAATAAATACAAGATATACTTCTGCCAAAGCAGAAGGTTTCCTTTGAATAATTTTCTCTGAGGTATATAGTGAGCTGTTTGTAATGTATATAGCACAAAAAAGTTCATACATAATATTTTAGAAGTTTATATTTTTTTAGATATTTAAAAGTTCCTGATAGAAATTTCAGAGGTAGAAATTGCCACACAAGTTCACAAAGATGTTTAAGATCTGACCTTTAGTGGAGGCTCTGGGATTGATGCCCGTGTTAACAATGAATTCTAACAATGCATTCCTTGATAATTCTCTGTGGGTTTTCAAAAATCAGGAAGTCTATATTGATTATTTATTATAAAATATATTTCACCCAATGTTTGCAATTAAAACAGTATTGCTAACATTGAAGTTTGACAGACAATATCATTTAAATTTATTAATTTCTCTTAGATTGTAGTTCTTTACTGTTTCTTATTTTTGTCCACAGTACCTCCAAAATATGAATGAGGGTTTACATTTCTTGACAGTACCGTGACAGTAATGCTTATTAATTCTGAATAGTTTCTAAATACTCTATGAGCTGAGGGGATATAGTCCATATGGCAAGTAATTGGTGGTGTTTAAACTATCTTGACATTGCTCCGTTTTGAAGTAGCTATTATTTCAGTCTGCTTTTTGGTGACAATTAGAAGATACCTACCTGCAACTGCACATTTTAGATTGATTTTTTTTTGCCAAACGATGACAGCACATTCTAGCTCAACTGATTTTCTCTTAGAGTGTCTGTAGTTATATTCCTTTGTTTTAAAACATTTTATTAGAAGTACAGAATGTTTTTAGGTGAACTACATGGTCATTTTGGGAATGAGTATTGCTAAAATTATTGATAATTTATAGGGAAAGAGCAATGTTAATCATCTGTTCCAGTAGCTAATTAGCTATAGAGGGTGAAAAGGAAATTCTTAGTAGTTTTTTTTTTTCTTTCAGTCTTTTGTGATAGCTTTATTTTTCTGGTCAAAAATTATCCTTGTAGGATTTAGCCTCATGGTCCTTAGATGGGCATATACAATGCACAATGCTGGGTATCAATCTAAACCAAACTGTGAGTTTCTTACAATTCTAGTGCAGCAAGTTGTCAGTGACACAATGAACATGTGTTCCACATTTATTCTTTACAATTGAAACCCATTACTTTGTCTGTAAGTCTTAAATCATAGAATGGGGAAATTGTTTATGTGAATAGCAATTTCTAATGAAAGTTATAATGACTGAATATTATAATACCATGACTACTTTTCTCTATCCTAAGGAGATCCACTTTACTCTCAAGAAGCGGGTAGATAGAACCATTTTATATAAGTTGCTTAGAAATGAATGTCATGCAGCAAAAACGATGCTCTAAATTCCTAGCATTGGAATGAGGTTTTGGTACGTTGGTAGTAAGAAGACTGCTAGTATACCTCTCAGTGTCACTCAAGAGTGATTTCTTTTAACTTAGTTTGAAACTAAGCAAAATTCAGAAATCTTAGCCTTGCACAGTGAATTCTAAATCTTATTTTTTATTTAAAAAAATTGGCTGTATAAAAATATTAAAATAACTCTTGGCTCTTTTCATAGGTCCAAATATATTAAACACAGATGGCTTCTCAAAACTATTTTAGATTGTGTCATACCTTCACCTTAACTATGTTTTACAACTGAGTAGCTTAAATTAGATTCGATTCAGTTCAATTCAGTTCAATTCAATTCCAAATCACAACATTAATAATAAATGGCATTTATCGGTACATACAATGTGTTTGGTATAATGTTAAATGCTTCCATATTGCACTTATTTACCTTCTTCAAAATATATAACTAATATATACTACAGTAAAGAAACGGACTCAGAGAGGTTAAGTAACATGGTCAAGGTCACAGAGTTAGGAAATAGCATAACTAAGACTCAGTCCGGATTTGCTTAATCAAAGCTCATGCTCTTAAATATTACCCTCATGCCTCCATTTTGGTTAATTATACCCTTTGAGAAATCCTTCATTAGACTGAAAAATTAGTAATATTGTTTGCGGCTCAACAATTTAATTCAAAGTGAGTAACTCACAAAGTAACTCATGAAGTTCAAAATCCAAAGTGAGTACACCACTTTGATCTTGGTTAAAAAGTTTCTTCTGGATTAAAAAGTATTAGATAGGTGGATTTCAGTATTAGAGATAAAGATCAGAATGTGAGATTTTGTATTTAAACCTAGAATTTTCAATTAGATTACTTACCGTGGTACAAAAATTGGCAAAATTTGAGCAAAGATAAAAAATAAATGAGAACTACTAGCACAGATTTGAAACAACAGTTCTTTAATTAGCAATAATAGTAATTAATTTTTAAACTACCTGAGTCCTTGGGAATTATTAAACTCCCATGCTTTACTCCTTTTATACACAGGATTTTTATTTGCCATCATTATTATCTAAATGTCTATAACTCTTCCTTATAATTTATTTCTTTGTTCTCCAC
The DNA here is from genome assembly GCA_004027375.1 of Macroglossus sobrinus. NCBI lineage: Eukaryota > Metazoa > Chordata > Mammalia > Chiroptera > Pteropodidae > Macroglossus > Macroglossus sobrinus. Next base: position 1,159,533 of record PVKZ01000060.1, on the reverse strand, counting down.
CATAATAGGTTCTAAATTACTGTCAAAGAAATAAAAATTAACACACTTCTTCTAGATATACCTCAAGGAAATCATGAGTTCTAATTGGTTTAAAGTTACTTGTCCAAGCAAATCAATGTTTATTTAACTAGGTCTATGTTGATATGACCTAAATCAATTGAAACTATTAAAGCATCTTCAAATATATTATGGAATATTAATAATTAAGGACCATGTTCTACTTTTATAATGGTGCAGATGTATTTGTAAACAAACTACTAGGAAAAAAATTTAAAAACACAGTCAGCTTATACATTCTGTTTCCCCTCTATAATTTTTTAATGCTTGACTATATAGCTAGCACCAACAATAGTTGATTTCATAGGAATTAATTAATCTTGAGTTCTGAAGATAGAAGAAATACAAATTCACAGTTAACGATAATTATTTTGAAGGTTATTTCACAAATTATTTTCAAATGTTGTAATTTCTTTAGAAATTTCCTCAGATAAACTGTAGGATAAGTTACCTTCCCAGTGCTTTACCTGTATTAACAAGATTGAAATGTTGGGTCAAACTGCTTTAGGTGGAATTATAATGGCAGTACAATAACTTATATTATCTTTTCTAAGCATCTAAGTGAAGAAATTAGTAAAAACTGAAGTAAAAATTTATAACCTACCCCTGGGAACATGTCATGGGAGAAAAGAACATCATCCATCCTATATGTACATTTGGAATGAGCTATGATTCTGTATGTTTCCAGAACAATCATTAAATATTTGTTTATGATGGTTTCCTAAAAAAGGTGATGTTACAAAGAGAGTGCTAAAAAAAGAACCTGATGAAAAAAATTAGAAGAAAAAAGAACATAGATTTAATGTAGATCTAATAACAATGTTCAATAAAAGTTTGCGTTCAAATAAAGCAACAGAAATGATAAATATATAATCTAATTCTTTGGAGAAAAATTATTTTAGAGCATATATTTGAGTTCCTTTATAAAAAGATGTTCTATGATGAACATATCATAAAATTTAGGTTTGATATAGCTCTAAATTCCAGTTCACCCACTTCTGTGAGACTTCTGTCCACTATGTAATCACTTTGTGCCAGTTTCTATAGGTAAAATGGAAGTAATAATGTTTTTAAAAATTGCTTCATTGATATGTAATTTGCATACCATAAAATTGACCCAGTTAGTGTAAACCCCATGAGTTTTAGTATATTCACAGAGTTGTGTAACTATCACAATTTAATTTTAGAATATTTTTCACAACTCTAGGAACTATTTTCTACCCATTAGCAGTTGCTCACCATTTTTCTTCTTCCCCACCAAACCCCCATCCTAGGCAATCACTAATTTACTTTCTCTATACATAGATTTGCTTATTCTTGACATTTCATATAAATGGATTCATAAAATATGTGCCTTTTCTCAATGGCTTCTTTCACTTAGCATAATGTTTTCAAGGTGCATTTATGTTATAGCCTATATCTGTACTTCATTCTTTTTTATTACAGAATAATATTTCATTGTATGGATATGCCACATTTTCTTTGTCCATTCACCATTTGGTATATATTTAGATTATTTCCACTTTCTTGACTATTATGAGTAATATTTCTGTGTAGATTTTTGTATAAGATTTTATATGGACATATGTTTTCCTTTCTTTCTCTCAGATGTATACCTGAGAGGGGAATTGCTGTGCCATATGGTTATTATCTTTTTAACTTTTTAGAAACTATCAAAATTTTCCTAAGTTGCCTCACTATTTTATCTTTCTACCAGCAATCTATGATAGTTCCTTTGTCTCAACATCAACTGCAACACTTGTTCTTGTCTTTTTTTTTTTTTTCCATCTTAGTGGATGAGAAGTGGTATTGAGTTGTGATTTTGGCTTCTGTTCCACTAATGACTAATATTGCTAAGTATCATATATTCTTATTGATAATTTGTATATCTTCTTTGAATAAATATCTATTCAGGTCCTTTGCGCATTTTTAAAATGAATATTTGTCTTTTAGAATAGTTGTAAAATAATTCTATATATATTTATACATAAACACGAGTGGTTAGAATTCTTTATATCTTCTAGATATGAATCCCTTATTAGATATATGACTTGCAAGTATTTTCTCCCATTCTTTGGGTTGTCTTTTCACTATCATGCCCAGCACAAAAGTTTTTAAATTCGAGAAAGTCGAATTTATCTATTTTTTTGTTGTTGTTGCTTGTGTTTTGGTATTAATTCTAGAAACCAATGCCTAACTCAAGGTCATGAAGATTTACTCCTGTTTTCTTTTAAGAGGTTTGTGATTTTAGCTCTCATCTTAAGTTTAAATTCCTATAGAGAGTTGTTATGATGACCAGAAAAAAATGCATATAAAACATCTAGCACAGGTACTAGCACATATCAGTATACAATTATTGAGAGTCATTCATACATCTCTGAAATCAAAGTGAATAAATTTGTCCTGTGAAATATCTTTAAACCCCTCTCATAACGTTATTGTTCTTACTGCTCTTGAAAGAGTTATAAATAACAAGAGTCACTGATAATTTTAAAGAAATATTTCTATAGAGATTTGAATCATTATAGGTATTTATTAGTAAGCTTTTAAAATAACAAGAGTGCAAAGAGATGAAAGAAAAGAGATAAGACAGCAAGTTTGAGCAGATTTAAGATTCTGCTGTTCATTTATGCAAATGTTTATAAGTATGAAAATATGTTACAATATAATCAAAATTTTCTCATTGGAAACTGTATTGCAGAAATTTGGTTTATACTTAAAATAATTATTTAAATTATTATTAATTTTCTTAAGATGTCACAGAATTATGCTATGTTTATTCTTTAGTTTTCTTTTTTATATTAATACTTGGGTGAGTTTTATCAATGTTGAATAGATTATTCACAAATATTCTGGATAATTCACTAGTACATTAAGGAAAGGATGGTTGGAAGTTCATGATGGCAAAGAAGCAAGTTTTAAAACATTGCTGCCCTTTGCAATAGAGTATATAATTTTTATATGTATTTTCCTTTCTTTTGTATGATGATTTGAATATGACATTGGCTGGTATGATTTGTGATAAACTTTGATCTGCTCAGCTTGTTTCATAAGAACCAAATATTTATTAGAAGGGAATAAATTATTCAATTATTTTTGAAAGTACACTACCACATGAAACCGATTGGACTGTGAGTAGCTATTGTTCTAGTATGTACACCAGCCAAGGGTATGGGCAAGATAAACTCTGAAAGCAACATAGTTTATACTAAAAACTTATGTTTTGTATTATAAATATACACTGCATGTTGAATAGAAAAGTATACAGATCGGCGAAGGAATCACATTTACCTCCTCTACAAAAGGATAATCCCTTTAGGTCACTGACAGGACAGCTTGAAGAATTCTTACGCTGCAGCTGCAGCAGTCTTTGGATAAATAGAGGCTTTACTGACACTTGAATATTTGTCCCAACCTCAAAGGACACCCTGAAATAGAACTTTACAGATGATACAGCTCTCTCCATATAGATTCTGGTGGCTCTTGCCTAGGGATTTCCTTGGGCATCTAATATGTTTTGCTGACACTAATGCAGTTTTGGTAGCTCTCTTTGAGTGGAATTTGGCTTCAGTCCTTCATAAATAATGTCAGCCTAGTATGTAAGAATGACAAATGTGAAAATAGGAAATGATATTTAAATCTCTGGAAAATCATCCCCATGGTTTGATGTTCTTGAACACATGAGAGATAGGTTTTGAAAGGATTAATTAGCTCAGTCTAAACTTTTCTTCAAACCTCAGAACCATATCTAACAGTTGCTGCACACTGAGTATGCAAATAGACAACTCCCTTCGAAATTCACATTCTATGGGAAACACATTCTTTAAAATGTAAGATGCATACCCTGATTCCAGCACTCAGTCTACCTCAATTATACATGCTTTACTATCTTTTAAAGGAATGTGTCATTTTCTAGAGTCCTCAGCAGAAATAACTATCTCACAATCTAAAGCTGTTGATAATATTTTGGTAAAAAGGAATCCAAAGCAAGTTTCTGTAGATATTAAAAATATTTTTAGGATACTATGTGTGGATGATTTAATAGAGAGGACACCAGTATTTTAAGAGGTCTTTAAATGATCATGCCATCAGTAGAACGACAAAAATAGAAAACAAAAAAAAAATTTTTTTAAATCAAAAATCAAAACAAAACAAAAGTTGAGGGAAAGGGAGGTAGGGGAGCACTCTGTCCCCTTTGTAACACAAAGGTCTTTCAGTTGTGGGGGATAGTAAAGGGGGTGTTTGGATAGTGGGAAAAAAATGTTCTAGCATGTGGTAATGAGGTTTAAAAAAAAAGCAATGGATGATTACTTTTCTCCATCAAGGCTCCTTTACCCTCATAAGCTCAGACAGTGGTCAGCGTGTTAGACACCTCTCCCTGTTTTATCCATCCCTTAACTATGTTCTTTGACAAGACTGGTTTATACAGCTGGGCCTTTGTTACGCTTTGGGAGAAATACTGCAGAACATCAGAAACTGTGGCAGAGTACCTGTACAACAGTAAATGATAAACACTCTGTTGAGTACATGGTTCCACCTTTAAAGTTTTGCCTTTGATTGCTTAGTTTTTCTTTTACGGATTTGTAAAGTGAACACCTTTAACATTTTCAGGTTTTATACTGGCAGGTTTCATGGTGATATTGGTAAACTATGTTAATCAGTAAAATTTCTTGTCATTATATTTTAGTAACGGAATAGGAAAGAACTCAGCTAAATTGCTAACTGAAATGTCAGTAAAATTAGACATTTCTATTGTAGTGATGTAGTATTTTAAAGAACATCTGTATTATGTATGCTTATCCTTGAAACTAGTTAAACAGAGAAAGCAAATAGGAAAATCTGTTTGTTTCAAAAAGTTTATTTATATGACATACTTAAAAATGATTTTAAAATGGAAATTTGGTAGTGACTTTACTGTCACCAACATTTGAAATCTATTATAAACCTTGTACTGGGACCTTTTTCTATCTTTATATACTTGTCATACTTTTATAAGAGTTTGATGATTTTCTTCTCTATAGTATATGCCATATCCTTTGAATTTTTATTTTACGGACCAGAATCTGGTAACCTGTAAGTTACTACCGAACAGGTTGTACACATTTATAGAAAAGAGTTAACATTCCTAGCTCTTCCACAGTGGCAGTATGAACCATACTTTTAAAGGTTTTTTTCCCCTCTAAAATCAACAGGGAATGTGCTAAAACCAGAAAGATTAATGGGGGAAGAAGATAAACAGTTAAGACGTAAAATAAGTTTAGAGGTCAAGCTAGAAAAATAAGAAAGCTTATGGATTTAATTCATATTCATCCAAGCAAAGAAGCTTTGGCATGAAAGGAACCAATGAAGAGGCTCAGCATTCTTATAACATCAACCATAGCTGCATCCCGCTGTTTTGGAGTTTGGGTTGATAGATGCTCATCGTCTTTGGCACTGCACCCTTACTTTTGGACTTTTCACGATTATAATGGCAAATTCTTCATTTTGCCAGGAAGTTCAGAAAATTTGTCTTTGCCAACTATGCCTGTCTTTCACATCAGAAGCTGTTGTCCTAGGAAAGATTTGTACACTGTATATATGTTCTTCACTGTCTATATTGAATATAACATAAATATTTTTTACTTTGTTCATTTTTTAGCAGCTGTTGTAGAAACAGACTGTAACCAAGTCTGAATGGAGCATGAAAAGAAAAAGTGAGTCCCCTAAATTGGCCAGACTTTAGCAGTGTGTAAACTTTTCCTTGTTGAGGTTATTTGGATTCCAAAGAGGGTAGGGGTCATAATATTTTTCTTCATTGGACTACTTAGTCATTCTCAGCAAATCTGTCGGTGATGTTCAGTACTCCTTTTAGCTGTGAGCCTCCTTTCTCATTTCAGCTAGGAGAAAAAGGAAAAAAAAAACACCATTCTCTAGAGGTTTGCTTTTGAAGGCTTAACTTGCTTGATTTCACACTGACCTTTGAAAACAAAAGAAATTAAAACTAGACTGATTACTTAATTATTTTTGTCATCATTATTAGATCCTAAATAAATTAAACATGCACAGATTTTATTTCAAGACATACACCATGCTAAGAATAAGTCACTTATGATTATAGGACAATTTGCTATTTATTTTGGCTTAGCCAGTAATGTGAGAGGGGTTAGGGAGAGCAAGGATGGGGATGGACACTTTAAGAGGAGGCTCAGATAAGGAGACAGGGAGGGAGGCTCAAAATAAGTACTTAAGGGTATTATTTTGGAAAATAAAATTTTATATCTTATTTGCAGTTCTGCCAAAGGGACAGTCTCCTGGGAGAGTTAAAATGACAAAGTGATTAAAATAAATGAAATGATATTTTTACAGAGGGGTCAATATCATTAAGCCTAAATAGATATTCTTTTCTACTTAAAACTGTTTTTTTGCATGTGCACCTAACCTGACCAGTGATGTTCAGAAATGAAATCTATCTTCTTATACCATGAATATGGTAAAAATGAAATCTTTTTTAGGTTATTACAAACATGTTCATGTATATGTGAACATATGAAGACCTGAATATATCCTCATGAGAATAAAATGAAAAAAGTTGACTGGCATTATTTTAGAAAGCAATAATTAAGAGATTAGTACTACTCGCTGTAGTAGTAATAATTATGTATTACATTTTCTTTGGCTTTTTAAAAAAATTTTATGGGTTAACAAATGGAAAAAGTTTGTTTTTACTTCTTTATTTTTTCTTTAAAATACACAAAATTTTTAACCAAATCATTTTGAATTATATAGTAAATAAAAATTGTTAGAATATGATTAGATTAAATTAAGATGGTGCTATCTGATTCCTAATAGAGAAGTTCCATAAAAAAGGAATATTAATGTTCATTAACATATCATTATAAAGTAGTGGTCTTCTCTGTCTTCCTCCTTCTATCATCCTCCTCTTCCCCTCCCTTTTTCTCCTCCTCATCCTTCTCCTCCTTCTCTCTCTCTCTCTCTCTCTCTCTCACACACACACACACACACACACACACACACACACACACAGGGTTGCATGTATACACAAGACACAGATACTCTCGAACTTCCCTGAAAGGTTCATTGAAGGATAGAACAATAGAAATTGAATTAATCCCCGTTTCACTAGTAAGTGTTCGGAAGAGTGCTGAAAAGATTGTCTATTTTCAGGGATTCTATAGATAGTTTTTAAAGATACCTTTTTAGAGATCTTGAGAATAGATATGGATTCCCTACTATTCTATCTGGTGTTCGATAACCTGAAATTTATACACGTGGCAACCATGTGTCTCAGAAATATCCAAAAGGCTTTTGATAATTTAGACTTTATTTCTTTAACTCAGTAGACATAATTACTTGTTAAACAATTTGTCCCAACCTTTGGTTCAGAAAAATGGTACTTATATTAAATGCAGGGGTTTTTTTCTTATTATTAATAAGAGTTGTACAGCATGTACTGGAAGAGATAGTTTTTGCAATTCCCTTTTTTTTTCCTCCAATTTTCTTTCTGTCCCAGGAATGGCGTATGTGGCTACTCAGTGCTCAGCTTTCAGACATACAAGGAGCTGAGCATCTGGGGAAACTCAGGAGGTGAGCACTTTCACGCTGACTCAGAGACCAGCCGTATGACTCCAGTCTGGCGCTGTCACGCCTGGTTATGGAAAGGCAAGAACAATGCCTCCCTTGAGAAGGGGGTAAAAAAAGTCTAGTGCAGTCACAATTTTGATGTAAAATTTAAATCATCCCTCCACATCCTGTAGACTTAGAGCTGTCAGAAATGCAAAACCCATGCTCAAATGGAAAAAGTTTTTTTATTTCCTTTAAAAGTATACCCTCTCTAACTATAATTACAAGTTTTAGAACCACAAATCTTAATGCTAGATTATTCAAAGTAATTTATAAATAATCAGAACAAAAGGACTTTGACAATTTTAACCTGTAGATTGCTGAAGGGTAAATGTTCTTTTTCTGTTTGTTTCTGATTAACGACAAATATATAACGATACATGAATTAAATAATTAACAAAAAATTTATACTTATGGTTTGAATTTTTTTCTTCCAAACTCATGTATTTGGTCATTTATCTACAACTTAAGAAATTTCTCTTCTGCATTTAAAGATCTTAATAATTTCTATTATATTTTCTTCAAATAAATTTTGTTAAAATTTAGTATATTTAATAATTAAAAAAATTCTGTGGTCAAATGTTTAATAATTCAAGTTAGGTGTTTTAAGATAAGAAAATACAAGTTTAACAGCTATTAAATGAGTCAAATTAAATGGGTTTCTTTTTTTCAGTAGAAGGTGCTTATTGCCATATTTTTATGTTGTAAATCAGGAGAGAAGTTTTGATAATTTAAAAAAAAATTGACCATTCTGCAAAAATGTTTACTAGCTCTTCTCTTTATGAAAGTGGCTTTGTATTTATGAGTCAGAAAAGTTTCCCTAACCAATTTTCTTTCAGCTTGTCAGACTCATAATGAACTCTGTCTTTTCTCAGTATTAGAATACTATAGAATGATTGCAGTTGAGTTAAATTAAATGTAATTATTTTTTTACCTTTTTATTCATCAGGAATACTATGGCTTTAGAGACTTAGTAATTATGGATTAATTTTTATAAAGTACAATAAAACATAAAGATGAGAATTTTTAGCTGGCAGATATATTTGTTTAGGTAAGTTTGGGCTCTAGAACCCAGCTATTACGTTACTCATAATAAAGCAGTCTTATTTAGAAAAGTTTTCTGGAGTCTTCATTTGATAACATATGCTCTTAATTTGGGAGTAAATTTTTAGTGATTTACAGTTAGTGAGACAGTAAGAGAAGAAAGCAGAAAAGGAATCTAATTTTGAATTCTTAATCTTTGTAATTTTGAACCGTAAACTATTCAAAAATACTTACATTTGGTACTTGTCTCCCTTGCCTAAAAAACAAAATCAAATGGACATTATGAAGTTAATTTTATTGTATATTTCAGGTACATTAATTCAAACACTTCTGAAATATCCTGTATCCAACTAATAAAGAGACACTCATTTCTTTTAGGTACTCACAAGAATTAAGTTATTTTTCTAATTCTTTCCTTATCTCTCTTTAACCTTTGTTGTTGTTTTTTCCTTTTCAATTCCCACACCTTCCTTAGAGAACCATGTACCTTCTCATTTTTTCCTCTTATCCTCCCATCCTTCTTTGACTCTTTGATGTTTTGGACAAACTTTGGAAAAGCTTTTAGATAAGAGCAGAGATGCTAGTAAATAAAAGGGCAAAAAGGTGGTGAACTAGTTAAAAGTGGTGTTATTATCAGAGAGAGGGAATATTAATGAACTACTTGATTTTAATGCAGAGAACATCTCAGAAACTAAACATATGACAAGATAAACACAGGGGACAGCCTTGGTAAAGGTCACTTTGAAAGTTCTTGGCGACTATACCATTTTTAATTAACACAATGTTAAATACAGTTTAAACTTTTGTAATACTTATATTTTTTTTTCTGTAAACTGAAATCATATTATAGAACAAAGTAATTTATTCTTAGCTAGCTGTAGCTCGAAAATTATTTTTATTTTTAGATTCCAATGTTATGGTAAGTTTTGTTTCTAAATACTAGTAGAAATAAGTTCTACTCTGCTGAAATGTATAGTAAGACTTACAAAGGAGTCTAGTCATATTTATTATTATATTTCTATGAAATCTGTGTTTCTGCTTCCGTATATAGTTTATGCCAGGATTTGATGAATTTGTTCAGTCCTGTAAGTAACAATATAATGAATGAGATCACTGTATGTGATAAGCAACGAGTAAAGAAGTATAGAGATTGGCATGTTCTTTCTATCAGAAAAGATGGCAAAAAGGATTTATAGAAAATAGAAAAAAAAATTTAAGACTACATGTTTACCACAGGTCAATTTTCTATTTAAAAGCCTTTTGAATATTATATACGACAGATTTTTTAAATAAAATATACATGGAATATTCATAGGGTAAATGCAAGGCTGACTCTAAACAGTAGGAAAATAAAGACGTTGAAAACATGTTATAAGGAAAAAGAAAGAACAAATCATATGATATGAATAATAATTGAAATTTCATAGATAAGGATAATGAAACTGATTTTTTCTCTAATAAAATGATATGCTATGTTTATGTAATTCTGTTTATAAATCACATAGAAGTGTTGGCTGTTTCATTCATTTGAATCAAAACCTATCCATTCATGTTAAATGTCTATGTTGATTTCCCATACTGAACAGGTAACATTCTATTGTGAAAATAGCTTTGATGATCAGAAGAGTTTAATTCCTGACGTTATTGAATTGTGTACTTAAAAACTATATACTTTTATTAACGAATGTTGCCCCAGTAAATTTAATAAAATAAAAATAATTTCTAATTTTGATTACCCTTCTCACATCAACATTAATTACAAAAGGAACCAGACAAATAAATGTAAATGTCCTGAGTAAAAAGTTTTATTATTAATTGAGTCACATAGCTTCTAGAACAAGAGTATATTTGTATAAAAAGATTGCTAATAATTATTTCATTTTGTAATATCCCATATTTGTTGTTCCCATAAGGAGGTGAATCCTTATGAATATTTTGTCATTTTTAAAACATTTTCTGCTATGTTTAAAATTTAATCTGAAAGTGAATATTAAAAATAGGTATTTAGGAGAGTAATTAATAGAAGTTTTAAGTTAAATAAACATAGTCCAAAATTTTAAAAGACACCATTCAGAATGTTCAGTTTTGTAGAATTGTTTAGAAAATAATTATACTGCTTCACTTATCACGTTGACTTCTCATTATCTTTCTTCTTTGTTCAATCCTTTTTATACATTGGTCTCCCAATCTTGGATAGGCAGAAAGATTCAGATTTTACCCCCGACTCTGCTTGTATTTTTCCCTCAGAGTGACAATTTTGTTCTAAACTGCTGTCTGTTATAGTGCCCCAACTCTCCTTCCCACTCTCAACCTTCTATCAGTTACTAATTTCTGAAGAATTTTCTTCCTAAAATATGATTTTTGATTACATTGCTATGTGGCTCACAAACCCTCAGCAGTTCCTTTCTGCTTTCAGTATCAAATTCCAATTTCGGATTAGCCATTCAAAACTGATAGAGTTTAACCAGAAAGCACTATCATCCAGTTTCCAGCTATCATCCTTAGTTGCATTTGCTCCTCCTAGAATCTACTGCTTTAACCAAACCATTCTACTCACTAACTCATATAACTCTTTATATTTTTTTAATTTGCTATTGTTTCTCCAGTCTGTAATCTTTTCTTCTTCTCTGTATCTATTGACATTTAATTTATCTTTAATTACCCTGTTGAATTCTCGCAATTTTTAGGAAGCATATTCTGATTACTTCAGTAAGATTATCTCTTTATTATAATACTAATAAAAGGTCATTGACCTTAAAATATTCTTTCCAGATTTCTTAATTATGTTGCTATTATGATAGTCTTTTAATATTTTTTTATTAATTAAAGAATGGATGAGTAAATATATTTCTTATATTTTCATTTAAATTGTGTTTTTTTAAGGGTAAATGAGAAGGGTCTTTATATCTAAGTTGCCTATTTCCCCATTAAACAAGGTTAATCTGCCTGGCACAAAATAGACCCTCTTTCAATCATTCATTTATTTAGAAAAAAATATCTTGACTGTCAAGTATGTGCTAGGAGTTGTGCCTTCATACAATAATTCTATATTATTCAGCACAGAGGAGTAGAACATTTAGGGACAAAATACAGAGTATTTGGGAAGACCTTTATTATACACTCATATCTTTAGCATTAATCTTGGGAAATCTAGGTGACTTGGTCAAAAACAGAACTGTACTTACCCAAAATCTTATTAAATTCAAGATAGTCTACATGTCATTAGAAATATAAGAAATTAAACAATGATATTCTTGCATTCCAATTGCTTGTGTTCTAGATTTAGGCACTATATATACTAATAAGAAGAAAAAGAAAAGTTAAATTATTGAATAAATGTCACAGGTTATACTGATATTCAGTTTTTTCTGTGGGCTGTTAACAAGAATTGAGGTAGTTTGAGATGGGATGAAGTCACTTCAACTGTAATGGTAAAGGATGGCTTTGTAGAAGAACTGGAATTTGAGTATGTTCTTTATAGACATTTATGTTTTGCAATATTTATACAAAACTGCTAACCTGAAAAGAAATAATATGCCAAAAAAATAACCAGTAGAAGGCACTGCTTCCTAGGACTTTATCTCTGAATTAACAGATTCAGAGAAAGAAACTTTGAAAAGAAACTATTATATTAGGAAAGCAATTCCTATTCTGAGTCTTTCATTTTATGTTTATTCCATATACTAATTCCTTGACTGTGTATATTTTGTAATTTTCCAGAATAATTAGAGCAAAGACTATATCCTAAGCAGAGTTAAGTTTAAAACTGCAAGTAGATGATTCCTCAGCAATAAGTCTATTAATAATTAACTAGGTAGCATTTTTTATAAAATTACTTCACTTTATAGTCTTTTACTTACAGATTAAAAAAACAAACTATAAGATTTTTTTACATGTACTTTTAAAAATGAATTAAACAGGGTTTACCTGTCTCATTTCATAGCAATTATTTTTTTAAAAGAATATGGTATCACTGAACTTGATTTCCTTTTTTCTAACAATATTAATACATTTTCTAAGCATACTTTCTTGTACGTCATTGTCTCACAACCATTTATCATTAGAGAATAGTAAGAGAGTTCCTGGTTTTAGTTAGTAGTTTTCACTTAATAGATATTTATTTAAAGAATACTATTTTCAGAAATGATCCTAAGCACTAGATAAGTAACTGTGAACAAAAATAAAGTCTACCCTCTTAAATCTTATATTATAGTGGGAAAGACAGATAATAAACAACTAATTATAAAATATGCCAAGTGATGATAAATTCTGTGGACAAAACAGAGAATAAGAAGTAATAGAAGAAACAGGTGCTGGTTTAGCAGGAGTAAGCGAGGAAGGCTCATTGGGAAATGATGTTGAAACAGAAAAAAACAAAAAACAAAACGAGGTGAGAAATAGGCAAGTATACATATCTGGGGCAGAAATATTTCAGATTGAGGAAATACCAGCTGTGAAAAAAAGATATATTTAAATAAGTGTTCTATTAATATCCTGTTGTAACGAGTTACTACAAGTTTAGTGGCTTAAACAATACAAATGTATTCACTTAAAATCAAGTGTTGGCAGGGCTCATTCCTTCTAGAGGCTCTAGGGAAGAATCTATTTTCTTGTCTTTTCTAGCTTCTAGAGGCCACCTACATTCTTTGGTTCATGGCCTCATCATCCATTTTCAAAGTCAGCCTCATAGTATCTTCCAGTTTTTCCTTATGATCTTCCTGCCTTCCCCTCTTGTAAGGACATGTATGATTACTTTGGGCCCACCTAGAGTATCTAGAATAATCTCATATCAAGATCCTTTACTTAATCACCTCTACAAAGTCCCTTTTGCCTTGTAAGGTAACATATTCAGAGGCTTCAGGATAGATTTGGACATCTTGGGTGAGGGGCATTATTCTAAGGCAAATGTTTTGCAAACCTGACTTTGCATTAGAATCACTAGGAGCTTTAAAATATTCTGATACCTTGTGTGTACTCCAAAACCAATAATATCAAAATGTCAGACAGTATGACCCAGGCAGCAGTATTTTTTAAACTTCTTCATATAATTCCAACATGTAGTCAAGGTTGTGAACCATTGAGTTAATTTTCTGCTGTAGTCTCGTACCCTTTACCCTACACCTAAGTCAACTACACATGTATAAATACAACGAAGGACATCCTACTTACAGACTGATTATAATGCACATCGAGAGCCTTTAGTGAACAGCAAAGGACTCCAGTAATTGTAAAATTACTTCCACATATGAACTAGAGTAGCCAGATTGTACAGATTGCTACAGGGACAAATAAAGGAAAAGTGACTCCTTGTAAAAGCAAGTTGCCCCTTAAGAGGGAGGCTGTTTCTTATCTGTTTCATTCATGTACCTCAGCAACTCCAGGAACGTTATAAACTAGAAATGGGAATTAAGTAGAGACCCTGAATTATATTGTAAATTCCCATTAGATAAATGTCTTGTACATAGTAAGTGGTCAGTAGATTGTCGATGATTTAAAGATTCTCTTCTGTCCTGGAATTAGACATCAGTTCTTTCAAAAAGATTTTCTTGTCTACACACAGAACTGAGTTAAAGACTACTATTAAGTCAACATAGCTCTGTAAATTAGTTTCACACTGAATTATATTTCTGCCTCATTTCAATCTCTTTGAAGTCTGAGTTTTGTCCATTGGTAAGCCTAGTAACTACCACAGGAATGAGAAAAATCATCTCTGAATGAATACATGAGAGCATACCTCAGTTATCTTTGTACTGTGACACAGCCATGCAGCTTAAACTATAGGAATTGGAACCCTACATATCTCAGATACTGAAATATAGAAATTTGCAATGCTTTCCTTATGCTTTTTAAAAATTAATGAGACTTTCCTCTGTCCAACATGAAACCCTTGATAGGTGAATAAAATAGTCTAAGTTAGTAAGTTGGTAAGTTAGTTATCAATATTTTTAGAAGCAGTACAAATCAGACCAAACATGACTAATGTGACCCCAACAGATTGATAGTTCCCTGCATAATTTGTTATGTATTTTACTTTTTTCTGACTTAGTAGCCTATTACTAACTATAAATATAGTCATTTTTATTGTATTAATTTAAAAAAAAGATATCTTTTACTTCAATTATATGAAAATACTTGAGTTTACTCTATAAGAACATTCTATAAGTCTCTGAAAATGGAGTTGAAATAAACATAAAATATGTCATATTTTAGGATCAGTTGTCTTCTGGCACCATGACCCCTTTATGTTCAGTGTTTTAGATCTTATGATTTTTGTTTCATAGAAATATGTGTGTGTGTGCGTGTGTGTGTGTGTGTGTGTGTGTGTAAATATGTACATGTATATATAGAGAGAATGTTTATCCATTTATAAAGATAATTTAGATATTAAAATGACTAGAAATTTTGAGAACAGTATGATATCTTAATTATCTACCTTATGTCTTCTTTTTGGATTTTTAATTCTCATAGTTTTTAATAATGATATAAATAAAGTAGAAATCAACAGAAACGTCATACCCTCTGGAAGTCATAGATTTGTGTATTAACTTAAAAAGACCAGCTGATCTAGCTTTCTGCTTTGGTAGTCTGGACACTGACTCTTGCCAATAGCTTGAAGTTTTCAGACGGTAGGAGACTGATTGTACATAAGACTAAGTTAGATACCAGAATGCCAATTGATAAATTCCAGCAAGAATGACAATGGTCACACAGACTATAACTATGGTTTGTATAATAAATGCATAATCTTCTTGTAGTCAAGCTACATGTGAAACCAAGAATAATTAAAAGTCTATTAAATTATTCTGATAAATCACTTCACAAAGACATGAAATTTTTAAATCTTTTCTGTCAGCCCATTTTCTATGTGGGAATCAGAAATTTTGCTTGAAGAGCATGGAAGCAGAACAGTGAGAGTTAAATATCATTACTGGTGAGAGGGATTATGTATAGTTTAATATAGTACTTTGGTGATACATACTGTTTAATATAGTAGTTTGGTGATAGATATCAGTCGCCTATGAGACTAAGACTATTCGAATTGTCAGGCCCTTACTTCCTTTCTCCATACTTAGAGTATATTTGAAGTAAACTTTGCCAATGAGATCAAAAATAGTTACAGATACCTTAAATGTGTTGTCCCAGTCTGCTTCTTCTACAGATGGTCCTTTCTTGGTAGCCACTAACCTTACTTCCTCTTTATCTGTTCTTCAGCTGATCAAGACCCCTACTATTAATTTTATATATATATATACTTGCTAGTACATTTGACTGGTTAATTGTCAAATATGACAGGCAATCGATGATTTCTCTATTGTGAGGCTTTGTATTTCATGTTGATTTTATAGTTCAACTCCTAGAAGGCCATCAATCTGCTGTCCTCATTTTGGAGGGTTTTTTTTGTTTGTTTTTTTGCAGGGGCTGTAGGCCATACTATAATTTTAAAGTTTGGAAAAGTAAAAGGTCTACTCTGTGCTAAATGTTCTACAAGTCATTTTTTATATGGTGCATAGTTCATTCTCAAAAAGCATTACAAGTAGATATTGCACCTCACTTTAAAGATGTGCAAAATTGAGATAAATTACAGTAAGTCTCACAGCTTGTGAGTAGCAGAATCAGTATTGTAATCCTTGTTTGTCTGCTTCCAAAACCCTTATTTTTTCTACAGTGCTATTATTTCTTAAGAAAATATCTTTAACACTTGAATACTTTTTTAAAAAACTTCTAACACTAAAATAGTATTATTCAACAAAGATTAGAGACATTTCTTTTGATAATACATTTTTAATTTAAAAATCAATGATATATATGAAGGAAGTGGTGTTGCAGTTAGTTAACACTTTCCTGCCTCCTGTCCCACTGGCTAGAATAAGAGTGAATAATCCTACAAACACATTTTGTTTGTGGAACAAAACTTACAGCTTTTGCAAGGTCAGGTCAAGTTGTAAATAGAAGAGTTTATTTTTTTATTAAAAATTTAAACTCTGTATAATTTATGTCAAACTTTTCATGAAAAGGAACTATTTAACTAAAAAATATCTGCCACATATTTTTAGCCTCTGATAATATTCTCCAATCAGTATATAAGTACAAAAAATGTTTAAATTTTGTTCAATTATCTTAAATATACTGTCATATAGGCATTAGCTCATCAAAACAAAACATCTTTATTTGATTGTTCTTTTTTTTAACTTAGATATCTAAGGAGTAAATACATCTAAATCTTTCACAGAATAGTAGAAAAAAATTGAAATATTTTTATACTCTCACTGTTTTACTACTTTGCAAATTTGATATTAGAGCCAAATGCCTACATTGGGTGATTTAGAAAGTGAGAGAAAATTTTCAAATGGTTCAGAATTAGCAAAGAGTGTAAAATGCATTCAGTTATTAAGCTTTAAACAAATATCAAACTTTTTGTCATGTGGTCTAAGATTTACATATAACCAATATCTTTATATGTCACAGCAATCTTTTAATAAAATGCAAACTTGTTATAATGGTAATCATTCATTTATTTCATTTATTTTTTGACAAAATAAATTTTAGTCATTTCTCTTTTTTTACTGCCAACAGCATTTGCTATTTGTACATATTCTGTCTTCAATAAGGTCTATCAAAGTGTAAAACTAGATGGTATTTTTTTTCCTTTAAAATGGAATAGTCTTTCATTATGCAGTATTCTTAGGTGAATTCTCTTGTTTAAGAAACCAGAATACAAGAGAGTGCTATATTAGTGTATTATTCTCACAACAAACAAGCACTGTTCTGTTGCTACCTGCTTGGCCATTGTTTCTGATTGTGTGTGCTTTGCAGTGGTATTTGGATGGTTTCCTGCTCTCTGCAAGCACAAAAAGGCATTTCTGTTACAATGGCCCCTAACCACACAATGACGGCATTAAGGATTTATGTGGAGGTTTCATTATTTTCTCCTCTTTTGTTCCTTCCAGGATGTCTTCCAAGCGACCAGCCTCTCCGTATGGGGAAGCAGATGGAGAGGTAGCCATGGTGACAAGCAGACAGAAAGTGGAAGAAGAGGAGAGTGACGGGCTCCCAGCCTTTCACCTTCCCTTGCATGTGAGTTTTCCCAACAAGCCTCACTCTGAGGAATTTCAGCCAGTTTCTCTGCTGACGCAAGAGACTTGTGGCCATAGGACTCCCACTTCTCAGCACAATACAATGGTACGTTTCTCATGGTCTATTGTGCCTACACTCACTTTTTGACTGGTCTAGTCTTCTAATAGTTTGGCTTCAGTCCTTTGCTGTATAATTATTATCTACTTAATGGCCATATGCAAGATATACTTCTAACATCTTAGAATTCTTCATAAGTAAATTGATTCCAGTAGAGAGTATAAGATATGCTATTTTTTTGTTTGTTTTTTAAGAATTCCACTTTTGAGACACACAACTTAATTACAGAAAAAAAAAACATGTACATATAAGAATAATGTAAAAAGTAACACATTTAAATTAGCAAGAAAGTTAGATATCATATTATTTTTAATAAAAGATTTTTTAGATAGTTACAACATAGTTTGAACATTTTCACTGAAATAAATCCGTGTTTTTCAATATTTTGCTTTGTTCAGATTGGAGATTCCAGTATTCCTTACAGAACTGAGAATTTTATAGAAGAATATATTTCATAGTTTTCTAATGTGAACACCATACTTTCTAACTCTGTACCATTCATACTGTTGTTTGGATAAATCAATATTTCCTATTACATCCTATTCCAGAATTTGAAATTCAGGATAATTTATCTGGCCCCTCATCCTGGGGTCTGGATCACTGGGAAACTGGTTTCGCAGATGAGAAGAAAGAAGACAACACAGCATCTTTGGCTGAGGTTAAACAGCAGACGTACACAGATAAGGGTTTTGAGTTCATTTTAGGGACTTAAGTATGTTTAATCAGCAAGGTGGCAGGGCACTTAGCTGCCAGTAAGGCCACCCTTACCTTTTCAACATGGCTGCTTAGGAGAATGTCACGTTTTTGTGACCTCTCCTTCTTCAACTTTAAGAATGCCAGATCCATTAATTTGAACTGATTATACCAATTTAAACCAGATTACACCAACAAAAATGTTTGATCACATATTCTCATACCTTTAAAGACAACTCTGATTCTGTTAAATACTTCTTTTTGCTTTCTCCAGGAAATTATTGCATATCATAAATGTGCTTGGTACTGTAATATGCTGCTGGTTTATGTTATTGCATTACTGTATGTGGAATTAAATCAAGAAGAATCAAATACCTTCTAGTAGCTGTGAATTAGACACTATTTATATTCATATTAGATTTAAATAGTTTCATTCAACATTTTAAGCCTTAGTGCCTGAGTGTTTGACTTTACAAGATTTTTCCACCAAGAATAATGTCTTTTAGCTAATACTTATGTAGCACTTACAAAGATGTAGTGTTTTAAGCACATAACATATATTAACTCACTTAATCCTCACAATAATTCAATGAGATATTATTAACCCCATTTCACAGATAAAATAACAGAGGCACAGAGAGGTTAAATACCTTGTTCCAAATCACAGCTAATAAGTAGGAGAACCAGGGTTTTACTCAAGCAGTCTGATTTTGGCATCTATACTTACAATCATTATAAGCTCTTCATAAGGTGCAAGTGTATTTTATTTTCTCATTATCTCTTATTTGGCAAATTAAATCATACTATCCATAATTTCTCCCTCTCCCTCTACTATGAGTTCATGTTAGTTGGGTGCAATGATATACTATTTTGGCCTTCTCTCAAAAAAGTTAAACTAGGAAAAGAAAAGGGAGAAATGTAGGATGCAGTTCCACTGAATAAGGCTGTCAGACTCTCCGTTTGACATTGCATCATTGCTAATGCCTTTTCTCCCAATTTTTTAACTATTGCTTTCTCTCAAGGAGTAACCTATTGAGAGTGCTTCTTGGTTTGGTTTTCTTGTGATACCACTATAAACATAAATATACAAATTTAAAGGAGTGGATATAAATAGTTATGACTAAAATAAAACCACAAATAAAAGGGAGATTATTTTAAGTATACTCAAGGGTGGAAATAAGTATATTAAATTACATACTATAGTTGGCATGAGGAGATGCTGTGATGCAGAATGTTAGTGAAAATGAAACCATTTAATTTCTAATGAAGTATCTAGTTCAGCTAAATAAAAACTATGAGCTACCTACTTTTACCAAATTTTTTGTTGTTGTTGTCAAATACTATAGAAATAGATTTGAATAAGATATAAATCTTTTTCTCAAGTAACTTTTCCTAGAGCAGAATTTCTTAATCAAGCTGTATGGATCTCTTGAAAATGAAAGAATTGTATACTTTCACACGTGTGAGTAGGAATATGGTTTCATCAGATTTTCAAATAAATCTGTAACCCCCCAAAATTAAGATCTACTGTTCTGGAAGTTAATACGGTTTGGATACAAATGACTTAACTTATTTTTAATGACATCAGCACTGATGATTCTTTTACCATGTGTCTAATTAGTTTCTAAATTTGTTTCTGCCTCAAATGTTTCTTGATTCCACAAGCTTTTCATCTCTTGAGGAGAGCCTTGTAAGAGTCTCCTGTATGATTTCAAATTTTCAGCCTCTTCTTTTTTTTAGTCTTTGTTTTATCTTCCACTAGACTTATTTGCCTGAGAAATGAGTTGCATTATTTACCCCATTTTGGAAATGAATGTGTGTCCTTGTTGATTGTAGGATTTAGTCTAAAACTCTTTGTCTTAAGGTAAAATTACATAGACTAGTACCAAACTATGGCTTTAGTCTCATCTCCTGCCACATCTTGCCATGGACCCAATATTCCAGTCATACCAAGGTTTAGATATGTATTCATATCAAGGGACTTCAAATAATATAGCTTTATTCTCTCTACCCAGAAAACCTCTATTTTTTTATATTTTACCTTCTTGGTGAATTGTGTATATCTCCCACAACACTAAGTTCAGAAATTGCCTCTTCTTAAATACTTTCAATGACTTCCCAAGGCAGAATGGTTCCTGCATTATTCTTTTATTCATGACACTTGTTTACATATTTTCTCATGGCCTATATTATAATTTATGTGTTTAAATGTCTGCTTTTCTGTGTACTGTATATCTCCTTGAAGGCACAGTCATATATATATATATATATATATTTATATATTTATATATTTATATATATATATATATTTATATATTTATATATTTATATTTGTATTTCTGATACCAGCATATAATAATATAATATATACTTAATTTATGATTATTGATTAAATGGCAGAGTTTATGTGGATGATTAAATATATGTTTTAGGCAAAGTTGTTAAGATGCTATTCACGGTGAACATGCTGGATTTTTTAGAAATTTTCAAACAAAAAAAAATCTACTAATGTAGTGTATTCAGAAAGCAGAAAGTATGTTATAATAGCTATGATATATTCAGCTGTTAAGCTGATTAAAATACATTTTACCCATTTATCAAAATGATTGAATATATTTATAGAATTGTTACCCATCACAAGTACTTTTTTTTTTCCTTTGGATTCTAGGTCATTGTCATACTTGCATAACATGTCCTTTTATTTCAGTAGGAAAATACATTCTCTATTTTTTTTCCTATTCAGTATCTTTAAAAACGGAGAGAATCTTTCATGGTCTTTATATCATACAGTTCAATTAAGGGGAAAAAAAAACCTGATTTTCAGATTTCATTGCTGTTTATGTGTAACATTCATGCTCCAATCTTAAATAAAAGAGAGATACTAAGAAGTCTACATTTTCTATTGTCCACATATTTTAGAGACAAAGTAAAACTGATGAATAATCCCTGTAATGATGGCTTGAAGTTATAGCGATGCCTTCGATATAAAATTTAAGTTGGAAAATAATTCCTGCGATAAAAGTTATGTACACTTCATGACTATTGCCATATAAAGATTTTGAAAACATTAGGGTCTTTTGTTCATATCCAGAGTAAACAAGTGTTAATGTTTAGAATTAAGTGAGATAAAAATGTAATTCTTCCTTTCTGATTCTGTCTTTGTTACCTTAATATTTTGGAGAAGTAAAGTAAGTGCCTAAGAGCCACTCCCAAACAGCTATACCTCTTATGGATACTCTGAGTCCTTCTGTTCTTGGAGGTTTTACTCACTATTCAGAGTACACTGTGGATGAACTGTACTAAGATGATTATATACATATATTTACAAATATAAGATTTCTAATCAATATAAGATTGAGACACAGATATTAAGTATGAAAAAGACTCTTGGTTTTTTCTCTGAAACTCTCATAATTTTGTCAAACAATTAGTAGCAAATTTTGATTATTTTATAATCTTCAAAAGGTAAAAGGCAAGGTTGGCAAATTTGATTCTGACTTGAATGGAAAGGCAGTCCTGAGCTTTATTTTTATGGAAGGTCAGATCTACAATTCTCCATCCTCTTTTTTTTAAACATGGATTTAAAGGCTGTCACTTCAGAGTTTCAGAGATAAGCAAGAATCACTATAATTTCTGGCTCATTTTTAATAATAGTTCTGATATAGATGGATTTATTTCATGATGCGAAGAACTGCGCAGAATGTCTTCATGTCAATCAACATGATTATTTATGAGCACAAGGAGGGAATAGAGTAAATCTGAAGAGAAATCAAGTGTAGCATTAGAGGGAGCCAGGGACACTGTGGTGGCCATTTCGGTGCTCATTTTCTATTTGGTTGCATGCTACTTCTGTTGGTTAGATTGTTGTTCTGGTGTCAAACGTGACATGAAATGAAAGTCTTCACCACTTGTGGTTACTGAATTACCAGTTGCCTTTTTTTTTTTGCCCCCACAAAAAGAGTTTACTCTTATCTAGGCCAAACTTTCTTTTGGCTCCTTAAGTTCTTCTTGAGTTGAGTGAACAGTTTTGTGCAACTGTGCAGTGGCTGCTTCTCACGATTGATCTTAAAAATATAAATATTTACTTTAACAATACAATATTTCATTAAAAAATAATTTGAGCGGCCCAGTCTACAGATAGCTGAATTTCATAAGAAATAAAAACTTTATTTGTGTGAAATTTTTTAACATTTAAAGATCTAGTTGATTTGGAAATATGATGTCATAATATATTGTAGTATATCACTTATTTTTTATGTTGATAACATTTTTCTGGTATTATTAAAGAATTATAGGCATATAATTCATGGGTTTAACAATACTTTTGATATATCTTAATGTATTTCAACATTTCAGGGAGACTAGTTATCATAAAGCAACATGTAGTACAAGTCAGTTTCTTCCCAAAGTTCATCAAAAGAAGAAAAAGTTTTCCTCTTAAATTGTTCTCTAGAAGTTGAACATATAGTTGAGAACCAAGTATAATATTATAGCAAAGCACCAATGAATGAAATGCAAACTTAAACACTGAAAGAATTTATTCGGTGCACAGAACAGAGAGAAGCTTTTACTTGCTCAGTCTACTGTCAACTCCTGGAATTCTTTATCGAAAATAATTTTAATTGCTATATTATAGCTGTGTCTTGAAATACCCATTATATAAATTTTGCTTATAATCTAACAGTCGTTAGTAATGTATTTTTGATGTGTGACTAGAATAATGTTATGTGTGAAGTACTGTTCAGAAAACTTAAAAAGGAAAAGAGAAATTGCAAGTTCTATCTAAAAATAAGTCGCAGATTAAGATCTTAATTATGGTATGGTAAAGATTCCTATTTTTATATGGTGGTTTTTATAAGCTTTTAAATTTCTGGTTACCTTTCTACATCAAACTTAGTATAAGTTATTATGATGCTGTAATGCATACTTGTTGTTAACACCAGTACGGTTATTGTGCCAATTCTAATAATGAGAATTTTATTGTTTAGGGAGAGCAGTCTCCTATACTCTAGACAAAAAGTGTAATTACTTTTGAACGATGTGGAATGTTCTCAGTTTAATAGCATGGAGAATAAATTCAGAAAGATTCAGATAAAGTAAGCTTAGAAGCCATATGTGCAGTGTGGCAGTATAAAATTATGATAGAAGGCAGTATAATTCTACACACACATACAGGATTTCACACACTATAAACTGTTTTATCTGTAAGAGATAGGCTTGCTTATCTGAACAAGGCCAATTCAATTGAAAGGAGGTGAAAATGGTGGCAAGTTTGTATTTGTTTTTTATGGTAAATTGATGTTTATCATACAATGAAATTACATTGTTACAAACGTTATTCTGTAAATGTTGTCGGAAAATACCACATGAAGCTGTTTATCTAGATATAATTCCAGGCTTGTGTTTGAATGTAAGTGGTTCAATCTTTATACTTGCATTGTTTCTGAAAATTACCCCCAGGGCTAGCAGGAATGAGAATGTGAAAAACAATCAGTTGGGGTCCAACAAAGCCACTGGATAAGTTGTGCAATAGATCGTTTTGTCCTATTGCCATACAATTCCTTTCCATCTGGTTGGGGGAGGGTCTAACATCAAGTAGAGAAAATCTTGATTCATATGATGTCCACAGTATTTGAAGTGCAACTATTGAGTTGAAAATTAACTGGGTCTTGAGAAATGAATGAGTGTATTATCACATTTAAAAAATAGCTTTATGTGGGATTTGCAAGATAGCTCATGATATCTAATGAGAGTATACTTTTAGTGTCCCACTTACTGCTATGTACTAACAGGGGAATAAGTAAGAACTTCTAATTGTGTGGTAAAGGGGGAACATGTGTTCACTTAAGAAGTTTTGGCCTAATGGAATTTAATGGCCATCATTTAATAGGGAGTGTTGTGGAAAGGATCAACTCGAATATATACAGTGAATATCTATCAGCAGAGATATAGAAATAAAAACTAGTCTCTTTTGTCTTGTAGCTTTTTGTATTATATTGAGGTAAGATAAGCACAAAAATCACTGTAATGTTATGTAAAATA
Organism: Macroglossus sobrinus; assembly: GCA_004027375.1. Classification (NCBI taxonomy): domain Eukaryota; kingdom Metazoa; phylum Chordata; class Mammalia; order Chiroptera; family Pteropodidae; genus Macroglossus; species Macroglossus sobrinus. The sequence continues at coordinate 1,134,885 of PVKZ01000060.1, read as the reverse complement.
TTAGGATCCTGATAGAGGATAAGTGCAAAGGAGATTCACAGTTGAAAGGTATCATTTGTGGAAATCAAAAGTAGATTAATTTGAAATTGTTTTTGCATAAAAATTACTAAGTGCCAAGATATTAAAAATATACGCATCATATCAATTATTAATGCAATGTCTTTAATTTATAGTATAGTTTTGTTTTTGCCATAATACTTTTCTCAGAAGAAATAAGAAGGAAAAAGAGCAAGTTAAAAAAGTACTGAAGACAAATTATACTGTAAAGGACTCAATATGAAATATGAGAAACTTAGTAAAATGTATCTCATATTAATAGGAATAAAAACAACTACTTTAGTTATTGGAATTTTAAATATTTTCTTTCTTCATCTGGGTGACCATCTTGAATGAAGTGGAAAGAATGAAGAAATACTTGGCGAGGATACTGGAAATAGGGATACTAAAAAGCAATGCTAGAAACTTAATTAAATAGTATTCCAGATTTTATGGAATGAATAAGTGTCCATCTCTATATCATTTGTCGTTCTAGGACCTGCATAATAAGGTAATTTATATTTGGATGTTAGATATAATGAAAAGTATGGGAACCAACCTCATTCTGTATCTTAGATGCATTGGTTTTAGTGCTTCCTCATTTTCTTTGATTCTTTTTCTCTTTTGCTCCTCTTCATCCTCTCTCTTTCAGTTTTCCTCTATCAGATAACATTATTAATGGGTCCTCTTGTGAATCTCAATGGAGCCATTATCAGGAAGGGAGACAGGGTAGGAGAATCAGCACCATTGTATTCTGAAATATACTTCCTTCTTATTTGCATATATTGCCTCTTGGGCATTTGTCAAACCTTCTTGCAGTCAGCCTAGGTTTCTCTTACTGTGTGTGATTAATGAATCAATTGGTTCTGTGATAAAGTTTTCACTGATTTTGAGTAATAGTGTAGTAAATTCTTTACAAAACTATCTGATGTATTTTTTCTAGTTATTCTAATTATATTCTTTTACTTTTATGAGGCAATGTTGGTAGGAAATGACAATTTAATTTTTAATGTCCTTACATGGGAAAAAAAAAAAAACTTTAGAATTCTGTATTGGTTTCCCAAATCATTTTTTAAATTGCACTTATCAGCGAATCCAAATATCTGGGGTCTAGTGCTGTAGCGGGTTCCTGCACCTTTTGTGTGCCTGTTCTAGCTTCCATTCTAAAATTTCTGACAGCTCCTGCCAGTATTTTCTATCTTGATTGTTTTTTTAATTTAGTTGATTTTTATCTTCATACTTCTTTACTAAATTTGAAATTTTATTGAGATCGATAAAAATAAGAAATAGGGAACAGAGATCATTAACATAACTGAAAAGTAATTTTGATTTTAGTGTCTCCGTATTAACTTAAGTGATAACAGCAATGTATTTGTCATTATTTCTTGCTAAGGACAGTCAGTCACCTGAGGGAATTCAAGAATGGGAATTTTGCAGTGTGAATACCTGAATTCTAGGAATTAGAATGAAGTCTACAAGACTCAATTGCCAGTGGGACCTCAGCATATTTCAAAAACACTTCCACCATATTTCCTCTTGGCTGTAGATACAACTAACTATCCACTGCATCTAAAAAGGGAAAAGTGATCTTTGTATAGCAGCTTCTTTAAAAAAGCACAACTATTTAGTAATCAGTTTGGATCTTAAAGTGAAGTATTAAAAATAATGTTAAGGAAGAATTATATTTTCATTGTAATTTATTTTTCTCACTTATTTTGGCAATTAGACTTACATAGCTCTCTCTTTTAAAAGTATAGACAAAGACAAATACCTGGATTTGGGAGGGGGTTAGGTTTAAAAAATAGGAAAGAATAGGACAGAAAAATATAATAGGAAGATTATAGGGGGAAAAAACACTTTCAAGAGAAATGATTCCTTAAGAAATGACAGTTTGAATTCAGAATGCCACCTTAGGTGCATTTAAAAGCAGTACGAGTATTTAAATTCTTTATTTCCTCCACAAGATCTGAAATGCCCATAATTTGTACCAGCATTAAAGCTGGTATTAAAACTGAATTCACAACAGTCTTTCAGTATGTTATCAGTTTTGATCATCTTGTGCCATTTCCCCCCATTTTTTGTTTTAGAAAGTAAATTTTTTGTTTTTCTCTATTCTACTAGATGTGGGAGGGGGATTTCTTTGGTGTTTGAAATGAGAAATAAATATAAAACTACCTAAGTTTATAATTGTAGTCTGTCCCTTTGGTTATATATCTTCTTTGTACAAAAGCAAATTTTTTTTTTTTAATTCCCGTAAACCATTTTTAGGAATGAGCTATGTGAGCAGATGAGGTGTGAATGTAAGGAGAGAAGCCTTGGCCAACTCTGTGACACTGACATCACATGATAAAGTAAATGAACACAAGTGACTGGATTTTGTGTCTTATTTAGTCAAGGTTGCTTTTGTGGCAGCAGAGCAAACAATGTTATCATTATATAGAGAAGCAGTGTTTACTTCATTGTCTCTCTTAGCTCTTAAAAATCCAGCATGTCTCAAGATAAAACAGTCTTGGTCAATATTCCTAAATGAGAAAATAATATTCTAAGGGTTAATAAAGGTTTAAAATGGACTTGGGATATGAAAAGGGAATAAAATTACAAAAATACTATTAAGTAGTCTTGTATGTATTTATAAATATAAAATATGTAGCATATAAAAAGTCAACCTATATTAATGAGTAACAGCAAAAAAGTTACAGTAACTTACAGCATTATACTTAATAATGCCCTAGCCTTGGTAACCACCTCTCCTATCACTCCTGGACCCTACCCTCTGTATAAACATATATCCTGGAAAGAGGAGATTGCCCAGCTCTTGTGGCATCCATCTTTTTAGGCTTTGTGGCAGTGGCTGGCATGTTTTGCACATTAGGGACACAGAGCCAGCGAATAGGCTTCTTCTGTATCTGAGACTCTGATTTCCCCAGGGTCATCAGTAGAACATAAGAAGCACTTTGAAAGAAAGTCTTGTGTGAATATATCTTACAGCCTATCTATAGTCTGATAGTTGCAACTCAAACATGGGAGATTTCAAAAAATCATTACTCTTTAGAATATGGTATTTAATAATTAATAATAATAGAAATGTGTGATATTTTATGTTTTCTGTGTACCAGCCACTCTGTCTTTATTATCTCAGCCAATTTTTATATCAACCCAGTGAGTTTAACAACTGTGATCATTCCTGATTTACAGATGGAAAACAGTCTTTGGTAGAGTGATTTATCTAATAAGCGGTAGAGTTTGGATTCATGACTTCAAAACTGAAGCACTTAATAACTGTGCTCATTGCCTCTACACTCATACAAATATTAAAATCATTTTTATAGTTTATCAATAAATAATTTTAAAAGCCTTTAGGAATACTTTTGGGGAATGCAGATATAACAATCTTTGCCTGATTATTCTACCTTAACTCAGAAATAACCCGATTTTTAAATTTTTTTTTAGCTGGATTTAAATGGACCAAGGGATTTAACCATTTAGGAATGTGTACTAGAAGTTTGTAGGATGTTAGGCAATATATGGCATTCCAAAGGATTATTTGCCTAAACCTTCACATAAAGATTAGTAGGAATTTGTGCTCTGGCTAAAACTGTTGTAGAACATAGTGATTTAACACAGGGCTAAATTCCTGAGTACATTCCCAGTTCTGCTGTTTGATACTTGTATGGCATTTGGCAAGCTGTTCTAATTGTATATACCTTATTTCTTCCATCTGTAAAATGGGATGATAACAATAGCATATAATTTATGAGATGATTTAAAGTCAATACCTATAAAGCATTCTGGTTCCTGGAATATAGTAGAAACTTAGTAAATGTTAGTTATTAGTTAAACGAATGCCTAAATAAATATTGACGTTATATGATCTTAGAGAAAAATGGTACAATGTATTTAAATGTCATATGTTTTTAATTTTTATAAATTTATCTTAAAAGAAAATTTTAAGCTAAGAATAAATACTTTTGAAATGAGAAATTCAATATAAATTCCAATCTCCTGTCATTAAAAGTTTTTAAAAAATATTTTAACTATTAAAAAAGGAGATAACTTAATCTTAAATGCTGTTTCTCAATCAAGTATTTGTGACATATTCAGTTATCATAGTTTTGTTCATTGCCAAATCATTGCTTTACATTAAGGCTATTCATCAGCAACTGCCACCACAACTGCCACCACCACAACATCAACAATAAAAATCCACATAAGCTAAGTCAGATTGTGTTCTGGTAAAATTATGAAATATAGAATGTGGTAGTAAAGGGCCTAAACTCCCTCTTAAACTGTTTGGGTTCCAATTTTACCTTTTATGAGATGTGTTACATTGACTAAGTTTTGTGGTATCTCTCTGTTCCTTTATTTTCTCACCTGAAAATGAGGATAATAGTAGAACCTCCCAGCACATGTTGTGAGGATTAAATAGTAGAATTCTCAGAAGCATCTTTGAACGATGCCTGGCACATAGCAAGCAAATAATAGATACTATAGTTCTTGAATAGTTCATACTCTGTTGACTAATTACTGTTTATTACCAGAACAAATTCTTTTTTCTTTGGGGCTCCCAGTGGTCATGTTTTTCTTTTAGTAACCTGAAGGAATATTTTCCACTTTCCTGAGCCATTTTAAGTGGTCCAGTGTTCTCACCAGTAAACTCTGTCAATATTTTTTTATTGTAATTCATCTCGAACCTAGATAACCAGCTCATTTAAAGGAGAAAGCTCTATGGTCCTCTTGGGGTAATATGTCTGTCTTGTTCAGCACTGCTTCCTTGAGTCTGACACAGTGGCTGATACACAGTAAGCATCTCAAAATAGTTGAATGGATAAATGAGTATCTCTAATGCCTATGCTCAGAGAAGACACTCTGAGTGCAACCTTTCTTATCTACATGTTAAAATTTTGATATTTAACTTGTAGTTAATAGGATGATTAAATGCAATAATTACCCAGCACAGTACTTGTTACATATTGAATAGTCAGTTAATGTGAATTTTCTTTCCAATACCCTTCTATTTCTCTCAGCCTAATTGACTCTCCAGGTCACTCATAGAAGATCATAGCATTCTTCTGTGAGTTCATATTTTATACTTCTCCAAATAGTTTACCAGAAGAAAACAATAGTTTGCCAGAGGAAAGCAACATCAACAGGAGAAAAACAGCAAATATATTCTGCAACAGAAGATAAATAGAAATTGCTTAAGTTTTCTTTCATGAATATTCTAACGGCTACATAATGATTTTCTTTTAGGACATAGCTAATGAAGTTCCTGTTTATTGCTACAATTTTATTAGCATATCCAATTTTTGTTTTGTTTTATTACTTTTCAGTACATTTTAAAATTCCTGTTTGATTTCAGGAATTTTAGAGGTACTGTGGGGAATTCAATGCTTTGTTTATTTAGGATTGTGTTTGTTGCTTTTTAGTCCTTTGATCTCTCATTTCAGTTTACCCATAAGGGCAGCCTGAGATGATGTGAAAAGGATGTGTTATGGATAAGAGGCATAATACAAATGGATTTATATACTGTAATAGCTTGACCTGTCATAAATCTGACATGTTACATCTAAAACTGTCACACCTAACCAAAATATGAATATCTCTAGCTGTTAATTCTTGATAATTAAACATATATCTCTACCTTTGTTTTAATAGATAAAACTTTGACATGTCACTTTCCTAATGGGCTTCATGGAATCTTTTTATTCTCGTCGTATAAACTCTTCCCTGTTCATTTATGTCCTCTTCAGTGGTTCTATAATTATTTTTGTTTTACATAGATAGAAACATGTTTTCCCCTCTTTTTTACATATGGTGTTTTGCTTCATGCAAAGAGAACTACACAGATGACATTTTTTAAAATCCAAATTTTATTCAGTTTTACATTCTTATGTTTATAACCCTGAATATCTCCAAAATGTCCTTACCTAAAACACTTCATAGTCACATTACTAGATTTATACCAGTAAAGATACATCATCTTTCTTAGGGATAATCTTTAAGCAGAAATTAGTAAGACAAGCTTTGAAAACTATCATTCCTGCAAAAATAAATCTCGAATCACAAAACATCAGTTTAATCTCTCCCCTTGACAACTTAACATGACAGATTGAAATATAAAAGCCGATGCAAGTGGGATCAATGGATTATCTAAGTCCCTGAACATCTTCTCTTAATTTGGGGAAATTGACAGAGTGGTTGTGAGAGAGGCGTGTATTGTGTGTTTCTTGTCATGTGCAAAGTATTAAGTTAAGAGATTAGTGCTGAGTGGATGTGGTCTACCTGGATGTGAAGCAGGAAGAGAGAAATTGGGAGGGAGTGAAAGAGAAAAAGAAAGGGCTACAGGAAGAGAGGGCTAGAGAGATTTACATGTGAGAACTCAGGGGGCTTTGTCATGGCAATTGTATAAAGTGATATACAGTGCAAATCGACTTGAGCATGTCCCCGGATAGCAGGCGGTTTATAGCCTCTACGAGCTGAGATTACTGCTTTATCTTGTCATACTAAATTAACATGGCAGCACATTGTTAAACAGTGGTGACCTCTTCATCTGGGAAAATTGCTGCCTAGAAGAGAGATGATATTTAAATCTCTCTCTCTCTCTCTCTCTCTCTCTCTTCCTAATCCTCCTTCTCCTTCTCCTTCTCCTCCTCCTCCTCCTCTACTCATCCTCCACTTATACCCTTAAAGAATTTTAAGGTTAGACAGTAGCCATTTTTAAATTATTATAGAAAAAATGATATTTATATTAAGGTGACAACAGATAGAGTGCTGTTAGATAAAATGGACACTTTGGGTAGAAAAATAAGATTTTACTTATCCAATGTTTTAAAAATGACATGTCATCTTAATATATTGGAATTAAGAATATATTTGCAATTATTTTAATTTCTTGTTATTCTACAAATAGCCTATTGATTCATTTAAGAGTTAATTTCTGTGCTTTCCATAAGAAGTGATTGATGGTAAGAGAAAGGAGAAATAAGGTGCAGACACTGATTTTCCCACTAGTCAGGTAGAGGGAAAGCCCAAGAGAACTAAAAATGAAGAATATTATGCCTTAAAGAAAAGTACCCAAGTTATCTCTTCTTCCAGAGTTTACCAGGTACTGTGTCATTCCTGATTCTTTTTATTTCTTTATTAAAAGGAGACAAAGAGAGGTCCTCAGACTAATTTGCTTCATTCCTTTGCCATCCTGCAGATGTTTCTTTCATGTGTTTTCTAAGTTCTGCTTTATTGAAGCATATAGGTAATATACTAACTCTTTCTTCCTATCTTAAAATGTTGATAAATCAATCAAAATCCAATGTATATATTTCTATATTCAATACATGCTACTAAAATTTGAATCACAGAAAGGGGCAAGTAAAGCTTCAAAAATTCTATAATATAAGTGTCTATTTATTTATGTCCCCTGGTGGAGCTGAAGATGCTCTTTCCCTAAAGAGTAGCCCATGCACTGCTTCTTCAGTAACCTCTAGAGCATGTGTTTTGAACCTGGATATTAAGTCACTTTAAGGGTTGTAGGGTGAGCTTTATAGAATCTGTGAACTCTCTGAAACTATGTGATATATTCACTTAAAAATTTTTCTAGAGAGAATATCTATAGCTTTCATTATATTCTCTAAGGGGCATGAGCCACCAAACTAGATTGTTACTTCTTTAGAATTTAAGTCTGAGGATATTACTACAATACATTCTAATACTGGGAATATAGGAATATCAGTACAGTACATCCTATTAATGAGGAGATAGAAAGCAAAAAAGCAAGAAAGCAAAGAAGGATGGAAGGGTGAAGGAAGGAAGGAAGGAAGGAAGGAGGGAAGGAAGGAAGTAAAAAAAGGAGGGAAGGAAGGAGGGAAGGAAGGAAGTAAAAAAAGGAGGGAAGGAAGGAAGTAAAGAAAGAAGAAAGAGATAGAGATAGAAAGATATTGATATATGTATGTATGTATATGAATTAAGGTACTGACTTATAGATACAGTTATGATCCTATTTATTTCATAATCAGAAAGTGTGTTCACCAAGCCTGCCTTGGAGAGTTTTCTTAGGGCTGCCATGCTGGAATTAGTCCTATAGTCTAGTTACTGCTCCCGGCCACTTAAAACTCTTCCTCTTAGCATCCTTTCCTTGTGTCCAATTTTTGAGCAAAATGGCTCAAGAGACTGCCAATAATTCCATTATAAGGATCGGTTTCAGTACTACAGTATCCTGGATTCAGAGTCCAGACTAGAAACACAAAAAGACTGTTTAGTGCATAAGGGATGTGGAACAGGGGCAATTTTTTTTTTTCTTGGTAAGTTGTTTTCTTCTGCCCATTGTCTCCTCTCCCCTCTTTTCTCAAATCTGCATATTGCCAGAACTGTGAAAAAGAAAACACACACTGATTTAGGAGTGACCTGATTAGGGTGGCCTGGTGCAATACTGTTTGACTAACACAAGCTTTTTAATGTCAAAGCAATTTGCTTATGTTAACTATTGTCACTAGTGTTTTACTTCAAAGAAAAGAAAAGAAGAGAAAATGACCAAAATTTTCATCAAGTTTCCTTTGTATGCTATATATTATTTGGGAAATAATATTAAAGTGACTATTGAACCCAATCTTTTTCTCCCTTTGACAATTTCTTTTTCCCTAGTATTTTTCATCAAAGTAGATGCACTAGCAGCTCTTTTTGTTAAAATAGGAAATCATTGAGTAGCCACTGGGGTTTAAATATTTCTGTCCTTGAGAAGTTCTTTTAGTTAAGTTTAGGACTTAGAGGTAAATTGATGTAGTGTTATTAAAAACATTAAAATTCTCCTATCTCTCACTTCTCATTCCATTTTATTTATTTAATAAATATATTTAATGAGTATTCTACACACTCATATTAAAATTTTTAAGATTTTCTTTAGAGAAATTGTGAATTTGGCATGGGAAGTAATGGAAGACAGATTCAGAGCTTTTTTTTTTTGTATTATGAAACAGCAACATGTCAAAAAGTAACAGAATACAGACTCTGGCAAATTTTACTATCACCTCTCAATTCAGAGCCAACCTGGGTGTGGTCAGGGGGAACAGTCTGCGGGGCAAGCAGCCATAACCATCAGGAATATGGGAAGGTACAGACAGTTAAGCTGGGACTGGAGATCCACAATAAGTAGAATACTTGAATGTTAGAGATTGTTTTAGAGGAGATTCTTAATGTTCAGAAAGTCAATGTGATATAGTATTTTCCACAAAAAGCAAAAAAATTAATAGGGGAAAAATAAATAGACAAAAAGAGAAAACTTCTAAAAGAAGAAGTAAAAACATTTGGCATTTATCATACAAATATAAATTGATAAACTTTGCCTTCAAAATATTAATATGTTCTAAATTTATTTAAACTTAGTTTACATTCCTTTAAAAAGTCAGAAATATAATAAAATAACTTGAAATGTTAAAAATAAAAGGAAGGGTAAAAATATAGTAGACATCCATAGACAAATCAGAGGCAGCATTATTATTATCAGACCAAGTTGAATCCGGTGCCAGGGATAGAGTCCTTTATGTTGATATATAGAGATAAAATGACATAAATACTTATACATTAAATAAACTATGTAAAGGAAAATATTATTTTAATATATTAACCTATAGAAATGAAAAATATTAGAAATAGGAGGGGTTGACAGAAACAAAGTGTACTGAGAGAGAATAAAGTATCTTTTTTTTTTTGACAGGTGAATTAGGCTGAAAACAAATACATAGAGAATTTGATAAATTTAGTTAATAAGATTTATTTAATATCTGCCTGCATAAATCACTTGAATAATTTGTTAAAAGTACACTATGAAATAATTCTTATATTAAAATAAAAATCCAAGCTGTTTAAAAAGTAATAGCATTACTATTACATATCAAAACTTGTGTAAAATGATGAAAGTTCTAATATTTTGAAAATTTACAAATTTAATACCTTCATTATTAAATAGAATGAATGGGGAGAAAGAACAAAGCATTTAACTTTAGAAGCAGAAAAACCTTATAATAAAAGAACCCTAGTGAAGGGATAGAACAGAACTTGAAGAATATAGGAAAAGAAACTAACAAACTGGGAAATAATTAGAATTTCTCTAGTTTTATAAATGAAAAGAGCAAACACAAATATGTAAAAGTAAAACTAATAAAGGGTAATGTTATAATTAGGAAGATATTATAAATTGTTGTAATATAATCTAGCATTTTCAAATTTGTGTTTGAAGGAATACATGTACTACATACAATGCCCAAGAATAAGGTTCTAGAGTCTAATCAATTAGGAAAACATTTCATAATGTATCCCATTTTTTGATATTCTTGTTTCATATGGTCTAGTAAGAGTTCTAAAAAGTCATATCTGTTCTTCAGAGAGCTAGTTACCTCTATCTTGCACACTTAGTCATAGAACCCTTCTTTAATGTTAGCCTCCTGAATCAATCGCTAGGAAGTAATATTCCACTGGACACACACTAAAAAATATGGCTGTATAAAATTATTAATAATTTTGAGAATTTCATTGAAATGTATAATTTTATAGGACTATGAAGGAAGTAGGAAACATGAACAGACTATGCATAATTGAAGACTATAACCAGCCTATGTATTTTCCACTTCTGAGAACTGAGAATTCCCATGCTGTATAAAACATATTTTTAGAGGAAAAAAAATATTTTTTAAATTAGAATAACCACAATACCAAACTACCTCCAAAAGGAAAGAAGTCTAATCTCATCTTAAATATAGATGCAGAAATTCTGTTTAAAATATTGGAGAAAGTTATCAGTCTTTTACTAGATATTTTTACTAGACGAGGCCTAAGGAGATTTTTTGGCAGGAATGCAAGGAGAATTTGATAAAAAGAAATATATATTAGCATATTAAGGGTCAGCAAACTACTGCTCACTGGCTTGCTGGTGAAATCTGGGCTCTTGCCTATATTTACGAAAAGAAAAGTTTCATTGAACAAAGCCACACCCATTTATTTAAATATCTATGACTGCTTTTGTGCAACAATGGCAGAGTCCATTAGATACAAGTAAGACCCTAAGGCACATAAAGCCAAAAATACTTACTATCAGACCTTTTTTAAAAAAAGCTTTGCCAAACCCTGGTCTATATCTTCACTGGCTCAAGGAGAAATTGTACATGAAAATGCTCAGAAAAGTGTTTGATAAAATTCAACATCCACTGGTTATGCAGTCTTTGTGAATAATTAATAGACTGATATTAGTACAATCTCAAACTAACAGTTACTTTAAACTTAATAGAATTCTCTTGTTTCGTTTAAAATTAGGGACAAGTCAGGCTTGCATTTTCTCTCTCCCTCCTCCCTTTCTTCTTTCCTCCCTTCCCTCATCCTTTCTGTTCTTTCTTTCTTTCTTTTCTTAAGAATAAGAAAAGATAGTAGAACTTTCAAGAAAAAAAAGAGAGAGATTTTTCCAGAATTATAGAACTTGAAACATTTTCTGAAGTCCTTAGTTATCCTTTTCAAAACCTTTCAACAAAAAACTTTCTTAATGATACAAAACAAATGGTTTTCTCTATATAGTATAAAAAATAATTAATATACAGTTTTTTTGATAATGTCTCCTTATGACTTATTGTTTTTAAGGCAAAAGATTCTAATTTATGATTTTCAAACAGAAACTTCCTGCTTTGTTTTAAGGTTCTCACTTCCATAGATAGAGTAAAAGTTCCTCTTAACCATTTCTTATAGGCCTGGTATTAGGTAAGCTACATATTTGCAACTTGAAATGACCAAAAAAATCCACTATCCTATGGTCTTAACCTTAAACTGGGACTATTATGTAGAACAGAGATTGATGTTCACTCTTAAGCTTTTCATTGTTCCTAAAAAAAATTATCTGTTCAAAGAATGTAAAGCCTGAGATTTTTCAAGCTATAAATGAATAGGCAGCCACCCATCCCTGTTGCCTTTTCCCTCTTTCTTTCGGCACTCAGTGGTTTGAGTTGGAAAACAGTATTGATAAAGGACTTCAGGAAGTTTGTTTCATGTACAATCTTCCTCTTTAGAGTATTTTCTTATCATTTATAATACTAATCATCTCCCTTAGATTCAGATTTAACTAGTCTCCCTGAAGAATATATTTATACTCAGCAGTGTCCCTGTACTCACCTTGTGCCTCTTTGGGTTCATCTTGGGATTTAGATATCTTGAGATCATGTTTTCATCCTGCCTCCCTTTCTGAAACTCTAGCTTTTGGTTAAATTCTCTTCTAAGTTGACACTTGTAATATTCCAAATTTCTCTTCTGTATGATAGGCTTTTAACTACTTGATGAAACCCATCATTTCTTTCCCAGATGTTTTCTTCCAATTCTTTTTCTTTTTAGGGCAATTTAAAAAGACAGTAATTTTATTGGTCCCTTCTCAAATGTCATAGAGATTTCAAAGAGCAACTTAGTGTTCTCTATTCATAGTGTATCACTGAACTTGAATGTCTCAGAGCTGCCAAAAGTCTGCAACCAGCAGTGGCCACCAAAGGATAAAATGCAGCATGGAGATAGGATAGCTATGGTGTCAATTTATTAAACATAAATAAATGAATATTAAAATACTGTTTTATGATTGTTCACTTAAGAATTTAGATGAGGAAATATCATTTTTAATCTTGCTAGAAATTAATTGTCTTTAGGTTCTAGGTGAGAGGAAATTTTTTTTTATTTCTTTCTTTTTGTTCCTGATATGATCTGATAAGATTTGATAGATTTTCTTATGTTTATTCCTCATTCCTTTATTTATTACACATCAGAATATAATTTTGTGAATCACCATCTTTAAGCATCTACTAATCCACATTATTTTTTCAGAAAATTCACTGAAAAGAGTCTCACAACTAACCATACTTTTACCAAAGAGCCATTAGGTTAATATAGTCCATCTAGAAAAAATCTTATATAATCAAATTATTGTAGAGTTTTTAATTTAATATTAAGTTAAATATTGGTAGCATATTGACCAGTTAACAACATGTAACTTTTGAACTTGCTTCCTGAATCTTTAAACAAAATTCATCCAAGTATGCTTTATACACCTCTTTCACAGTGGTAGTAATTCGTTACCAGTAGGCTCCTGTATATCCTTCGTAGCAAAGAAAAAAAAATGTTATAATCTAAATTAAAAATAATAGATTGATTTGAGAGCTAACATTGTATGGAAGTTACAGCATATACAAGGAGTTTACAGTTGAGATGTGGATGCAAATGATTTCCTTGGCTGGCCAACCTACAGACTGGTACTTGATAATAAAGGTTCATTAACATTAAACAAGTGATCTATTTTTGTTGTCAACAATGACATTGCAGTTAATTCTTGGCCCTGAAATCAAATACACAGAAATACTGATTTAATGAAAAACGCAAATATAAAGCTTGAGTTATAACGATAAAAAAAAAAAACATTTTGCCTATTAGCTAAAAATATTGTAACTTTACAAAATGATTCCTTTTCATTTATTAAAGCTGTCTCATGTGAGGAAAGTAAGATATTAAACTAAACTTTGCTAATATTTTACAAGGTTAAAGAGTTTGAGAGCAAAGGTCATTTTGATTGTCTATGCAGTTGGTGAAAACATTTATTCCACTAGTTTAGCTTTAATTGGTCACTGAATATAAAAACAATCTACTAGGAATACTTAGATTTCCAGGGTGCATCTGGCTCACATAGCTGGCTAGATTTGTGCCTCCATTTCTTACAATTCTATACAGCATTCAGAAATCTTTGAAAGACAGCCATCTTCCCAATTGAACTCCCAAATTGTTTAGCAACTAGTTACCAAATAGTCTAGCTAAATAGTAATGTTATAAATTACATACTAAGTGTCTGTGATTTCATGATCCTAGAAAATCATTGAAAAAGACCTTGAAATATAAATGAATTAACTAGTTTTTTATAGTTCTACTGCCATTCTGTACCCAGAACAAATACAAAGTTTTGAGTTATTTTTGAATACTTTGTCTCAGATCAAACCGTAAGAGAGACTACGTTTTAAGATATTTTAACAACAAATAATATAACTTCTGGAAGAAAAGAAGCAGTCTGATTATATGTGTGTTCGTTCTCATATTTTTGAGTATTTATAATGGAAACAAATAAAATTATTAGTAGGCAAATTGAAGGTATAAAAGTAGATAAATAGAACATATACAAAAGATTTAGTGAGAATAAATGTGATATAATGTTTGTGTAAAATCAAGCTTTGCAGAGATGTTTTACTGCCAATTGTTCTTAGAATAATCAGAAGAAAAAAAAGGTAGGGAGAAAATCCATTGTAGACAGAGCCACTGCAGACATAATGCCAGGAACCCATAGTACTTTCAGGGGCCATTGAGAATGTTTGATTTCTTTTACAATCAGAAGCAAAACAGTGAACTTTAGATTGAAGAAAATGTTTTAATATATAATTCATATATTTTTGTTTTTATACAAGTGGAGTTACAAAGTTATTTTTAAAATAATTCATTTTTGCATTTATTTGTTTGTTTCTTTCTTTGTTTTATGGAGGGAAGGGTTTTGTGAGGGCAAAAATTCTTAGGGCCCAGAAAGGTTATTATATATCCCTGATAGTGAGTAAAACACCTAAAACAATTTTTAAAAAGTGTTCAAAGATTCCTTTTATATAGAGCTTCTACCACTTTCCTTCTTTCTCATCTTCAGTCTTTATACCCACTCATTTAGATTCTATGTTTAATCATTCTGCGTCTGAAATTGGAATGCTATTCAGGTCACATTGTTATCATAATTCTTTAGTAGCTTGAATTGTGATATTGACCAGCTGATCCCAATATTGATCTACTATCTAGTCCAAAACAAAGATCAAATTATTTTTCAGCTTAGATACATGTTAATTTGTATATTGCATAAAATGTAGTAGTTATACAAATAATTTTTCAGTAACTATGTAATACAATTAACAATAAGATAAAACAAATTTAATTAAAAAAATGAAACAAACAGAAAAAGTATAAGTATTATTTTTCTTTCCATATCTTTTTATTTCTTCTTTGCTTTCTGGATAGTTTTTTCAGACATAATGAAACAATCAAAACCTAACTTCAACAAGAAAACTTAATTATTTGTAATTGAGATTATTTTGGTTTAATATATGAGCTATACATAAGCATGTAGTTACTTTAAATATTTTTTCTCAAATATATTTATTATTTTTGAGAAAAATATATGCCTTTAAATTTTTATTTTGATTGAAAAAAACACACTATAGTTCCTTTCTATAATTTTGAATAGTTAAGTACTTTTGTTACATTCAAATAGCTACCAGATTTCCATGGTAGATAAGGGGATTTTTATATGATCCCTGTAATTATGAAGAGATTTCCTTAGTGAGTGAAGTGCTACATTTATGCATCGTGACTAAAAAAATCAAACGATAAAAACTTCATTGTAGTAAATCCTACTTAAGTAGCAACAGTGAAAAAACTGAAAGATCAATACAACCAGAAGGCATATCTAAGAAATATGATCACAGCAAAACCACTAAGAATGGCACAAATCCAATTTAGAATAAAATTTAGTACCAACTCCTATTTTTATGTTGAAACACCTTGTCTACATAACTAAAGGGAAAAAGTAGATTCACTACTAACTGTGGGCTTATGATAAGAAACTGAGACCTTATAGGTTAGCTACAAATAGGCTCAGCTGTGGTGTTTGACTTTGCTAGTGTATCTATATCAATTTTCTGTTGTAGCATAAGGTACTTTGAATATTGATTTTTTAAAATTGTAATAGCTATATATAAGTTTTAAATATATATATTCAGAATTATTTTTTTTTATTTTCATTTCTCTTTACATTTTGCATCATTACATGCTTGTCTGGAGAAAGAATAGGTAGAGTTAGAGTTTGTATTTGTTAGAGAAATGCATTAAGCTTTGAAATACTTCTAGGTGTATAATAAAGAATGGGGGAAAAAATTAGGACCTTTGGTGCAGCAAAAAAGTTTGGAAATCAGGTATAATCCTCACTGTACTTGTACTTCTGCCCCATTTTCTCATCTCCGTAATATTCTAATTGAAATACAGGTGGTATTAAATCTATGAAAAATAGTTCAACTCTTCTTTTACTTATGGAATAGACTTCTATAGCCTTTTTTCTTCATTTTATTTTCAATTACTTTTTTATCTCAGTTTTCGTCTTATTCTAAGTACCTGCTATTTTTAACCCTATTTTCATTCTCTCTTTCTAATATTATAGGCATTTTTATGCGTACCAATATCTTAGGGAAAAATTATCCCAAAGGAGGTGTTCATGTTTTTTTTATTTATCTTAAATGCCTTATCCTTTAGTGTAATGACAGGAGAGATAAGGCATTTCAATTAAACTTAAGATTTATCAAATATCTTTTCCACATAAAATATATTGAATGCAAACATGAAAAGGGTACATTTTCATCATCTAGGAAATGGCAATGTGATGAGAAAAATGGATATACACATAAATTCTAATTTTGAATTTGATAATACTGTAGTAAGTGTTACAAATGGAGGAATTTATGATATGGAACTTTATTGAAGAAAAATTTTTTTGATCGAAGAAGAAAAGGTATTACTGAGCAAATGGTTCTAGAGCAGGTGCCTCTCAAAATGTGGTCTGTGCTGCTTCCTTCATGGAGGAAGCCTTATTATGAAGATAACATCAGCTGACTTGACAGTGCTTCCTGATATAATTGATTAATGTTCTGGGGCAGCTCCTTATCTTGTGGGCTGGGGCTTGAGGACGAATCCTGGAAAGAACACATCTAATATACATATACGAATCACAGTAAATCAGAGATGAGTCAGATCAATTTCAAAGGGGCTGGTACTTGTAGGGGTTTCATGGAGAGAGTGGAAGTAAAGAAAGTCTTTCTTAAAACTAAGATCATTAGGCTGTCTTGATAGAAAGATATGATTTGAGAAAGTAAGTGAGAGAGGAGAAAAATTGAGGAGGAGATCTTCTAAGTAGATTGAAGGAAAAGAGCTGACAATGAAGAGCAGATCGCCTAGGTATGGTTGTGAAAGTTATAAAGCGTATGGCCCATATTATTGTTTATGTCTCTCCAGAGAATTTCTGGATATATGTGTGGAGCACTAGGCAATTTAGTTTATTTGATTAGACTGTTTGTTAAGAAGTCTAATAAAATGAAAATGTCATTTATCAAAAAGTAAATATAGGCTAGGAATTATGCTAAACATTTATTTATATTTATCATATTATATAATCTTAAACTTTCTGCAAAGGAAATATCATTATTCCCATTTTACTGATATGGATACCAAAGCAGAGAGAATAAAATAAAGTCACACAGCCAGTAAGAATGGGCCTAAGTCTAAAGCCCATGTTGTTATGGGAACATTTTGAAAAGGTAAATAAAGACTAGATTGCAAGGGGCCCTAAATGCTATCAGAAGTTTGGCGTTTATGTAATCTGTAATTGTTAAGGAGCCATAAAAGTTTTTAGATGCACAAATGGCTTTATAAAAATTCTGTCTAATGAACTAAATAGTAATTTATGGGTTAGTTTAGACTCTAAATATGTATCTTAAGAAAAAAGAGAAAATGTCTAATTCTGATTTGTTTTCATAATTGCTCCATAAAAGCAAAACTGAACTAGAATTTAGTCCAGGATCAGGTAAGAATGAGGAAGGGGTGTCCTGTTTAAGAAAAACATTTAAACATTTTGGCTGGTAATTGGTCTACTTATAGTTAAGAGGAACACATAAAGTGTCAAGTAAATTCTGTAAAAAAAGAGACCAAATGTTATTTTGTCCATTATATATTGGGAGGAAATAAAAACCTGCTACATGTACCCAGAATTGGATTATACAAATTACCACAAAGAAGAGTGAGAAACTTTAAGAAACAACCAGGAGCATCTATATTTACTTTTCTTGCAGAATACAAAGAAAATAATTTTCATCTGCTTGAAAATACTTGCAATATATTGTCTGTCCAGCCCTAACATTATATATTCAGCCAGGCCAGTCAGAATGTGGCAAAATCAGATGAATAAGTATTTTGGAGAGCTCAACAAAAATAAATCTTGATTGTTTTGTTGTTACTAGAAATACTGAGCAGAGTTGTGAAATAGAATACTTCCCTGCAACCAGAAAAGGCAAAATATGAAATCTGGATTTTTTTTTTTAAGAAAAAGGAAGAAGGAAATAAAAAAAATAAAATTATATACCTCGATTTTTGTCATTTCTTCACATTTTCTTCAAAATGTCATTTTTTTTTTCAAATGAAATTAAAACTACCTGGTTAGTAGTTTTATTTAGTATGTGTGTATAAATATATAATAGATGAGAGATGATAGATGATAGATAGATAGATAGATAGATGATAGAGCTAAGCATATACATGTATGTATGTATGTATATATATATATATATATATATATATATATATATGTATGTATAAATACATATATATAAAAATCCTATTCCTTTTTATAGGGACAGACTTGGGTCATTTAGTCCATTTCAGTGGTGGGAAAATAATACAAATTTCTAATTTATTACTAGAAATCAAATTTTTTTAAAATATGGGCTATTTAAAAAAATAGAATGATGAGTTTTAGAATGATTAGAGATTGAAAGTAGGACCTGTTGTGTTATCCTATATTTACCACTTATAGACCTATAGAATTTAAACCTGGAATTATATCTTAGATAGCTCTTAGTTCACATCTCTTGTTTTCAGATAGGAAAACTGAAGTTCATAGAGGTTAAGAGACTTGCTTAAGATCAAAAGTAGTGATTTTTGCTTCATTCCTGTATAAAAAGGATAATGTTGGTGCCACCATAAAGAAGAAAACAAAAGTGATCCAAGAGCAACAACTGGTTTGGGTGACAGAATTCCGACTTCACATTTATATATGTTAGGTTTAAGATACTGAGATATTTAGGTGAAAAACAGACTATTAGAAATATGTGATTGAAACTTCCCTGCCATGAGATGGAAATGTGCAAGTTACCTGCAGTGATACAAGATTTGAAATTGTAAATTTAAGAATAGTCATTTATTCCACAAATATTCATTGAGAATTTACAGTTTCCCAAGGAAGTAAATGGAAGCCATGTTTTTTAAAGCTTGAAGTTGTTTTGAAAGACACAGGGAAGTGAGAAAATAAGGAGTGCATGGCCTGGGAAAAACAAGAAGTAAACTTATGGTTGTATCACTAAGTAGAGTGGAGAGTAATTATAAATAAGCTTGTGTACCATCCAAAGAGGTTCTAAGTTTTTCCTGAAATTTGGGTGGAAGCCACTGAAAGATCTTCAATACATCATATCAAAATTATATCCCTAAAAAAGAGAGAAAATTTAGAAAGAGAAATGAGAAATTATTATGGCTGTTGAATGCATTTTAGAGGAGTTAAGTCAAAACAGGCAATACCTGGGATAAGAATAATCAGGAGAGAGTGGGCCATTGGACATCTACAAAAAAACTGTTCAGTAGTCACAAACATTTTGAAGGAGTCATGAAAGATATTGGATTTGACTATTAGAAAATTATTATATTCGCTATAGGACTGAGTATGATGTCTTTCAAAAAGTAGACACATGCTTAACAAATTTTTTATTAGTGCCTTACTGCTATGTGTGTGTTTGGGGTGGGGGTGGGGTAAAATGTTATTAGGAGTTTGATAAAACTGCTTAAATCTCACTTGGAAATACAAATCAAGACATTTTGAAATATAAGATTAAAAATAGTATTAAATATGTTAATAAAATACATTATGAAACCAAACTGACATATTAGAACACTGTATGGGATTGAGAAATAACATACACAGAGATAAAACAAACTTTGAAAAGTAGATTAAGGTTAATAAAATTAGAATGATTAGGTATTTTCAGTCTGATGAGAAGCTGTATAGCATAATGATTAAAATCACAATCAAAGGAATCAGAGAGATACGGGTTCAAATTTACTTATAATTTAACTTGAAGAACACAGCTTAAACCCAGTTTCTATATTTGTAACAGCACTAATAATAATATCTAATTCATAGATATGTTAGGAGGAATCAAAGTGATAGCTTACTAGGAACCCCAATATAGGGATTGGCACATTCAATTTACTAAATGGTGTTTTCCATACTTTGCTGAAAACATTTCCTCAGGTTCTGAATAAAATTGGAGTTTAATTGTGATAAAGAACATGATAATATAAATATATTAAATGAAAGAATTTTCTTCATGCATAGTATACAGGATGGCCGTATAAAAATCCACAATTAATCAAATTGTCAAGTTTCAGAACTGACACTCAAAAGAAAGTGTTGAAAGCTTCATCATGTAGATCATTTTAAACTGGCTTCTACCACACTCAAACTGTGGTCAAATTCTTATCCTTTCCACTGGATGCATAGGTCTTCCATGCACAGACCTGCTATTCACTCCCTGTGTCCATGAACAAAGCTGCTATTTACTTCCAGGAAAATCGGTCACTCTGTGGACTTGGATAAGAACTTCACCTACAACGAGTGATTTGAATGAATGAATTTGGAATTGGCAAGAAAATACAAACATATACTATATTTATCTGGTAAATTCACGCTTCAAGAAAACGCAGATAGCGTTTTCTGTGTAAAACACAATTCTGTGTAAAAAGCCAGAGATTTTCATCAGGAATCTATTTCAAAGTCAGTTTAAACCTTCTCTATGTATTTTAGAAATATTCAAAGAATAAGGCAAAAATATTACATTTAATTATTGCTTATCAGAATGTAAAGGCTCAGGAGTCTTTTCTGATAAGGTCATATATAGCATCTGCACTTTACAAAGCTAGTAACAGATGGCAGAATGAACAGAAATGACAGAAATATTATAGCCTAATTTAACATGAGGATTTATTTACCTTTTTATTTGGATACACTATTTTTTAAGCCAGTCTTCAGGGGCTGGGTTGATATTGAACTACTTGCAAATTAAATGTTACCCCCCCCTTTTTTTTTTTGTAGACAAAGTACAACCAAGAAGTATGGGTGGTGAGCACTTGAGTGTTGGCATTTAAGAGGGTGAAAGTCTAAATCTTCTATTTTCAATAGTAGACAGATTTCTTCTCTCAATATTATTGCTCATGCAATTTTCAGTACCAGAGACATTGGGCCTTTAAAAAAGGAAGAGATGTTACATTTTTGACAGCTACTTCCTCCACTGACTGAAACAATAAAAATAAACATGAAGCTGTCTGAATGGCCTCTGCATATAATGTCATTTGCATGTGATTTTCTTTGCTTCTCTAGATAATTGAATTTATTCAGCCAATTTATTTTTTAAATGTGTAGTCTCTGTGAATGGAAACATCTTAACTAAAGACAACCCTTTTATTTCCTCTTAATGAAATATATACATGTATATGTATACTTCTCTTAGAACCAAAAGAGTAGAAGAAAATAATGGGAACACCAAAAATGTACCATAAAAAAATATTAAAGAAATGAAGTGTGACTCTTGTAACCAAATATTCTTTGTGTTTACCCCCTGTCTATGTTCAAGGTCTCTAGGTGCTCAATAGGAGATTTTTAATTATTTTTCCATGTTTGATGTTGCTAAGTATAATGAATGAATAGAGCAAAGTATTTATAAGAAGCCTCTGCATGTATATTGTTTCATAGCTGGTAAGCATAGCAATACTTTCTTGGTTCTCATCCTGAGACTCAGTCTTAATAAATTTCAGGCTTAAAGAGAATGACTATTTAAATTGAGCAACATTAGTCAAACAATGTAGCTTTATAACACAAATAAAGCTTATATTCTCAAGGTGTGTGAAAGATACAGAATACATGCCTTTATTTTGAATTGGCATTTTTATGGGTTATTGAGCACCAAGCCAGGATTACTTTGAGATATCAGAAATATCCAGGGATATTCAGAAGTCAGGAATTCAGGTAGAAACGTAAAAGAGAATGCACCTATACAAAATCCAACATTATTTTTCTCTTCTCAGTACTCCATAGAATTTTGTATGAGTTAAATACAATTTTATTTTTTTAATATATGTGTGTGTATATATATATATATATATATATATATATACACCCCAACAAGTTCTCTTGACAATAATTTATTAATAGAATGAAAAACATCACTTCCTATTTATACCTGTGATCACAGCTCTAAAAAGCACTCATGGCAGTAGGTTTCTGCAAAACTTTTTGGTGTTGATAAATTTCAGTTTTGTTTTCTCCTCATTCTAACACCCACATGGCAAAAATTTTAGAGGTTAAACATACAGCACCAAGAACTCAGCATTCTCAGGGCTAGTTCATTGTAAATAAGAGAAAGATGTATCTATTTCATATTTCCTCCTTTATTTTTACAGTACTTTTTATCACACTTCAGTCTTATTTCCTAGAATAACAAAAATTCTTTATTCTGACATTTTTGTTCTTCAGTTTTCTCATTTTTCATTTTCCCTCTCTGCTTTGCATATTCTATAGGTGCTCGTTATTATTTCCATGTATGCATTTTTCTTTTCAAAACTTCTTTTATCTTTAAAATCCTAAGAATATATAATTTTAAAAATTTACGTGGTAAACCCAGGATACTGAAGAAGATGTTGATATCCACTAACATACACATTTTTAGACATAAGTGAAGAGGGCTTGGCCATTAGTTCATCTTCTTGGGTAGACACTTTCTGAGAGCTCCTGAACTAAAAAGAATTTAACCATACACCTGGAAATTAATGGTTCATAAGTCATCATTTTACAACCTTCAGTTCTTTTCATGCTTTTTGTATTCTGAGACTCATCTACATTTGTATGTTTAAATACAAATTTAAAGATTTCAAACAATAAAACTCATTCAAATCCTGAGGGAGGTTATATGGCACCTATTCTTTAAAATGCTGGTGTCAGAAGTTGGAGCTAACACTCAAGTAATAGACTATTTCATTTATATGGGTTTATTAATGTCATTAGGCATACCGATTCTATTTAAATAATCAACTCCATTTCTCAACCATTCCGATTTTGTCAGTACCAGAATCATTATTGCAACCTCATAAGCAAGAAGTATGCTTCTCTTTGGCTCCTTCTTCCTTATTTTCAAATTATCTAATCCTGTCATTACTTGCTTCAAATTATCTTTAGTATTTGATGGTTCTTTTTAATTTTAACAGCTACAATCTAATGGAAAGCTTGTTACCATGACATATGTGGCATGATGACAGTTTCCTATTCAGTGGAGATCTTACTTTCTCTTCCACCCAATTCATTCTCCTTACATCACTAGACTAATCTTCCTAACAACCCACTTTAAGAGAATCACCCAGTATAGAACCTAGAATAGTTTCATGGCCTTTCAGGCCAAACATAAACAATCTATTTGATTTTCATAACCTTTCATAAAATTTCCCTTCTATGATAGTCATTCTTATTTATTTTCCATTTATTTGAGTTAAGCCACTACCTTCTCTTTTGTGTATATGCATGTGTGTGTGCATTTATACTATAAAATTTTCTGGATGATGCCTCTAGGGAGGAATGCTGTGTACCTTTTCCTCTCTACATATTTTTTCTAGACTTAGACCAATCAAGTATCTATACATAAATATTTAATAAATAATTGACTCCATATGAATTTATTAAACACTAATAATAGAGTCTGAAGTACATCATGAATAATCAGACATATTTTCTGCCTTCATGGTATAGAAAGAAAATTAAATAAGTGATCCCAAAACAGTATGCTAAGTGCTGTGATAGTTTCCACCTTCCTTTGATTTTCAATGTTGTCTCTTATTTACACTTCTTCTGCATGTATAATTCGCTACTATACAATTTAGTATTTGTTATAATTTTTATCATTACTGTTTCTTCTCAGATATAATTTGAAACTTTTTGAGAAGCGAAAAGCAGCTTTATTTATTTATTTTTTATAACTTTGCCATCTCTAATAGCACTGAATCATTTGAGGAAGGCAGTATAACTTAATGATGACCAGCCTGAATATTTAAAGTTAGATGATCTTTGGTTTAATTTCCCAATTTAACATTTCCTACTATTACTTGGGTAAATTACTCTTAGGAGCTTAATTCCCTCATCTGTTAAATAAGAATAACAGTCTTGTGGAACTTCTCTGAAAATTATAAAAGATAATGCCCATTAAACTTTTAGAACAGTGCTTTTAAAAACTATAGGAGTGATAGCTATATTTTTATTGAACATTAGTGAATTTAAACAGATTTTGTGTATTTGGTCAGAAAAATTTCTAATAGTTTATAAATATTTTTAAATCCTTCAACTATAAGACTAAAATAAAAATCATATGTAGCATTACTTATATAAGCCACTTGAAAATAATATTTGCAGAGAATCCAATGTTTTATGTACAGAATACCAGTGTCTCTGATTCCGTGTGTTATAAAATAGCCCTTATATACATGCTAAAGCAGGCTCAGGAAATTATGACTTATACTATGAATAAATAGTTTGGCTAGTGGAGAAATTTTATGAGTATGTGGACTCTTAATGTCTTATTGGTACTTTTAGAGTGAGAACTGAAGCTTATGTTGCTTATATCTCAAATCTTTGCTTAATATCAATTCATACTAAAAGTACTTTTCAAAAACAACTTGCTACTTTTGTTATATAGTGTTCTACTGAAAATTTTAATTAGTGTAAAAAATAGGCCTTTATCATTGTTGTTGTTGTTTTTAATAAGAAAATTGGATTAGTCTAATGACTTAACAGAGTTGACTGACATTGGGCTATGAAATCATCAGCCTGATCTAATTAGGAGACAATGCTACTTGAGGTGCTAATGGGGCATAATGGAAGCTAGCAAAATAGTATCTATCCTTTCTCATATTAACTTTGTTCTTATTTTATATTTTTAGTGTAAAGGAACCTAAGGATTTCTTTGCAAGAGAATCTAGTGGTACTGATCCTCTAATGAAGAAAGAAAAATTCTGATATGTCTACCTTATAAGGAGAAATATAAAAGTAGAAATATGGCATAATAAGTAATTGGTGTCATGTATTTATGAAAAATAATTCATTACTCTTTTTCCAAACTTTGACTTTAAAAACTTTTATTTCATAATGAGGAGTAATTGAACATTCTTTCTTTGATCATTCTCTTGAGTTATGACTTTGTAGAGAGTCATGAAACTGTGAAATTTAAAAATTGAGTATGCAACAGAGATAAAAGCACATTAATGTCGCATGACATTTTGTAGACTACATTTTTTTTTCTTTAAAAAAAGTTTGTATTAGGTTATTTTCAAAAATGGGTCACCTTAAAAATATTTACTTTTTAAAAATTGATTTAATTATGCAGTTTGATTTCAGCAGAAAGAACTATGAAACTACTTGTATATGTACTTTCTTTCTTTTTTGTGTGGGGTAGGTAGGAAAAGGGTTTATCTCTTCTTTTTCCTTTACTGATAAAAGGCCTGGCTTTTTATTTATTCATTTTTATGCTTTCTGTTGTGTTCATCATTATAGCCAAAGATGAAGCCTAAAGCATACTTATTTTAGCAAATACTCATAAAAGTCCTATCATTTCACAGTTACTATTTTATGAGTTTTGTAATTTGTAACACATACATTAACTCATATAATCCCCTAAATCATATAACTCATTATTTTGTAACTCAACCCACTAAAAACCCAATGAAGCAGTTAATAGTATTATCCCCATTTTATGGATGAGAAAACTGAAACTTAGAAAGATTAAATAACTTGCCCAGAGTCACACAGTAGTGAATGTACATCCTGGATTTGAACCAAAGCTATTTGGTCTCAGATTCTCTGAGCTAAACTGTGAGCATCATTATGCTGCCTCACAAGTTAGCATTCAAAACATTTCTGTTAAATGATTGAAAGAGAAAACTGAGTGAATGAAATATTATTAAATATTTTAAAATATTTTCTTTACTCTTAAATTCCAGCAATCACTGATACTATATAGTAGTGTATATAAATTACTTATCAATTATCTCATTTTATAGATGAGGAAATTGGGGTTTGGGGAGTTTAGATAACTTATCCAAGGTTATATAGTTTAATGGCAGAGCCTGGATTTGGACTTTTACATCCTGACTCCTGACTCTAGTTTGCTTAACCACTGCTTTTTACTGCTTTGCTCACATCATTTTTTACTGCATGGAGGATCACAATTTTTGTCACTTATCACTAACAATTAGTCAGCATCCAATAATAAGTGATGTTAGTGAATGCTTAGCTTATTAACATTATTGTCTACTCTGCATAAGAAAATGTGTTCATTGCTCTGTGGGATAAAAAGAAATCATTACTCAGACAGATCACAATTTGAGAAAATTTTCTAGTTTCATTTCTACCTTCAGACTCAGAATCAATAGGTATTTAGTCGAGTTTATTGACAACCACAGTAAGAATAACCAGGAGGTTTCTTATGAAAATGATAAATGAATTATTATGTATAATTAATGGCTAGTTACAATAAATTTTTTTTTATTTCCTAAAATATTATTGTATAACTCACCATGCTAGCGGTAAATGAAAGTGTTTTGATGTATAATCTAATTTTTGTTTAGAAACAGTTTCTGGTTGACCTTTGAGTTCTCAAGGAAGAGAGCATCAAATGTCTTAAAGTGTATTTGCTAGATGTTTAAACATAAGTAAGACAGTGTACACATCATCAGCAGGAAAATAATGAGGCTGTCACAGCACAAAATGTTCTTTGTTTTTACAGGTTCTATTAGTTAATGTATTAGAATTCTCTAAATGCCACTTTTGCTTAATAAGTGTTTTTGAGAGCACATGAACACATACATTTTATTCTTGAATGCAACATTTCTGAGATTCTTAGTAAATGTGAGTCTGAAAAAACAACCATTAGACACTTCTGCCCATGTAGCATACACATACAAATGAAGATATTTTCCCAAAATGTTTTTCCTATTTGTATAATTCCTCACTGAATTAGAAAATTTGCCCTCAAATTTCTGTTTTACTTACTGGAATTAAATTAGATGGCAAATATGATATTGATTTTTAAAAATGGAAACATGCTATCATTGTTTTATAGTCATATTATAAATGAGATTAAACCATTAATAAATTCAAACCATACTTTTATCACATTGAAAAAGCAATCTCTTTCTACAAGGTAATTTTGATGTAAATCTCAGATTCTCTAGTCTGTATAGTTAGTAAGAAAATAAGCAAATATAAGCCTGTTTCAACATGTGCCAAAATGGCTATTAAACAAAATTAAGTCAATGTCACTCTTCACCAACACTTGTTGGTTGTTTTTATTTCTGCATATTTGCTAACCCTCCTCCGTCTCACCTACCCTCCACTTCCTTTCCTGTCAGTTCTCTCAAATAGATTAAGTCCCATCACTTTTATGATATCTTTCTTCACCACGGCAGCTTTTAGTCATCTCTCTTTTTTCTTTTTTTCCTCTTTTTCTTCTTTAACTTTTACAATTTTTCTTATACCTAGTTCTCAAACTTTGTCAGTGTCTCAGTCTGATGCCCCTATAAAGCTTGTTACATCACATTGTTGGGCTCTACCCTCTGAATTTCTGATTCAAGGAGTCTAGGCAGAGGTCTGAGAAAACTGTTTAAAGTATTTTTAGGTGATGACAATGACATTGGATGGCAGAACACCATTTGAAAATCATATTTATACAAATCTTGTGTCATCATTGTAGTTTAGTACTATGTCAATGCATTTTAAAAACTAATGTATTTTTAAATGTTCGTTTAGTTTTCTGATTAGTAATTAAATATGAGACAAGCTAACATTTCCTCTCAGTACTAGGCAAAAAAAAAAAACCAGATTAGACTTTTGCTGAATTTTTATCCTATTGCGTACCTAAGGAAACTTTAAAAGAATCTATATTTTTAGGCTTTGAAAAACATCAAACAATTTTCACTTTTTTCTATTTTCACAGTTGAAAATACATAAAAAGTCTTTATAATAGAATGAGATCCTATATTTGAAATATAATGAAGCTATTTTTATAAAATAATTATCTTTTAACTAATCTTGGTGAGGCCTGTCATTAGACTATTAGATTTGCCCCAAGAGTGGGTTCTGTTAGAGGCAGATGAACCTCTAAAAAATACCTTTTAAAAGTTATAACTGAGTAGGATATAGAAATAGAAATTTCCATAGGTCATAGAGAAAAAAGATGTAGGTACATATCTGAGTATTTTAGAATTTCTACCCATTATATATATATAATACATAAATTTAATTTTGTCTTTTTAGACAGAGAAAAATTGTTATATGTATTCAATAAAGTGTCCTTTTATAGCAATATTATAAAATAGTGAATGCCTACTTTACCATCTTGACCAGAACCTCCTCTCTAACTTTTATATCATGATGGCTGAATGATTTTAATGATTTGATATACTAATTTTCAGGGAATTTTAATAATTTCATAACATGTTAAAATATATAAAATATAAAAATTCCTTAAAAACTGATTTTTGTTTGTTATGACTAGTTTGCATGCAATGTAGAGTAAGCCAGTACATCCAAACCTAGCAACTGATCATCACAAACCCTTAGGGAACTTAAAAAAATATGCTTGCTGTTGTATCCTTAGACATATATGTAAAACAATAATCTAATATCTAGGAATCTCAAAAAGTTTACCTCGTAGTTTTGTAAGTATTAAGAATTGTTAATCTTATAAAACAGTAAGTTTTACAAAGGTATCATTAGTAGCTTTTTTTCCAATATAGAAAGGTGATCAGTAGTGATAAGCTCTGTCTCTGTAGATGAGTATGGAAACTGCCCAAATAAAACTAAGTCTGTTAATTTTTCTGTTCTTTAACCACTGGACCTAAGTACACATTAGGTAACTCTTTTTTATTCAAAAGTTAAGAAAAGATCTTTTAAGTCAGATGGCTTTAACACCAGTAGTAATCACAAATATAACAGACACTCTTCAAAGACATGTCTATGTTTTATAGTCTTGGGCACTGACTATATCCTTTTCCCAGAATATTGAATTTGTTTATTTGTTTATTGAATTTGTTATTGAGCATTTTAAAGTATCAGTTTTTGAATCAGCAAACTCTTTGTATGTTTACATCCTGTTTTCAGGTAAATTTATATTACTGTTTATTCATATGTAATTAAAGTTTTGATCTCTTTCTAAATGCTTCTCTATGAACAGTAAAATTTTAAGTCATTAACAGATATATCTTTAATTAAGTTTATATGAATAAAATGTTAATAAAATTGATGGTCTGAGGCTTTTTTGCCAATAATTGGTCATTTTAAAATCATCTAATTTGTATATATTGATAGTTTTATAGTACTTTTCTAGTAAGATGTACATTTAGGTCAGTTACTTAACCTGTTATCTATGGTGTTTAAGAGTTTCTAGAAAATTTAATGGCAGAAGTTCATAGTTGGAACTATGAGAGAAAATTAACTTTCTAAAAACTGACATTATGTGTGTGATGGCGTAAATGTGTGTCTGCCTGTATGCATGTGTGTGTGTGTGTGTGTGTGTTTAGCAGAGTATAGCTATAATCAAGACATTTATAACGCACGAGGATTAAGCATTACTGGTTTAGAGTATCATGCAGAAAAACTCTTATGAAAAATTACCTTCACCTAGAAAACTTTTTAAATAATTCAGTTTAAAAAAATAATTATGTATTTCTTTCTATTACTAAATGAATTTTGACATCTTCTAATTTGATAGAGTAGGTCAAAAGTAATACAGTTTGGTTTGAAAATAAACATTTGTGATATGATAAAATATTTTTTTAATTTTTAAAGAGTTTAAGAAATAATCAAATAATATAGCTTTTTATTGAGATATAATTGATATATAGCATAATGAATCACTATTTGTGTATATTGAGAAATGATCACCATAATGTCTAATTAACATCCGTCACTGCACATAGTTACAATTTTTTGTGTGTGATGAAAACATTTAAGATCTAATGTCTTAGCAACTTTCAAATATGCAATGATAGTCACCATGCTGTACATTAGATCCCCAGGACTTATTTATAATGGGAATGTTGTACCTTTGACCACCTACGCCCATTTCAACCAAATAGTATAAGTTTTAAGTAATCTTTCAATGGTGGGTTTTGTTTTGTTTTGTTTTTTTTTGCCTTGTACTGGTGATATTTATAGAACAGCCCATTACAGGAAAAAAAGAGTGTGACCATGTCAAAATTTGTTCAGCACCAAACAACTTTCTCCACATATCTGTTGTTCTTTTTATGCAATATCAAAATTAATAAAATTGCATTCATGTGAATCTAGTTAATAGTCCAAATCTGTACCTTTTTTGTTCTAAGTTCAAAACTTTATTGTACTAGAAGGGATGCTAGAGATGCCCACACATTTTTGAAGCTAGATTTAAAAAACCACAAAATACTGAATACCATTTCTTTGATTAGCCACTTAAAGGTCAAACCTAATGTTTGGTTTAAATAATTATTTATGTTTTATTTTTTTTGAATATGACATGAACCAGTGGATAGTTGGATCAAGAGAGCTTTATAAATCTAGAATATAGTTTGATTAATTAATTTCAATGCAGTTATATTATTTTTTTTCTTTTGGATTTACATGTGGGGCTGAAAACCTCTCATTTTCATACCTAATAATTAAAAATATACAGTGTATCTTGTTCACTGATAGCTTAGATAGATATAGGCATAGTTAGGGGTTTTGTTTTTGTTTGAAGATAGAGTTGCTATTAGTACTGTAGTTGAGAACCAGGGCCCTGAAGCCCAACAGGCAGAGTTTTATTATCTACTATACCTTTTATGATTCATATAATCTCAGGAATTTATTCAGTCTATGTGCCTTAGTTTCTCCAGCTGTGAATTGCAAAGTATAATTAGGCTTGTTGTGAGACTTAACTAAGTTACTACATATAAGGCACTTTAAAAAGTGCCTGATACAAAGAAAATATTCAATAAATATTGGCTATTATTCTTAATTATATTCTGATTGATTGACTCTCAAGTGTAACATTTTTATTACCCTGTATGAATGTAATTTTAGATTATAAGACCAAAAGTAAGCATGATAATGAGTTTCTCAAGTCCAGAAGTCAAGGATGATATATCATTTGAATAAAGAAAGGAATACATTATAGTTGAGTCACATATAATCTGTTTTTCAAATGAGTTCATTCTTTTTAATCATCACATTACCCAAACTAAAATTCAAATATTAAGGTTGAAATAATATTTTCCTCCAAGTGTTCATAGCAAAATGTAGTCTTTAGAATTAATGTTCATTTTTTAAAAAGATAATTTAATGAGGATAGATACATAGATACATTTTGCAGATCCTATCTTTTCTTTCATGGTTGCAAAGATGACAAAGGAGGCAAGATTAAGTAAAGCTTATTCAAGAATAAAAAGAAATTATCATCCACATTTAAAAATTTTAGAACCCTGTTTTAATCATTAGACTTTAGAAGGCCTACATCACAATTCTGAGAGCTCTTCTGCAAAATACTAAAACTTGTCCTTAGAGTTTATAAACTTGATTTAATATTTATTTCTGGTTTGTGTCACTAATGCCATTGTTAATAGTCTCTCTGGATGTTCACCTGCCAGAAGAGTGAAGAGAAACATGCAGCCATTACTTCAGGTACAGTAAATGCAATCCCAGGGGAGAACCCAAAAAACATAGGACTTCCTTGATTGAAAATTGTGCCAGCGTTCCTTAATAAGCTATTCACCATGCAAATGAACAATGGAGTCCCACACTAAAACATCTGTTAAGTGCATAAAACTATTAAAGTTCTTAACAGTACCAGAGGCTGAAATGTAATCAGACAGGTGAAATAGTGATAAAATAAATATTCCTACATGAAATAGCAATGCTTAATTAATTAATTTGTGTATATCCTGTTGTGATAAATGTGTTTAGAATACTTGTGAAATATGCTATGCTCTTTAAAACATGTCCTTCCTCTTTGCAAGGTGTAGAAAATTATAGACATACAAAATGGGATATTATTATATTTTAATTTGAAATATTTTCTGATATTTTAATAGACTTGATTGCACACAATTTGGGTGCCATTCTCTCTACCGATGGTACTATAGAAAGATATGTGCAATTTTCAATTACGGCAAGTGAAGTTCAGCTGCCAAATTCTTGTTTGTAAAGTTTGTCATCGTACAATATGAAATGAGAGTCTAAAATAGAAGTGTTCAAAGTGAAGCTAACACTGGGATGTTTCTGCCTTTGACCCAGGAAATAAATGAGAAGAGAGATCTGTGGAAAATGAATACTGAGGCTTTTCTGTATTCTCTTTTGCACATTAAACTGAGCTAACATGTATTATGGTCCATTCATTAAAAAAAAAATCCCTTAGTTTACTGAATAAATTTGTGATTGCTGTGTGTGTGTGTATGTGTGCATTTATGCATTCACTTATATATACGTGTGGGTTTTAAATAAATAATTCCAGAAGTGTACCTTCACTTAGCCTATAGGGGCTTATAATTATTACATTATGCATATTGATTTCTAAATCCAAGTACATTATAAGCTAAGATTCACCTGTGAAAGTATTGTCCATAGATTATTCATTCAAAACATAGTCATCATCAGAGGAATATTCTATAATATTTGTAAGAAATGGAAACCATTTTGGTGTTTAGAATTATAATTTCAAGAATTCTGTTAGCACACATTTTTTACTTTTGCTTCATTTACCCAACAAATTGATGTTTGTATTA
The DNA here is from genome assembly GCA_004027375.1 of Macroglossus sobrinus. Classification (NCBI taxonomy): domain Eukaryota; kingdom Metazoa; phylum Chordata; class Mammalia; order Chiroptera; family Pteropodidae; genus Macroglossus; species Macroglossus sobrinus. The sequence continues at coordinate 1,102,131 of PVKZ01000060.1, read as the reverse complement.
TAACTAATGTCCTTATACTCACTAATATCCATTAACAAAAAAATCATATGAACAAATTATGATTATATTTGTGTTGACATTTCCAATTTTAATCTATTTTTAAAAATTACAATGACAGTTTTATCAAGTATATTTTTGTATATTTTTCAGCTAGTCAAAAATGTTAGCATTAGCTTTAAAAAATTAGATATCAAATCAGTGTGATTTGTCACTTTTATGGGGTCGACAGATTCTATTCACATGTCTTAAGCAGATATGTGTAAACATGGACCTAATCTTTTCTGAATATTAAAATGCACAAACTCATATATTTTAATAAAAACTTTTAATAATGTGAAATTGGGAAATATACTTAGGGGAAAACTAATTTCAAAGATCTTAGGGTACAATTTTTTGAAGAAGAAGAAGAGCTCTGCTTTGTGGAAAGTAAAAGGATTATGCAAGTAAGTAAAAGATTATGGAAGTAAAGAGAACTTTAAAGTAAGAAAATTATATTTTCTTCATCATTTCAATATCATTCCTCTTGATACTGTCTTAAAAATTAATTTAGTGCCTTTTGCACAAATATATCCTAAATATTATTCAGATTACTAGAGTTGTGCTAGGAATTATGGGGGAAATAATGAAAAAAGGAACACCAAAAATGTGTTTCAATTTTAGAGTTACATACTGAATTATTTTCATACACATACACAATTATGAAAAGGCAAAAACTTCAAGAAACTTTAGTTTATATGGCAGATGAAAAAGTACAAAATAGCAAAGGATATTGATAGAAACAGTGCTTGAGATAAACAGTGCTTCAGCATAAGCAGAAATGAACTTTCAATATTCTATCTGATGTCATAACAACCTGTGTGTCTGATGCTTTCTTAAAAGAATGAGAGGGAAATGGAGAAGCAAAAGAAGACATTATTTTAATTAGGAGTGTCATCAAGAAGGAATGGAAACTTAAAATGAAAATTAAAGTATATATTATGTTATTTGTTTAAGTATTACAATATCAATGAATAGAAATGGCCACTACATTTAATGTTAAGAGGAAAATTTTAAACAAAAGCAGAAAAATAAATGAATCTAACCACTATAGACTTTGCATAAGATTATATTGCCATTTGTACTCAGACTAAGGGAGAAAATCCACATAGTTTTATTACTCCAATGAATTGGTCTTTGGCTCTCTAAGTACTCACCTGTAAAGTTAATATATTCTTTTTTGAAATTTCTTTTGTCCTTTAGCTCTCGCACAGTGACATTTCACTTTTTAATGTTTCAGTTAAATAAGCCATGCAACCAATTTAAAAACGTACTGAATTTTAAACATTTTTTTCCTTTGCCTCCTCTTTCAGGAAGTTGATGGCAATAAAGTTATGTCTTCATTTGCCCCACACAACTCATCTACCTCACCTCAGAAGGCAGACGAAGGTGGGCGACAGAGTGGCGAGTCCTTGTCTAGTACAGCCCTGGGCACTCCTGAGCGGCGCAAAGGCAGCTTAGCTGATGTTGTTGATACCCTGAAGCAGAGGAAAATGGAAGAGCTCATCAAAAATGAGCCAGAAGGTAAAGACTTGAAAACAAAGTTGCCATCTCCTTATTTTAATAGTTTGATTTTAATCTCTAGTTCTAACTTAAACTAAACTTTAGAAACCTAATGTTATGAAGACAGGTAGTATTTTTTTCAGAAACATTTAAATATAGCTATTCCAATTTTTTTAATCATTAATTTTTGTTGTGATGTCTTCCTTATTTTCACATATGAGTGAGTTGTGGTTGAGTTAAACTTAAAGATCCAGGAATAGAATGTGGCATAGTAAGTGCCTGTTAATGTGTGAGGCTGGGGTTACAAGGTGAATAGGAAGTAGTTCTACCCAGGAGGGGCTCCCCACTTTGCAGGAAGGAAAGAACACTTTGTAACTGGAGTGGTTTCCTCTGTGTTCTCAAGGTGTTATTATAGACATATCATGATTTGGCACAAACATTGAGTACTTTGTCCAGCCAACAGCCTAATCAGTATCCATCCATTTCCCTTTTAATCTCCTGTGGTCAACAGTCTTAAATTGCAAAACAGAGTGAGTAGTGAATTGCCTATAATAATATGCAGGTGATCTTAATAATCAATTATGAATTAAAAAATATGTTGTATGCCTTCACATTATTTCATTAAAGCGCTAACAGAATGTGAAATTAGAACTGCTAATAAAAATGTTTCATTGTTAAAAAAAAAAAAAAAGACTATAGACTAGCAGCAGAGCCCAGAATAGTTGCTACCTCATGCCAAATATCTACAGTTCTCTGGTTTGTTCATCTCCATTTTTTTTCCCAAGGCCATTTTACAATTTTGTTACATTTTATAACCTCTATCTATTAATGCATCTTATGCTACCTTGATAGCTAGGACTGTTTTTTGTATAGTCCAAAATTAATATAGCTAAGCCTATCACATATATGAAAAGTAATAATCTAACTCTATTAACTATTCTGAAGTTCCCAGTTCTTCAGCTTCCAAGATGCCTTTCTTTTATGATCATCTTCTAAATCTCTTTTAATAGTTACTGGTGGTAGTCTTTGGGTGATACACACATGGAGTAATCTTAAAATTAAAACAAACAAACTACTAAAACAACTAATGGAAGTTGGATAATTTATACATAACTGACAGTCATCCTTTATGTTATAGGTGTTTTCTAAATCCTATTTAAACCTATGTCCATCCTAAGCATGGATAATGCTTTGCACACAAGAACATGTCTCCTATTTCAGAGTCAGATGGAAAATTAAAACAAACAAAAAACAAGGACATAAAAAGACATACTTGATACCAAAAATATATCACATTTATACTATGTAACACTGAGTTAGACTCATTTCTAGTCTTTTCTTAGGACACTGGTAAATTATGAATATATCTGGCATAAAATGTATGTGAACCAGTATTTTGGGAGTCATGTGGCAATTAAAATTTCTGGGTTCCTACCAGATGCATAGTTGGGATATGGATTTTAGTTAAAATTTATGTAATTCACATGATCTTACAGTTGGAAGGAATTTTAGAGATAATCTAGTCAGCCAAAGACTTTTTGGCTCCTATCTGCATTGAGATAAAAATGGGGTTTTGAGGAGGACCTAGACAACTTTTCTTTTAATACACTAGATTTTTTTCTGATATAAAAATTCTTGTTTTACTATAAGAATTGCTTTAAAATAAAGCAGAAAAATTTAAAAAGAAGAAAAAAATTACCCAAATTCATTGATTTACGATATTACTTCTCTTAAACTTATGATGTTTTTCTTTATCTTTCTTTGACTTATTCTGTTCATTTTGTATGATTGGCTTTCTGTTTTTAAAATTATTTGCATCTTTTATGCTTTGATACATGATTATTAGCTGAAACCCACAGTTTATTCAAATATTTTTGTTTTTAACAAGTGTGCTTTATCTGTTCTAGGATGCCTTCAAGGATAACACATTACATTTAGTTGGCATGTCTCCTCAAGCTCCTTTTTGGCTGTGACAGTTTCTCAGACTATTCTTATTTTTGATAACTTTAGAAGCTTTGAGGAATACTGTTCAGATATAATATAGAATGAATGCCACTTTATTGGAATTTGTCTGGTGATTTTCTCATCATTAAAATTGGAGTTATAGGCTTGGGAGGAAGAACACAAAAGTGAAATATTATTTTTGTCACATTATATCAAGGCTACATACTTTCTACATGATTTATAAATCTTGATGTCGACCTTGATCAGCTGGGTGATAGAGTGTTTGTCAGACTTCTCCACTGTAAAGTCCTCCTATTCCCTCTCCACCCACAGTCTTTGGAAGGAAGGTGCTATGTGCAACCCACATTTAAAGAGTACGGAGCTTTGCTCCCCCTTTTTAAAGTGGATTATCTACATAATTTATTTGGACTTTTTCTCCATGGGTGATTTTCCTCTTCTTCACCATTTATTAATTTATTCAGTTACTTATTTATATAAGTATAGATGAGTGGATATTTATTTTTTACTTTGAATTATAATCCAATCCTTTTTATTGCTCAAATTAACTCAGCTTTGATAGTTGGAAGCACTTTCCATTGACTTCTGTGTCACTTTGAGGTAGCACTATGATTGTGGGTTTTTAGAAATTATTTTTGAGCACTTCTTCACTTTCTGGTACTTTATAATAAAATACTTACGTTATAAAAAGTATATTCCCTGTTCCAGGTCTACAGTCTTTTATGTAATGTATTTATCTGATTGGTATTAGGATAATGTTGGCTTTGTGTTATGAGTTATGAAGTCTTTTCCTCACATGCTAATTTTTAATTTTTGTTTGTGATGTGTTTCTGATCCAGGACTAATGCCTAGGACAAACCAACATTGTGGTAGAATATATTGTATTACAAAGTAGTTTTGGGAAATTTATCTTTAGATGATGTCCTCCATGGAAATTTGGTGCATGACCTTGGTATTCATTCCCCCAATGTATCACATTGGCTTCCTTCCAAGTGAATGCACTGACTCTTAATTTGGAAGGATATGACAAGGCAAAGCCAAATGAATAATTCCCACCAAGAAAGAGGGCAAGATATAGTGTGCCCCTCCTCCCTAATATGCTTAGCAGGAGACATTCAGAGGTATTGGAAATTAGGATAAAAGTATAATATTTAGTAACAACTACCCAGAGATAGCTTTATGAAAAACTAAAATATAAGTTGAACATGGCAAGTATCTAAAAGCCCGAGTTCCAGAAAGATAATTTCTGTATGAATATAGATCGACTAAAATACATTTTATGTTTATGCACAGAAGATTCCTAGATGTGCTACGAGTACACAGAAATGTCAATAGACTCACTTTTACTGGTAAAGATATTTGTCATGGCAAGAATGTTAATTTAATAATTGTTACAATTGAGAGATTTATCAAGGAGCAATTTCTGTATTTGAGTAACGTAATGATCTTAATCACCACGGAAAACAAATAATAACAAAGCAGAAAATTGTACCATAGAAAAGCGATAGGCTGTTGAAGGAAATTTCCTTTTTTTTTTTTTTTTTTTTTTACTGCAAAGAGTGAAAATGGGGAAATATATCTAGGGAGATGTACAAAAGTTTCAACATCAAGTAAAAAGTTGTACTGACTTCATTATAAAAAAGGTCCATTAATCAAGGGGTAAATTTAAACATGAGAATGGATACCAAAACCTGACATCATTCAAGCATCAGGACACATCAGGACAGTGACACTAGATATAGTACAAAGAAAAAATGATCTGTAGCTCTGTGAAGTACTATAGCATCAAAATAAAATACTTAGGAATAAATTTAACAAATTTGCAAACTGTATAATAAAAAACCTACAGAACATTGTTATAACTTTTTGATGAGAGCAGCATTATGGGCATGAAGGAAGCAGGGATAGGGCGAATAGAACTAAAAGTTAAGCTCACAAATATGTACCACAGAAAAATCTTTTCTTCCCCCAAGCTATTTTTCCCATTGTTTTTCAAAGGCCATTAAAATGAACAGCAGGTTGTGATGAAAATTTCATTAAGCTCTAGCTAAATCATTATGAGGGTGCCATATTCATGCCTTTGCTTCCTCTCATTGAGCGAGGGAGAACAGATTTCAATAGAAAGTCCGTATTCTTTCTGACCTTATCCCTGCCAACAACAAACTAACAGAAATTCAGAAATTACAGGAGAATGATGTATCATGCAAAAGGAGGCCACTGAGGTGAAATGGTTAGAAAAAAAATTATGTTTGCCATGTGGGTGGAAGAAAAAATTGGCTCTTATTCCAGCTAGATTATTTTTTAAGCAATTAATTAAAATATTTTAAGAGTTATAAATAGGGGGAAAATATATTGATGTATTCTGTTCGTATCGTTTTCCTCCATCAGAATTTTTGCCTGGCATTACTCAAAAATGTCTAGTTCTAAAGACAGTAAATTCACAGTTCAAACTATCTGGCTGATACAATGTAGTTACATTATATTTTCTAGTAACTATACTCTACCAGTTGTTTTTTTAACTATTAAACTTAGTTAAGAATGACAAGGAGCCAGACAGAAAAAGTTAAAAACCACAGAATATCATTTATATGTGGTATATAAACGTAAAAGCAACAAACGAACAGGACAAACAGAGACTAATGGACATGGACAATAGACTAGTGGTTATCAGAGGGTAACGGGGAGAGAGGAGGGGAGAGGTAGATGAAATAAAGGGGTCAAACATGTGGTGACATTAAAGAATTCAAAATAAATAAATTTTTAAAAAAGAATGACAATGAGTTCTAATATGGTATGCGATACATATCTCCTCTATAAAGATATTGAATAAATTATTATGTACTGAGAAAAAAAAGGTAGCCTATATTCAGTGCATATTATGTGTTAACTATAGTGTTATGTAATTTATATGAAACACTTCATTTAATCTTAACGTAAACCTTATAATCAGGCTGCTATGTATAGCTATTCCAATTTTAGGAAGTGCCGTACACATGAACTAAATATTTTGATTCTTATCTCCATTTTCAGATGAGGAAACCAATGATTAAATATGTCACAGAGTGACTGTGGAGGGCATAATTTGAAATTAAGTCAACCTTAAACAAGAATCCATGCTTTTAATCACTAGTTTTAGTATCTCTTCCAGTTAAGGGTTTTGTCAGTAATAGTTTAATGTTGCTCTATAGCACATGTGTGCCTAAGATCCTTTGAAATATTGAATAATAAAGTAGTAGTTAATAATTTTCTACTAAAGTAAATTTCTTATGCCTCAGTGCTGATCAAACTTCCAGAAAATTTTTAATTGAAAATCAACTCAGCTTAAACTGTTTGAGTTTAAAGTGTTAAAAAAAAAAAGCAAAAAACAAAACTCTGAAACAAAACAAAAACCTTGGAAGGTATCCTAATGTCCTAATGGAAACTTGTTTCAAAAAAATGGGAGGAAATAAGCTGTGGAATAAGAGAAATTCAGAACTGGAATGAAATGTAGACATATTTTAGGCCTCTACATTCATTTTTAAGAGAGACAGATAGATGGACTGAGGCAGAGATGTGCTTGAAATTGTACAGCAAGTTGGTGTTAAGGCCAGAATTCAGTTCACATCCTACAGACCCAGGTTCATTTTTTTTTCCTGTTCAGTTACATCAATCATTTTGGTACTCTGCTTTTCTTGATCTTTTAGAAATAATGTCATCACCTGTTGTTAGTTTTAAAGAGTATTTCACTGTTCATTAAATTTCAATAAATCTGAGACAACCAGATATCTTAATCTAGCCAATAAAGCCAAGATCTATAGGTATATAAATGCCCTGTGTTCTCAAGTCTCAGGTAGCTAGGGATGGTTTATAAATATAGATCAGCATCTAAATTTAGGTTCAGATTCAAACTTTAACTTAATTTGCATTCTAACCTTAGGTTCATTAACGGTCCAGGTGAAAATAATTTTTACTTTAATGAGAACTTTAAATATCTCACTTATAATATAATCTTTTTAGATACAAAGATTTTAACAGTGTTTTTCTTTTAACTTTTCTATATTAACATCTACATTACCTACAATATCTCCTTGGAATTTCTGTTTCAGCCTACAGACATATGAACATCTCTCCCTCCTAGAAACACAACAAGCAAAATTCACATTTTCTTAATCTCTTAATCTAATTTTATTAATCTCTATCTCTAATTATGTTCCTCACCAATCCAAATCTAAGTTGGTAGAGTTATTTTTTATCTTTTTTAAAAACTGTTACTTGCCTCTGTTATTACTCTTACTTTACTATAATTGTCCATTCATTTGTCAGTTTATGCACCTATATTAAAATCTCCTTAAGAGTATAATAGTTCACAGACGAAAAAAATAAAAATATTTATTGAAAATATTATTGAACTGTTTTGGTGTTGCCTCATTGCCGTTGTGGTGGAAGAAGGTAAGAGACCTTAAATATATGACCATCTGTCAAATGTTATGTGAGTTACCTCATTTAATATTCAAAATTTTAAAGTTGGTATTATTACTTACCTTAAAACGAAAAACTGAGGTTTAGTAACTTATTCATGTTCTTGTTATGTGGAGAAACTAGAATTAGACCAAAATTACTATCTTCCACAAAAATATTTGGCAGTGAACACAGAGTGTATATAATCTGACCCAACCTGTTTTCCTTCTCTTTTAACCTTGTTTGCAACACTAAGGTTCAGGTTCTCATGCTGTCTTATCAAACTGCATGCAGTTCTGTCAACAGTCTGTATTTTTAATACTACTCTGACTTTTCAAATGCTATTTCCTCTGTCTTAAATGCTGTTCTCTGAATTATCTACCTAATGAATGTGTATTCACCTTTTATGACTCAACACCTTCTCTGAATGCTTTTGTCAGAATTTGGCTCAGTCTACCTTGCTAACAGGAACTCATCTCTATTAATTCTTACCACATTATCACCATTGTTTATTTACCTGTTTTCCACAGTAATAAGTATGTGAATGTCATTGAAGAGTTCTTGGTTCAATTATGTGTGCCTCTCTGCTTCCTAATAGTGAGCTTGGCACTTGGTAGGTTATTGTGTTAATGATGGATAACAGTCAACACACCAATGCACATTGTATTGCCTTCTCTCAAACTCTTCTAAAAACTGACTGGGTTTTACTTGTCTTCTTGTGTTTTTACTGCCCTCTTTTCTTCATATCCTACTCAGACTCTACCTTAACCTCAAAATTTATTTATTTTATTTGTCCTGTCTTCTCCAACCTTCTGACTATATGCATACCCCTGTCATTATTGAATCTTTAAAATAATTACTTTCATTTTCTTCTGTGGCTTGGAGGTTAAAGTGTTGTCCTAGGACCCAAAACTAAATATTATAAGATCCAGGATACAAAACTAAAATACATGTTTACCTTTATATTAATCTTTTAAATAACTCTAATATTACACATTTCTCTAAAGAAATATGTTTGCATTATCTATTAATTTGTAGCCATAGATAATAATTCACCTCCACTTCTGTAGGCAAAGTGAGAAGTGAATTGGATTGATCTATGAATATTTTTTTCAGAATTCAATGCTATAATTGATTCTTTAATAGTGTTTTAACATAATGGAAACCAGGACTCTTTCCTAGGTGTATGGAGCTGCTATGGGAGAGAGAATTTTTATTTCTGATAATGGGCTCAAGATGGGGCAGCTTATAGTTGGATCTCCCACTGTGGTAAGAGAAAAGTAACTGTTTTCTTTCAACACCTTGTTTCTTCCCTATAGTCTTCCAAAGACTCTTAACATGTTCCCTTAAAGGCAGAGTTTCCAAACTCAGGATTCATGAGTTCCTTCAGAGGGCTTATAAATGCTGGAAATTGTATGCAAAAAGGCGACAATATGTGTTTTTGTGCATTTTTTGAGACATAGTTCATAATTCTTACCTGACTTTCAAATTAATTCATAATGAAGAAAAATAACTACACAGTGGGTCAGTATTTTGGTTTTAGCCCTGATCCTGCAAGTGAATATTATGTGATTGTTGTGTAACAGCTATATAGTTTAATCTCTGATCAATTTTGAGGCAATAACTTATAAATAGTTAGCAATGTTTGTGAATGTCCTTTTATCTATTTCATAACATTTGGGGGAAATGCAGTTTTCAATTTTAAATAAGGATTTCTTTGTATAAAAGCAAACCCCCACCTTATAATTTGCATTGTAAAAAAAAAAAAATCACATTTACTTGCATTTAAGTTGCTATAATAATTGTGTTAATGTAATGAAGACTGCCCTCAACTGGAAATCCTAACTGCCCTCCTTTCATCAGAGGATTGTGAAGGAAACAAATGAGGTAATGCACACAAAAGTATTGTATAAATTATAACCAACTTGGAATTTTACCAGCTATTTTCATTATCACATTTTGGCTAGTTGGAAACATTGCTATTTTAGTTTCCAGTGCTGCTTTCCCAGGGCGTTATTATTTACTGAAAAATTCTGATTCAGACCTACAAAATTCTGGAAATTTAGGATATGCAGTCAACAACAAAGCAACATTTATAAAAATTCTGAGATAGATAGATGCTTTGAAGTTTATTTATATAAATTTTCGTAAATAAAATATAGTTAAACAAGGTTCTGCCTGAAGAATTACTTTTCAAAAAGAAAGATTTCTCTACCTTTATACCAATGAAGTAGCAAAATATAACCAACATGAAACTAGGAGAGGCATTTAATATTGAATTTGTACATTTGTTATCTTCTTATTTCTACAATAATGTGAATATGTGCAGAGGATAAATATAACTGAGTGCTCCCCTGGCCAAACGTTTCATAATTTTTCTAAGATTTTAGCTTTCTCTTATGCGTTTTATTTGTTCTTTCTTCCCTCCCCTATTTTTATTTTTTCTTTTTATTATTTTTTGTATATATATATGTGTGTGTGTGTGTGTGTGTGTGTGTGTGTGTGTGTGTGTGTGTATGAGAGAGAGAGAGAGATTGAGAGAGAGAGAGAGAGAGAGAGTGTAATTCTCCTTTCAGAACCCGCATATGCTCAGTTTTATTTAGCATCTGTAACTGTCAGTGTTCTTCCTTCTTGGAGTATGACGCCCACACCTCCAAAATTGTTGTGCCGTGATGAGTGTACCCCTTGTGTGTAAGAAACTTCACTTATTTCTGAAATTTTTTTCTAGTCAAACTAGACTTTACCATTATTTACACAACAGGAAGTTTATGCTAAACTTCTTCAGAAAATCTTTGCTCAGTTTCATATTACAAGACCCTAAAGGCACAATTTATTGCCAGAGTCACCCATTGTTACTTTATGTGAAACAATTCATTGTTTGTAGTACAGACTTCACAAAAAGAGTTAATTCTCTTCTTGTGAGAACTAATAAAAAAATTCAATGAGTTGGAAAAGTTTATATATGTGACACACCTCAAGCCATCACCCTCAGAGTCATCTATAGATCATAGAACCATCATTGGATGAAAAAAATACTGGGATTTTAATTCTCCTCTCTCTCTCTCTCTCTCTCTTTCTCTCTCTCTCTTTCTCTCTCTCTCTCTCTCTCTCTCTCTCTCTCTCTCTCTCTCTCTCTGCAGCAGACACAATGAAGGAGATTGTTTTATTAGGTGGAAAAACAGAAGTGGATATTATTTTGACATCATGTAGTGCAATACAAATTCGCAGTGGCAAATATCAAAAAAATGTACACTTAACTTCATTTGAACCATTTGTATGAATGGATTGGACAGTTTTTAAATTTATAACTAGATATTTATGAAACAGAAATTTGTAAATTGTTGGTTATAAATTATCCTCTCCTAAAACTTAAAAATATGTAGGATGTTATTGTGTAATGTATCTTTTTGAAGTTTGCATCTGTCACATTTATTGAAAGCAATTCAGTTTAGTCAACTACACCTTCTATGTCACTTTACTTGTGCTTTTTTCCCCCAGATGTAATTATGCATTAATGGCCTTTCAATTTTTATTACAAATGTGTTGACATACAGAACCATTAAATCCTCTGAATGGATATAAAGCTTTTCCTCTTTGTTTTCAGACTTATTTTAGGGGTCTTGAACTAGAAAATATAGCAGTATATTTTCATCTGTGGTGTGCTACAGCATTGTATGTAATTATGCTGTAGAAAAGACAGGCCCCTGGTGCATGATGTTTGGCCTTGCGAACATCCCTACAAGCATTGCATGTTTGATGTTTGAGTTTACATTATAAATCACAATGCCTGTTCTTCTAAATTAAATGTCTGTTGTTGAGCAGCCCTTTAGAAATTAAATTGAACCATATTACATTAACAGACAAGTTGAAATAGAAATTCAAAATTACTCCCTAATTTTATCAACTTTTTAATTACTATTTTTATAGAGAATTATGGAAATTGGCGTTCCTAAAATCCAAAATCCCAAAGCATTCCACTAAATTAAGAATACTGAAGTTCACTTTGAAATCCACTCTTATTTTGAAACCTCATTTGATGAGGTGGGAAAAATAAAAAGTGAACATATCAGAAGGAAAGCCTAAAGATACTTTAATTGGCAGAGGTTCGAGTTGCTTTTGTTTAGTTCCTCACTGTTCTTTTGACAAAGTACATGTTGAAGAGGCTTTGTAAGTGCTGTTCCACTGAAGGACAAACAAGGGTACTTTTCAATTGAGCCCTTTTAAGTTTTGTTCCTCACACTCCTGCTGCTGTTGGAGGCTTCTCTGAATGCATTGTGGCTGTGTGTTCATCTGTGCTGTCTGTCACTGGAAAATGTCTCTTCTTCTTGAGCAAGCTAGAGTGTCACCTCCAGGCACCCTTTTCAAAGGCACCACTGTATGGAAATAGACACTCATAAAATGATGATAAAGAAAAGAGTTTATTTTTTAAAGGTCAGGACAAGAAGACACCCTCAAATGCTGTAGAGCCTATTTCTTTGGGTATAAGTGTTTTAACTTTAGCACACAGTACACTGAATTTGAAGCCTTGCAGTGTTTCAACACTAAAGTGAAACTTGTTCACTGTCATCTCCTTTTCGAGTGGTATCCATCATAGCAGTTCATCCTGATATTGTTGATTTCAATAAGTGTTAGAGAAAATTAATTTATATTTTCTTGAAAGAGCTTCTTTAATTGTAAAGGCTCATGGATAGTCCTTGGGGATCTTCTTCATAGTAGTAGTTCCCTGAGTTGAGATCTAGTGTTGCCTATGCAAGAAACTTATTTCATCCAAGAAAGCTTCTATTTTTTCTTTTTACCTAGAACTTATACTTTTGTCAATAAAATGTAATCATATTTACAGTTATGTTCTCAATGTTTATCTTTCTGTAATCGATCAAGCCCAGATTCTTTTTTATAGGTGGCTGTTTGTCTGTTAATATAAGAGTCCTGTTTCATTCCTGCTCCAACATTAATTTGTCAACTACAACAGGACTGTATAAATAGAAATCATGACAAATATCTCTTTACCCAAATGTTTCTAATATTTTCTAAGCCTTCAGTTAAGTAAGATACCCTATTATTCTTATCCTTACCTAAAACTGTCATTGACAGACTTTCAGTTACAACACATGGATCACTTTTAAAAAAAGACCCGTTGACCCAGGCACTACATTAGTGGTAAACATTAGGGGAAGGCTAGCCCTCTTGTTCCTTATGTGCCACAGCTTTTGGTGATATCATTTATTCAAGGGTGAAGAGCCAGCCACCTGTTTCTGAGGCCTCTTTTCCCTCACGTTAAAGGTTCAGGCCCTTACTGAATAGTAACACTCTAATCTGGGAAACACACAAAACATTTTTCTGAAACTGATTTGTCAGGCTAGACAAGCTGGAGGATTTTGTGTGTTTATGTGTGTGGCTGTTTTTCACTCAGTTACCCTTGAGGCACTTGTCACGACCGTGCATATTAAAATTAATCAGACTTCCTAGGCCTGTGTGGCTGTGTATTTAACATGAAGAAGTGGATATCAAGCAAATGCCCTAATTAAATAGGCCTGCTCGGTTTTGTTCTAGTGGATGCTTGGCCTTTTTTTTTTAATAGAAGTTGCTTGTGGGGAAGGCACGGACAGCACTAGAGTCATTGGAGAGCTCACTCAGAGTTTCCTTTGCCACCTGCTCCCAGAGTTCTGAGACCTCAAGGACTCCCAGTGTGCCTTCCTTAACTGCCCTTAATGTTGAGAAGAAATATGGCCAAGATCATGAGGGAGCAATGAGGCTAGGGCAAACAGAATGAGCATGTGACCTGGACATTTGGATTGATTAAGATAGTCCATCTTACATGCCGATAAACTTTGGATACCAGACTGTTCTGTACTCCCATTTTTGGATGATGAACTTTGACAGCTGGGGAAAAGATCTCGCATGAAATTCAGCATGAATGCCCTTTTCTTATGTCCTGAAATTGAAAGCCAACATTTATTCATCTGTCTTTTCAATGGATATATCCTAGATCATCTAAATATCAGATAGAAATCACTTATGAGGGATAACTCATATATATAGACTATATATACAAGTTCACTTCTGCTCTCAGAGTATTGGACTTAGCCTGTTTACATTTCTGTTCAACTTTGCCCATAGCTTTATGAAAACTGGATGTGGGACATTTGAAAACAAATTTTTGTGAAGTAAGCTCAGAATATTGAAAATGTCTCAGGCTGACAGAACACATTAGCTTTCTTGTTTGTGTATGTAACATCATAAATGAGGTGAACTTTTAACACCTTGATCACTAAGTTTGCAGATTTTAGTCCCAATTTATGCATATCGTTTGGACTTTTTTTTGTATTTTAGAAAATAGAAACAGTAAAATTTATTCACAATATTTAAATTTGATTTATACATGTATATGTAATGAAGTGTGGAACACACATTGGAAACGATTTGGAAAATAATGAAAATTCTTCAATGTTGAAGAGTTTAGAGTTATACTTTAGTAAACTTCCAAGTAACCATAGCAGGTTATCTGGTAAAAGATTACTCTGGTAGGACATGGTTCATAAAATTTATTTGTTCCTTTCCAAATTGAAAGTGTTGTACAATTCCAAAAAAACCCCATTGTTTTCCAGTTTTCCAGTTTTCCTTTCCTCTCATTGTATCTAATAGATAAAAGAATCCATCCATTAACCTATGTGCTCTCTTTTTAATGTGGGTGTACAAATCACATGTAGAGAACTTTATCAGCAGTGCCAAGCAACTGTCTGGTACCTGACAGCATCATAGAAACCCCTCCTCGGTTCAGTTAGGTTGCTACTGGTTATTTATTAACACAATCCAGACTGTTCAGTGTGGGTGTATATGAAACAGAAAGAAAAATAAAGGCCTTGAACAAGTAAATACATCTTTCATCATTTCTTTTGTTTGGTGTGTTTACTGTGTGCTATTCTTGGTCGATAGAAGTTGTTTGACAGTTCTACAAAAGGGTGAGGAACCTTTTCTTGAACTTTATCCTTTTGTTTTGTCTGTAGAAGATGTTTTTTATTTGCCATTCTCTTTTTATTGTAAACTATACAAAATGTTTTTTGAGTATTGTTATTGCTATTAATATGACAAGTGCAGATGATTATGAACATGATAGTTTTATCTACTTTGAAATGGACAGTTAAGGAACTAAAATTCTTAGACATCTTTCATTTCTAAACTTTTCAACTAAAAACTGAAAACGAAATATTATACAAATAACCATTTTTCCTCCTTCTAAGAAACATACCATTTTTTCTCAGGCCTTATGTAAGTTTAACTGAACTACTGAGCCTTGATTTAATTTGTACTTAAGTTCTCTCCTCCCCACATATTAATATGATATCAATGTCCAGCTCATTGCATTACATAATTACTGAAGAGATTAAAAGCTAAGAAAGCATACCATAATTGAACATGCCTTTTTATTATAACAGGACAGTGCTCCTATGCTGGTATTTAGTGTGTTAATATATAAGAATTGATTTGCTGTTTCAAGATGAATTATATCTCTGTTGCATAGGTTTCTGAGTAGTTATGCTTTGTTTGTAAAAATTTGCCTGAAAGCTTTATACACCATTGTGTGACATTAGTCATGTGGAAACCTGAGAACAGAAAGCCATATAAATGAACAAAATGTACACTCTTTCCTTTGGAGTTTTGTTTTCTTCTTATTTTTTTTAACCCTAATATTTTTACTTCTGTCTTTGCTCTGGCACTCTTAATACTTTTTGTCAATGTCAACAAACCATGTATAAATGAAGAAAAGCACATAACGAGGGAGTTTGCGACTCTGAGAGCAGTTCTGTATAAGTAGGAGAGGTCAGTCTTCAGCCTTCGTATGTGACAGTATAGAGCTCCAAATTGCAGGGAGAAAAAAAAAAACATCTAGGAGCAAAGTAAAAGGGATAGCACTTAGACATGGGTGCTCATATTTTACCTCCTCGGTGCTTGAGTTGAGCTGCTCCTGTTCCGTGCTGCAGGAGGACAGCCGCCTTGTTGTTCTGCTCAGTCTTCTCTCCATGCCGCTCACAAGAATCATTATGAGTGAATCAATAGAACTAAAGGTAAATTGAAGTTGTACATGTTTTAGACATCTTTTTCACTCAAAGAATATTATAACTAAGGGTTAATAAAGAAGATTAAGTAAAAAGGTATAGTTAACCTTTAAGTCTTTATTTTTTATTGCTAGGATTTTTTTCCTTTGTTTTCTAAATTTAATATGTTCAAATTAAAAATATTTGCAAGTTTCAAAGTACATTACATTAGAGAAGTATACAATCTTGCTTTCTGAAATGGAGTACCTAAATCCCAAACAATATGAAACCTTCTGAAATATTGTCTAATAATTGTTTTTGAAGACTTAGAATTTAAAAAAGTATTAAATCTCTATCATTTTTTAATCAATATCTATGCTCACATACACAGAATAAAATCTTGCCAACTGTTAGATCTCCAAAATTTCTCTAGAATGAATGAATAACACACACAATATAGTAAATAACAGTTATTTTAGGAGCATTTATCCCACTCTTAATGTCTAAACTAAAAATGTTGGCCTAGAACAATTTCTGACAGAAAGAAAGTATGGAAATAAGATTTCAGTACAAAATAGAACTCTCCATTCTGTACTGTGTTTTATTTTTTCATCACCTTGGACTCTTAACATCCTGTGTAACATCTCTTTTGAAGAGGAAATACCTCCTTTCTCTGTAACGCCTTTGGTTTTTGTTTGTTCACCTATTCATTCATTCTCTTGTTGACAGAAAACATTTATTGAGGTTCTAGTAGGTGCTAGTTATTTTAAAGGTTAGCAAGAGTAAAAAAGTCAAAGATGAAGTTTCTGTCCTTAAGTTGTTCATGAACTTTTCAGGGGAGACCAACCATGTGACTTCATAGTGAAAGGAACTGTGAGTGAGGAGGTACAGGAGGCTCTGGAAGTAGGGGGAGGGTCCTTATATCATATGTTTATAATCAATGCACATAATTATTTCTCCTCTCAACTGAATTAACATTTATATACGAAGACATATTTTTGTTGTTTATGTCATCTAGGCATTTCTCTTTATGTGTTTGTGAAAAAAGATGTTACAGGATTCATTGGATCTATGTCTTATGATATAAATTCTTGTAATGTAGTTTCAATCATCATCCTGTCTTGTCTGAATATTTTCAGGTTATTAATTTCTGCCTATTCATAGCTTTTTGAGAAAAAAAATGTATAGCTCTAAAGATATTCTAACTGCTTTCCCCAGGTAATATAACTAATAAGACTAGAAATATAATGTATTATTTCCCCTTTATTTATCTTTAGCCTTTATTCACTAAAATAGTAAAAGATATTATCTTTGAACTTTGGTTTTAGTACCTACAGAACGATGTTTGGAAAGTTGAGCCAAAATCATGATTATGATAATAATGGGTACCTAACAAACTGACTCAAAAAGCTAAAATACATGTAGCTTTTTAAGTTCTTGATTCATGTACTGATTTGTTATCAAAAATTTAAATGCTTAGCTAAAACTCATTAAAAGTTTGTTTATAATTGTAACCTTAACTTTTAACAAAACTGCTTGAATTCTAACATGCACATACATACACACATATATTCATGAGTGTGTGTTACATATAATATATATAACAGGACAAAATATTAATACATTTATTCTGCCATCCTCACATGCCATGCTGGTAGTTAATAAAATATTCTTCACCCAAGGAAAAGAAATTATGATGTAGCAACCTCAGTGGTATGGAAATAGGCTTGTTTAATTTCTTCTCAAGAGTAGAGAAAGAGCATCAGTTGGCATGTGCCATCCAAATGTTTTATTGGGTCTCCCACAGACCTTTATTAAAGTGGGTGGGTAGTCAGCCTTCAACTGCAGTGAGTTCACTTTCTGTCTTACTCTCTAGCTTTATTTCTCATTTCCTATTATTCCCTGCATCGTTATTTTTTTTAATTTATTGAGGTAACATTGGTTAATACAATTATATAATTTTCAGGTGTACATTATAGTTTGACATCTATATATTCTATTGTGTGATTACCACCCAAAGTCCAGTTTTTTCAGCTACCATAATTTGATCTCCTTTACCCACTTCACCCTCCCTGTACCCCTCTATATTTGACCCCCTTTACCCTGTCTACCTCTTCCCTCCTCCCCCACCTCCTAACCACTGGTAACCACTAGTCCATTGTCTATGTCTCTAAGTCTCTATTTGTCTTGTTCATTTGTTGCTTTTAGGTTTATATCCCACATATAAGTGATATCATGTGGTTTTCAACTTTTTCATTCTGGCTTATTTCGCTTAGCATGATTATCTTGTGATCCATCCATGTTGTTGCAAATGGCAGTATTTCATCTCTTCTTATGGATGAGTAATGCAATTATATTGTATACTTCGGTTGTTTCCATGTCCTGGCTACTGTGAATAATGCTGCTATGAACATCGATGTGCAAATATCTTTTTGGATAAGAGTTTTCAAGTCTTTGGGGTAAATACCCAGCAGTGAAATTGCTGGATCTTATGGTAGATCAATTCTTAGTTTTTTGAGGAACTTCTATATTGTTTTCCATAGTGGCTGTACCAATTTGCAGTTCCACCAGCAGCATATGAGGGTCCTTTTTTCTCCACATCCTCTCCAACATTCGTTATTACTTGTCCTGTTGATTATAGCCATTCTAACAAGCCCCAAATTAAAGAAGTGTCTGTTCAGGTCCTCTGCCCAGTTTTTGACTTTATTGTTTTTGTTGTTGTTGTTATTGAGTCATATGAGTTCTATGTATATTTTGCATATTAGACCCTTATCGGAGGTGTCGCTTGCAAATATATTTTCCCATTCAGATGGTTGGCTCTTTACCTTGTTGACGATTTCTTTTGCTGAGCAGAAGCTTTTTAGTTTGATGTAGTCCCATTCATTATTTTTGCTTTGACTTCCCTTGCCTTTGAGGTCACATTCAGAAACTCCTCTTTAAGTCCAAGATCCTTGAGTTTCATTCTTCTGTTTTCTTTTATGCATTTTATTGTTTCAGGTTTTATAGTCAGGTCCTTAATACATTTTGAATTAATTTTGGTGTGTGGTGATAGACAACAGTCTAATTTCATTCTTTTGCAGGTGGCTTTCCAATTTTCCCAGTAGAATTTATTGAAGAGACTTTTCTTTCTCCACTATATGTTTTTGGCTTTTTTGTCGAAAATTATTTGCCTGTATAAATATGGGTTTGCTTCTGGACTTTCGATTCTGTTCCACTGGTCTGTGTATCTCTTTTTTTGCCAGTACCATGCCATTTTGATTACTGTCGCTTTGTAATATAATTTGAAGTCAGGCAGAGTGATGCCTCCGGCCACATTCTTTTTTCTCAGGATGGCTTTGGCATTTTGGGATCTTTTGTGCTTCCATACAATTCTGATGATTTTTTGTTCTATTTCTTTAAAAAATGCCGATGAGATTTTAATGGGAATTGCATTAAATCTGTATAATGCTTTAGGTAGTATGATCATTTTAACTGTGTTGATTCTTCCAATCCAAGAACATCGAATATCTTTTCATTTCTTTGTATCTTCTTCAATTTATTTTAATAGGGTATTGTAGTTTTCATTATATAGGTCTTGTTAAATTTATTCCTAGGTATTTTATTCTTTTTTGTCCCTGCATCATTCTTTATAAGTTTTATTCTAGCAATGCTGAATTGCCTGTGGTTTTTCATAGCCTCCATGCTTTTCTTTGCTTATAATGTCTGGTTGCAATGCCTTTTACCTTACTCTGCAACTGGATGATGGTCATTCATTCATAATATTTGTCTTAAGTTTCACCCCTACCAGGAATTTTCGGCTAACTCTAACAGCCCCATCCTCCCTCCCTTAAGAAATATTGTCTGTGTCTTTCTTTGTTACATTTTGATCTGCTAGAGCATTGGTCAGTAAACTATGGCCTATAGGCCAAATCTAGGCTGTTGCCTGCTTTTGTATGACCTATGAGTTAATAATAATATTTTATGACACATGAGCATTATATGAAATTCAAAGGTGTGTACAATTTGAGTTTTATTACAATACAGCCATGCTCATTTATTTACTTATTCAGGTAGTGTCTTGTAATGTAATGTAGTTTACTGTTACATGGTAAGGTTGATGAGTACACCCCACAAAGTCCAAAATATTTGCTATTTGGCCCCTTACAAATGAAGTCAGCTGACCCATGTCCTAGAGGGCAAGAACAGAGTCTCAGTCACCCCATTATTCAGTCTCTAGCATAGTGACTCCTAATCAAATGAGTTAATGAAATGGTTGAATAGCCATCTCTGACTTGAAACAAGGCATCTACCCTAGGGTTTCTAGCTCTCTTTCTAAAGGAAGTTTAATGGAAGAAATATTGAATTATAGAGACCTGGGTGCTAGTTTTTACTCTATCATCTGTATAATATTGATCAAGAGCTTCATTTTCTTTTATTTGAAAGTGAAATTATTACATTAAATGGGTTTTATTGTTCTTTCCAGATATAAAATCTAGAGATATTATATCAATGTTTTTATAAAATTAATATGTAAAAAGAAGGAAAAAATAGAATTGGAGAGCAGCTCTTTATTAAGAAATATGAGGAAAAAAAGGAAAAGAACAGTGACTCTTACAGACCTAGTGTACAGCAGGTTTATTATTATCAGTGTTGATTAGGTATTCAGCAGTAATTCAAATAAAAATAAAGTTTGTTCTTGATCTCTACTGTGAATCTCTGGTACTATTACATTGGTGTAGAAGATAAGATCTTTTATTGTAATATTTGTGGCTTATGATTGATTTATCTACATACTTTAAGTGATAATTTTGTTCAAATAATGAAAAGCAGACATTAATGTTAGTTTTGCTGGTATCCTTATGTGAAGTATAAATATTGCTAGTATTTTTAAATGAAGCTGTCTCCTCAGAGATATTGCAAGCTAGATGAAGAGCACTGTTGCTAACCAACTTTATTTTATAGATTATGAGAATTACAAGGTCTTTACATCTCTAAAGTGATTTGTTTGATTCTACAATGGGTGCCAGTTGTAATCTTGGGCAGTCATAAAGCTATCTTGAATGAAAATATTAGAACATAATTTAAAGACTCTTTGGATGAAAATCCTTTCACAATTTATACCTATTTCTAATCTATTTTATAAAGCAACTAAAAAGGCAAACAAAATTAAACTTTTATTATAAAATATTCTTCATGAGAATATTTCTGAGTAAAATTGTTCAAACAAATGTATAAAAATAGTACAGGTAAAAGAACTAAAATGGAAAGATAATTTAAAAAAATATTTTTAAAGTGTATAATTATAAGTTTCTACCTTTTGCTATATACAGCATTAAAATGCAGAACTGAAATTAATATATATATATTCTGCAGTGTTTGCTAAAAAGCCTGACAGGTATGTGGAATCCCCACAATATAAATGGCCTCCGAATTAATTTTTTCCAGTATTCACATTTGTAGAACTTATACCTTAGAAGTTGGTAAACAGAAGGAAAACTGTTTCTGATAGTTTAAAAGCCAGTGAAGGAAATAAAAAAAATAAGTATGTACAACCAGGAAGAATTTCAATAAAACGTATTTTCTAGAAGTTTTTTTGTCAACTTTTATGAAATAATCTCAAGAAATAACTTTAAAAATAGATAATTTTACATAGTCTCCTCACTGCAAGAATTTGTGTCCTGCTGCTTTGTTATACGTTTTCAATTGCCTTCTAGAATCTCAGATATTGAAGGCCTGCCACCATTCAGTAGGGGACCTCTATGGTGGAAGAGAATAAATTTCCTGCAAAGCTGACTGCTTCAAGGTTTGCTATGTGGTCTATCATTGAATCAGCAAGTATGTTAAGGACAATTCAAGAGAATCAATTTCAGTGAGATCAGAACATGCTATGAGTAAAATAATTTTAATTCCATAGGATATACATGTTAGAAGGAATTAGTATTATTTCTAATTCTTCTAGTTTTCTCATTCAGTTCTTCACTCAACAAATATTTGCCAAATATTTTCTCTGTTTGAAATTCTGAATGTCATTAAAGACATAACTTAACACATCTATGAATTAATACTTTTTTTCTGTTTTATCTTATTTTTATTTTTAATGCACCCACTTTTCTAAGTGTGATTATCAGGTAAGATCATAAATCCTGATTGGGCAAAGATGAATATTCATCTAATTAAAAAAAAATAAAAAGCATTTTTAATATTCTAACATTCCCACTTAGATTTTTCCATATGAAAATCCAGTTTTGCTTAAATGTCAAGATTTATCTTGTGATTTTAAAGGAAAAATATTGCCCTTATTTTGCTGCATTTGATATAATTCTAGTCTAATTAAATGTCAAAATATCAGTCACTTTATTTGTTAAAATGTATGAACTTATTTCAGTAAGAGTAATTTAGAAAATATCGCTCAAGTTACAGTCATAATATGTGAGATTATTTTACTAATGTTAAAAAATACAAAACACTTTCAGAACTCAGAATTAACTCACTTAAGGAAATTCAGGTATGCATAAAATTCTGTGGCAAACTGTACATGAATGAGGAATGACAGTTAAAAAAAAATGTATAGTTTGTGCCTAAAACAGACTAAGCATTTACTTGCTGAATATAGGTTTCAACATGTGATGATAATTCCAGAACAACATGTGCTTTTATTAAAACAGGTTTGAAACAACTTCTTTCTGTGTATTTACTTTTAGCTTTTTCCTGAAAACATTGAATGTTCAGAGATGTGGTGATCAAATCTCGTGAATTGTAGGAAGGTGAATGAGCCAATGCATCTGCACCCTTCCTTTTCCTTATCTTCTGTGGGTCTCCCTGAGCTCTCCCAAAGCTGAGACAGATGGCTGCTGGTTTAGTTATGTGCGTGGGAGAGAGGGACTTCCACATGTGATTTTTACCATTTGGTAGTAATTAGTTTGTTGTATAAATTAACATTAACTGAACCATTCTTCAGGCATTGTTGGTAATTATCTTCTTTGAGTCCCTGAGTTGTGTACAGAGATTTAAAAAAAGGCAGAGGGAAGGATAAAATGGCTCCTCATTTTATAAAAATTGAAGAATCTATTATTAGAATAGATCAACAATTATATGCCCCATAGACTGAAAACTTTTAAATAACTATAAAACAGAAAAAAATATTTTTCTGAGACATAATGGTTTAGAAATGCAATTAGATTTTATAAAAATATGTGATTTTTTAAGACAAAACTGAATGTAAGAAAAATCAAATACAGTCTGAAGAATTTTTCATTACACCATTTACTATATAATTTTGTTTAGTTCTCACAAAAACTGCCACTTGAAGGTCACTGTCTATTGTCTTTTTTCTTTAGATGCTAATACTTTATTTAGATGCTTTCAAATAGAAGTGTTTTGTATACATTTTATGAGAAATATTTTTCTGAGATAGAGTATATTGATATTCATCTTTTTAGGCAAAGTTACTTATCAGAAAATGGAATTTTGGTAATTCAGATTTTAAACTTTGTGGAGTCACCATTCTTTCTCCCCAATTCCAAATGAAGACTTTGGATATAAAGGAAACAAATAAGCAGACCGTGTGTCTTAAAATACCCCCTGAGTCTGGTTTTGTCCTTACTCATATTATTTCTGGGTTTGAGATTTTCTCCTGTGTCTTTCTTTAAAGAGATCTCATAACTAATACCATATAACAGATTGTCCTTTAAAGCATAAATGTTTTTTTTCTGAAAAAAAATTCCATCTGTGTTTTCTCTTTGGAAATTGTTCTAAGAAACTACCAAGAAGCACAAATTATTACTAGACATATTTTGACCCAAAGTATATAAAGTATGTCATTGCATTTTTACTGTTCATAGCACAATCATAACTTTGACATTAACAAAAAAATATATATGACTCTCATTATTCTCCCAAGAGTTTTTTTTTTTTTTTTATTGCAGCCGATCAGGTAACAAAACCTCACTCACACCAGAATTAATATTTGTGTGAACATGTTATTAGATTATTAATAAAAATAGAAAAGTAAACAATGAGTAGCTATTTTCTATCATACAACATCAGTTACTAATCAAGTAGTAGTTGTAGAAACTATAACTACGAGAAGTAATTCATTTCTTGGCTTTTAAAAAAGTATTATTGCAATTTATTTCATTGAATACAATTATTTAATGGATCTCCAATATTTAAAAATATCCCAATACCATTGCAATTTGCCCTTATTTAGAATTGCTTCACTTATTGCTTTTGTTTTAGTGAATGAACAAAACCAAATCACTTTTTTCTGAAATGCAAGATGGTTAGACAAATTATAATCAATCAATGTAATATACCTCACTAACAGAATGAATAAAAATTAAAAGAAGAGAAAACATGCAAAGTATGTTCTCAGGCAGCAATGGAATTAAACCAGAAAACGGTAACAAACAGATCTAGAAAGTACCCAAATGTTTAGAAATTAAACAGCTTACTTGTATTAAAATTAAACACTTTAAAGGCTATTTTTGTTTTCAGTTGTTAGATAAACCATTGATATATTTATGTTATTCTGACATTAACAGAGATATGCCTTTTTTTTTAAATGAATGTTTCAAGAAGAGTTTCTGGATTACTTCAAATGATATTTGCTTTTTTAAGTACTTCTAATGGAGAATTTATATTTATAAAATAGAAAAACTAGAAGTACTGCGTACTCAAACGTTGGCTATCCATAAAGTGTAGCAGCCTACATTTCTCATAATTGACCAAGATTCTAAATCATGCTTTTCTTTTAAATGTAAATCACTTTTGACCATTTTACAAGCTTCAAAGTTTTTGAACTGAAATTTTTGCCTCTTCCAAATAGGTTATACACATATATTTTCCCTAAATGATAAAAAGAAAATCATTATTGTCTCATCTCTTTATTTTGGCTGTAAATCAAATAAACATAAAAACCTTATGCTTTGCATTTTTCAACATCCAGAGTTGGCTAAGAAAGAAGCAGCCTTAATCTTGAAGATACTCTCTTTTCTTGTTTTGTAGAAAAGATGTATATTCTTTTTTAAATTGAGCGGGTATAGAATTTGGTAAAATTTTGCAGGGCAGACTTTGTGTCTACTCAAAATTCATCTCATATTCTATGCGTCACCTGCAAATGATATGAGTATATACAGTGTTGGCAAAATATTTTAATAGAATGGTTTCTGACTTATGCATATTAGGATTTTTTAAATCAGGCAAAAATATTCCTTTGTGTGTAGGAAAATAGTCTTTATGTTTCTCAAGTAAGTTTAGATCATAATTACTAAAAATGAAGCAAAATAGAGACTTCTGCTTCCAAACTGTTTGATTTTGCTTTATTTATGTACTTGCATTTTTAAGAATACATTAATATAGACCACATGCACTTTTTGAGGAAATTATTCTACCATCCCAACCCATAAAACCTAAACTATTCTATTCATGATACCTCAACTCAAAAAATTTTATTTTAATATTTTTTTTCTTTTGGAGAAATAGTTTTTAGATTAAAGCAACTACGTATTGACAAATATCCTACACAAAAACCAACTCTGAATAATTTTTTTGGCAGCCATTTGAAATGCAAACTCGTGTATGACATGATATATTTTGGAACCAGAGATAAGAAAGGAGGGGGGAAAAAAGCAGCTCTTCTGTGGCTGTGAAGCTCAAAGAGAATACATTAATTAGCCCAAGAGAATTTCTAGGAAGCTTTACTGAGAAACGGTAGCTTTGAAATCTAGTGATCTTTATCCACTGTTGGGTTTGGGTCAAAGACCTTGGACAGAGAAGGAAAAAACGGAAGGAGGTACATTATAGGAACCAGATGTTAAAAACTGATAAGGGCTGACCAGCCCCCTGCTGCTGAAATCTAACCCTACCTCCATCTAAAAGGTGACATTCTCCTCTGAAGCCCCTATGTCCTTCGAGGAGAAAAAGAGACACAATTCTGGCTCTGCATTTTTTCTTTGGCCTACCTTGTTGAATGGCCCTAGAAGACTAAACAGGTGTTATCTACTTTTGATTTCAGTGCATTTAAATTAATCCTGTCAGCTCAGCTGTTAAAACAACTGTCATCTCCAGCTGTTAGTAATTTTCGACTGGGCACTTTCACAGGTTGCCAAGATCTGAGCCTGCATTGTGTGTGTCTCTCTGAATGCAATAGAGTAACAATTTGTGGGGCTTTTAAAGGGGCTTGTATTGTGATGCTGCACACATGAAATGATCGTAAAAGTAATAATTTCAAAACACTCTCTGGTACCATGTTTAGTAATGTATAAATAAAGCATGTGCTGAATGCCACTCCTTTCTGTACTCTGCGATGCGTTACATAACTTTTGGAGGTATTTAATAACGACCAATAGGTCAATATGGAAAGCATAAAAGAGGGAGGTATGATAAAACAGTTAGGCGGTAGAAGATAGTACTGCACCTGCTTTCAGGGCTTTCTGTTACCGGAAACAATACTTGCTTCCGTAGAATTATGATTTTTCTTTCACTGATATAATCAGTAAAATGTTTTGTTTCTTTTTAGCAGTTTGAGTAACTCTGCACTTTTAAGCCAAATGCAAGGTTTCTGGCTAGAACTATTAAACATTTTAAATCATAAGAGACATTTCTTGTATAATTTTAATATTGGCATGTTTTCACAAATATTGTAGAGGGGAGGAAAGACTATTAGGAAATTCAGTCTGTTTTCAACAATTGGATCCCTTTAAAAATGTGCAGTAATCTCAACTCTATCCAAAAAAGACTTTCAGTTTCCATTGATAAAACTGTCTAGAGCCAATGAATTTACCTATCTTAGCATTACATATTGTAAAATGGAAAAACTATAGGTTTTTTGGTTCTTTTACACAGTGTAAACTTTGCTGTTATTTTTTACTTTTAAAAGTATATGTCAAAGAAAAATAAATATATAAATGACAAAGATTTTAAATTATTTACATTTAAGAATAATATAATCCAATCAATAATGAAAACAGTTTTCAAGAAAATATACCAGTCAAAAAGTTTCTGACTTTTTAATTTGAATTTATACAGTACTAATGTTGAATATATTTACGCTGATTTAGTAACTGCTCTCTACATTTATTAATTTATAAGAAATTTTTGATTTCATATTTATTTAAGTTTATAAAAATGTAGCTAATTTTTTTGAGAGGATATTTCATGCACAAGAAAAATAGTGAAAAAAGTAATAAAATGCGTATAATGGAAATATTTCTTATTCTTACTCACCCAGTTCCTCTTTTAGGAGGATTTATCTAACATGTTTTCTCCTGTATATCTCTGGAGATATTCTGTGCATATACATGTAGAAATATGAGTGTGTGTGTGAGGGAGTTGTATATCAGAAGGGTGTTATATACACCATTACTTCTGAACTTAATTAGATGATGTTTATTCCCTAGCATATGTGTACATGAGCATAGAGGATAAAGTTATAACATATGTGATATATGTATGTAAGTTGTATAATTTATTGTAGCTGAGAATTGTAAGTCTCAAAGAACATTAAATGTTAATCTAATATTCATCAAAATTAAAAAATAGATTTAGCTCTGACGATATAATTCCACTAGTAGAAGCTGAATATTCTCACATATGTGCCAGAATTTGTGAGTAAATTGTTTATGAAATTACAGATGTATAGAAACTAGAAACTTTTTAAACATCAGAGGATTGGCTCAGTATATTATTGTGCATTCATAGATGGCTTTATCTGAGATTGTTAAACATTAGGGAATTTTGTCCATAGAAATATAAAAAGATGTCCATGACTTATATTTTAAGTTTAAAAAGTTGTATAATAGAAAATATAATATTATCTTATTTCTTTAAAGTGTATATGTTTTTGTATACACATTAATTTTAAGCATTAAATATTTAAAGTATATTCAATAAATTATTAATACATTTTATTTTGATATTTACTTTGGCTATTCTCTATTAATATTTGACTAATTATTTGGGATTCTGTCTTTAAAAGATAACCAATATTTAGTAATGCTAATAAGAATCATTTAATGATGGATTTTGCTTTTAGTTTCTATAAACATTAATTTATATAGGAAGAAAGGGCTGTTAAAAACAAATATAATATAGAAAATATATATGTGAAGGCACTAAGGGGTGATGGGATGGAGACCGGAGCCATATGGTG
The DNA here is from genome assembly GCA_004027375.1 of Macroglossus sobrinus. NCBI lineage: Eukaryota > Metazoa > Chordata > Mammalia > Chiroptera > Pteropodidae > Macroglossus > Macroglossus sobrinus. Next base: position 1,074,030 of record PVKZ01000060.1, on the reverse strand, counting down.
GCTCATAGGAAAGGTATAAAAAAGGATGGTAGATAGAAATGTAGAGTTTATTTCACTCTCTTTACTTTCAAAGCCATATTTGCAGAAAGGTCTCCCTTTAAAAAAATTGGTGGAAAACGAGTAAAAAGCTCATCTGAATATGCTTGTTCATACAAACATACTTATCAGGAGTCTGAATGGAAAACAGGTATGCCCTGCTTGAAAATATCTTCTGCACATATTATGGTAAATATTAATATATTTGAATATTAATAATCTACTCTGTATATTAGTATCCTAGGGCTGCCATAACAAAGTAACACAAAGTACATGGCTTAAAATAATGGAAATTTATTTTTTCAGAATTCTGGAGCCCAGAAGTCTGAAGCCAAGGTGTCAGTAAAGCCATGTTCCTCTAAGACCCTAGGTAGAATTCTTCCTTTCTTATTCTGAGCCTCTGATGATGGCCATTAAGCCTTGACAATCCTTGACTTGCAACTGCATCACAAGTTCTCTGCCTCTGTTGTCACATGGTGTTCTCTCTATATGTCTGTTTTTACATAACCGTATTCTTATAAGGACCCCAGTCATATTGAATTAAGGCCTGCCCCGATAAACTCATCTTAACTTGATTAAAGCTGCAAAGATCCTATTTACAATAAGGTTAGATTCACTTAGATTCACAGGCACTAGAGCTTAGGATTTTGATATAACTTTTTTTTGTGGACATAATTCAACCCAAAGGACACAGCACTGAAAAAATATGAACATAATATGAGCAGATGGCCCTATTGACCATTAATAGATTGCTATGAATGCATTTAATCACAGTATGAGTTTAAATTGATATGTAAAAATTAATATCCTCATGTAAAAGAGGAATAAACCACTTCAGAATTAATAGAAGCATTGATATCAGCCACTTCTACCTAAGTGGACTCTTCAATGGGAAGTCTGGCAATCTAAAAGTTGAACTAACAGCCCTAGGTAGATACCTAAAAGTAGAGAAAAGGTAGACGTTGTACTGAAAGTAGATAATGTTATAAAGTAGAAACAAATACACCCCATTCCCTTGTAGGAAAAAAAAAGTTTGTGTGCCACTGAAAATTTTGTTGCCCCAAAATGCAGATCCTGGCTTATGGTAGGCATGAGGAAAGTTACAGCACCTCATGGCAGGAAACGCAAAATAGAGAGTTTATGGATATTTTCTTGCAATTTGTATTCCATTGTTACTGGGATTATGACTCTTGTGCCAAACATTCTTATTGTGTAACAAACAAACCAGAAATTATTAAAATGTGCTAAATAAAGCCCCATTTTTTTCCTCCATGCCACTATTCTTACTATAGGAAAAAATTTTCTTTTCTTTTTTTTTAATAGAACAAGGATAAATTTTACATTGTAATAGCACCTCAATTTTCAGTTTACATTTTTCATTTTACATTGATTTTAATTCTATAAACCAAAGCTCCAAAGAACTGTTTGAGTAAAGCTGACTCAAGCTAACCTCTTTGTATTTATGTCAGCGTTAAACATATCTCCACCACCTGTTAGGAGCTAAGTGCCAGTTCTCTGATCTGAGTGCTCAGGACTGGGGAGGAGAAGATGCTGGTGCGTGCCACTCGACCTTTCCTCTGTGAGACAGAAATGTCTTCTGTATTTCTGCGCTTTGCTTTCCATGGCCTCCTTAGGAGCAGTGTTAGCAGTGCTGAGAAATGTTAGGTCTAAGTGTAGAAGACTGATTTTTCATTGAAGTATGGAAGGTTAATGGAAGAGAAAAAAAAAAAAACTTGAACGGAGGAATGGAAGATTCTCCCTTCGGCTCTGTAAGGTTATTATTGTAAGTCAAAGCAGAAAAAGAATTGAGAGGATTGCCACTTGCCTTTTTTAATATTCATTTTGCCAGAAAAAAATGCAATTACTTATAAAATTGATTATCTAAATGTATTATGTGATGCATTCTATCTGTATCTATAAATCCTTTAAAAGAGCGTTGAGCAAAGGCTTTCCACACCATACATTGTCTAATCATACAAATATTAAAATTTAACTGCACATACAGTAAATTATTCAGCCAAATATTAAATTTCAAGGCTACTTAGAGGGAGTGATAGCAGAAAATTTGCAGACTACTAAAACTTTCACTTAGGTGGTACTCAGCTTTGATTTGAATTATCTTGTTTAGCTGTGTATATTTATATGGACCAGTCTGATTCTTGCCTATCAGAGTCCTAACACATTGTGTTCAGGTTGTATAAAATGCATAAATAATTTTCTTTTTATCTTTTAATGGTAGGAAATAAAAACAGAAAAAAACATTACAAATTAATTTTGCTCGAAAGATGCTAACCTTGGTGTTGCTACTTTTTAATAACAGTAGATAACATTTATTGAACTATAGTTTCTTCTCAGGCATCGTGCACTTCATATTGTCTTATATATGCCACTAAAGATGAGAAAACCGATGTCTAGATAGGCTAAATAAATTAACTAAAACATTAGTAAAACCACGACTTGACCTCAGATATGTCTCATGCAAAACTACTTTTTACCAATTACACTGTATTATTTCTCACAGCTTTAAATGTGATGAGCACAAGGTAATATGAATTTGTGAAGTAAGATTGAGTTAGTTCATTTATTTCACAGATTATTTTTAAACACCTGGGCTTGAAAAATTCCCTGACGTACAACAAAACAAGTAATGTGCCAACCTTGTCACACAGAGAATTACTTTTTTGTGGTGAGGATTTTTTTTTAAGTATTATCAATAGCTGTACACAAAAATAGGTAGAGAAAAGGTCAATATAAAAAAATGATAAATTTCATTAAAAATGTATGGATATGGAGGGAAAAAGTTGATTATTTCATGGTGGAGTGATATCATTGTAGATGGCCAGTGTCTGAACAAGGCAGATCTAAAAGGAGGATACTTTAGGGCTTGTTCAAGGGGAGTTGAGTTGGTGTGAAAAGTTTAATAGTTTAATGAAAAGTACAGAGGTTAAAATGCATCAAATATATCAAGGGTAATAAATAAATAATTTAGTTTTGATGAATATAGGGCAAATAAATTGAGAAAAGGGAAATAAATTAGCTTCCAAATGTAATTTAGGGTCAGGTTTAAGAAGCCCTAAATGTCAAGGTAAGGAGTTGAAACTATAGGATTAAGCATTGAAAAGCTATTGATGACTTTCTAAAAAGGCAATAGTGATCTGATCAGAGTTCTGTTCTCAAAAACCATTTTCATTATTGATCATTCCTGCTTACCACACACTTGCTTGAGTTCTTTGGCTAACAACAAAAATCAAACATCAGTGCCATGGATATGCTGATATAGATCAATACGTATGGATTTATTTTTTATTTTAATGGGATTTTAGGTGAGCTGTACTATAGATAGTGTGATCACTTAGCCCCATGTTTATGTGATGTATCCACCTTGATTTTATGTTACTTCTTTATAGAATGTGTTTTTTACTATAATCTTTGTAATACATATTTCCACCATGGTATTTTAAGTATCTTGAGTCTAGGAAGTTTGTTTATTTACTAAATAGCATGAGTTCAATAATCATAGTTGCCTAATTATTGTTTATTGAAGGAGGGGATTAATGAGGAAATGTTGGTTGCTTAGTAAATAATTATTTGCTAAGTGGATGAAATTGAAACAAACAAAACTCAAACTATACAACTCTTCCTCTTTCTCTACCTATATGGAAACAGACATTCACATCTGAGGTTTTGTGAGCATACCATAGTTTTTCACACTGATAAAATACTGTCAATGCTGTACCGTCTTTATGAAAGCTTTTAACGCCTCACTTTCTGGGATGATGTTTATAAGTCCTTTCAAACTCAGCTAAATGGTTGCTCTTCTTAGAAGGATTGTCTTACCTCCCATCAGGCTCTGTGCTTATTTCTTATGCTTACATAAGATTTATTGTTTCTACCTGATAGCACTTAACCACCCTATTTCACAATCTCTTATTCACTATATTATAAATGTATTGAGGGCAGGGACTCTGTCATTTCACTTTTGTTTTCTTAGGCTAATGAAGTATTTTATAGATGGCAAATTAATATTAAGTATTTGATGAAAGAGTGATGTATTAAAAGTTGGGAGATTTGTTAAGAAGCTATTAGAGTACTCTGTGATAGAGGTAGTCAAGACCTAAACAAGGATTTTGGCTTTATGGAGAGAGAGGAGAACAAGAAATGCAGAAATATATTGAAGAACAAAAATTATTGGGACTTGGTGGCAGATGGTATGTGAAGATAAAAATGGAAGTTAATAATGCAAAATGACTTGCAATACAAAGTTGCCATTAAATGAAGTAAATGAGTCAAGAGTAGAATCTGATTTCTTGTTGAGGCAGATTATGAATCCTCCTTTGGACATGGTAATTTCGAATGACCATTGGGCCATACTGAGATGTTTAATAAGTACGTATTAGAAATTAGAAGTTGAAAGAGGCCAGAAAGAGACATAAAAATTTGTAAACTACTGAGATAGTAATGGTAGTAGAAGTACATGAGTGAGAGAGATTATAGTAGTAAATTAAGAAGACAGGAATGATTGAATCTTATGGTACACATACAAATACCACATTCAGAAAAATACCAGAGAATAAATAATGATAGAGAAAAACAAAGAAAGAACAATTTCAGTAAAATTGGAATGTAGATTTTTGTTTGTTTTTTGTCAGCTGTATTATAGTGTAATTGATGATAAGATTATAAATTATTTAAAGTGTGCATTGTGATGATTTGATAAGCATATACATTGTGAAAGGAATCCCTCATCTAGTTAATTATGTAGTTTTAAGAATGTTGGAGAAGAGTGGCTGGGATAAAAGTTGTTAACAGTATAATATTCTGTAATGTAGTTTAGAAGTAGATAATTAGTGATCTGGTCAAAAAGCCAGATTTCAAAAGATTAAGGACACAAAAAGGAAAGCAATAAAATGGTAAATTATGTGAGTAACAGAATTAATATAAGTAATTATTTATGAGGCATTTTCACTTTCAACTAAAATGACATACAAACCTACAGAGGATGTTTATGTGGATTGTATTAAAATGTATTGTAGAAACACACACATTGTACAATTACCATTGCCATCAATATTCCCTACATATTTGGCAGGACAAAGAGAAGGCTAAACTTTGTTGGAGGATTTTACATTTCAGTATGAAGAATAATCACACAGCCAAACAATTCTAATCTTTACAAGTAAACCATGTTTTATAAATGTATTATATTTTGAGATATAAAACTCCAGAATTGGTTAATAAATGAGGAATCTGAATGGCTAGTGTTTGTAATCTAAGTAGTATGGTGTATATCAATAGACTGGCTACTTTATAAAACTCTGAATTAAGTCTCATGCATTAAAAAAAGGTAAGAAAAAAAATAAATGTCCCCTAAAATTTGTTTTATGTCTAATATTTTGAATTTTACAGTTATAGCATGTATTTCCTGGAAGATTTTCTTCCTTTGATAGGATTGCTAGGACATGGTGTAGTAAAGGTGGTGAAATGAACTAAAATACCTGGTTTGTTTCTCCTAACTATGAAATGTAATGATGCAGGTGAAATTATAAATACAATTTACATCTGAATTCAGCAGTAGCAGTGGAATCTAAATATAAGCAGCACTGTAATCTAATTTATAATAGTAACCAACTGAAAAATATATGTGTAAATAAATTTTGGTAAAATTAATAATGTTCGAAAGTATGGAGAAAATACTAGGTATAAGAATTCATGCCTTGCTGAAAAATTTTATATATAAAATGTGGAAGATGTCATGACCTAATATTTAAATATATCAAGTGGATTTTTTAAAATTTTACCAAAGAAAGTGTGTTTTTAAAAGGAATTATTTAGGTAAAGATTTGGGCTAATTCTTGAGCTTTTACTTACTTGGTCGATAACCCACTGAATAAGTCAGAGGTCGATTTTGATTGAATTACCACTTCCTTTTGATAACTACCTCAAAAAATCTCTTGGCTACCTGGGTTTGGAAGGTTGAAGGAGACCTTATAATTGCACCCAATTTTCTTATACCTTGTTCATCTCCTCCTCTTTTCTCTTTTCCCTTACCCTTTCTTCTTATGGACTACTGTATATATATATATGTGTATATGTATATTATTACATATATATTATATGTTATATATATGTATATATACACGTGTGTGTGTGTGTGTGTGTGTGTGTGTGTGTGTGTGTGTGTATTAGTCAGAGCACGTTCCCAATAACATCATGGTCAGTAGGTCTTACCTATTGGGTTTTACCAATATGCTGTCACTAGGCTTGGGTACTGTAAAACTGCCACAGGAGCCAAGGGAAATTGTGTAGCAAGATGTTCTGCTCCTGGTAAGGCTTCTAATTGCTATTTGGGAAGATAAGCGCAAAGAAGAAAGAGTTGCAACAAGTATAGTGTTTTCCTAGAGGAATATTTCTCAAAATGTGGCCCAATGCCCTACTAACTGCTTCATAATGACATGGAATGCCTTTCAATATGTCTGCATTTTAACAAGATAACTAAATGCTGTTCAATATTATCTAATGTAATTTTACAATCCTATAATGTAGGATTGTCCCAATTTTACAGATAAGAAAACAGTCAAAAGGGTTATACAGGATGCTCTTGGAGAAATTTCTAATGAAAATACTTGTTCATTTCATAATATACCTTCCTCTTTCCGGGGTGTTACTATTGTAAACATAATTTGCCATTTGAGCAGCTGCAGTACGGATTTTCTATGAATGCAATGCTTTAGAGGATCATTTGATATGACAAGTATAAAAGGAAACAGTAAGAATCAAATTTTCTGTCTTCCCTCTATACTAGTGGATTAATGGTATAGATACTTAACCTCTTAAACATTTTTGTACAGAAGTTTTTTTTTTCATTTAATAAAGAATAGTAATGGTTAAACATATAATTTATCTCCCAATTTTGAAGTATTGCCATATCTTCATGATCACAAATGTGTATATCTTAAGCACGCCCTTCTCACTGTGTTCATTCTTTTGGTTCATTCATGTGGCAATAGTTCATCCACATATTAGCAAATACTTAAGGAGTTCTTACTATGTTTGGGCACTGGTGTGATACTATTTTATGAGAGCCCTATCGGTGTTTGATACTAGAAGAAAGTATTACAATGTCTTTCATTATTCTCACTGACATTTTAAATTTCACTAAGAATATTTCAGTCTTTTTGAAATGTTTGAATAACAGTCAAGTGCACTATTATTTGTACCAATGACATAAATATATATATGTATATACATATATAAATTTATATATGTATATATTTGTGTGTGTGTGTGTGTGTGTGTGTATTTAATTTGACATTTACATTCTATACCTTTAGAAGACTGGCATTTAAATTACATTATTGACTTGGATGGGAGACCATCTAGGAAGACCAGGTGCTGTAGGCATAAAAAATAAAAATAAGGGATTGTAAGCCGACAAAGTCCTTGCAATCTGTCAGGTTGCCTTGCCTAAAAAATAAAAAATAAAAAATAAAATAATACAATAAAATGAAAAATGAAATTATATTATTGAAAATTAATCAAGGTTATTATCAATTGAGCAGTACATTATGCCTACTTTTAAATCACCATAGATAAAATAAATAGGCTAAACTTTATGTAGTTGTTTCATGCAAAAACAAGCATAGTTATAAAATATGGTCTGCTTAATTTTGACTCTAGCACACTGTAATTTTCTGTTTGATGAACTTTGTCCAGATTTACTTAGGTTTTGGTTACTGTATAATTTATAAAATTGACAACAAAAGTATTAGTTGAGAAAAACTAAACTTGTGGAATAAACAGTTTAGTGGCTGGTACATGGACAATTCTAGTATAAGTTTCTCTTGGATAAATCTTCCCTGTGCAGAATATTTTAACTATGTATTATTACCTGGTTTGATTTATTAAACTTTACCCTTAGCTGAAATTGCTCAATATTTTGATGTCTACCTGTTTTATACCCATTATAGGTGGGATACTCCTACAATTTCTGTTGGGAAATGCATTAAGTATCTTAGAAGATTTTGGCTAAATCATTGGGGAGAAAAGATATTGTGTTTATTTTGGAACTTTTTTATCATTTTAGGTTTCTGATTTTTAACTTTTAAATATATCCTATTATTACCCCAGTATTATACTACCATCTTTGGCATTGTCAGTGCCAAATTAATGACCAAGAATAACATATTGCTTAAATTCTTAACTTTTACTTCACATACTTTTATTCACTGGAAGTAAATACAGCAGAATGGGTTATATTACCAAAATACTCCCACAGTGACTGGGGTTTGGGGAGTAGACAGAGGCAGTGGAACCCTCAAAAGGCTAAAGAGGTGGAACCTATCCATAAGCATTTCCTGTGGTTGAAGAAGAGGAAAGAAGTCTTCTAAGGATCAACAATGACTATTTCACAAGCCCACTGCAGTTTTTGAATAGTAATGTTGACATTTCTATTGTGGCTAAGCTGTACAGCTATATCTCTTTTTGCAAAATAGATTTGTTATGAAAATTTCTGTGTATATTTGCTTTTTATAGGTCAAATATTTTTACCAATGATTTTCTAACAATTTCGATATGTTAATATAAAGAAAGCCTAATAACTATTTCTTTACTTTAATAAAGTACCCTATATTAGTTTGGTAATCATCTTCAATTAATTAGGTTTCTAAAAAATGCAGCTTTATATATTATTATGTACTGAAGGCAGAAGCAGTTGTATTATCAGAGTCAAAAGAACACTGATTTTAAAATTAAACTGAATATGCAGGTTCTTAAGAACTTGCTATTTTTTATTTTTGATTCTCTTCTGCAATTTTATGGAAGAAAAATGGGATATTGCTATATATATATTTTATACATATACATAGAGATATTTAAACCTATAAGTTTTCTATATAATATTTTTTTGGGCAGCAGTTCAGAAGTCTGCTTTTAAAGTATTGAGGATGTAGGAAGCCATATTTTGGCCATAGAACAAGCTCTTATCAAACATTTCAGGACATGTGGATCACTTGGACAAATTCCTAAATAATGGAGCAATGATGAGATCCATTTATATATATATATATATATATATATATATATATATATATATATATATATATATAACACACACACACACACACACACACATATATATATGTTTCAGGAGTTACTATATATATATATATAATATATGTGTGTGTGTGTGTGTGTGTGTGTGTGTGTGTGTGTCTGTGTGTGTGTCTGTGTGTGTGTGTGTGTGTGTCAGGAGTTATCCAAGAATTTTTAATCCAAAATCAGATACATGGAATCTGTTCTCACTTTTGGAGCTTTTATTCAGGTCCCATTAGAACCTGCTCCCAGTTTGGAATCTCTTGTTTTGTTTTATTTTTGCTTTGTGACTAAATACATAGAATTTCTAGGTTGCAGTCTTTTTTAGCGTTACTTATAGCCAAAAACTCAAGTGGAGGGTGACTCAGTGATCTCATCATTGCTCCATTATTTAGGAATTTGTCCAAGTGATCCACATGTCCTGAAATGTTTGATAAGAACTGTTCTATGGCCAAAATATGGCTTCCTACATCCTCAATACTTTAAAAGCAGACTTCTGAACTGCTGCCCAAAAAATATTATATAGAAAACTTATAGGTTTAAATATCTCTATTAATCTAATTGTACCAATACCTAGTCTTTAAAACAATGATGCTTTCATTTTAAAAGAGTTGGAACAGTTACGGTACGAAAAGTACAGGAGGGCATCGGGAATCCATTCTAGTAATATGATTTAAACTCATTAAGCATCTGGTGATGATTAAGATCACTTTGAAGCTGTATTCTTTTTCAGTTTTTGTATTCAAGTCAGACTCATGTTTTGCTTGTTTAAGATGTATAAAATACAGTTACTAATTTCTCTATAAATAAAAACATCTATTGTGAAATAGTATGGAGCTAAGCACAAGATGAACTCCACTTTAGCTCATGTACTTAAAAATATATTTTACTGTCAAGCTTCACAATGTAGAAAATGTTTAAACACACATATAATACTCTATAAAAATGAATAAGCACACTAAATTAGAATGGAAATTACTATATTGCTGATCTCCTTAGGTAGTTTTCAGTTAGTTCTTTCGTGCATTGGAATCATAAAACCCTATCATTTTGCAATTAGGAATGATTGGTCCTCATTTAGAAGATCCAGTTTAGGAGCTAAACACAGTTTGAGAGCTTAATCCAGATTTAATCCCTCCTATTTTGTTCCTAGTAAAGCCCATTGGAATATGAAAATTTTACCTCTAATGATAACTCATACTTTTTGCCTTCCTGTTCTCTAATCTTTATCATCATTAAACTCCTTGGTATGATTTCTAAGCATTGGCTATGTGATATACTCAGCTATAAATATGTGCCCTTCGACTCCTGGTAATTTATGAAATTCTGACTACTCATTCATATATACTTTTCTTTTATTCTTTCCCTGAAATTTTTCCTCCAGGGATACTTAAAAGGCTAGAATAATGATACATTTACTTTCCCTGCTTTTCTCCATTGACTACTGCTATCTTACCGGGTTCTGCAGGGCTTTGTTCAATGTTGTGTTAGACTTTATACTTCTAAGAAAGAAAGAATTCAGCTGCCAGGCAAGACTTTAGGCAAAAAGACTTTCTTTGAATGAAATGGCAATGTATAATTTGACCTGTAAACACCATGGATTCATTGTAGTTTAAAAGTATTCATCATAACTGAGTTGCACTTAAAAGGATTTGGTAGATGATTGGGTATAGATAGGTAACACTTAGGGGTTTACCAGACTACCTTTTATGTGGCTGAATGGGAGCTGCATATCAGGCAGGTTCAGACTCTTAAATTACACCCTTTCCTGATCCTGTCGTCCAGACTCCAGAGTATTGTTTAGTTTATTAGTTAAGTACTACCTAGTAATTTAAATACTAGAAAGCTTCATTTTTTTTGAAGATTGTTTCCAGGAAGACAAGATGGTGATCAATAGAGATGTTATAAATAATTTTGTATTTTGCATGCATACACACACACACACACACACACACACACACACACACACACACACACACATGTTCCTGAGGGTGGCCTTCTGTAAACTGTAACTTCATTGTATAGCAGCAACCTTTGGAAATTCACTAACTAATAATGCACAGCAAAGGCTCTGTTCCATGGCTAGTCCTACCCACAAAACTTCCATTCAGCATTTTTTTCTGTTTTCCTGGATTATTTGAACAGTTAATAGGCACATACACATGAGAGCACACTCACACATACATACATACCCCACATCACAAAAACCACCCTCACATTTGGCTCTCTTCTGATCCTCAAGTTAGCCACAAGGCAGGACTTAACAAGTTTGTGTTAACTCCATTAAAAAGGTATCCAAAAGTAGTTCTTAAAGGTAAAATTTGAGGAACATAGTTGAGGTAAGGAAAGAGGGAAATTATATTTAAAAGTCATAATATAACTTTTCTCTACTAAACAGAATAAGTCTCTAGAATATCTCTTGCAAGCATTTTTTTAATGGACTCTTTGTTTCTTGAAAAAAAAAGAAGAGGAACTCAGTGGTAAAAGATACTCTTGTGAATCTACCTTATTTTTTCCCAACACTTATTTTGGTGCCATTTGAATTGATTCTTCACATTTTTCAGAAAATTCAAAGTATTGCTGTGTTCTAAGAGGTCAAATGCTTGCCTTTAGGTATACTTCAACATATAACATTTAGGGTACCACATCATGAATGCATATGTTTAATCTGCTAATACAAGTTTAAATATAAGGGATAATTCCAGATACTCAATGGTATTACAGTGTACTCTTGAGGTTCTCTTACTGTATATTTATTAGAAATAAGTTATTTTATTTTTAAATATATCAGCTGAATCGTTAGAAATTATCTTTCTAAGTTAAATAGTACATTGAATTTTAAAAACTATTAAGAGATAGCATTTATAGGAGAGTCTAAATTTCCTTTGACTTAGAATGAATAATTTTAATGCCCAAACTATAAAAATTAAATAATCTTTTACAGACCTAAATAAATTAGTCCTAAATTAACTAGCTTTATTTCAGCTAAATACATAAATATTTATCTATTTATATGTATATGGCAGTCATCTTTTTATGAAAAAGACTAACTACGTAATTATTTGTGTATTTTTGCAGAAATACTATTTTTAAGTCTTATTGCAAACAACACTAAATACTTCCAGTAGGAATTATGTTTTGTTTTTCTTATATTTATTAAATGACTACTATGTGACAGATAAACTATCTTTTGCATGGAATGCTAAAGTAAATAAAGACTCATCCCCTAAGTCTACCAAAGGAAAAATGAAGAATAGCCATAGCATTACATGGCAGACTTTTATTTGCATGTCATCTCATTTAACTCACTAGTTTGCAATCTACTGGGAGACAGTATTATGCCACAACGCTGTAACTGTTAGAAAAAAGAATTTGTGAAGAGTATTATGCCATCAACTATATGATTATATTCTTAAAAACTCTCATAGTAAGAGAATTCGCTTAAATAAGTTAAGATCTCATAGGGAACTAGAACGATAAGCCAACCTATAGAAATGTATATGTTGGTAAATAACAATGAGGTAAATACGAGTATAATACTTATTTTTATATCCCCAAACATAAACTGGTAGGAACAGTATGCCAATTAAAGAGAAAATCAATAAAGCTGTTATATCATATATAAGTATATTAAAATAGAGGCTTATTCCTTTCTAGATAAAACTTTTTCAATATTCTTCCCCTGTGGTTTCAATGAAATGCTTGTTAATTCATTTTATATTAATCATTTCAATGAAGGATTATACAGAAAGTACATACATCTTTATAGGTTTATCTTTAACAAAACAAACAGCCCTAGTCACCATAACCTGTGAAAGTAGGAAACCTGGAGAAACATTCTGTCTCTTGGGAAGGTTGATATAAAATGTTAGTATCTAGGTCACAAAATTTAAGCAGGCACTCACTCACCCTGTGGCTTGCAAATGCAGAGTCAACAAGTGCAGGACTCGAAGAGTTAGAGTTTCCTAAACTTTTGTACCTCTATGTCTCACTAACCTCATCCTGATCAGGTCCGGCTCTTATAGATTTATTTTGTTTCTTGCTGTCCCATGTAGTTGTAACACATGTACATTTAATCAATATGCTAAATTCAGAGCTTTACTTCCTACAGCTTCACCATTATTTTGCTTAATCCTCACATTGTATCTTGCTTATCTTAAACATGCATCGAGCAATTGAGAAAATTCTTCAGAAAGCAAGAATCTTTTAAAATTCTCTACCCTTTTTTCCAATCTTAAATTAGAGATTTGATGGCTTTGTTAAATACAGAATGACCTTAATATTTATATAGGCATTCTATATATTTTTCCTTTAGTCTAATTTAGTTTTTAAATATTCACGTGCTTAAAAGTTAGTGTTCTGGGGTGAGTATCACAAAATGTGTATTGTAATTTCTGAGCAAACAAAGGGCTCTTCAAGGGATATTTTCCTTCTAAGCTACTTTTGGCTAATGTGCTGATTTTAGAGTCTGTCCCTTACCCGAGGGCCTAGCAGAGTATGTGGCACAGCGTAGGCACTTAATAAATGCTTGTTGAATAAAAGGCTTATATGGTAACTACCACGTTTTTATTACTTTAAAACTTGGAGTTACTTGTGATTCACATGTATTTTATCAAGACTTCTTGCAGTGATGAAAAAAGTATACAAATCTATATCTACTTATTTTCACATGAAAGGCATTTGTAGTTAGGGGAAGATTACTGTAATTTTAATGGTAGTTCTAAAATTCCTAGGTGAAAGACTTACAAGAGGAAAGTTTCAAGTTTTTCTATATGTTTTGCCTTTGAAAGTTTTTACCTTGATAATCAGGTTTGAATTTCAAAAACCTGAAGTAAGGTCTCAATGATTTTCTCTGTAACAGCCCATTTTACATATTATAATTTTCATACATTTAAAAATTCAAACCTATAAATACAATTTAAAAATCTTTTCTGATTGGGGGATAAACTTATAAAGAGCTCATTACAAGAGCAGTGAGATAATTTTACCCCATATCCTCTACTAATTTTTGTTAACATCTCTTTTGTCTCGAAACATATTAGAAAACTATTTGTCAAACTGTGGAAGCATCAGTATTTCAGTTGATTTATGTTAATTGCAAATAGCCACATCAGCCACCATTTGCAAGTTACTGAGTCTCAGTAACTCATATAAACAAACTACTCAAAGTAGATGACCAATCTTCACAATTCAGAGATCATTTCAAGATTTTTTAATTGAATGAATCTGTAGTTTAATTGATCCAAACTTTAGTATGTGATGTACCTTCACAAAAACACAGATTGCAGATAGAGAATTTGCAATAAAGTTTCCGTAGAACATAGTAGTCTTTACATATTCAAATTAGCTGTCAATGTCCAGCTTATTAAACCCTGCAGATGAAATATTCTGAAACACAGTGTCACTCTCCAATAAAAGCAACTAGAAGTTCAAGCATACTTGCATAGTTAGGTAAACTATGCCTAAAAGAATAGAACTGGAACACAAAATAATTTATTACTCCATATTCATGAGTTTGATCCTATAATATGTTTTTTTCTTGTGTAGCATGAGTCCTATGACCTTGCACTGCTGCATTAATAGCCACTTTGTTTTAAGAAGAGCTGCCTGTGGGTAATTAACAAGTCTTGATTTCTGGTAGATGGGGTGGGAAAAAGTAGAGGTTTGCTCTGAAATTTTGATCCTTAGCAGTTGGTAGACTGGTAACATGGCTTATTGAGATAGGGAATACTGGAAGGACTTGAAAAATAGAGCTTTGCCAATCTAAATGGTAGTTTTGCTAATTATTTGCAGTAAGAATATAGGCAACTTTTTCTTAATTTTAAAGGAATATTAATTATCTACCTCACAGAGCAGGTATAAGTATTTAAAAAGATTACATACATTAAAAAGCCTACATCTATCCTTGGCCTTTAGTATATACTCAATATAGACACTAACTTTTATTTTTAAGATGCAGTCTGATTTGAATATGTCGATGTGTCACTGAAAGATAATAAGAGACATTTGGCAGAGATTTGAAAACATATGTCTGGATGTCATAGCTGGAAAGAGGATTAATTTACATACAGGTGATAATGTGAGTAGATGATGACTCTGGTGGAAAATACATAGATTGTAAAGAGTATTGTTCACAGAACTTCCCAGTATATGTGTATATGCGCTTATATGTGTATTTAAGTGTGTGTGTGTGAGAGAGAACCAGAGAGAGAGAAGAAAGGAAAGGCACTAAAAGAAGAGACAATGCAGCTGTAAGAGAAATACAGGAACTGAGTGTAATATAAAATCAGCATTGAGTTGTATATTCTATGCATCATATCTAGTTCTTGATAATTTTTTTTTGGAAAATTCAAGTAGATTTAATTCAATAAGTATTTATTGATAGTCCTGCTAGGTGTCAGGTACTGTGCCAAGAGGTTTAAAGGTGAATTGATATAATTTTTAATTTTCTAAAACAATGCTTTTCTTAAAAATTTATCTAGACTTAAGAAATTCTTATGTATATTTCGCAAATCATGACACTTAAAATGTGATTATGAAATAACAAAACTCATATAAACACAGAAAATTATTTAAATGAAGAGATATAATAGTATCTTCTGGTGATTAAGTAGAATGCATAAACTGGGAAAATTAAAGCAAATGTTCTATTACCAGTTTTATAGTTACAGCAATTACCATATTGAGCCCAAATTTGAATGCATTCTGTAGGAATATAACTTTTATATTTGATGCTCTAAAACACAGATTAAATATTTATTACTGGTTTACTTTCTATGGTTAGTTGCCTTAAGAATACTTACAGAAAACATCTTGTGATAGACACTATATAATTCATTCTAAGAATGACTCATGAGGTTGGGCCTGACAGAGGTGGAATGTTATTTTTTACTGAAGTACAGATTCATTGTTTTTTAGAAAGTATGGAGTTTGGCAGTGTTTCTATATATATGATTATTTTTTATTATTTTTCTTCTCATGTATATCTGGTAATATCTAGATGGAGAATATTTAATTTTGTTTATTGCATTCAAACAACAGAAAAAGTAATTTTGTGTTCTATTACCTTTTTCTGTGATCTCCTTGCAGACCTTGAAATTGAAGTTGGCATATTTGTAAATATGATTTTCTTCCCTAGGTCTTTTGAAAGTTTATTTACTTGGTAGATAAATTACTCTGAGAATTCAATGGTAACTTTGGCTATATCAAGACAATAGGAAATTAGCCTTCAGATACCTAGGTTGACATTTCTCTACACACTACTATGAAGGTAATTGGTTCTAACATGATAATTTGAAAATTGAGGCTCCTTTAGTGCATAACTCAGTTCTTGGAATAGGTTAGTCAAGAAAGCTAAAATACATACCACAATGATAAATCTTGTTTATAGTAGTTTTAATCTTGAAACCGCTAGCCAGGCAAAATTTATTTTGCAACTAACACTTAAGAAAGTTTTTTGAATGGAGAGATGAATGTTCTCATCCCCTTATAGATAAACTATAGGAAAAGCTAACTTGCTTTGAAAGCTTTCCCAGTAGTAGTGATATATTTACAATGATTTATTCACATATTCTGAGCTTCCTGTAATCAATAGCATGTGGGCAAGGAAAAGTTTAAATTTCTCTGGCTTGCATAGGTATTTAACCCGTAACTTTGCTCCTATACACATGATGCTTCAATTTAAAGAATAATCTAAAAGGAAATATTGTATTCTCCTTTAAGAATAGACCAAAGGCAGAGTGTATAAAAATCACAAGTATTAGTTCATTCTCTCTTTCAAATCACATTGACTAGAAAGTTTATTTTTTGTTATATCACTTTAAAGTTTATTTTTAGTTAGTTAAAACCAGTAACAAGAGGAAAAAGCACACATGTTAAGAATAGCAAGACAGGCTTTGAAAATGTTAACATATTTCAATGGTCTTTTTGTTTCAAAAAATGATTAGAGTTAAATTATAAAAATGGATAGTCTCTGCATTTTGATTCAGTCATTTATTCAGTTCTTTCTGTCTAACCTATTTCATCTTCCTCCCTCCCTCTCTCCTTCCCTCCTTCCTTTCCTCCTTCCTTCCTTCCCTCTTTCCTTTTTTCAAAGATCTTCTATGCCATACATCATATCAGATGTCAGGTATAGAGGATACAATAATAACTGATATAATTCTTACCTGGATGATGGGAGACTCCACAAATTCCCCCAAATTGTGCTCTAGTGGACATACATACTAAATATTTTGGAAGCCAAGGAGGGACATCTGAGAAACAGGCAAGGAGAGTAGTAAAAGAGACTATTTTTTTCTTTCATATGCCATTTTATGTCTGCTTTTTACACATAGAAGCTTACCTATCTTCTTATAAAATTAGGTTTCTAGGACATATATTTTATATCAGCCATAAAGATTTATGGTTTGTACGTAAGGTTTTGAAAACATTTTTATTTAAATGTGGCATTTCTATCTGAAGAAAAGATTCATTGACAGACCATAGAGATAGGTTACAAATATTCCCTATGGACCTTAGTATATTTATTTTAACCTTAAATGGGGCTTCTTTGGCTACAATAAATATAGAGCTAATACGATTTATTAATACTTAATCCTTTCTTTGTCTAAACTGAGTATTATTCTTCATTTCCAAAGAAGAAATGGTGCCTGGCACACATTATATGTTCAATAAATATTTGTTGAATCAATCTAATAGGTAATATATAATTTCTACATATCGTGTTCTTGTCAAATTATATAAAATCTGAACTCTGCTGTTCAATTGTTATCAAAAGCTCAGTTGCTAAATAGAATATTCATATCTGATTACTCTAAGTCCAGGCATACCTGAAGGTTTCAAAATTTATCCCTTAATGAAGCAGAATTTTATCATGTTCCACTCTTAAGCCATTGTGTGATTGATTTTATTAAACCATGCTTTGGCATTATATCATTAGTCTACATTGAAGAATTTAAAAAGAAATGTTCATAAAAAACATGCTATTGCAAGGATATGTTCACTAAATCAAATCAGGTGTTCCATTAATGAGGACCCATGGGAAGATTTTCACTCAGATTTGTGCTTCAAGAAAAACCTTTTTATGCCTATGCAACTGATTTGTTTTTATCTGATAGACATCATAAAATTGTAAACTGTTTTTCCTGTAGCTCTGAATGGTAGGAAGTATTAGCAATTGTATATTTCTTAGGTTTACATATGCTACTCTGTGACCTGACTCCCTCAGCTTATTTCGAATCTTTCTAATTCTTTTTCTCTATTTTCTTACTTATTTTTGATGATGCATTTTATAACTATCTGTAACTTGAATTCTTTTTTCTTTTTTAATAAATAGCATAAAAACATACCTATTTTCCCTCTCATTCAATCTTACTTTTTATTATACTTACTTTATATCTGCAGGAATACCAGTGTAAAATAAATATATGAGCAGTTATCCTTCTCACTATGTTTACATGATAAGAAAACTTTTCCTCTTTTCAGACTGTTACTACTTCTGCTACATCTGAGTTTCAAACAAGAGCCCGTTCTCTTTTTCTACATATTTTTCCTGCTAATATTGGTAGTAGATATGATCATTGAATCTTCACTTATAGTTCCATGATTTATAACTCTTATTTTATTTTACAAAGAAGTACCAGTAGGGTTTCTAGAATTTGTAGTACATCTATACTAAGCTGAAATATCTTCAATTGATTAGAAGACAGCAGGCATTATGGTTAATTTCTCAAATAATGCAGTATAACCCACAATGCTGTGTTCTCTTAATAATGACTTTAAATTCTCATGTTAGCAATGAGTGTTTCTTGTAAGGAATATAATTATGACTATAGTTAAGTTGGTTTTGATATATTTCAGATGCAGTGTTCATCATATATGCAACTCTTGAATCAAAGCAAATGTGTACTTAATTCTCTTTAAACAATAATATGGAAAATAAGATATTTTTAATTGGCTTTCATTATAATATCATATAGAACATTTGAGGCTAAGATTCAAGAGACATGATCTAGTACATGCATTTCTGCTGACTCAACATAAAATTTCAATATCTAATAACTCTGTCATTTCAGTTTCCTATTTGTCATGTTTTAAACCACCCTGAACTATTCCTTACAATGACATTTTTAGGATGAATAAGACTTAGAGTGTCATTGCTCTCTATTTAAAACTTATTGATAATAAAATGCTTTTTTTTTAAGAACTCAAAAGCATTTAAAATCCAGTACCTCATAAAATAGCATGACCACTATACTGCACCCTTGATATTTTTAAGAAGATAAACAGATGTACTGTCAAGTAGACCCAGTTAAGTCTCTAAATTGATACATGAAATTTCATATATTAAGCCAAGCCATGTTTCCTGAGTGCCTACTTTGTGTTAGGCATTGTCTTAACTCTTGGGGATACAAAGCAAATAGGAAAATAAGATACAGTTTCTTCTCTCAAGGACTTTACTGTTTAGTTGAGAGAAGGAAAAAGAAAAGTCTATACATTACAGCACACCCTGACCAATGTTTTAGTTAGACAAAGCTTATATTCAGCAGGTACACATTAGTAAATATTAAAATTATTCTTCGGTATTGGTTACTAGCCAGTCTTTTGAGCTTTTGAATAACCCTTTACTACTCTGGATGTCTCGGCAGTTCCCCCAAGACTATTTTGGCCTCTCTGCAATCCAAGAATTTATTGCCTGGCAATTAATATAGGGCTTCTATGACCACGATTTACTTACTAGGTCTGAAATACCAATTATTAATGTGTTAGTATTTTTTTAAACATATTTTGAATTTAACCTTGAGATACAGATATACACATGATACCCAAATCAAATTGGGACCTCAAAAAAGGGCTTTCATGGAAAGATGAGTGGGCATGAGTTAGAGAAAAGAGAATGATGACCTTTTACAGCATCTCCTACAATTAGTTCATCATTCATTCCTTATTTGAACAGGTTAATTAAAAGTGTACCTTCTGTACTTTCATTTCTTCTTTATATTAAATTTAAAATAATTGCCAAATTTGAATCATATTTTGTAATAGTGATTTTGAATTGATTTGAAAAATAATTACAGAAGAATTGATTATAAAAAATGTGTACTGAAATTTCTTGATATTTCTTAAAATAGCATGTTGATACTACAGACAACTTGGTACTTCAGAATTTCAGATCTCTTTTTGATCTATATATTCAAAATTTTAAGTACATTTATTATATAATTTACTTTCATATATTATAAATTCTTGCTTTATCTATTCCTTTCAAGGAGATAAACCTATAAACAGGTAATTTTTAATGAGTATATTTGTAAAATTATGAGAAAGGAATCAGAAATTATATAGTTCTAGTACATCCTATACTTCTCCAACCCTAGCCTTGAGACCAAAAGAAATTCTGTGATTACCTAAAGCTGTTTAAGTTTGGTAGAGTAATGATGGGAGGAATCATCTCCTCTGACCGTTTTGTTCTGCCTTACAGGGACTACATTGACAGTATCAGTGGTTTACAAACTATGATTAAAATGAACCCTGCATTTCACCACTAAAGTCAAAAAAGCAGTCTTACTAATTTGTAAAAAAAAAAAAAAAAAAAAAAGATAAAAACATGTTAATAAAAGTTGATTTGCTTAATTTTGTTTTTCTTTTATAATTTTTCTCTTAAGCCTTTGATACTAGCCATCATTTATCTGATGGTAAGTTAAATGAAAAATGCTACAGAGAAATATTAACAAAAATTTGAAAAGTAAACTATACTTAGCTTAAAATGTATTATATTCATGATTTGTCATATTCATGATTTGTCATATTTCAAAAAGTTATATACCATATTCTTAAAATTTCTTCTAGGAAAATAATTCCTGATGATATAATAGGAACCTTAGTTTCCTACAAGAGCATTATAATTTATAGATTTCTTCCACCTGAAAAATAGGTGTTTATTAAATAATTTTTAAATTTAAATAAATTAATAATTTCCAAAACAGTATCTTATTTCATTATTTGCTCAGAATTTTTAAAAAAATTCTTATTTACCAGTCAGGATCTAAGCAATAATTATAATCATTGAAAAATATGTGTGTTTAGAGGAATTTTATAATTTAAATAGCTATACACAATAGTTTGATCTTACTGCCTAAAACTTGTTACCAAAGATGCCGAATCTACTTTTCAATATTCTAAGTGGAAGAATGTCTTTTTGGTATGATCCTAGCTGTTATGAGATAAACTAATGATTTTTTAAGACCCTATTATACTTCATAATTCTTGGAGAAAGAATTGGATAAGGAACAGAAAATGAATAGTCTGATTTTTTTAAATAAAAATAAATAAATTGATAATTAGAAAAAATTGTTCTGATTTTAAATTCAAAGAAGCTTAGATGAGTTGTTTTCCCTACTATTTAAAATTTCTTCGTAGTCTGTTTTCCTGTTTGTAATTCTGGCTGAAATAAGAAGAGAAAATGCCAACAAAATTTGGAGGGAAAAATTTTTTTTTTAAATTTAACAACACCAAAAAAATCTATGATTTTTTTATTCTTAATTTTTGAGACTGAGTAGATTTATATGAACTTTTTAAAGTTGAAGCATCATATTTTCTTTACATCAGAAAGCATCCCCAATGCATTCTAGTAGTGTGTGTGAGGGGTTTGTGTGTGTGTGTGTGTGTGTGTGTGTGTGTAATTTCACTTAAGTGTTTTGTGAACACTTAAAAATGCACAGCATTATATAACATTAGTATATGTATAAGTGATTTATTTGCAGGTTTTAATGGGTAAATTTGGAATTAATAAAAAACTAAACAAAAAAATTGGTCAGCTATGCATTATATTCATATAATTCCTTTTTAGGAAAGTAAATTACAAGATAAAAAATAACATTTTGAAATAAACATCAAAAATTACAAAATATTTGTAATGATTTAGACTTTTTATTGAAAGGTTTTTATTTAATTTTGCAACATCCATCCACTTGTTATTTTTTCCACAAATAATTCAATGTTTAGTTTAAACACAAATGACACCAATTCAGCATTCATACTAATCCTATAACAACAAACTGATGGAAATGGAAAAATCAAGTATTTAAGAAAGTTGATTTTGATTTACAGCTTCTAAAGACCAATTTTAAACAGCAAAACATGAGTTCTATGGCTGTCCAAATGTCTAAATTCTCAATAAAAGCTCTCAGGTTAGAAAACAATCACCTCATAAAATTTACTTTATGTAACTCATGCTATAAATGTTTTTGAAAATGTATGTCAAAAACACTTGTAGTTGTTGTGATCTTTCCCAAAGAGAAAGTGCAAAGCTGTGATTAAATAGATGACATTTTTTTTAATGCCATGGAGAAAGCATTGCAATATGTAGTCCCTACTTATCTATGGGAGATCTATTTCAGGACCTTCAGTAGATGCCTGAAACCATGGATAATACTGAACCCTATGTGTATATTGTTTTTTTTCCTATAAATACATAATTTACCCCTTAAAGGAATCACTTTACGACTTTTCTTTGGTATATCCAAATTACCCACATCACTACTATTGTGCTGTGGGGTCATTATTAGGTAAAATAAGAGTTACTTGATCACAAGCACTGTGATACTGCGACAGTCGATCTAATAACCAGGATGGCTACTAAGTGACTATCAGGTATGCAACATGAATATGCCAGACAAAGGGATGATTCATGTCCTGGGCTGGACAGAATGGGAAGGCGCAAGATTTTATCATGCTACGCAGAAAAGCATGCGATTTAAAACTTATGAATTGTTTATTTCTGGAAATTTTCCATTTAATATTTTCAGACCACATTTGCCGTAACTGAAACCATGAAAAGTGAAACTGCAGATAAGAAGGGGGAGTGGGTCTACTGTACTTCTTCAAAACTGAATAATCAGTAGACCTTCAGAGAAGGCTGTGTACTCATACAAGGCCTCTTTTTGCTGCATAGCACCATTTTATTTATGTTTATATATAAATGTAATATATTAATCAAATAAATCAAAGAGCCATTCATAGGTTCATGTGAAACTTTAGAGGTTCTGTCATTTAATGCTCCATCTCACTGAGGAAAAACCTACAAGAATATAGTTTTTGCCCAACAGTATCTAATGATTGTTAGAAAATCCAGAGGAGGAACAAGATTTTCCCACCTTCAAGCCTATGCTCTTTACATTACTCCTTGAACCTTGTTTTTTTAGGTTATTTTAAATATTTGTTTGGAAATTTCAGATGTTAATTGTTTAGCAATTAAATTTTGATTGAGTTAAGTTGTTAAGAAGACTGAAATGACTGGATCACAGAAGTTTAGCTTATTTCTTATAGCAACTCTCTAGGTTATAACCTTTATAAAAGCAGGTGTGAGTACCCAACTTGTTCATCATTAAATTTCCAGATGCATGTCCAATGTCTGGTACATGATAGATTCTTTGTAAACATTTGTTAAATGTTGAAGGAATAAACTTTTGTGGCCTATTGGGAGCCTGTCAGTTCTGTGTCAACTACATAGTAACAAAATATCTGACCTATTTTTCATAAATTTTAGATAAATTTACTGTGAAGTTAAGACAAAAATAAAATTTATAAGTACAACTTGTACTAAATGGTTTTCATATGTAGATTATTTAATCTATGGGTTGACACCTTTCTGCTTCTTCAAGTATTATTATTATTATTATTATTATTATTATTATTATTTTCTGTTTGCTAAAATAAGTACAAAAGTGAAATCTTTTAGACAGAAGAGCAAGTTAAATTCATGTTTGGCTACATAAAGTAAATTTCTGTTACAACTCAGTTACTCAGAATTTGGTCCATTGTTCTGTATTCTCAATAGTAATAAGCTAAAACTATTTTTGAATTTTGCTTAATTCTATATTGTCCAACAAAATCATCTGATTTCCTTTCCTCTTCCTAAATTGGTATATCTTCCAGGATTGCACAATGACTAAAGTCCTGCTCTTCTAATCAAATTACTACTTTTTATACTTAGAGAAACTAGACATACTTCCTCTTTTATTTATTTAACATTCCACTAACATTTAAAAGTTTTTTTTTTATCATCTACACATTGTTTTAGACACTAGTGATATAGTATTGATTAACAAGATAGACTCTCATCAAGTGTATATTTTAGTATATGGAGACAGGTTAGATCCTTTCACATCATGCGCTATGAAGAAAATAAATCAGTATAATAAGACAGTGGCTATGATAAACTAATTTAGGTAAAAAAAGGTCAGAAAAATTCTGCTAAGGAAGTGGCATTTGAACTGAGAATTGACAGGGATGGCAGTGTGTTTTTCATTGAAGGTTTTCAAGGTGCCTTGCAGGAGAATATTCGTTAACGTGGTGATCACAGAGCTTACAGGCTATGAATATGATTTTACTAGCACAACGAGAGCAGATCCATCTCTCTGCAGTAGTCACTTCATCTAAGCTCAGGAGATTAATTTATTTAACCAGATGCAAAAGTATAGTTTTCAAATGAAGAATAAATACTACGGCATTTAGATACAGAAAATCCTATGACAAAACAAACTTTTTCTCTTCCTACAGGCAGATGTATGTGCTAAGCCATATAATTTTCTTAAAGATGTTGCTAAGCATGTTATTAGAATAAAGGAGTTTCATGAATTTGATATTTACAGCTAATGTAACTACAAGAATAAGGATACTTAATTTTGCTAATAAGACAGGCTAGTGTTGGCTATAACTTGAGACATCCCTCTTCACCTTAAAGATGGCCTTGCTTTTTTGTCCAGAGCCTCAGTCATTTTGAATGAGTCTGCTTTTCTACTCCTTTCCTATATTCATCCAACTTCAATTATCCCAAACCCAACTTTTTGGATGCCTAGAACTTCCTTTCTGAATAACGTTTTTTTTAAAAAGATATGTTAATACTTTTAAACAGGTTAAATAAATTCTTAAAAGCTTGAGGAGGCATTCTGGTTTTACATGTCTCTGATATCATTCATTATGTTTTGATTCTGAGGTTTCTTTTTTTATCTCTCTATTAAACAAATATATTATTTTACTACCAAAATCTGGAAGAAAGCATGAAACTTATAAACCATATATTCATAAAATTTATGGCTACCTCGTTGAAGAAGAGACAAGATAAAAGCTTACATAGCATAATGATTTTAAACTATTGTTGGAAAAACATATTTATGTAATATAAATACTTTTATCTCTATACTTCTGCTGTCAATTCTAAACATTTTCCTAAGGTTTGAAACTGAAGACATACTAGGATACTTCATGATATGCTAATAGCAATTAGAATGAAGTTCACATTTTATGTTTGCTGCATGCCTCAAATGTAACATGTAATGCTGTGTAGATGTAATGCTATGGAATTGTGTAGTCTGTAAAAGAAAAAAAAATTCATTCTGTCTCACCATCAAATCCTAGTCTTTTAAACCTAAGTTCTCTTTAGTTTCTTTTAACCTTAAGAAGTTATTATTTTCTGTCAGTTTAACAATCATCATGACTCATTATTTCAGTTTAACTTAGCCTAAATAAAAGTAGTGTCTGGGTTTGGCTTTTAATTTAGCTTCAGTTTTCCAAATTCTCCCAACTGTGTCAATTTAGGAATAAAGAGAAAACATAGTCTCCAAAGAAAGACTGATTGTGTTCTAAAGAATGAACAGGAAAAAAAATTACGCATACAGAGAGAGGAAGAGACAGAGAGAGGATAAAACATTCAAATATATTTTAAGTTCTACTTTGTGTTCAGTTTTCTTTGGCTGATA
Source organism: Macroglossus sobrinus (assembly GCA_004027375.1). NCBI lineage: Eukaryota > Metazoa > Chordata > Mammalia > Chiroptera > Pteropodidae > Macroglossus > Macroglossus sobrinus. The sequence continues at coordinate 1,048,147 of PVKZ01000060.1, read as the reverse complement.
TCTTTCTTCATTTTTAATAGTGTACCTGAAACCATTTTCCTTTTTTTTTTACCTTTCATCATTTAGAAGTAATTTTTGAATTATTTTAAATGCAGGAAGATATTGGGTAATAAAATTAAACTATGCTTTGTTTTCCCTTTTGTATTTTTAGAAAAAGGCAGTCACAGATGTTTTTAACAATCAGACTTTGTGTGCTGCATGTTTTCTTTACTTCCATGTTTTCTGCAGTTATCTATTAGTTACAGTCATCTGTTAGTAGGATCATAACACATAGGTTAGAAAGGAGGCAGTTTTTAGCCTCATGGTTAGTTGGCCAGAGCAGAGATGAGAGAAAAACAAACAAACAAAAAAAACAAAAAAACCTTCATGGTAACAGAAGAGGTTTTTATTAAAATCAGAAAAGAAATGAGGTACTGGAAAGTCTAGCTACTTATTTTTCATTAGGTAAGAAATCTTACATTTGGTGCCTACCCTTTATTTAAAATATGGGTACTATTGTCTCGGTCTTCAGAGAACATTTTATACTCTGGGATGGGGCAAGAGATTCCTCAGGGGAACATGACTACCAAAATCAGTAAGGGGATTAAAAGTGGTTAATAGTCTTCACAAAAGTAGCAATGCCACCATTCTTTCCTTGCTCTTTACGTCTCTTTCAGAAACTTCTTCACTCTACTCACTCATTTACTTAGGTCTAGAATAGAGCCTGTAACTCATTTCCCACCCCTACTCCTGCTTCCTTCTAAGACCAACTATCTTCTCATGCTGTTTTTATTAATACACACTCCTATTTAAAACATTTCTATGGCTACATATTGTCCACTTAATTAAACACAAACCCTTATTACCTTCCCAAAGCCTCCAAAATCTGATTGAATTAATTGTTTATTATATATCAAATACCTACCAATATTGCCAAGGAGAACTTTTCTAGGTATTGTATATACTTGTTCATTCTATCCTCTGCTTTTGTACTCGTTGTAATCTCTTCTGCTGATTTAAAATAAAATCTGCCTCGTTCAAGAGGTTTCGACTCATTTTAGCCCTTACATAGTTCTTTCTTCTCAATTTTTTATCATACTCAAAATCAGGATCACCTGGTTAGTACTTATTTTTTTTCTTTATGCTGTCTTAATTTTTTTCTGGCTTTATTATAAGGTTCTTGAAAGCAGAAGCCAATCTCTTACAATAAAAAACAAAATATACAAATACCTAACAAAATGTTGAATATATAACTTACTTTTTTGACTTACTGGTCTTCTTTTTTCTCTCTAATGACATATACTCTGTAGTTTTTTTAATAAGAAAACTCAAAATTCACTTTGAAAATTAAGGGACGATAACTGCTATTTTTGATGACACAAATTAATTAAAGATTAACAAGCTTTTATTAAGTAATGTAATTTATTAATTATGTTACCTCTATTTAATACATAAAATATTCAGTGCTATCCAAATTTTTCTGTTAATTCTAATATGACAATATAAATTACTATTGGAAATAAAAACATAAAAATTTTTGTTAAAAGACTATAAACAAACATTGATTTGGGAAAAATTCCTTGGATCATCATGATACATACTAATTGTCAGTATCAAACATTATCCTTACTACTCAAACACACACACACACACACACACACACACACACAGAAGTTTTATCTATTTATAACACTATATAGAGTTATTAGGTTATTTATCATTATATATGCACATATACTTATGTATGTATATATTTATGTGTATATTCATATGAATATATGTGTATGTGCATAAAGAAACTAATAAAATTTTGAGAAATGTTCCCAAGCCATATGTTTGATATCAAAAATTGCCTAATAAGTGAAATAGCAAGTTTCCACACAATTATTTTAGGGCAGTATTTCTTATTCATAATGCACCTTGTGTCAAACCCTGAAAATTTTAATTTCTTCATGTGAGAAATAGTTTTAGCAGAGAATATGACTGTATTATAGTTATACATATTAAAATCACAGGTATCTTCATACTAGTCCATGAATTTAATTTAAAAACTGTGAAACTAAGCATGATTAGTTATTTTTATATTTATGTACTGATATTAAAATTCATTTGCTACTTGTTCATTTATTTTTGTCATTTAAATGTACTTGTTGGCACACACTAGGTAACGAGTCTCAAAGTTTTAGAAAGCTCTGAGTTAGCCATTCAGAAGTAAAGTCAAGTGATTTTATTGGATTCAGATCATTTCATAATAAATATAATCCCTCCCTTTTGCAGTAATTACTCTTGAACTTGCTCTTGCGGCTAAAGTGGCATGAGGAAAAATTTAGTATTTCTCAGATATTGCATTTGTTAGGGCCTCTACAAGATGAGAGTAGTATTGAATAATAATTTATGAAAGTAGCTATTTTATATTATATTTTTCATATTTTAGGGGCACAAGAGATTAACATTAAAATTCACTGTGGAAAAATTTTACTGTGAAACTGTCTTATCCTGGAAGTAGTAAAGACACACACAGTCTCTCTTGTTACCATACACTTTGTCATATTGTTCCCCTTGCTTGTGTGATATTGTCCTCTTCGTTCACATGGAAAACTCTTAGCTCTCAAAACTTGACTCAGTTTACCTAGTTTTCCTTTGTAGACCTTCTTGCAGTAAAGTCCTTTCTTCCCTGAGCTACACAGTCCCATTCTGTGTTCCATAGCATGTGAGTATACTTCTGCCATAGCTTCTGGTACAGTGGTAATTTAGGTATCTAACTTGTAAGCATTTTTAAGTCAGGGAGTATGTCTTTCATCTTTGTAACTACAGTGCATAGCTTGGTGACCGGCACACAGTTGAAAGAAAATAAATATATAATTTATTTAATGAATGATAGGTATTCCTATTCTCAATCCTTAACACATGTCGATTTTTGAAAAGATTATAAATATTTTGTATTTTATGTCCAAAATTTTAGAAAATGAAAGCAGGTGAAAAATAAAACTTAATTCTCACCTATATGTGCATAGTAAAGTAAAATTTCCATACTTAATCTTTAATTTGAAATCAATACAGTAGAGTCACATTTAAACTGGGTTTAGATTCTAAAGTCAGTGGGAAGGACAGAATTACACTTAGAAATACCTCAGGAACTTGCCACAGTGGAGACCATCACACCATTATCATTTGGTTAGTCTATGAAAGCATCGCAACATGTTGCTTTTTTTTTTCTTTTTTGGTTCAACTTCAAAGGACTTTGTTGACTTGAGTTTTATATTGAATGAAAAATATGTGTCTCTAAACATGAAACACACTTTTGGCAGAGCGAAATGCCCAAACTGGAAGAGGCAGGCAAACAGGAACTAAGACCAACGATAGGAAGAGCAGTCTCAAAAAGAGGAGTCTATCATGTGAAGTTTTTAGAGAATGGGGTTTGAAATAAAGTGAACAGAATTCAAAACAGAAGCACACAGAACTGTAGGTGAGCTTATCTAGCTGGAGAAGTATAAAGATGGCCACAATGGCTAGTGCATGCTGGGAAGAGTAAGAAATGACTGGAGAAATAAACAGAAGTCAAAGCTTGTAGAGCTCTGTAGGCCTTGGTCTTCATTTTATTCTAAGCTCAATCAGGGATACCCTTAAGAACTCAGAAATCTTCACCAGCAGGAGCTCAGGTTGGTATTGTATCATATGCATTCAGTTCTATTTACAATATGTCATTGTTAGTAGTCTTGTTGAATCAGTAGGATTACTGGTTAAGAGAGCAGACTTTGAAATCCAACAGATATGAGTTTGAATCCTGGCTTATTTCATCACTAGTTGGGTGTCCTTAAGAAATAACTAAACTTTTCTAAACCGCAATTTACTCTGTAAAACATATGATAATAAAAGTATCAACTTAAAATTGTTTTAAAAATTAAATGATATAAATATATAAACCAGCATACTAAGCATGGTACATGGTAAACTGTCAGTAAATATTAATGACTCCATTACTATGTAGCCAACGTAGGGAAAAGGGAAGAATACCTAATATGACTATAATATTCAATATGACTTCAATATAGTAATAGTCATGATATTTAGAACATTAGTCTAATTGATTTGAGATTACAAAATTGTCTCTTTGGTCTTATAATTTTTTTTATTTTTTGTTAAGCTATATCAGTTTTCATAGCAATTGCAAATGCAGACTCTATTATAAGATGCATTCTATTTTTCATATACACAAAAAGAGATAAGTAGCCAAAATTTACATATTTTAAAAGAGCATCACTGGGGAAATCTTCCTATAAAATTATGGATTCAGATTAAAGATGTATTCCCCAAAATGTATTTGCAATAAATATTTACCTGTCTATATTTTATAATATTAATTTATTCATGTTTCTTACATTAGTTGGTATGATTTTCCAGAATTTTTTTTTTCAGGGAAATTGACCTAAAAAACATAACTCAGTGAATAGAGGACTTCTCAATGCAGAATTTCTCCTTTCCTTAGGGTAAAAAAATGTGAAGCATTTCTCATCTGCCTTTACATTTTTTCTTATGCTAGTACTATCAGAGTATAATTATAACAATAGTCAAAACATTAATAATCTGTCATGATTTTGAAAATTTTGGAAAAAGAAAAAATATAAATATTATTTTTTAATTTTAGTCTTTCAAATGATTCTAAAATTTGAATGAAACTCATTAGTTAAATATTGTCTGATTCCATTTATAATTATAGCCAAATATGTTTAAAAAGTGTGGTTTCTTTTCTCTACCATTGTCAAGTTATAGGACCCAGATTAAAACATCAATTTGCTTAGAAAACATGTATTTAAACCCATAAATAACTATTTGGAGTCATTAGTTCTAGGATACTACTTAACAAGACAACTGCTCTGCTTATAGTTGTATATTCACATTGGCAGTAATGGGTAACATCATGATGATGATGATGATGATGATGATGATGAAGATGCTGATAGCGATTATCCTCAATGAAGCACTTAATGTGTTAGCTACCATATAGTCTCAGTTTCTCAGTTTCTGCTTTTCTCTCTTTCTTCTTCTCTCTCTCACTCTTTTGTAAGGCAGGCAAGCATCATAATTTCACTTTAAAAAATGAGCAAACTGAAACCATTGAATAGCTTTCCTAAGGCCCCGTGTTAGTAAGAACAGAACCAAGATTCAAATCTAATTCTGACTCAGTATTCCTCTTTATATGCTACACTACCTTTGATAAAGTAACAGAACTGATTTTGTTAAGTACCTGCAAATGGCAGCCTTATTCCACTTGATTCTTAATAACCTTTTAATCTTTTATATTGAAATTTAGGTTTCACATTGGCTTTCATAGCTGACATCTTTGTATCTCCAAAACCTGCCAAAATGTTAAAATTCAGCTGTTTTCGTTTTTTTTTTTTTTCTTAAAGATTAGCAACAAGTTCTAACTTAGTGAATGTTCTGGTAACAATTAAAGGACTACACAGAGTCTTTATATTTACAATATGCAGTTTTGTTTTTCAGAATAGATTCTGTTCCTCTCGTCCAAACTGCTATTGGATTTGGTGAACAAATTATTTTTAGTCACAGATGAAGAACAAGTAATTAGAAATGGTTATGCTTTTAGATATAAAATAACCAATAGTCGTACTTAACACAGTTAGCTTCAATTAGTAACAATTTAAAAGAAGCCCAGGGCAGAATTCAGAATTCTTGGTGTTTATATCATCTCTTGAGTTGCAGAAATACAATTAACACCTCTTCATTAGAATAATCTCTCTTCTACGTTTTCTTTGCAAGTAGCTAAACATAGTAGATGCTCAGTAAATTAAGACTAATATTATTAAGCTATCTAAACATGTAAAATTCTTGCAGATACCGATTTGCTTGAAGAGGCAAAATGTGAGCTCTGTCACTAACTGAACTACTTGAGATTTGATTATTTGAGCAGTAAATTACTTATAAAGATGGAGATGATGACGAGGAGGTGGAGGAGCAGGAGGAAGGGGAGGATGAAAAGAGCAAGAATGACAAACACTTAAAGATATTGTATTGAGACAGTTTACTGTAAGTCCTTTAATGCCTCGATAACCCTATAAAGTAGATATATTAAGTAATGCTAATTTTACAGGTGAGGATACTGAGGCACAGAAGGTTAAATAATTGTACAAGACGTCTAAGCTTGTAAGTAGAGGAGGAAGAAGATTCTGACTACAACTACAAATAGGATTTTGCAAGAATTCAAAAAAATTATATGTAAAGCAGTTAAAAGTTAATACCACTTAAACACCACATCAATTAATAGTTATTAGATTTACTATTGTTTAGTGATGATTATCATTATAATATAAAATAATGTGAAAAGTTTGCATTGTGGATTTAGACAGAACTTTTTCTCTAATTTTAATTATGGATAAAAAAGACCTCCAAATATTTAAAGATGTAAATGATTTTATATAATATTGGTTATTTTTTATTTTTAGCCAGCTTTGTTATTAAATGTTGATGTGCTTTTTATATAATCCAGTAGAAATTGCTTGGAATTCTGGAAGAAATCTGTATTCATGATTTTAAAGAAAAAAAGCCTCAGTGGTAAAGATAAGATTGCACTGTGTAAAACACCAGTTAATACCAACCCTGGAGCAAAAATGAAAAGCCAAAGATTAAGGTATCAAAAAAATAAATAAATAAAAAGACTCCTTTATAACTACTTGATATTTCTACCATTTATCTTATTCTATTTATTTAGTTGGAATATCTTCATTCAGGAATTCCACATTTGTAGAGATTTAGGAAAAGGACTTAAAATTCTATTTCTATTTTTTTTCTTTTATTTCTATGACAACCACTTTGTATAAAGGCAGGCATGCAAATAGGCTGAAAAAAATTGTAGGTCTTCTTGAACTTTGAGAGAGATGTCCGTTTTGGCAAAGGAGGAGGTACATATTTGAATAAATTTATATATGCTCCTCAAATTTGGGTGCTAGTCTGAACTGCCAACCTTCAGAATTTTCACATTTTTAATATACCAAAGTAGGTTAAAAAAGCCTATTAGTATAAGAAGTATTTTTGAAACCGTTGACATTTGGCTACTGTTCTTTCATCCACTGTTCTGTAGTCTTGACAGAAACTTGGTTTAGCTTGCAGAGAGAAAGTGAAAGACAGAGAAAGGTGTCTATATGAAATGCCTCGGAGAGAAGCAGAACTCCTGTAAGGCAACATTTAGGCATTGAGTGTGACACTGTATTAACCTTTTTAATAGATGTATGTAATAAAGTGACATGTAAATGGAGCACAAGGGGAGATATGACACTATATCTGGAAAAGGATAAAACAGTTGGTTGAATACTGGGCTATTATAGCAGTTTGCAAACCTTGGATAAACTCAGTCAGCGGTTGTATAATTGGTTATTCAATCCCGACCCTTGTTCACAGCTCAAAGCCAGGAACACTGAGACCTGTTGCCAATTTGAGTGAATATAGTGACTGTACTCGGCCGGGGCCTAACACTGGAGCCAGGCCTTTTCCTGTGGGCTGGTTTCCACCATGTCTGGGACTGGCTCAGTGACAGTGAGCCTTTTGTTGTGAAAGGCTGGCTGGTACTCCCCTCCTTTGCAAAATGTCTAACAGCTACACAAATATAAGAAAATAGAAAAAGAGACTTACTGTAGCTTTTCTCTTAGTAAGTTAAGGTGGAATTATTAGTTTTCCTTTCTTTCTTTACTTAAAAAATTTTTTTTTGCTTCTTTTTTGAGAACATTTGAGTTAACTAAATAAACTTAAAGAGTGAATATAAAAGCCTGCTTTTAGATAAGCGTTGAACCTTGCTAGTCTCTGATTAGAATGTGATATCTATGGAGACATTTATAGTAATTTGAGTCACAAAAATGAGTTTCTGAATAAGGTATTCTTACTTTTCCTCCTTTCCCCTAGGAAAGTTCATGTACTGAGAAGATTGTTTTTACTCAATATCTCCGTGACTGAAAGATATAGCATGTTTATAAACCTGTTATGTATTTAACTTTATGAAACAAGCACCCCACCTTCTCTGCCCAAACATATGGATAGAGGCCAACAAGCTAACCACTTACTGTTTCCAGCCTAGTAAAATTTGAGAAATGAATCAGTGAAGATTTTGATTTGAGTGTGTGGTATGAAAAATACCCAGTCTTCTACAGTGCCCAATTCATAAAGGAATCTGAAACAAGCTTGTAGTATTTGCCAGTTAGGTGCTGCTTACTGGTAGGGTGACAGTTCCCAGCTGCAATCAATTATGCTTCCATTATTTCTGTTGTTTAAACATATGAGGAATACCAGTTCAGAGGATTTCACGAAATGTGTCTAAGTTCGAAAACAAAGTAAAGCAGATGTTAAAAAAAGAAAACACCAAATACATTCTGAATCGAGAATTTTTTTCTGAGCATATTTATAATATCTCTGCCACCCCTCTCCCCTCTGTGATTTCACCTCACACATCCAGCATTTATAAAATCACACACACAACACAGAGTGTTTGATTTAATGCAGGGTTGCAATTCAATCAAGAGACTGCTGAGGTCATATAATATAAATGGCTACAGTACTTCTTGGCTCAGTTATAGCCTTGATCATTCAGGGCTTTGTTTTTGTTAATTGAGTAGCCTCCTGCTAGGAGGAGCTCCTAAATATTTTGGACTATATGTCACTAAAAAGAATTCGGAGACTAGAAGGTAGTGGAGGGGGGTGGTAAGTTTCACAGGCAACGGATAAGGGAAAAGGAAAGAGGTTGTTCTGAAATCATGATAGGACAAAGGAAAAGAAGCAAATTGTTTTTGAGTAGAAAATTAATCATTGAAAAAGGACTGGCTATTGTGAGGCGAACATAAAAATAGAGGGAGCATTTAACTTGAAATATATGAGAAAAAGCGCTATAGAAACTCCAACAGAGGGCTTTAATGGAAAATACACACGGCCATCTCATTATATGTACATCCCCGGGAGCCAAGTGTTACGAGCATTAGTGAGAAGGTGGTATTAAAAAAAAATTGATTATAATCAAGCTTAATGTATTTGAGGCTTAATAAAAATATTGTGTGGAGGTAGTGAGTATCATGGCATAATAGAGACCTCTTAGTATTGGATTGTTCGTAAGTATTGTATTTCATAATTGTGATCTATGGAGGCCTTTACTTCCTGATGGGAAAATAGAAACTTGGTAAAGAGACGATCACAGAATTTCAGGCTGGCTCCTATTAACCCCAGAAAATATAATTCAACATATATCTTATCATCTTAATCTCCCAAATATTTGTCTAGTGTATACTATAATACAATATTGTATATAACAAACAGATGTCTCCCCTAGGTCACTGTTTGTAATTTAGTAAATTGTAGGTGTCCAACTGGAGAGCCTAGAGCTGCTGGTAAAGAATGAGTGCTTGAGATGCCTCATTAATTTAATGTAGGTAAGAGGCTGGTGGGCTTAAAGGATTTGATATTAGCCCCATAGAGAACTACGTAAATGTAATTCAAATATTGTGGAACAAACTTTTTCACTATTATTTTGTTCCCACCATGCTGTGAACCCTCACTGATCATTATATTTTAGGCGCTTTATCTGTCACAACAAAACAGAAAGGCTGAAATATGTATGAAAACAAGAGTTTCATTAAACTCAAATCAAGTATCTTTTAAAGGTGTTGGTTTTTAGTTTTTATACAGCTTTGTTTGGCATGCAACTCTTCACATGTTTTGAGATTTGGCTTTGCTGCTTTGTAATTTTGAGGGTGCTGTTCTATAAGCTTGGAACAATTTGCTGAGAAGAAAAGAAATAAATAACCCAGGTTTTACATCTAGAATTATGGACTAAAAAAATAAACTGACACCTACTATATAATAGGACAACCTGTTAGGTTACATATCTACTTCAATGCAATTTATAAATTTTGGAGCTATTTTTGTAAAGAATTTAATTCCCTCATTAAACAAAGTAATTTTTCACTTGTTCTTTGGTAGCTGCCATGGTACAATGATGTTTTTTCTTTCTCTTTAGAAATGGAACTATTTTATTTTTAATTCCATAAGCATATATTTTAAGTAGATAATGAACCTTTTACTATTCACCCCTGTTAAGTAATAAAGATCAGTTTTGCTGACTACAAATTTATTGCAAAGACAAGTTTAGTTTACCAAATTTCTTGCAATATATTATTTGTCTTCTGCAAATAAGACTACAGGCAGCTACCATACTTGGAATGATTTATTTGGAATGCTTGTAATTTAACTGAATATTCAACTCCTATTATTAGAATAATTTATAAGAATGATTAAACATATATGTTAATATTATTAACAATCTGAATCATCTTTTTGGAAGAACTATGAGATTTTTCCAAATAGTCGAGATTAGCTAAGGTCTTTTGAAACCTTCAGTATTCATCCCAATGTTCACTTTGGGTGGGAGATCTAATGTCCTATAACAAAGACCCTGTGGGCCTTAAACATACTCTGCATCTTTTGTGGGAATGAAGATAGCAGGTTCCTGGGGATTTTCATATCCACCAGGGAAATTTTTCAGAGATATAAACACTTTCAAATTTCTAGAATGTGGAACACAGAGCTTTGTGGCTTTTGAAAGACCATTCCCAAGTTTGTAAAAGCTTGCTCTCTGACCCTTAGGTCAGAAAATTGGGTGGTCTGTCATTTTCCTGGACTCATCTGTCCTTTGGGATAAAATATTGACCTATATCTTAATTTTTCAACTGCTGATGTTTCATTGTACTCCACTCAAATTCCTAGGCTGTTTTAAATAAGTTTTCTCTTTTAACCTTTAAAAAAAATTTGTTCTTTTAAATCAGTGAATCATTAAAAAAGCATGAGATACATGTCATAGTATAGTGAACATTCATTGAGCCCTTCCCACCCTCATATACTTTTTCTCCTCAGATACATTTCTAATGAGGTGAGTTCAAATTATATATAAACATTATATATTAATTACACTAAATATATATATATATGAAAGAAAAAGATTTATGTGCTATATATCTCTATCATTTACTACATATATGAGAAATTGTTCAATAATTACTTCTAGAAAGCTAAGCACGGGAGAAAGAAGCAATATTCAGTAGATCTCTCACATTTTTTGCTTTTCCCTCTCTCCCTAGATGTTTCTTTATACTTTCAAATGTTGATGTCTCGTGTTTTTCTCTCAGTTGCTATATTTGAGACATGGTTCCATAGATGTTACTGATTGATGTTTTTAAGAATATAGAAAGAATAAGCAGTCAAAATGCTGTTGTGCTGCATGTTAATTACATGCAAGGCATAGCTTCTTTTATTTTCAATCATTAATACGCTTCCTAGGATTAATAATTTGTTGTCCTGCCATTCCTTTAAATGAAGAATGAAGGAATGATCCCATTCATCCTTCTCTAATTTACCAAATTACTTGTAACATTTTTTCATCATTTTTCTCTGAACTTATTCCACCTCAGTTCTCAACCACTCAGAGGACGCCCTTGTCACTGGCTGACATTTCAGGAGTTTCTTTTTTGTTTGCCACTTACATAAACATACATGCCTCTCTTATGTTATATGTGTAGTTCATTACATTCACACACACACACACACACACACACACACACACACACACACACACACAATTTCTAACATAATTCATGGTTTTAAAAATTTAAAATTTTTAAGCAAAATTTTTGTTCACAATACTTTGCTATAATTCTTTATATATTCCAAAATTAATAAATAAAATATATATGCGATTCTGATAGTTTATCAGTAAATTTTACTGTGACTTTTTAAAATTTAATATGTTTTATGTCACTGAGTTATAAAATAGAAAACTATTGGAATGTATTTGAACTTTTTTGGTTAATGTTTAAATTATCACTGAAGTGACATCATGGTGTTAGTAAAACTCTTTTACCTTTCTGATAATTCAGTTGATTCAACTTCAGGTCTTATTCACTTGAAAAAGTTTTCAACACATATTTTTAAGATTTAACCAAATTTTTTATCCTTATTTTTATATCCTGAATAAGTGTTTACTTATCAAAAAATTACCTCAGATCTTGAAAAAGTTTAGATTCCTGGGACTCAACCAGGACATAAAGAGCCAGACTCTCCAGTGGCCCTGGAAATATGCATTTTAAAGAAGTTTCCCTATGACTGTGAACTCTAGTGGATTAAGATGTACTTTCAGTTTGCTCTTGTTAATATGCCCCATTTGGAAAAATATCTTTTAATTTAACTTTACATCACTATTATAATTTAATCCATATTGTTTTTCTAATTATGGACAACATAATAAATTGCCCTCATTTCTGAAAATTATTCCCTGGTGAATCTTTTTTTTCAATAACAGTTTTGATTGATAAATAGAACAACATTTTAGAACTTTTTATGACAATACTATGACAGTAGCATTTAGAAAAAAAACCTGTCAATATGTGTATTTATTATTTATTAATATATAATTCAATTAAGGCATTGTTCTCTTTACTTTTACTTCAACAAATGAAGCAATGAAAAGGAAAGCAACTCAATGACACAGTATCAATTTGAGTCAAAAGTTTAGTGTCTGGTCACTGTTAGTCTATACATCTTCTCCAGGAAGTAGTGAGTTTCTTGAGGTGCAGAGCTGATTTAGTTGCCTATCACAGTGCTACAGTAGTGGCTTAATGTATAATTGTTAGATAAATGAATGAATACACATATAGACTATGATGATTTCAGATCTTTGTGTGCACACGAGCACGTGTATGAGAATTGTGCAAAAAGAAAAAAGAAAATGGCAGTATCCAATGTGACATATATCTCTCTCAAGTAATCTGATAGCTTAAATAGTAAATTTCACCACTAAAAGCAAAGATAAAAGTTTTGTACATTCATTTAATTCAGAAAAGAAATGAATCTACCAATAGCTGGTACATGACCAATTTTATCACTGCCTTTAACACAGATTTGTAAGTCTCTGGTGATATAGGAAAAATAAAAACCAAACTATGCTTTTCTTGTTTTCTATTTATCCAGACTTTTATCTTTTCTCTTTGCTTTCTTTTTATCTTCTTTCATTTGTTTTTTCTTAAGTGAAAATGCTTGTTAAAGAGAACTCTTACAGGTTTATTGTTTTAGCTGTTCTGCATTTGGGGAGGGGGTCAGAGCATATTATAGCTAACACACTACTGTAGGTTTTATTGTTGACTAGAATAAGTCTAAGCTTGTGAACATTAAATGCCATATTGCCAATAAAACTATTGTATTTTCTCATCTAAAAGTACTGTAAAAATTACACAACCCAAAATTCATGAAAGGTTATGAGAAACCAAATATAACAACAAGTTGTTAAGGCAGATGGACTACTTTGGTTAAGAAGGATATGTGCAAATTTAGATATATGATTTAAAGAAAATCAGAGGGTTTTTTTTTTAATTTTAAAACCTAATACTATGTATTGAACGTAAAAATATAATTTGAATTATAAGTAGCTTTGCAGCTCAACTATTCAGCTACCTGCATATCACAATTGCTGATTTATCATATGAATCATGTCAGTTTTTATTGTTCATATCTTCTCAGGCATCTGGCAAGCTGAGATTGCAATTTGTTTTCACATATGTTGTGATAGAGAAGATTCAGGATGTGTAGTGGTTTAGCATCAGGCTGTATGCGCTTTAATTCTCACTTCCAGTGGTAAAACATTCTGTCATATTTTTAAAGTATTGGAATTCTTATTCTAATGTATGTTAAGTTTCTATTTCTGTGCTTTTTGTTATCTCTTTTATCATTTCTATCAGCCACTTTTACAATTTTAAACAACAACCAAATTGTGCAGATAGGATCATTAATATTTGTTTTCAGCATGGTCTAGATATCTAATTAAATGGGTGATTATGTAGATACACCTTTATAGTAGGATAATTGCTTCATTTATAATTCAAATACATATGTAGGTAATTTTTTCTTGAACATTTCAATAGGCATATACAATTTGCTTATAGAACTGTACAGTCTCATTTTTACTGCTATGATACGTTCCCCTATCTTAAACTTTTTCTTTTTTATATATTTGTAAACTTTTCCTGTTTGTTTATATATTGTTTTTTTATATATGTCTTGTTAAAGTAAGACTTTTAAAAAAATATTCCAGATTTTCCTATACCTTTTGCTATAATGTAGTTTTTATGGCTTGTCTTCTTTTTTTCTCTCTTGCTCTATCTTACATGTGCACAATTGAGAAAATACTGTTTTAAGCAAAATATATGAAAAATAATAGACATTACAATTGGTTTCTGAGAAACCAGAATTGGTTTCTGGTTATTTGGATAAAAGTAAAATTTTTAATGAAAACCTTTTATGAGAAACATTTTAACTTTTTTTGAACTTTTATAAGTTGACTATTATTGATACATCATGAACATCTTCCTTCCAATTTTCTTTCTATCAAATTGCGTTTGCTTTTCTGTTCTACTCTTACCTTAGTAACCCCTTTGCTTCTTCCTACTCTCTACTGTCATCCTGCTCGTAATGACTAATGGCAAGAACTTAATTCACATTTCCCCACCCACACTTTGCTGACATCATAAATTATTTGGGTACAAATGGACAGTATTCATTAGCTATGCACTTTACTGAAAGATCCTTACAGAGGAGTGCTGCACGCTTCCATTTTTATTAAAAGTTAAAATGCTTTTGCTGTCACAGGGATTGAGGTAAGTTAGCCATGATAGAGGACAGAGCTACAGTGCTAATAAATAAAAATAATAACTATTACCATTGGCTGAGTGACCCTGGGAAAAGAATACTACAAAGCTATTTGTTGTTCTCTTTTACTTGTCAACAGCACTGGCTTAAAAGCTTTAGCCATTGCTAAGGACCTAATAGAAACTTTGGAAAGTTAGAAAGACAACTGTCCAAAAAAAAAAAAAATCAGGCAAAGATTAGTTGAGTATTTATGTATGTCGATGCTATTTTGGGACAATTTGTACTCTTACCTAATAGAAGTGACAACTGTCTTTGTTCCTCATACTACTACATCTCTTTCTATGTCATCTTTTTTGAGGTAAACCGATTGAAAAATTCATGAGAATGATAGATAACCAGTGAAACTAAGGACTGTGGGTCATTATCATAAAAATGTGTAGAGATAGAATTATTATCCTTTGAGGAGGCTTTTGATTTCTGCGTAGTTTTAGTAATGGGCAAAGTTAAACGCGCGCGCGCACACACACTCACACACACACACACACACACACACACACATATGGTAACAACCATGTATAATAAGGGTGGGAGCTGGACTAATCAAGGGGATCACTTCGTAGATTATGTAAATGTCTAACCATTATACTGTACATCTGAAACTAATATAAAATAGTATTGAATGTCATATATGTATATGCACATATGTATACATATATTTCATTCGATTTTTGAGGTAGTTATCTTGTGTTGTTTTATACTAAATTTTGGTTGTAATGTTAGTCAACATTTTTGAGTTTCACTCTAGGCCCAGCACTATTTTAAGCACTTTGCATAAATTAGCTTATTTAATTGTTTTGACAATTGGATAAGTGTAATTATTATTCCCTTCAGAGATGAGTAAATTGAAGTGTAGAAAGGTTAAATTACTTGCCAAAGGTCATAAAACTGGTAAGTGATGGAGTCAAGTTGTATGACATTAAATTGTTATTTTTTTTTAATATTTAGTAACAAAACAAGTGAGACTTTGTACATGAAAAATAGTTCTTTGCAATTAGTTTTTGAAATGCTGCCCTCAAATTATTTATGTTATTTTTGCTGGGATCTAATATTTGAAACAAGAACAAACCAAAGTATTATAGTCTTTGCAAGAAATGGCACTTACCTTTTCCAAATGATGGGCTACATAAAACTGAGAATTTTGTAAGCCTGTCTCTTCATGGAAGTTTTTGCGTAGAAAGTATAGAGCCGTCTTGTGAGGAGTAAACCCACAGATATTCAAAGTTATTGATATGTAGCAGTCAAATCATACTGAATATTGTTAAATCATGTGACATAACATTGGGTATAATTGAATAAGTATATTAATAGTTTCAGCTTATACAAAAAGAAAATTTAAGCCTGTGAGTAATGATTTAGATATTGTAGTATTCCATAAACATTTTATATTAAAAATTCCAAAACTGAGTCAGCGGCAAGCCAAACAAACTTTTTTTGGGGGGAAGGAGGCACTAGTAAAAGTATTTCTAGAGCTTAATTCATTTCAGGATAATTACATATAAAAATGAGGCTTCTTGAGAACATTAATTTGAAAAGATATGTGTACCCCTATATTCACTGCAGTGCTATTTGCAATAGCCAAAATGTAGAAGGAACTTAAGTGCCAATCAATAAATGACTTGTTAAAGAAGATGTTGTACATATATTCAAGGAATATTACTTGGCCATAAAAAAATGAAATCGTAGCATTTGCAACAACATAGATGGACCTGGAGGGTATTATGCTAAGTGAAGTGAGTCAGACAGAGAAAAGCAAATACATATGATCTCACCTGTATGTGGAATTTAAATATTAAAACAAATGAACAAACAAAACAGAAATAGACATCGATACAAAGAACAAACTTTTGATTGCCAGATGGGAGTGGGGTTTGGCAGTTGTGGGGAAAAGTGAAGAGAGTAAGAAGTGCAAATTGGTAGTTACAAAATAGTTTCCAGGATGTGAAGTACAGAATAAGGAATATGGTTGATAATATTGTAATAACCATGTGTAATGAGGGTGGAAGCTGGACTAATCAAGGGGATCACCTCGTAGATTGTGTAAATGTCTAACCATTATGCTGTACACCTGAAACTAATATAAAATAGTATTGAATGTCAACTCTAATTGAAAAAAAATTTTTTTTAAATGAGACTTATTGAAATCCTAATGCTTTGGAATCTCAGATGTGTTTCTGTTATGTGTTGTGGTATGTGTTATTTTTTAACATTCCTTGAAAGAACTTGACAATTCCAGTGGCAAACTAGATGTAGTACTTAGCTAAGGGACTGTTACAAGGCCTTCTGGTCTTCTTTGCACAAATAAATCTCCAGATATGTAAAAGTTTTTACTTTGCTTCTATTGCATTGTTAAATATTTGCCCCCAAATATTGTCTAGACATATTGCTGTTGTCAACATGAATTGAACTCTTACTGACATATATTTCCAGATTTGGCTCAATTATTCCTTCAGAAATAATCTTATTATCAGTTATTTAATAATTAAATAACAACATATTGAATTATAATTAGCTTTTTGAAGAAAAATACATTTGGCTAAGGGCAATGTCTTGCATTTCCTCTTCAGTTTTAATGGGCCATTGAGTGAAAGCTTCCAAGGGGAGAATGTTACATTAACAATACTTAATTCTAACAGAAGTTAACTACCCAGACCTCTATCATATAAGTGTTGTCTAAAACTGGATGATGTATATGAAACTGGACTAGCATTTTTATTTTTGAAGAGTTTGACTCTTTTTTAAAAGAACTTGCAGTAAGATATAATGAAAAGAACACTGAATTAGGAGTTAAGCTTCAAGTCCTACATTTATCATTAATTAGCTTTGTGATCTTAGGCAAGTTTTAACCTTAAGTTACAATTTTTAGTTTGCAAAATCAAGAATTTGATCTAAACCTGCTGTTACCAAACTGTATTGAGCAAAGCAGTCATCTCCCAACACTAATTTCCCTAGTCACATATTTAAATAATATTATGGAATCCATAACTCAAAGACTGACAATCTGTTAGCACACTGAAATATCTGAATCTTGTAGAAAAGAAAAGCAAATTTGTTTAATATTAATTTGATTTATATATTAACGGAATGCTTATTTATTTTTTAGTTCTAGTTTTAAGTAACCAAACAATTTCTGTTCCATTTATGTCCAATATATGTCTTAGTAAATTACTTTTATGAAATACTTATCTAAATGATACCTAAAAATTCTTCCAGGTTAAAATTCTGATTCTATGACATAAATAATCTACATATGCTTTTACTTTTTGACTTTGAAGAAGGTCTTGGTAGATTTTGAAGGTTAGCCATAGTGTTTTTCCTTTCAAAAGACAATTCCTGTTCCTAAATGTGTACCCTATCACATGTCAGGAATAACACAGCTTAGTCTAAGCTACAAAATTAAAATATAAACAGTGGTAGATTTAATACGACCTAACTCCTGGAACTTTGTTTAAAAAGTCAAATATTATACATACATATTTTTTGCTTGTTTAATTTTTCAATGAGCTCTGCCACTGCAGCTCAAGGGAGATTAAGTGGGGGAAACCTACATACACACAAAGCAAAAACCTGGGCTTGTGTGTAAAGCTACTGCACTGGAGCGAATGTGGTTTAATTTCTGGCACTGACAGCTTGTTGGAGAATTACAATATGTTGGCATGAGTCTCTAGGTCTCATTGTTCCAGATGAGGGAGTCAGTCTTAAGAGTGTTTGGTACTGAAGGGAAAAAGGAGTGAGAGTTAGAGGGAATGAACAGGCCCTAAAGAGGCAGAAAGCTGTTGTAACAATGGCTGGCGCAGTTGGGGGGGCCATTCACTGGTGGGGATTGTTATAGTCATTGATGTGAAGAAGCATATGCGAGCAGAAGAGTCAAGGGTAAGAAGGGGAAAGCAAGCAAACGTATCTAAAAGGTCCATTTGTCAAAAAGGGACAAAAGTAATCCAATTAGGATCATCTTAATATGCTGATAAAGATAGCTTTCATATCTCTCCAATTTATCTTATAGTATATTTCTTGACATTTATTTTATTTTCTCTTTTAAAGTATATACATATTTTCCTTTCCCTTAAAGTCATAGATCCTTGAATTAAGACCTAGTATTATATTCCATCTGCTTTACTTCCTGCTCAGGTCATGTTTAGCAAAACAACTTTCTGAACCTTAATTTTCTCATATACAGAATGGATATAATAATAAAATAGACCATTGACAACATTTTTTGTTGTTTCTGACAGCATTCTGTAAATGAAATACTATGCAAATAATAATGTTATTATTCATCATATTTATTTTAATATAAGAAACCCTAGTTTTTATTTTTATATTGACCATGATACTCCAGTTTTGGGGAGAAATTAATCTCTAGAGAATCCCTAAAAGTTTTTAAATTAAAACTATGATACATCCTAACATAGAAATAAAGGATAATCCAGAATTCAAAATTTTGGAAATAATTATACACAGAAATATACTTTACTCATAGTATAAACTACAATTTGACATGTTTCTTGAAAAAAGCATTACATTTTAGAAAACAGAATATTTAATAGATCAGTATTAGTGACCTATTACTTTTTTACTGCATAGGCATTGAAGCATCACTTACATATTAAATTTTTCAAATTGTGTCAAACTTCACTTTTATTCATATTCACACAATAATGAACAGGTATATTATTAATATTGAAATTTTGCCATTTGGACTTTTACATTTACAATCATGAATATTCTACAGAATCTTTATCATTTTCAGTGAAATTCAGTCATTGGTACATGTCCATCCATTGTGTTTCTTATTATGAGATCATTTCTTGCCACTTCTTCATGAACTACCAATGGAAACAAAGTGAAACAGTTGTAGCTGGTAGAATATCAGATGTGGATTTGTTTAAAGCTCTTTATTTCACAGTAATGCAGATGAGTAGATGAAGTGGATGAAATGATGTACTTTCTATCCCTCTGAGCTAGCCAGTGTGAAAATCTTGCTGACAACCCAGATTGTTTGATTTGTAGCCCAATAGCCTTTCCACTATATAAATACATTTTCATTTCATCGTATATCTCTGCCAAATGGCCAATTGTTTTTTTTCTTAAATTATCCAGAATTCTAAAGTGCAAAGTCATATTGTGGGACTACATCTTGAACATAATGAGAACTGTAAGAAATCCTGGCTTTTAATCTCATTGTGCTGCTCATAGTTACGTGTCACCTAGGGAATTCAGTTTACCCTTTCAAGTTTTTATATTTTATCCTTCCAGTAGAGTTAATAATATTGGAGCCAGGGAAAATTTCTCCTTACTCTTTTAGTACTTCTGGCTATTCCAGTAATTCAAAGACATACTGCAGATTAACAGGAGAAATCAAATTTTAGTATGTATGTGAGGGGAATTTACATAAGCATGAAAATTCCAAAGACAGATAAAATAAGGTATCTACATTATTTTGGACTAAGGAGGAAGAAGTAAGCAAATCACAGGTAGATGAGAAAGAGCAAACATTTTGTATACAAATTTTTGCAGGGCCATCCAGAAACAATGGGATGCAAATGGGACTCTAACTAACAGATTTTTGCCTAGATCCTTTCCGTGTGCTATACTTCACATGTGCTAAAGTGACTATGCTAATGTTTTCTTCTTAAAGCAGGTTTTTCTGTCTGAATCTCTTTAGGTAGGAAACAGGGAGGTAAAACAACTCTTCTTGAGTTAGTTTTGGGCTTTAATTGTTTTCAGGTCAAAATAATCTGCTTGCCAGAGTGGACCATGCTGAGGAGATTTGCTTCTGACCTGTGCAATAACAATACTTTCCCTTACTATCCACGATTGTTTGCAGATAAAGTTAATGTGTATGTACTAGAAAGAGCAAAGACTTTGGGATTCCATAGATTGAATTATCTCCATATTGGGCAAGTCGTGATAGTTCCCTAAACTTTAGTTTCTTAAAGTGTACAACAGGTGTACCAAAATGTAATTCAGAAGATTATTGTGAGGCATTTAAGATACCACATGTAAAAGACCTGGTACACTGCTTAGCATTTAGCCCTCAAAATAGTAACTATCTTCATCATTTCGTTGTCAACTCTGCCAATTACATTTTATGAAACCTCAGACAAGTCCTTCTTCATTTTTAAACCTGTAGGGTGTATACAAGAACACAAGCTGAGTCTTCAGGTGTTTGCAATGATTATATGAGAGAATACAGATAAAAGCATCTAGCATAAACCTGGCACATAGGCTGCTTAAGAAAAGTTTATTGAATCTGAATTTAAGGTATATAACTTATCCAAATTGAAAATATTAATTAATGTCTTTACTCAACTACAACCCCGACTTAGATATGTTTCCAATTTCACATCTTTCAAATTACTTGTTCTTAAAGAAGTTTTTTATTTTTTTGTAGTCTGTGTTAAAAGTCAGGTTTTTGAAAAAAAGTGGCTCTGTATACAGGCCTCCTATCTTTATGCAGGTTAATAAAGAGGCCACGAATATTCTGCAGGTTTCAGAAATCTGGTGGCTGTTTCTTTAACTCTGCAACTTAGACAGAAGACTTCTGTTTCTTTACGAGCACACTACAGTGAATATTTTGTCTAGCTGCAGGGGAAAAGCTTTGTCCTGGACTTTGCAGACAATAGCCTTAAAAGTAAAATGGTCTGCTTTTGGTGCCGGGAGGTTCAGGGGCCTATTGTTAGTACACAATGGATTTCTATTGCTGCATTCCTGCTTTGCAAAGGTTTGTTAGCTTTTAATGACTGACAGTACTCTATTGCAAATACCATATTGGCTGTGCCCTGTTTACATGCTTCTCAAGAATTTTTGTAGAGTGCTAGGAAAAAGAAACAGTGGTGTTTGTTTGACCTACTCTGATAAGGTTTAAAAAATAATTTCACTCATTAAGTGTTTACTGGGAAGGTAGAAACATTGGAAATCCTTGCAGAAGTATTTAAAGTTACCTTTAAAGCCTCAATAATCAGAAATATTGATTAAAGTATAAGAAGATAGTTACTGTTTTATTACTCATAAAATTGCCATCACCATTTTAAAAACAATATGGCATAAAAATAGGGATATTTTAAGAAAAGGTAAAAATAAATTCTTTAGACTCTTTTTTCCTTAAATGTGAAAAATGGAGATATAAATTTTCTTACAAAGGGAAAAAATACACTTCACACATTCCCCAGGCTAATGTGCAGATAGTAATTGTGGAGTGTGTGTGGGATTGTGTGTGTGTGTGTGTGTTTGCACCATACACACACTGTAAAGCAGTAATCATTCAGAGGGTTTTTTTCCCCACTATTTTATTTTCCACAAGTTTTTCACATGTGAATACAAAGCATTCCATATAGTTACAGTTATTCCAAGGAAAATTTCACCTTCACTTTGTTGAAAACTCTACACAGGCTTTGTGACTCTAAAAACTGATGGCTGTCAGATCTAGACCTAAGAAAAGTAGGTAGCATTAGCTAAAGATGAGGATGAAGATGCTTTAAAATGCATTTTATGGGGGGAAAATTAACCAGTTTCTAATAATCATATGGTCTCTAGGCCAGACGGTCCCTTTGATAAGTTAACATGTACTCCCTTTATGCTCCTAGTAGGGGGTAGACAAATGTCTGAACAAACACAAATACACATAAACATCAATGTGGAGAATGGCAGTGTATGTCTTAGATCTAGATAATAAGTGTGGGTATTGTTATTTAGATGGAGCATACTGGGACACTTATCTTTTAGTACACTCTATTTTCTAACTGAATGCAGTGCTAATCGTAGGATTGAAAGCCATTGTAATTGTGTACCCATCTAAATGCTGACAAGAATATACAATTACATTGTTTGGAACCGAGTTTAATGTTTGGGAGTTTTATTAGCATTTATATTTACTTATACATTAAAATTCAAACACAACAGGAGAGGTCAATACTGTGTGATATATAGAAACAAATATCAGACTAAAGCATAACTTTGCTCTCTAAAATATGTGTGTCTTGTCCCAATACAAGGCATTTTAAGAGTGTGATACATATCTGAAATAAGCAAATAATGGGTTTCCATTATAGATATTTCTCATTTCTCTAGATTTTGCAATCTTTGTAAAGCTTCTTTTATACCAACTTTTTTTTTTTTTTTTAATGTTCACAGTACTGGCAAATCTTGCCACAGTGTGCTTACCACCACACAATGTTAAACACATATTATAAAGTGGATGTAATTGTAAACACACAGAGGGATATAATTACATGTAGCAGATTTAAGAGCTAATTCTTTGCCTTTTTTTAACTCTGCATTTTATCAACATAATTATTTTTTGACTGCAGACTAACACCCTGAAATTGACAAGCATCCATTATAGCAGGAATTTATTCACCAAATTGAAAAACAATGAACTGTAGGTTCATATGTACCCATTGTCATAAAGAATTAGAACGGCTTTGTTCCACAAGAGGAAAAAGCTAATGATTTTGAAACAGCAGGTGACAAAACACATTCTTTTTTCCTCCCCTGTTATCAGTTTGTTGATGAAGTCATTATGAACTGGGGCTGGGATAGGGATGTCCTTATTTTTAGCAGATAGACTTTTAATGAGCTCTCTTGTAAAGATAGTCATGTTGATTTGCTTACATTTTTTTTTCTTTACTTAGAAACCCCCAGTATTGAAAAGCTACTCTCAAAGGACTGGAAAGACAAGCTTCTTGCAATGGGATCAGGGAACTTTGGTGAAATAAAAGGTAATATGTTTGCAATTATTCTGATCTAAATGTACCAAAATGAAGCTAATGTTTAGGAATATGAATGATGATAAAGTGGGTCTGCTCTCACCCACTTCTGCCTTGTACATTCTCTGTCTTTGGTGTTTCTTCTTTCCAGCTTGAAAGTGGCTTCTTTTTCTCTGTTCTCCTTGGATAAACAGTGTGTTGTTTTTTTAATAGAATAACCCCACTATGGTTTTCATCATTTTTAAAAATGTAAACGATTTATTTTATGAGTAGGAATATATCTGCAGCAGGGTTAGAAACTGCATATTATGAGATGATTATATATATATATATATATCCATATACATTGTATATATAATACATACATTTATACATGCACATTAGAAGTATGAATGTGTATAATCTACATTTAAAGCCAGAAATAATTAATGGGAATAACTTTATAAAAGTTTGCTTTGTACTAATAAGGTTTTTTAAGTCAGAAATTACATACAACTAAGAGAAAAATTCTACATGGACTTCAAATAATACTAAATATCCATATTTTAATCAACTTTTGCTAATAACAAAGAGAGAAGATTTAATGTCTCACATAAAAATATAATCAAATGAGCCCTTAACAATAATTTAAAAGTGTGTTTTCTCATAGTATAGTAGGCGATCTCTGTTTTTTGTTTGTTGCCAATAGGGCACTTTTGATTCTGAATTCTAAAGGATTATTTTTTTTAGAAAAAAAACCACTTAATTAATTAGTATTAAAATATTTAGTTATATATTACTCTGTATATTTTGTGATAAAGGCTGAATCTCTAAAATATCACCAGATTTATATTAATATACATGTAGAAATAACTTATGTGTGTATGTGCATGTGTTTTTCCCAATGAGAGAAACTTGTCTCTTTAAGTCTCATACATCAGAGCTTTTAGCATACAGATAATGCATACATTGGTCTTCTCAAATATTTGGTCTACATGATACTAACATCTCAGGAATTTGAGACTTCCAGAAAATGTTTGACTGAATATTTCACTTTTCATCCAGATATTTGGAGTTTACATATACTCAGGCTATAATTAGGTAGGTGCGAATAGGTGATGATTAATAAATTGAGTAACCAAAATCTATAATGGTATCAGATGGAAACAATTAATAATATGCTTTAAAGAGTTTGAAGACAAAGTTTAAGAGAATAAGAATTTTTTTTTCCTGAGGCAGCAGATCCTTTGCATTACTTTGTTGGATTTTAATCTATTTGCAACTGAGATAAAGGATTTATTTTTGAGGTTCTGTATTCTCCTATGACCTAGGGAATAACTGAGAGTAGAGCAGAAAAGACCACCATTTCCAAACCTTGTGATCTTATTTCATTGGAGGACAAACATTTTTCCCTCCCTTGTTTTTCTCACAAGTCAGACTTAAAAGCAGCAACAGTGATGATAAGCTCAGAGGAAAGAAGCTCAGCTGTCCTTTTAGGCTTTCCTGTGGGGTTAGTTCAGGAAGCTATAGTACAGTCACAAAAGAAGTTTCTGTCTTTAATTTTGAGTTTTTTAAACTCCACATTTGGAGCACAAGTTTGGTTATTGTCCTCTGGTTCTGTTCAAAAAGCTGTTTTCTCCTCTGGTTCTGTTCAAAAAGCTGTTTTCTGATGCATTTTAAAGGCAACTGTAGATCTTTTTTTTTTTTTTTTCTATTGGAGGTGTGGTTATTAGGTGCTTAGATCAGGTTTGGCAGAAGACTGGGAAAATTGTGCTGGGTTACTTTTCCTGCTGACTGCCCGTGACAGTTGCAATTACTATTCATAGGTTCATAGGTGGCTAGAAAGTGGAGAGGATACAATAGTGTACTGCACTCTGAGGGTAAATAAATTTGACTTAATGGTTCTTGGGGGGTCAGACATGATGATTATGCAGTGCCCAGGAATGTGGTTTTCATGCCACCTCAGGAGTTAGACAAGAACAATGGCTTAGCTGTTTGGCAGCCTTTTATTTATGAGGCAAATAAAGGTGTAAGTCTCATGTATGCTGTTTTGGTTAAGGAAGAGAAGGATAAGTATAAACTTTTTTAAAAATCTTAAAATATCAACTTATTCTATTATTAGATGATTATTAATGATACTTTAGAATAATGTATCTGAATAGAATCTTTGCATATATTAGGATGTGTACAGCCTTTATAGTATTTACCGAACCTTGTGAACTGAAACTTTTCTCCTCCATTCACACTAGTCAATTTTAATTTAACTTTATTTAGCTCCAGGAAAAATGCAAGTGAGTGGATAAATATGCGCTCACGCACGTGTGTGTGTGTGTGTGTGTGTGTGTGTGTGTGTGTGTGCATGTGCATGTACAGGCACTTGTGTGTGC
Organism: Macroglossus sobrinus; assembly: GCA_004027375.1. Lineage (NCBI taxonomy): Eukaryota > Metazoa > Chordata > Mammalia > Chiroptera > Pteropodidae > Macroglossus > Macroglossus sobrinus. The sequence continues at coordinate 1,022,355 of PVKZ01000060.1, read as the reverse complement.
ATGTGCATGTGCATGAAGCTATTCTTGAATATCTAAGACTATAGCCAAGTGAGGACAGAGCTCAGTTCCTAAGTGCTGGCTTCGAGTTGCTGTAAGTGAATTACTTTCAGGGCATTTGGACAAAGATTAAAATTACAGTTTGGCAAAGTTTAAAGAAGTGTTTTTTTACTATTGCTATTCAAAAAGTAAAAATTATAGACTTCTAAAAGTAAGAGAAATAGATAGCATTTTGTCTGGATAAATGGTTGTCATACCTACTTAAAGTCTTATTTTCTAAGAAACAATATGAGTTTGTAAAGGTAGCCACTCTAAAGTGCATATAGTTATTTTTTCTGTTAGATTATTTTGCCTGTTAAAATTTATACTATTTTATGGTCTGGTACTTTGGAAATGTGATGTAATTAGGTTTTAAAGTTACATTAGAAATGATCCTCTAAAAACATACACAGAGAAAGGACACCAGTTCCAGTTTCGCAGAACAAAACAGTCTGACTAAAACGCTCTGCTGACAGCAAGCAGTCAATATATGTTATAAACTGATTAGCTGCATGGAGAAGTTATTTATTTCTTCTTCCCTATTCATCCATATGGTGTAATTGTCCAGTTTACAGAGATTTTTGCCCTTATCTATAGCAGAAGCACTGAATAAAAATTGTGTGAAAGATGAAGAAATACATTTTATAGCCTCATAGTTATTGAGAAGGGGAAAAAAAGCAGTGCTGGCAATTCCAGTTTGCAACCAATTGTGTCACACATTGTTTCAGCTAGCATGAAATTTCATTATACTGAAGGTCATTGCATTGGCACTTCACCTGAAGATAGTACCTAGGGACCCATGGTAGTTTTGACTCATCTAAACAGATCATTTGTTTTTCAATAAAGTCATTGAAACTTTGTTTTTTACTGACTTAAATTTATTTGTAGAATTCTAACAAAAATATCTTCGTGTGAAATTCTCTCACATATTTCTATCTTGGTGAGGTTAATAAAAGAAGAGCATTGTTTAAGAGGTTTTCTGGCTAGGTTACTCAGAAACACCTAGATCAGTTTCTCCACCTTCCTTGTTTAAAGAATGTCTTAGAACCTGGTTACTTTCCCATTGGTATCCCTGGTAGACCCCTCTTACCCTGCTCAGAATGTGTTAACTTAAGTCAGCAAAGTATTGTATCTGATTTTAAGGAAAATGCCAGCTGCAGTTAATATAATAAAAATTGGCTGATTTTGAAAGCTGTAATTTTGTTCTTTTTAGCATTTGGGACATAAAGGCAAATACCAAACAGCTCTATAATGCCAATAATGTATTCAAGGATATAATCTATTCAACAATACTGTAGCCTTTCAGAATTCATGACTTAAAGACATCCTATGTGGATTCAACATGCAGATTAAAGTAGATCCTTTCTTAGGTGGCATAATATTTTGAGATAAAAGAGATATATAGATTTAATATGTGGCTTGAAAGAGATAATTCATTAGACAATTTAAAAACAAGCAGGTTTAGAATAAGAATCAAATCCCAGGTAGTAAATCTGAGGGGCGGGGTTTGCCTTCCTCTCTTGTTGGATAAGCGTGCCACTGAAAGAAGCTTTAGTTATAAATTTAGACTGACTTAAGTTAGTTTTTATCCATTGCATTTTCAGTTCATTTCACAAATACCATTGTTAGACTGATTGATTATCTCTTCCATTTAAATGTAAACTCTGTAAAGTAGATATTCTTGTCCGGTTGTACACTGTAACATTCCAAACACCTAGAATGATGGGAGGCACATAGGAGGAACTCTGTTGATACATGATAAATAAATGAAAGAAAAGAGCCAGTCACTTGAAGTAGGTCTTAATTGGGAGTGATTTTGCTCTACCAGAGAAAATTTGGTAATGTCTGGAGACATTTCTTGGTGTAATTACTAGGTGGAGAGTATTATCAGCATCTTGCCAGTGATGCTATATAACATAGCTCCTCAGAAAAAGAATTGTATTGAAATGTCAAAGGTGCCAATTGAGGAAACTCTTACCTAGAGGAAGAATTTTCCAGGGGGAAAAAATGGAATACAAAGGACCTAAGGTGGGAGCAAGTTTGCATATTGGTTTTAGAGGCACTCAAAGAAGATCATGTGATTGAAGCATTTCAGCAGAAGAGAAAGTGAGAGAAGTGACGCCAAAGATAGTAGGGGCCTGATCATTTAGGGCTTTGTAAAGGTAAGGAGTTTGAATTTCATTCTGTGTGCAGTATAAAGCTATGACATAGTTTTATACAGGCATGTGATATGATTTGATTTACCTTGCTAAACATCACTCTAAATATTTGTTTAAAGGATAGGTTTTAATAGAGGAAGAGGTAGAAGCAGGCAGAATAGTTAGAAAACTGCTGTAGTAGTCAAGGCAAGAGATGATGGTGGTCCTGATTAAAGGTTAGTGGTGGAAGTGAAGATTCATGGACTGATTCATAATATTGTCTAGGGTTAGCAGGACACCCAATGCATTATATATAGAAGATGAGGCAGAAAAAAAGAATCCAATGTATGGATGGTGATCTCTCTTACTGAGATGGGGATGACTGAAGCTGGTTCCCTTTCCTCATAACTTCTGTTACATTATATTGAGGAATGTTCTGACCTGTGCTTCTTCTAAGGAACGTACAGAACTAAAAGAATACCTCACACCTGTATTATTATTATCATACCTGTGGTTACTAGGCAATAAGAAGAACTAAAACAAAGAATATATTTGTTTCTTACTTCAATAACCCTTTTTCCTAAGAGAATTGAAGCAGGACTAGCATAGATTAAAATGCATATGAGTGCAAATAACTGAAAAAAAAAGAAGATAAATTACTATCAATGACACACACATACATAAGCTTATACCATTAGCTACCTGAATCTAATGAAGCTAGTCCGTACATACATGACTTTGTCCCCATAGTGTTACATAATTGTATGAATCTTAAAAATCTGAATCTGTGTAAAGAAACAGTAACTTTTCTTTTGGTTTAGTGGGCCTCTGGGATCTTCCAAAGATCTAGTTAATTTTCTTTCTTTTCTTATCTAGGATGTTTTGTGACCATTATTGGTTTCTCCGATGCTTATAAATCACTTAATGGACCCTCCCACTCACTGGAAGATAATTATAAAGAATATGACAATTTAGAGATGAAGCCATAGGGCTTACTTCTTCATCTTGGTTTAGTACTTTTATAAAAAGGGGGAAAATTTTATTTTCCAAAAACCTAAGTTCCTTGGCTCAACTCACACTTATGCAAGTGATAGATGATAAAACAGTTTATCATTTTTATTGGCTACATGGCATGTCTAAACTTGATAGTGGTTTAAAAAGAAGAGACTTTGTTCTTTATGCCATTCATTAAACAGTTTTAGATGATTTGCTGTATGCCAGGTGCTATAGTAGGTAATGAAGATATAAAAGTTCGCAATTTACTGTTGTTGCTGTTACATCTATCTCTGCTGGCTTTAGAAGGCAACTGTAAAAATAAGAAAATACAATATAATATTTAAGTACTATAAGAAAGGAACAACTGTTATCAATGGGAATAAGGACAAGAATTCTAAAAAACAACAAGACACAGGAGCTGGAACATGAAGAATGAATATTTATGTAGTTAGCACTTATGAAGGGTGGCATTTTGGAAGGATGGTAGATAATTCAGCATAGCTAGAATCTGGGATAAACAAAGAAAGTAGGAAGATTAGATTATATGTTGAAGGACTTCATTCATTCTTAAGAATCAATTGATATTTTATTCTGAAAACTGTGAAGGTGTTTAAACAGAAGAAGACTAAATTTGTTTTCTAGGAAGATAATTTGGGTGCCTTTTTAGAGAATAGGTCTGTAGAGGGAAAAATTAATGACAGGAAGTTCTATTAAAAATTGTTACAACAATTCATGAAAAAGAAGGTGAAGAATGACAGTAGAGATGGAGGAGGAAAGTTGGAACAAGTGCTCTAAGTACTATACAGCAGTGTTTGTTATATTATCACTTATGTAAAATAAATTTTTATGGGTTGGATTGTGTCTTTCCAAACATTTGTATGTAGAAGTCCTCACCCCTAGTACCTTAGAATGTGACTGTACTTGGAGATAGGATCTCTTTGGAGGTAATTAAGTTTAAATGGGGTCATATGGTCGGCCTTAATCTGAGTGGTGTCCTCATAAGAGGAGGAAATTTGGACACCGACATGTACAAAAAGATAATATGAAGACACAGATGAAATGAGCAATTTACAAGCGAAGGAAAAAGGTCTGGAACATATTTTTTCCTTACAGCCCTCAGAGGGAACCAACTCCAGTGACACCTGGTCTTGGACATTTAGCCAATACATTTAAATTTCTGTTGTTTAAACCACTCAATCTGTGGTACTTGCTACAGTAGCCTTGGTAAATATTCTGGTATATGCTTAAATCTTTATTAACAAATATAGCCTACCCAAGAAAATAATAATGGTGGTTTCCCTTGAAGGGCAGAGTTGAGAGGGGACCTTTCACTCTATACCCTTCTATAATTAGTCATTATTTACTCATGTGAAGATAATGATTTTTTAAAAATTAAATTAATTAAAGAAAAACAAAAAATTTATTTTGAGGAAAAATTTTTATTTGTAGATAATAAGGATGGCTGGCTGAGAAGAGAATTGAGGATGACAATATTTCTGGCTTAGAAAATTGATTGGGTGGTAATGTTTTAAAAATTTGAGCAAAATAAAAAGTTATTTGTTATAACTTTATACATATGAAAATTTAAAACTGAGATCTACACTTAGAGATATTCATCCTACATCCATAAATAAGTTGGTAGGGCTAGAAGACAAGCTTAGGATTGGCATATACCTTAATATTGCATTGACTCTGAGACAATGTCCATTGTAAGACTCAGAGAGTTTAAAAGACCAAAAATGATGGTCTGAGAATTGTTGAAATACAAAGTTTGAGAAATGAATTATATTTGTTAGCTCAAGGCTGAAAGAAAGGTGGACTAGGAAGATTTTGAGCATTTCTAAGTGGGCAGAAGAAGAAAAACCAGTAAAGATGATTGAGAAGAAAAGGTTAACTAAGTAGGAGTTGAAACAGAATTGAGATGTGTTTGAGAAGTCACATGAGAAGGTCAAGACGAAGGGTGACAGGCAAAAGGTTCAAAAATTTTGAATTGAATATGGACTCTGAAATTAGATTTGCTTTAAATTTCAAATAAATCTTATTTATATCTATATTACTGAGACAAAAAGGGTTTGTTATCTTTCATATATTGTTACTAAAATGATATTTGTTTATACTCATCATTAAATAAGTATATTTCTTTATATATTGGTATTATATCAATTATTAAAATGCATAATGCCACCTTACGCTTTAAATTATTTTTCCACATATTTACCTGAAATGCATTTTTCTGAGTATGTAAATAATAGTAGTAATTGTAGAACAATTCTAAATATAAAAATATAAAAAGATATTTAAACAATCTACAATCCATCACCTAGAAATACCCACTATTAATGTATTCATAAATTTTCTTCCATGTGCATGCATTGAGGTGTTTATACAGAAGTTTCATTTCTATCCAACTTTTCTGCCTAGCTTTATGTGATGAACAAGTTTCCATATCATTTAATATCCTTAAATACTTTTATCACAGATGCAAAATAATCTAGCATATGGATATTCCATAATTATATGATCATTACCATTCGATATTTAAATTTTTCTAATATTTCACAGAAAACACTTATTAATACCTATCTTCATTTCTGATAGTTTTCTTAGGCTAGATATTTAGAAATGACATTGACCCTTGAAAATTATGAGGATTACAAGACAGAATACATATAACTCTTCCTAGTGTGTATCCTAGAATTGTGGTAGTAATTTACTCCTCTACTGACAGTGTATGAAGATGTACATTTTACACTCATTTGAATATTTTCATTTAAAAAATATTCCCAATATTTAGATTATTTAATATTAAGATTCTAATTGCAATAGTCATATACTTATTATACTTAGAGTAAATGTCCTTCTTTTAGATGGAATTCAAATATCTATTGAACACTTGCCCAAGGCTAGATACTGGGAATAAGGAATATAAGCCATGATGCTTGCCTTACATTGACTCAGAATTTCTTTTCTGGATGTTTGCTCTCTGGTTAATTTTCTAAATTACATTAGAAACTTTATTTTTATTCTAAATGGGCACAGATAAATTATAAGCTACCAACTAGAGCTACTGTTTCCAAAAAAAAGCAAGCACATGCTTCTTTGGCATAAATTGGTAGGGGGAAATGCAGTGGAATGCAGAAAGGTGACAGAGTTATAACAGAATCTTCTATCTAATTACATATACAGGTGGCAAATGCATTATTAAAATAGTGGTCAGTGTCTTATGTTTCAAATGAATATTGTAATTAAAAAGTATGTTCTCTTCTACTGCTAGTACTTTACCATGGGGATCTTGTCTATCTGGTGAATTTTAAAAGAACAATTAAAAGTGAAAATGTTTCTTTTTCAGTGAACTGCTCACATTTCTGGTTTATCAACTTAGTATTTTTAACTTGACTCAGACTGTTCACTGGTATGTTTTCAAATCTTGATCATGGTATTTATTTTATTTCATTTATTTTATATTTATTATTATTATTTTTTTTTAGGCAAGGCAACCCTTGGTTGACCTCACAGATTGCAAGGACCCTGTCCGCTTACAATCCCTTATTTTTTATTTTTTATGCCTACCTGGTCTTCCTAGGCGGTCTCCCTTCCAAGTACTAACCAGGCCCAACCCTGCTTAGCTTCTGAGATCAGATGGGATCGAGATGGTATTTATTATAAATGGCTGCTGAGACTACTCTAAATCTTGGATTTAACTGTAATCCTGGGTGACCATAATGTGATCTGTTAGTTTTCCAACCACATTAATTATTTTATGATAAACTAAAGTTAGATTCTCAAACTTCAGTATTTTCTGTGAGCTATATTCTATTTTTGAAGAAATACTGAGTGGCATATAAAAAAATGGTCCCAAACTTGATTGGCTAATGGATTTTCCCCTCTTTTAATATAAGATTCCTTAGTTCTGATTCTTTAAGATCTTTTTTCAAAAATATCACTGATAATAATACCTTGATTTCTTAATAATTATGGTTATTAAATTTTCATGTTTTTGTCTTGCCTCTTTAATTTGATTTAAAGAAAAAAAAAAACTACTTAGATTCTTTTTATTTCAATCAAGCCGCAGCATAGAACATGAAAAATAGTAGCTAAGCCTACAGTTTTGGAATTACTTGTAAAATAAAAGAGAAAAAAACTATGGGTAATGGGTAAATAACCATCATAAATCTAAAAGAAGGTAAGTATATATTTGTGTGTTGAATCTTATATTTGGAATAGTCCTATATACAAAAGAATCATTGTCATTGAAAAATCACTGTCTTCTCATCTCTCCTTTCTTGTATGTTTTATTGTCATATTTTCAGGGACTCCCGAAAGCCTAGCTGAGAAGGAGAGGCAGCTCATGGGTATGATCAATCAGCTGACCAGTCTGCGAGAGCAGTTATTGGCAGCACATGACGAACAGAAGAAACTGGCTGCATCTCAGATTGAGAAACAGCGCCAGCAAATGGAGCTGGCCAAACAGCAACAAGAACAGGTGAGTAAATGACACACAAGAAATAGCCATATTAATATCTGGGCACAGTGTTTCATGCAGAGGAATGGCAGATTTATAAGCCTTAAATTAGAGTAGTAGTATTACCTTGAGAAACTGGAAAGGAACTAAGGACAGATCCTTGGGAGATACTATATACAGCTGATAGAAGAAAATGAATATACCAGAATCAAGAAGCTACTAGGCTTGTCATTTAGAGTCTCATCATTGGCCTTTAAGACTGTGGCTTCTGTGGAGCTTTAGTAGCAGAAATGAGACAATAAGAGTTGACATATAAAAGAATTGATATGTAGTGCTAAAGTGGTGGCAATGCAAAATAACTGTTACTTGAAGAAAATTGGTAGTAATGAGAAGGGAAGCTAAAGGGTGTTATAAGGTGAGCATACATATAAAGATGGCACATCTTTTCTGGGGCTATCTCCTTTTAACATCTCATGTTATGGGCTCATTCTACTCATTATCCTAAGTGGAGGAGAACCATTATTTAGTCAAGGATATTTGCATGTCTCCACAAGTACTGCAAAACCTTCTAAATAGCTTTCAAAGTGTAAACTAGCAAAGTTGAAAGAAGTAAAGAAATATTTATATTTAAGGAGATCCCCCTTTCATCCAGTGTACTTTACTAGGTGGTTCATTTCTGCTTGATAAACAATATTTTATTTTTAGTGAAATACCTCATCATTTTTCTTAAAGATATATTTGGCTTGTTACTGACTATGGTCCATATTTCTCTTGCTTTACCTCTATAATAAAGTAGTTCAGAATGCTTGTCCATGACAGTCTAGAAAAATACCACTTTTTTCTTGTGTGTTTTCACTCTCAGTACCTTCAGACATCTTAATTCTAGAAAATTCTAAGAGCTTCTGAAACTATACTTTAGATGGTGATATTTCTTTGTAGAAAATCCCTACTTTGGGGGTCTGAGGGCTAACATCTCTCTTTTAGGGTCTGATTATCCTTTAAAAAATCTGAGCAATTACTAATGGAGAGCAGGTTTTCTTTCTTTCCCTTTCACATTCTTTTGCATCTCCAAATAACAAAGGATTCTAGAATTTTTTACTTTCTCTGACATTCTCCTTGGAACTTTAGAAATCCTATGTTCTTCCAGAATCCCTTCCCTGTATTGGAGAGATGCCAGGCAATGATGCCTACACAGCCTGAGAGAGGATTGCTCCTGATAGCTACAGGTTGGGTTTCTGGAGCCCAACCTGCCCTCCATGGAAGCCCCTCTCCACCATCCAGCACTGGCATGCATAGTCACCACTCTTGCGGCCACCGATCTTATCATCAGGGCACAGGGAACTCTCTGAAGGTCACTTAGTATTTATTCTTTAAGATTCAGGCTGGGTTTATGTTCTCTTGAGAACTTCTTTTCTGATGCTCCTCCTAACACTCCCTACTCAGTATAGAGTGTCCCTACTCTGTGCACTCTAACCTTCTTGTTATAGCCCTTAGAGATACTAATGAACCTATCTACTAAACAGCCTTTCCACCAGACTCTGAGTTTTATTTCATTTTTATCTATTCAACAAATATTTATTGAGCACGATTTGATGTTAGTTTCTGTTCTAGTTACTGGGCTATCACCAAGAATAAAACAGACAAAAATCTCTTATGTATTGAATTATAATTGGTAAGAGATAGACAATAAGTAAAAAAAATAAAAAATAAAAAAATAAATAAAATATATATGTTGATAAGGATTATGGTGAAAAATATCGCAGAGAATTAGGGATGAGGGTACCAGGTAGAGAGATAGGCTCTTTTAAAATGAGTACTCAGAGAAGACCTTATTGATAGGGTAATATTTGAGCAGAGAGTTGTAGGAGGTGAGGAAGTGAATCATCTAGGAAAAAGAAGGGAAGACAAGTGTTTCATATAGAGGCTCTAAGGCAGGAGCATCCTTGGGAGGTAGGAAGATCCTTGATGTGTTCTTGGACTGCAGTGCGCCAAGAGTGGTATGATGAAGGAAAGAGGGAGGAGGAGAAATTAGAGGTGGCAGAAAGCCAAATCATATTGGGCGTGCAGATATTACATGGATACTGGCTTTTACTCTGAGTGAGACAAAGTATTTTGAAAAGATGAATAACATGACACAACTTATATTTCAAAGGATCTTTTCAGATGCTGGTTAATAAAAGGCTGTAGGGAACAAGGACAGAAGCAGAATAAGCAAATAGGAGGCTTTTACAACAATGCAAGCAAGATGCAACAGTAGCTTGGAATGGGAAGAAGGGTAGAAGGGTATGAAGTGGTCAGTTTCTTGATAAGTTCTTAAGATGCTGATAAGAGGATTTAATTATCAGCGAAAATATTGGTATGTGGGGGAAGAAACTGGACTTAAGAAAAAAAGCAATATTTCTTTTTCTATCATCTGTGTTCCTACCTTTCTGCAAAAAAAAAAAAGTTTTTTTTTCTAGCATATTCCTAAGATAAAAGAAAGCATTAAAATAATAATAATTGTGCCAATATCCATAAGGAACATAGTATATTGTGCAGCCATGTAGTTCATCCCCTTCATAGCACTTCTTTATTTTTATTCATAGTAAAGGACTATGTAAGTATCAATTGTTTTCCTGAATTTTTAGCTTTCTGTTACTGAAGTTAAGGGTTATACTTTTTTAATGAACATGAAAGTGATTATAATATGAGAATAAGAATCAGAGCTTATTTATGATTATGATATTACATTCTTACCAGAAGGTTTCCTACCTTATATGACACAGTGTTGAAAATTTTCTTCTCATCTCTTCAATCAAGCATTCTTTATCAACTATTCATTCTGTACTCCTTTTGTTCCAGACTTTGTCCAAATGATGAGCAAAATGTATAGGATCCCTAAACTCACTGTCTTTATGGATTTCTACCTAGGAGACAGAAAGCTGTTAATTAAAACAAAAATAAATAAATAAATGTAAAATTATAGCACGCAATATGTTAAATAAGAGGATATCTTATCAGAGTTAATTACGGAGTGATCATTCAAGTCCCTGGCTTAGAAAAAAAGTTCAGATGACCACACTGAGGGCTAAGTCCTGAGTTTAATTTTGAAAGTGTTGAAGTTGAAGTACTTTTGAGAATGTAATTGGATAAATGGGCCTAAGGCTTACAGCAAAGGTCTAGGCTAGAAAAACAAATTTATAATCACTTGGCACATACATGGAAGTAGGTACAGAAGAAAAATCATTGAGTCTAGAATTAAGCCTTATAGAACTACAACAGTAGATGGCTGGACAGAGCCTTTGAAGGTCATTGGGAATGAATAGACCAGAAGCAAAACTAGGAAAATGTGATGTCCTAGAAGCCAAGAAACAAGGTTCAGGAACACTGAAAGTTTGAGATCAATTAAGTGTTGAATTATGATAAAAGGTTAAAAGTTGAAGACTAAAAACACTTAAGAATTTAAAAAATGAAAGTGGCTGGTGAGTATATTAAGAATCATTTTAGTAAAGAATGGGAGCAGAAACCAGAATGGAGTATATTGAGGAATTGGCAGTTTAGGGGTTTGAGGGAAGCAGAAATGAGGACAGTATTTACATCAATCAATCAATCAATAAACAACCAAACAAAGCAAAATTACCAAAACTTCACTAAGAAATAAAACATCTTACAAAACTTTGTGCTACGCTGAACTTTTTGGTCACAACTCCGTTTATGCAATACTCTCATAGAAAAGAGCCGAAAATGTCAAAGATAGTAACCTTTTTTAATGTATTGCCAGGAAGCAGGATTTTTAAAACTCTTAACATTTCTTACTGATTGGATCACTGATGTATTGTCTTAGGCTATATTTGTTTTAGGCTAAATAATAATAATAGTAATAACAGTTTCTGAGGACTAAATGTCTTATTTGATCCTACTTAATGATGAATTGCTGGTACTGTAAGGACACAGGTACATCTATATGCATCATCTTAATCAGCATTGAATCAAATTTTGAGAAACAGAACATTGGTAATTTCCCCCTGAGACTACAATGCACTTTAAAAATTTTTATGTGCAATTTCTCCACAGATTGCAAGACAACAGCAGCAGCTTCTGCAGCAACAACACAAAATCAATTTGCTTCAGCAACAGATCCAGGTCAGAAAACATAATTTCATACTTATGTCCAATTAAAAATTACATAATTTGTTTCTCAGTCTTAGGTAGACCTAACTGAAATGACCTCCAAAGTAAAAATTGCTTTCAGCCTAATTCATGACATGTTGCCTCCTGTATCTCTCTGCCATAGGCCTTCCTGTGTCAGGGAGCTCCAGTCTAAGCAAGCTGACAGTAATTTTCATCCTATATTGAAAGGAAATGTATTAGAAATATTTCATTTTTTCTATCTTTTAATGTTTAAAATGTGCCTGTAAATGTTTTTAATGGGGAAGCTGCAGAAGGACCAAGGCAGAAAGGTATCGTAGGGTTTCAGCTAGCGAGCAGTGGCAACGAGAACGTTTCACTGTGGTCAAGAGCCATGTGCAATAAAGGTGGAAGTTAGAGAATGTAATGACTTGGTGTTCAAGTAGAATTTCATCCTTAGTGTTGCTGGAAGAAAACAAGATGGGGAGCTTTATAACCTCCATATTTTTCCTTTGTGGAAATTTGCAATGTGAAGAGCATCAACAAAGAAGGAAGAAAGCAGCTGTATTGGTAACAAAAGGGAAAAGTAGCTTTCCAGGGTTACCACTTGCTAGTGACATGAACTTCTTTGACAAAATTTGTATCCCTTCCTGAAAATTTCCTTTCTGAAAGCACTTATTTCATAGAGCATTAATGAGCATTTCATGAGGTCATGGATGGAGAGCTTTAGTGTAAGTGTCAAGGCACATAGCAAGTGTGACTAGCAAGAAAAGGAATCTAATTTATGGAGCTATGCGTCCAACCCTATGTAACATTCTCCATCTGGAAGCAAATGTTAGATTCACAGTCAGATTATCTGGGGAGGAATCCATCATTCTCTTGAAGTTATATTTTGAGAATCCAAAATATTTTATTGAATGTAAATATCATAAATGACAGAGACAAACATGTCAAAATTATTTTATTTGTGTGCTAATCATGTTTAGAATTTTTTGCCAACAAAGTTTATCTGATTGGGTCAAGTTCACTTAATTACTTTGCCCTGGATTATATAGCCCCATCAAGGTTTACTCATTCTTGTTCCACCTGAGATTTTAGTGAGCTGGTCACAGCTTCAGTGAGACAGAGAAACATCAGTGAGATGATCCAACCAGGAGTCTTTGCCTTCTTTAACTGTAATTATGAGCTGCACATTTCTAATATGATATGATCCATCTGTTCAGATCTGGAGTGTGGTAGTTCACTTCAGTGGTTTAAACAGTTCATTGGATTTCCATGTTCAGTCTAAGAATGCTGACTTTGAATATAGTTTTACTTTATGGTATCTGCTTATCTACATTTAAAATGTTTTTAATTATTCAAAATGATTTTTAAATTATTTTTAAAATGTTTTGGCAATCTCTCATTGTAAATAAGATACAATTCCATAATCAGTGATATGTTTTTTTTTCAAATTCACTTGGTTTCACTATAATTTGATGAGGATACCAATGGTTTTAAATTTTTATGAGACTGAGAGGGTCTTTTGCTAAACATAATTTAAAATATATATATAAACCCATATTATAAATATGAAGAAGGCCCAATAAACTTGGTTTTTGACCATTTAAATTTAGCCAACATCTTCAGAACTTCTTTGGAATTATTCCACAATTATGAACACTACATATATAATCTGGATTTTAAGCTCGGTCATAAGGAAAAAATGTTGAAATGAATGGATTTTTGCTCCAGATCATAGAGCACTATAATATATGTCAGAGCATTTAAAAAAATAAAGTGCATTAAAAATTACCTGTCCTAAAAATGAGAGACTATGGAAACTGTGTTCCAGAGAGCTGAAGCCAAGTTTAATGACTTGCCCAAGATTATACAACTAGTTATAGGTAGAACAAGGATCAGAAGCAAAATTTTCTGACTCTTAATAGAAATTTTGCTGAGTAAGAGAAATTTAAAAGCTTAGAATATCTATTTGATCAAAATGTTAAGCTCCTGGCCTCCACTAGTTCACAGAGTGAAAAACAAACAACCTTGCTGCTCCTAAAGGAAATAATGTCACACTAATGGTAATTTGGGGAAAACATTAATAGAGATTTTGAGACATTTTATATGTGTGTTTGCCTTCTTTCTAGTTTTAGTACATAGAAATGATACTGAAAGAGTCAAAACCCATCAAGCTATTATTTTTTTAAAATGAATCCTGGAAGAAGGGAATGTTTAAGGTAAAAAATAAGTACTGAGCAAGATTGACAATCTGAAAGGAATTCATTTTTACAGTTTCTAGTATATTCACTAACTAAAAGCATAGTTCTAAAGAATATTTTATAAATTGTTAATTTGGGGCAGTCATACAAGCACTTAATAGTTATAGAAGTCACAATATATTTAAAATTGTCTATTGAGGGGTTGTTCAAACAGTTATGGGAAGCACTGATGTAGTGGCAAGTGTAGAAATAGAAAAATGTAGAACAGATCCTGTTTTTTCTCACATAAATTTTTACCATATCTTTTTTAGAATGTTTTCTCTTTTTTTCTTCTTTCCACTTCCTCCTTTTCCTTGGCAGCATAGGACAAGGAGGAAGAAGAGTAAAAATCAAACCTGCTTTAGTGAAAGGCAAATCAAATTTATAACAAATTTATTGTAAAATGTATTTTTGTCAACGCATATAATCAAATGCTCACATAAGAATTCATCATAGATTAATTCATTTTGATATCCGAAAATACTTATGTGATATATTTAAATTTTGATCTACTTCATGTTTCTTTCTTAAATGTGGAGCCTTAAGATGTCATAGAAATAAACATATTGATTTACTTTGTTCATCGTTTGCATATTTTTTGATGTGTTGTACTGTTGTTGCTTTGGACCTTAGAAAACAATGCATTCCAGTTCTTTTATTGATAGAAGTGTGAACTTCAATGCTTCTGGTCCACAGTTATGACCACCTTTAAAATTTTTGTTTCAATTTTAAATACATAAAACACTAACTTGGTCCAAGTATTTGTAGAGGCATGCAATATACATTAGTTGGGTTAGACATCTGCTAGATGGGTTAGATTGATAAGGTAAGAAAGTATACAAATTTTCACCCTTGATATGTTAAATGACAGGAGAAGGGTGTTCCCCAACATTTTTCTTACTCTTTTACTGAGATTTCTTTAAAGGAGAGGCTAATTTAGACATCTTTATTTCATTTGAAGTGCACATAAATCAATTTTCAAAATGTATAAACAAGTTTGTATTTGTGTGTATGCATATTCACCATTCACATATTCTAATGACCAGGTTATTTAAAATTTGTTTTGACCTGTTAATTCTATCTTTTTTCAACTCCAGATGAAAAGAATGGTGGTTGCTTTTACTGCATATTTATTTGAAGAGAAAAATGCCATAAGAATTAGCAAATTAGCCAAGTTTATTTAATAACCAAGCTCTCTTTAAAAAGCATCCTTAGCTCTAAAACTGCCTAATTCTAATTGGATTAAAAACTCAATCTACATTACTTCTTTATGAATACTTGATAGAGTTATAGATGTCTTCCAGGTTTACTCATATGATTCATGGTTAAAAAATTTAAGAAAGATTTTTTTATTCTTTGCAACTTCATAAACCATTTCATTCTACAAGTAAAATGGTGTCATAATAACAGAAACATCTCATCTTCTCTCAAGAACACTTGTTCATTTCTTTATGAGACAATTTTAGGAACACCAAGAAGTTTCAGTCTTTTTTTATTATTATTTGGTAATATTTTCCTTTAAATATTTATTATTGTTCTTAAAAATATAGAACATTTTTGCATTCCTACTTACTGTATCTAGCTAAATTTTGATGCTCATAAAATATAAGGTGAAATATATAAATATTTCAGAGAAAAATATCTTTATAGATTTTTTTGAAGATAACTTTTATTTTTTAATTCTATTGCTTATACTACTGTGCCCATTTTAATTTCTTGAGTAATCTTTTTTACATTAATTCGACCTATTTCTTATACTGATACTTAGGTGGTTTATATTTCCAGTAATGATCCTAAAACAATAGTTCATCTTGACCTGATTCACTGTTACCAAAACCTCTACTCATCCATTATGGCAACAAACTGAATGTTCCTAGAGACTCAAGTTGCCTTTTATTTTGAATGGGACAGTGTTTCTATAGCTTTGGGTGTATGTAGTGGAATCATGTCCTACTTTTTAATTTCTTTCTTTTTTAAACAACACTTAATAGAATTAAATATTCTTATTAGCATCTAATGATGCCAGTTCAACATGTTTTGCTATGAAATATATTTAAGATACTTTTAAGGGCAAATTTAAAAATCTTATCTTAAGTACATATTTGTCATGATTCCCATACTGGAAGTTCAGTGTTTGAATTTTCATAAGGGAGTCCACAAATTTGTTGCAGTCCCTCTTCTGATAAACTTGTCCATCTATTGTTCGTTATGTTCTCTTGGGGGCTAAAAATTGTTGTTTAATAACTCTCTGTCATGTGTGTTTCTGATTCATAAATAAAGCATGTGTAGATCTAGTAATAGTTTTGGGCAGCTGATTCTGTTTGGAGCTAAGGGTAGCACAAAGGACAAATCTCTGTTCCAGTGTGTTTTTAGTTGGTGAGTGTATATTCCAGAGGATGTAGGAAAGAGCTTGGTTCTTTAGATTATATATCATTATATTTAACTTATGAAATACAATTTCAATTGTATTAAATGATTTAAAAAGTGATGGAGAGCAGGTTTTCTGGAATTAGGCATACCCAAGTTCAGTCTCTGCATCTTCACATCTTACCTGCTGTGTGATCTTGGGAAAATAGCTTAATTCCTCTGAATTTCATTATTCTTATCTTTTAAATGGGAATTATAATATTTAAACCACAACTGGTTAGTCTAAGGATTAAATGGGATCATTGCTGGCAGGCAGTGAGCACATAATGCTAAAAGTTTGCCTAAGTCATTAGAAGAAAAATTTGTTCTTTTTGTATTTCTGATGATAGATAATTTAATTAATTTTAACAGCAAAAAGAATTTCTAGGGGGGAAAAAAAGAATGTAATCTACATGGCAGCAGCCACTGAAATTTGAAAGTTCAGTGTTCCAAATTCATGACTTCAGAATTACAAGAGATTTTTAGAAAGCTTTATTTAGACCCATCTCTCATTTTGACATTTGTAAACTGAAAACAAGTAAGGTTAGATTTCCCCAATGTCAACATAAGTTGTTACTTGTGGAACAATGGCTGACTTCCAAATTTCTCAGTCTTAGCCCAGTTCATTTTTATTTCACTGATATTCTACCATTTAAGGTTTAATGGCCTAAAGTTTTGAAATGAGTTTTCTTTCACTGGGAACTTATTTCTACAAAGTAAAAAAACAATTTGACCTATGTACAATTGAATGACTAAGTTGCAGTTATGGGCTCAACCAATTTGTGACAAAGGTTTCATTTTATTGGAGCCAAAGTTCTCTGAGTTCATTAAGAGTTTTGGTAATTCTTGATAAATTGTTATGCAGAATGAAATCTATTGAAATATTGTATTGAAAACATAGTAACATTAAAGGTGAAATAACAGTACCTGCCTGACCTGCTGTTTTATGATTTCTTTCTCTGAGTGTGGTAAGTTGGAAACATTTTACCCCCCTCAACAAGACCCAACACACATACATGAGCACAAAGAGATTGCAAAGTAACCTTGTATATTTAGGAGACTGGAAATGCCAAGAATAAACACCGGGCAATTAAGGTAACATTTCAACCTTAGAAGGAAGTGCATTAACTCCTTGAGCTCTGACTAATATTTTGCCATATGAAATAAAATATGCCACAACTGGACAGAATAAAATTCTTGGCATTCAGATAGATTGTTAGAAGAGAAAATATGCACATACAAAGAAATAGCTTTATGGATGACTTTCCGGTCTCCCTCGTACCTTCTGGAAGCAGAAAGATAGATGAGAAGACAGGTGACCTCTCCTAAAAGAGCAGCAATGATAACTGCATCTCTGTCTGTCCTTTTACTCAGAGGGAGCCACTTTTAAATCCTTTTAGCATTTTTAAAAATACACCTCCATGTAATTACTCAAGGACAGAATTTCAGTTATTCATATTATTTCTCTATCCAAATAAGCCTCTCTCTAGATACAGATAGATTGATAGGCATATCTATTTTATTTTTTATTATATAGCACATGCTGCATGGCTAAGAGTACAGGAGAGTAATGAAAGCAGCCTTCTAAAGCCCAGTCCTCTATACAATGTCCAGTCCTTTTATTTCGGAGGAAACACTTTAAAATCTTTTAAGTTTTTATTTTTAATACTCTCCTAGTATTTACTTGTATAATATATATCAAAAATTTAATTATAATGCTATCTATGATTTATCAGCTTTAAAAACATTAACTTGGAAACATGAAGATTTGCTTGGTTTTTGTATTGCCTTCCTGACATCCTCTCCTATTCCCCTCCTTCACCTCACAATATAGTTATATATATCTTTTAAGTTCCTCCCATACATACGTTTAAACTTTAGTTTACTTTCATATCTTTTCCTATTCTATTAACTATAAATAGTGTCTCTTGACACTTGCCTTGTCAGATGAGATGGCATCTCTCTTCTCTTACTCCTAACTGCCAATTTCCATTATTTCTATGTTTACTATAAATATATATGTGTATGTGTGTGTAGATATACATGCATACACACATAGCTATTTGCTTTACCAATTGTTTAATACTAAAATTTGAAAAATCAATAATTGGTGTTTACATTAAATATGTATATATTGTTTTCTAAATAGTCTTAATAGGGTAGTCCTTATTTCCTTTCTATGTAGCTTTGTGCTTTCCAATTGCCTTTATTTTTTCCCTCACGTTATTTGCCTTATTATCTCCATAAATTCTCAAGAGTAAATCAAATCTCCAGAATCCCCTTTTTTCCTTGATATCTGTTTCCTTGTTCTCTGTCCTCCTGCTTCCATCTACATTGACTGGTTCAGCTGATATTTTTGGATGCCCATTTATGAAATTCCAGGGCTGGAATCACTATTTCCTATATTGTTCTTCTTGGTGTATCCCCTTGTTTTGCTCCAGAACCACATCAAGGAACTTCCTGAAAGAAAAGGAAGGGCAGGGGGATATAGAGGATATGAACTTCCTGGGATAAAAATGTTTAAAACATATGCATGTGTAATAATGTTCTATTTTACCCCCTCTCCTTGCCCCCCCCCACTTGATTGACAGTTTGGCTGCAAATAAAATTCTAAGTTGAAATAATTTTCTTTAAATTTCAAATCTATTAAGTTCATCATTTTCCAGCATCTATAAGAAATTTGATGTTGATTTAATTTTTTGTTGTTGATGGTGACCAATATTTTTTCTTTCCAATGGGCGGGCCCTCTTTTAGTGAGAACAGGAAGCTGGCCATGTATTATGTGCACACTACATATAAGTACTGAAAAGTCTTTGTTCTGGAATTCTAGTGATCACACTAACTTATCTCAAGTTTCCCCATACAGTTCAGTTTCTGTTGAGGTAATGTGATGTAGCTGGAGTAGAAGTGGACTGATGAGAGCCACTTTCAAATAATACTACTGTTTTTCAACCTAGGTCTCACTCCTACTGTCTCTCATACCTGAGGTTTCAAGTCCTAAGACTTTTATTTGAGGGGAGAGGGTTCTGTGGATAAATTAAGCTCTATTTTTGCTTAAAGCCTTCCATGTATGCTGTAGTCTTTTTCACCCACTTATATCAATTAAAATCCTGCACTTGCTTTTCATCATTCAAAAATTTGGTCAAGTTTCTTGCCTGGGCATACCTCTTATTTTTAACTATCTTATGTTACTTAAGTTTTAAAATCTTTTCATTTTTATTATTTTAATAATATCTAAGGAAAGAATGGAGATAACTCTGTGTACATGCTTAGTCCTTGGATGGTAAATCAGGGCATCATATTTAAAATATGATCTTTCTTTTTAAATAGGAGAAAATACTCGAGAGTAACCAGTATCTGGGAATGAAGGAGTCTTGTAATGTAGATATTACCATAAAAAGGTGAAGCTTGAGACTCCCAAACCAAACTTTACCAGTTCCAAGATTTGCAAAATATATATTTTTTAGTTTTCTTCTTGGGAACATAGTGGGGGCAAGGGACATTGATATGGAGAGTTTCACTATTTTTTCTTTTTTTGATAAATTTTTCAAACATAACAAGTTTATTTTGTATAGAATTTTAAACTTTGTCCTTGATAGTTTAATGTTGCTTAATATTATTATTGAAACCTTAGTTGAAATAACTATATTTGATGACTACATTAAAATGATATTGACAACAGATTTTGGAAGTCGTAGTCCTGGTTCTATAATTTATTTATACTGACTTGGGCTTATCACCAAAGACATTGAAAACACATTTCATGGAAAGATATTCTTTTTTCCCTCATATTTTTCTACACTTTTTATATTTAAGTTTTTATTTAAGTATAGTTGGTATTCAAATTTATATTGGTTATATTAGTTTCAAGTGTTCAGTATAGTGATTCAACATTTTTATACATTACAGTGTGATCACCTCACTAATTCTAGTAATCATCTGTCACCATGCAAACTCATCATGATATTATTGACTACATTCTCCTTTCCCTTTTCATCCATCCTCTCACTGCCTGCATTCTGGTGACCATCCCTTTGGTCCCTGTTTCCGTGAGTCTGTTTTCGTTTTGTTTTATTTGTTTTGTTTTTAGATTCCATGTATAAATGAAACCGTATGGTATTTGTCTTTCTCTGCCTGGCATTTCTTTTTTCTTTGTTTTTTTTTTCTGTGGGATCCTAAAAAATCTTCTTCACTGTTTTTTTTTTTTTTTTTTTTTTTTTTCCCTTTTTTTTTTTTTTTTTTTTTTTTTTTTTTTTTTTGTTATCCCATTTCTGTGTTGTTTATGTGTTTCTTTTTTCTCCAGTCTTTTCAGTATGATTTCTGAAGTGAAGCCTGGGTTCATTTTATTCAATGAGGACTTTTCGGACTCACTGAGATTGGCCCAGAAAGCAGACTGACAGCAGTATTTCCCATGACTTTGCAACCTCTTCTCAAACAATATTACCTGTGGAAAAAGTTGAACGCAGTTCCTCACTGTGATTTTGCAGTACATATCTTATCAGTTAACAAAACAGAGTCCATCAGTGCTTAGATAAAACCCTGGGAATGTAATGATCAAATAGTGAGAAAACAAAACAAAGCAAGTTAACAACAAAAAATTTGAGTAATGCAGGCCACAAATCAACCTGTTGGCCTAAAATAAACCTCTTTTATTTCACTTTGGTTGACACATTAGTGTGGAAAATGTAACTTACAGGCAATGAGAAAACTAATTGACTTTTTACTCTGTGTGTGTGTGTCCATGCGCGTGTCTGTTTGGTTCTATTTTTCCTCAGACTAGCAGTCAAATAAAATGAGAAAGGAAAGAAAAATAGAACATTAAGGATACCTTTATGATACAAGCATGGTTCCTAGTTTTCCCTTGAAGGAGAAGCAAAAAGAAAAACTGAAATTACTTCTTCTGCAGTGAATGGTCTGGAAGTGGTCAATTCTCAGTACTTGAGCTCACAGCAGCATTTGATAAAGGTGATCACTCCCACTTTCTTGTACTACTCTTCAATTGACCTCCAAAAGATACAATCTACTTTTCTTTTAAACTTTCTATTCCCCATTCTCAATATCATTTGGTTTCTTTCCGTCCATCTTTAAAAGCTTAATTTTCTATAATTCTCCATTACCTGACTTCTTTATCTTAACTTACTTCCTAAATGATCTCATCTGATGGTGTTATATTCTATCCTAAAGATAATACTCCAAAATTTATTTTTCCATTGTTGATCTGTCTCCAGGACCCTAGAGTCCAGTATCCAACTGCCTACTCAGTCTATTTAAATTGATAACCAATAGGCAACTAAATTTCACATTTTCAAAACAGAATCATTATCTTCCTTACACTTATTATTTTCCTGTTTATCCAACTATGAATAAGATACTATTTGCCTAGTTGCTGTTTCCAGTGACGTAGGAGCTATTCATGAATCCTCACATTCTCTTACACCTTACAACTAATCCATCAGCATTGGTATTTACTCTCAAAAATCTATCACTTGACCAACTTTTCACACCATTACTCTAGTCTAAGTCACTATCATTTCTTACCTAGACTACTGAAACAGTTTTATAACTAAGTTGGTCATTCTACTTCCTGTACCCTAAGTAGATTTTTCTTATAGCTTCTGTAGTGTTCTTTTAAATTTAATTGTGCTATAACCATGCTCAAAGTCATGTCATATAAAATAAACCCTCTCATGTTATCTTAGTCTAGTGGGCTGTACTTGACTTCACCACTGCTAACCTCTTTGACTCTCTCTCACACATTCCTGCCACCCCAGAATATTCTAGCATCAGGGCATTTGTATTTGTCATTCTCATGGACTGGAATACTTTCTTCAGTTCATCACATAACTCAGACCCTCACTCCATTCAGGTCTCTCTTCAAATACCATCTTCCTCAGGTAGACTATCTCTGCCAACCCGATCCAAAATAGTCCCTCCATCCCCCAGTCATCTTTATCATTTATCCTGCTTACTTTTCTTCACAGCCCTAATTACCCCTTTATATTTACTTGGGTTTTTTGTTTTTGTTTGTTTGTTCGTTTGTTTGTTTTTGCTGTACCCTTGCCACTATCACAATATCAAGCTGGCAATAAGTTTTGTGGGGTCAAAGATTTTATCTGTCTTGAACACTACTGTACCCAAAGTACTTAAAAGTATTTATTGAGTTCATGAATGGATATGGAATACATGAATACATGAATGGAAAGTAGGGTCACATTACCTACTCTGTAGTGTACATAATAAGAAGAAATAGAATAATTTTCTCCAGGAATTGAAATAGATGTTTAGGGAGCCATCAGAAATAGATAACCAATATTCCCTGTGCTGTGTATGATTTGTAAAATCATTTTTTACTTTTACTACACTGGTGAGAAGGAGCAGTTTATTGCTTATTAAGTGTTTAGCACTTTACAGAGGTCATTCCATATAATTACCACAAGAATTTAAGAATTAAGAATTATGGTATTATTTTCATTTTATACTCAGTGGAACTGAGGAGTGAGTACGTGTGTAAATGTGTGTGCATGTGCGTGTGTGCGATTCTGAGATCCTGACAGTTGGGCACTATGTAAACTAAAAATATGCCTTCTTATCCTTTCTTATTGTAGTAACTATAAGTAATTTAATTCAGATAATTTCTAGAAAATAAGAGTAACTGATCTTACCAAACTGAGTTAAACCTATTAAACTGGCAAATATGGCAAGATTTTTTTAAATGTAATTTAGTTTTTTTTCTATACTAAATGCTTTTTTATAAGTAGGGGAAAATAATATTTATAAGTTGAGGAAAGGTGTGTTTCACATAAGCAAATGTTGCATAGAACTAAATCTTTGCCTATAAATGCCAAAAAGAATGGATGCCGACTTTATAAAAGATAAATATCTTTAAAAATAACTATTTTATGTTGACATTCTTGTTACACTTAAAGAGGAAAATAGAAGAGGTGAACTAATGAACTTTCATAGCACATACATATGTTTAACTAAAAGAGGTAAACTAATAAGCTAATTTTGGTATCACATGCATATATTTAGAAGTATATATTAATATATGTATATATACTGTGTGTATGCACACACATACACACTCAAGTTTCTATAATTTTTTTAAATCATTACTTTTATTTAGTTTTTTTTTGTTAAAAATTATTTTCTAGCATAACCACCCCCTAATTCTGACTACTCCTTTTTTTTTTTTACTACCTTTCCACCTCTGTATCCCTTTTCATGACTTTACCAGTACCTGTATCCATACTTGCTACGTGATCGTCTAACATGGCCACTAGTCATTTCCTTTACCCTTTTAAATTTATTTTCTCTCTCTCATAGTCCCTTTCTTTGGCTAACTTTTCTCATTATGCAATTGGATTTAATGTTTCCATTGAATAGAAAGTTGTTCACTAATAAACCTGTATGTCTAAAAGATTGTTTTTGTTTTAATTTTAAAAGTAAATTATTTGAATATCTACGGGGTGATTCAAGGGGGAGAGAGCAAAAGAAACAAACAGGTTTGAACAGAGGTTTCACAGAATGTTAGTATAATATATTACTGCTATCTTTTCATGATAGAGGGTGTGTTGTCATGAGCACTGTGTCATGCAGTCAGAAAAAGAGGAGGGATGGTGCTGCTGTAAGGTAAATCAAGAGATAACAATAAAATTTTTCTCTTGCCTGGTGGAGGTGTTTAGGATGTGTTTTCTTTATATCTTCATCCGCCCCTAATTGAGGATGCTTTAAAATTGAATGACTAGCAGTCAAAACGTGTTTGCTTCAAGCTGAGAAGAAAAATGCTAGTGTCTCCGCTTCTAAACTGATTGCGCTTTGTACACAACTGACAGCTACAGTCACTTTGAGTGACTGATAAGTGGGAAGCTTTGCCACTTATCAAGGAATGCAGGCTGAAAAGAAAAGACTAGAGCCGTTTAGATGCTTTGGCATGTTCAAAATAACATCTTACATCAGTCAGACTCAGAAGCACTATAAAAGACATTTAAAATAATGTATATAGAAATGTCATATATGTGTGTGTGTGTGTGTGTGTGTGTGTGTGTGTGTGTGTGTGTGTGTGTGTGTGTGGAGAGAGAGAGAGAGAGAGAGACAAAATTATTTGACAAATAGCTGCAAAGGGGTGAAAGAAAAGTGTTGTTACGGGTCAATATTTGTGAAATGAATCAATGATTAAATAATTTATACACATTTTGATGAAATTTACCCTTAGTTTGAAACATCCAAATTTAAAATTATATAACCATAGTGCTCTACCTTTATTTATGTAAGCAGCTATCTTTGACCAAATGAATGCCTTGAAGCACCTGAATGACAAAAATATCATCCACTTATGCAATCATTTTCACCCTGAGGAAGAACCCACATTCCCATCCCCTCCTTTTTGTGTAAATATTTAATATTTAAAATACATATATAAAATATAGTTATATGTAACTTAAACAGCATGCTTATATAATAAAATAGGATTGGATATGTTTCTTTTTATTTTAAACATAATTTTGAGACTATGCTAATGAAAGAATATTCGGATTCACTGAACTAATTTCTACACATAGAAACTTCTGAAAATGATGGTTTGTGTACTCAGTTATTAAACTTATATGTGTAGTGCATGTATATCCTACTCTAAACTTTGTAGAACATACATATTTCAAATATTTTGTTTGTCAATTAACATGAGTTATTTGTTGTTGTTGTAGTTGTTTTGTACTTTTTGGACCTCTAATAAGAGAGATGAAACATACCTCATTGATTTTTAACCTTTCCATGAATGCCATGCCAGGCGTATATATATATACATACATACATATATATTGTATATATACATACATATATATATATACACACACACATACATATATATATATACACACACGTGTGTGTATATATATATATGTATGTGTGTGTGTGTGTGTGTGTGTGTGTGTGTGTGTATACTTTTTTCAGTTTGAAAACTCATAAATACCCTGTTTTTGTCAGACCTTGTGTCCCAATTTTAGGTTTGGAGGTAAAGCCACAATAACCATAGTCAGAGGTAATGTATAGTCTCTTCATAATTTAAGGAATGGCCAACTGCATGCTTAAGGGGTATAAGATGAAATTTTTTACTCTTCTCAATTGCTGTAGGACTGAAGACTACCGATGTTTACATGATTGTAAAAACTTTTGGGTATGCTCAAAGGTAATCATTTGAGCATGATGAAGAATGTGTTTGGACAATATGGTCCTCAAACCAATCTGTGAACTGCTACAAGTCCTCAATGAGATAAGGAGCTTTCCAAGCTCACTTAAATCCACTGACTTTTTTTTTTAAGGCAAAACTTACCTGATGAAGGAGTTTGCTAGTTTACATCCTAGTACAAGCTCCTGACCTCATCACATTACTTTGAGTAGTACTAAATTAAAACGCTTTAATCAATAAAATAATTAATATGGAAAATTAGACTTTAGAGATGACTTAGTCCAACTTTTTCTTCTTTTGTAGATGGAGAAGATATGGTCCAGAAATGATAAGGGCTATGTTCAATCCCCTAAGTAAACAGATGTAGACCCTGGTCTCTTAATTCTGGTTAATTTAAGTCCTGGTCATATTAAATAAATCAAGATCCTTAGCATTCCTGAATGCAAAATGAGCACCAACTCTGCAGAGCTCATCAAATAGAGTTTATCACTTTATCTGAAATTTGAAACAGATATTATGTTTTTTGCTAAAGAAATTTGGAATATTTGAATGTTTTTATTAAAATTGTGAATGACACAACACATAGGAGAAAACAATAAAGAGATGTTAAATTCTGATTCACTAAAATTATTAGTATATCATTTTGGAAAGCATATGTATGAAAATTTCTTAACACATATTTCATTGGTTCATGATGGTTCTTAATTTTTTTAAAAAAATTATCATTTTTATAGTGAACTAGTATCTCTGCTTGAACCATTTTAGATCAAAAGTTATAACAACATATTATTGGAGTTTATAAAGTAAATAAAGAAGCAAAAAGTTGATGCTCTAGGTTGAAAATAATGTCTGACGAGCTTCTCCAAAAAAAGTATTTTTTTGATAAACAGTAGCTGAGACTCTTTTGAAGTAAAAATGAAATATTTTAAAGGACCTCTTTGATTTCTAGATATATTTTTAATACCTAAATTAATAAATTAATATATTGGCAAAGGAAAATATTTTCCCATTATGCAATTGGTATTTTTCCCATTGCAAAATGATGCCTATTCCTCATCCTCCCCATTTAGAGTATTTGATATACTTCTGTCATTTTTTAAAGCTTTATCTTTCAGTCTCCTCTTGTTTTAAAATATCTTATTTCTGTTTTGTTCTCTAACAAGTGCTTCATTCATGTAAGGGAACAGAAAAGCAAGATCTTTTCTCTAATATCTTTATCCCTTGAGACACTGAGTGAAGTTTCTTTTGTAATTAAAAAAGGAGGCTACTGCTCTTAAATGCATTACAAGCACAATCTTGAGGTCTACAAGTACTTCGATCCACACATCATTGCTTTAAACTGTCTTCTCTTTAACCTGTCTTCTGCTATCTCATATCTTTTTTTTTGGGGGGGGGGCATTGTCTTTTACCCAGCTGCTTTCTCCCAGTTATTCCCATGCTTGACACAAACTCATTCCTAGATGGCAGATCATTTCAGTGAGAATTTGGGAGAAAGAACACAATGCAGAAATAGCTATCATATGTTATTTTATACATACCTTCTTTTAAAAAAAGTACCCTGATAGGATGAAAATGCTAATAATTTTTAAAATCAAGGAAGAGTTTAAGTATCTTGTGCCTCTTACTTCTGGAGTAATATTATTTCTCTTATGTGGCCTCTATAGAATACAATGTTAATACATGTAAACAAAATTTGACTTTGAGTAATGTAGCAATTAGGTTTTAATTCATATAGTAAATCTGTGCTCATCCATATCATGACACATTTCAGGCAGATATCTGATGATTTTCTCCTTCTATAGTTGTAATCATAGACATAACATGACAAGGCTCTACCACAGGGGAAAGGTAAATGATAAAGCCAGTTAATGGAGAGTCTTTGGTTATTTATAAAGAAAATCGAGATCACGGTATTTATGAAACGTACTGAAGTCCTTAAATGCTTATATGCTGTTGCTTTGCCTACTTTGTGAAGGTTATTAATGGCTTCTGATGCTAAGATATGATACTCTTCCTCATTTGGTACTTTTCCTTTTTTTTTATCGGCTTAAATTCTCAGAGCTCTGTTTTATCTAAACTGGGAAAGAAGTACTATTCTCTAAGCTTTTTCGTACCATATTCAGGGCCACATAGAGTTAATATTCCCTTTTAGCCTTTCTCTGTTTATCTTTATTAGCCATTTTTGCACTCTTTCTTTTTTTAAATCTTTTTAAGTATTTGATTGATTTTCTTCATTTTGAGATTTAATCAGAGAAAATAGAAAAATATGAAAAATATTTCAAATTAACACTTTGGCATTTTGGAGGTTTTGATATGGACTAATATGTAGCAAGATAGTACCTGGAAAATGGAGACAGAAAGACTTAGGAAATTCAAAATTATCAGCATTTTCACAGGAGAAGATGAAAGGATTAAATGTGGTTTGTGAAAATATTTTATTTTGTAACAATCCCAGTTCAATTTAGATTAATCTTCTGTGATATAATTCTGCAAAGTCTCTGAAATTATGGATTCTAAGATGTTGAAGCTATTTGTTCAGTCTTTTTTTCTAGATATAAAGATTAGGAGAGGAAGTTTGGTTCTTATCTTTAAGAGTTTTACAGCTTCAAAATGAAACTGAAATGCCTACATGAAGAAAGTTCAAGGAATGTTTATATCCCAGAATAATTACCCCAGTTCATTATGTAACTTCTCATTGTGAGTTCTGAAAATATTAAGAAGTGACAGTATACTAAATTTTTTTATTATTTTCTATTTGTAATCTCTACCTTATAAACAAACACATGTTTATAGCTTTTTCTTGATTCTTTTGCATAAAGATTTTAAAAATTAAGTATCTTGGAGTATGTCTTTGACTTTTAAGGATGCTCATGACATGTTTAAGAAATTTTATTTTTTTTCTTAGTAATCATTCAGACAATAGAGAAAACATTATAATTTACCTATTGAAGTCATGAGGAAAAAAATTTACTAAGGAAAGATATACCAAGTTAGGTAGACATCTTTCCCCAGCTCCATTGACTATTCAGATAACTGCAATATAGTTACAGGACTTTTCTTCTTATAGTACTGCTTTAACTATAGCAGAAACAAAAAATAACCTCAGGATGTGTTGCACTTATTTTATTACTACTTGTTCTTTCTCTCCACCTTGACCACTATTAAGTTTTATTCTGTTCTGGCTGTGTTAAGCTATACTAAATGTCAGTGGGATGTCTGCCCACATCATCTGTTATAATGATCTGTTCCTACTCATAGAGACTCATTCACTGAAGCTCACTTTTTACAATCCTTCATATCCACCTGCTTGCATAGGAAATATAATTCTCCCCTTATGCAACCTGAGCTGGTCTTAATAAACATGATGGTGAGAAATGCTACAGGCCTCTTTTCTGTTCAGTATTTAATAACTTGCTAAAAGTGAAAGAGCAGTAATTAAGAATACAAATGCTTGTTATTGGTGGGTTGTTACTGAGACAAAAGAAAAAAGTCAAGGTTGAGGACTAAAAAGGCATGAAATATAGGTTATATTTTCTAAACAGTTTTAATTCATAAGTTGTAATTCATTACAATGTATATAACTAGCACAAATGGAATTTTTTGGTTTTTTAAAGTTCAGTTAGTGTGTTTACATATCCTTGCAAAGTTTGAGGGACCTCGGGGTACTGTCAATTAGATAGGAATCAAATATCTCAGATATTCTGCACAACTATATTCTTGTCACCTTGTAAACAATGCTTATATGTTACTAAGATTTTTAGAATTCTGTGGGAAAAGCCAGTAAGATAACATCATTTATTACAATTAAATAGAAAATGGTGGTTTATTTTCCCCTCTGTTTCATATCATTACTCTAAACTTAAAATTTGAGTACTCAGCATCTCAGAAAGGTTTTTTTTTTGTTTCTTTCTTGATTGTTTTTCCTCTCTTTTCCCTCTAACAGAGCATAAGAAAAAAAACAAAATTATGATACTTTACACTTGATATCATTAACTTTAATTTGTAGAATACATATTAGTATGTAGATATGTATGGTATCTAAAGAAATTTGCTTGATTACAACCTAATGTTATGCTTCACATCACACTTCATTATCATATGTATGAAACAGTGAACGTGTCTGCCCATTGTCCAGAAAATGGTCTGAGAAAACTATTAACTCTTCCACAGGATTTATTTATTTATTTATTTTGGGAGGTATTATTAATAAGAGCAAATGCTAGCCTTCAATGTCTTTGTTGATTTATATCTCTGAATTAACTCTGTCCTTAGTCAAATTGAATTCAGATATAAGCCTACTTTCTAAATATTTAAGGCTGTTTATATATAAGCACACAGTTATATGATTTATTAAAATTTAATTTTAGTTGCACAATAAGTCACATTATATCTTATATGTTGCATAATTAGGGTTTCTCCATATCTTTAGTTTCAAAATTTTGGTGGTCTTGAAAATACTATCATCTCTATGAAGAATTGAAATCAGTTTTTAGTTATGGAAATGTTATCAGGTCTCTGGAGACTAGGAAACAGTTAAATCCAAATTTTATACGATATATTATAATATTACTAATGATAATCATGTTTAGATGATAGTGAGATTAAAGTTATTTAGTTGTTAACTAAAATGTTAACAGTTCTTTGTGGCCAAACATTTCTTTGGAGGAATGATGATTCTTTCCTTTTAATATCACTTATTTGATCTGTGCTAAGTTGCCACATGTTTTAAAACTGATATTTCTGTATAGAATTTATTCTTTAGAAAGACCATATGGAAGCAGTTGATTGCTTCATCATCACAACTGGTGTCTTGCTTCCAGCTGTGTCCAATAACCTGGCATAGCTGTATTTAGTGGATAACTACTAATGTTGTTATTGGTCATAAAAATTGTTAAGGTACTTAGAATAATAATGGGATCTCTGCAGAGTAGGAGTAAGGATATCATATCTATCTGACTTTTAAATGTTACTGACCTATCCTTTAATATAAAATTATTATAAGTGTAAGTTACAGCCATTTTACTTTATTTTAAATACTGTTTCAGAATTTGTTAGCATTTATTGCATCCCATTTCACTAATCAGGTGATATAAAATACAGAGATTCATATTTAGTTATAAATTATAGAAAAAGTAACTTTACCAGTGCCATTTTAGGTGCATTTTTAAAAAACTAGGAAATATGTTTCACAAAAAGACAGTTATCAATTATAAAAAATTACATGAAATTTCACTATACATTATTTATTTACATACAATTAATATAGATTTATCCTTACAGGTATACTTTATATTTTTACATTTGGATTTTTATACTTATTAAATTAACTCAAAGCCAGATATACTTATATAGAAAATAGCATACAACTGTAGACATACTCTTAAAAATTACTTTAAAATATTTCTAACTTCAGTGGTAACTTATAGCATAAAAATTAACCTAATTACTTTTACATTATACTTTAGAGAATTATTTAGAGATAAATTTATGTTATACTATTATATTATAAGTTCATACTATATTTATTATATTATAGTTCATACTATACTTACTTATATTATAGTTCTTACTATGGAATATTGCATAGATACTAAAAAGTGTAAGGCTTAGCAAATGTACCAATCAGGAAATATGACCAATGTATATTATATATTGTTAAGTAAACAGTGCTAGTCATAGAAAAAATATATATTATTTAGCCCCAAAAATTTAAATGAAGAGAGAGAGGGGGAAAGAGAGAGAGGGAGAGAGAGAGAGAGAGAGAGAGAGAGAGAGAGAGAGAGAGAGAGAGAGAGAGAGAGAGAGAGATGGAGATGGAGGAGAACATATCTGTCTCAAATACTGTAAGTGAAACATAAACCTAAAGGAGAACTACATAATGCCACAGCATTCGAGATTCAGATAATACTGATAAAGTTGACATTCCAGAAATCTGCTAGGGCTGCATTCATGATGTTAGACTCTTTATATCATTCAGGGCTGCAAGAAATTCTACATACTTCAGTACCATATATTGGGGAGGTAAAATTTTCATTTACTATTATTAGAACTGCCATTGTAATAGTGTCATAGGCTTGCCACAACCAATTCCTACAAATTTGTTGGCTTACAAACTTGTTGGCTTACAACAACAGAAATTTAGAGTCTGATATCAAGGTTTTGTCAAGATTGCTTCATTCTGCAGGCTCTGAGGGAGAATTTGTACCATGCCTCTATCCTAGCTTCTGTTGGCTGCACAGCATCCTTAGGGGTTCATGGCTTGTAGTAAATATATTACTCTAGTCTCTGGTTCTGTCTTCACACAGTCTTCTCCCTTCTGTCTCTGTGATTCTCAAATATCCCTCTCTATTTTCTTATAAGAACACCAGTGTTCAGGAGTAGGGCCCAACCTAAATCCAGGATGATCTTATCTCTTGATTCTTAACGTAATTATATCTACGAAGACCCTAATTCCAAATAATTTTGGCCATTTTCACAGGTCAAGGGGTTAAGACTTGAACAGTTTCTTTGGGGGACAAAATTCAACCTATTACAGCTATTAACATTATTTGTACATTGTCCTACAGCTATTTTGGATATTATTTCTTTGAGAAAGTATACAGAGTATTGAGTAGAGAGAGAAGAATGAATATATGACTTCCAAGAACACTTCAAATATACAAAACTGCTTTATCATTCCATACATACTTACATTTTAACTTTTGGTCTACATCATGACTACATCATTGTTTTTCATGTGGCAATTTGCAATGATACAGAATTATTATTGGGTAATATAGTTGATAGTGTTCTGAACTTAGCTTTAGTTTAAATCTCTGTCATTTAGTAGTTGTATAAACTTAGAAAGCTATTTAATCTTTTTAAGTTCCAATTTATTCATGTATAAATTCTAGGTAATACTAGCATGTGTAAAGTTCATAATTAATGATGATTATATGTTATAATTATATGTTTTTTCCAAGTGGACTCTGGCTATTTGGTTTGTCCTGAGGTTACAATCAATAGGGGTCTCTTACAGCTTGGCTGCTGAGCATTTGAACATAGCCTATAAGAGTCATTTGTACCTAATCCATATTTGTTCAGCTGATGAAATCTTTACAAATTACCTTTATCATTAAGAAAATTTAAATACCAGTTTTACATTTTTTTATTATTCTTATTATCATATACTAGATTCCTGACCATCTGGAAAGAGAATTGTGTATCTCTTTGGGGCTGTGTCTAATATGTTGCCAAAATATTTGATGAATTCAGTCAAATTTTTAAATAAGAGATCTTGATTGACTAAATTTTTATTGAGTTAAGAGTGGTGGCTGGCATACTGGTATTGTTCTGACATGATTATATCACATGAGAGATGTGAAAACAGGACTCTAGTCAAAAAGAAGAAAGTTTAAATGGCGGTTTTGCTAGCCGGCAGTGGAGTAACATGAGCAATTTACTCTTTCCTCATTTCTAAAATATAGATAACATATCTTTGTTTCAGGTTTATTATGATCATTAGAAATAAATTAAAGCACCAAGTTGGTGCCTAATAAATGGTAGTTAAAAGGGAAATATTAATAGTGTCTATATGGCAAAGATGATGATTAAGAAACAGAATTTCCAATGAAGTGAATTGTTCTATTTCCTTTTGAAGTCAGAGCCAAGATTTGTCATGTTGTGGTAGGAAAATTATCAATATGATATGTTAAAACCTTCCATTTCTGTTTTTTGATTGCAATTACTTCAGGTTCCTGTTCAAATTTTTCTGTTTAGTTTTGTTGACATATAGCTAACATTCCATCTTATGTTTTATAAGCTAAATCAAGTTAATCAGCATATGTTTTCCTAAAACGCATTTATATACAGAAATATATCTGATACATCAGAAGATACAGAAATATGCTTTTAATCTCAAATGTATTAATTAAATACTAGGTTTTGCCTCAAAAATCCATAGCAGATGTGTGCCAACATTGTTGATTTGTCATAAATACATATTCAAATGAATAGTTATTTTCTTTATATAGAGACACACACACTTTGTTTTTTAAAGTTTGACAAATATCATACCAAAAATAAGACAATTTGGCAATTATTAATTGATTGTGCTAAGTTTACAATTGTATGAAAATTCTCCAACTGTATTGTATGATGTGGATTCTTTTATTAGTTTATTTTTTATTTGAGAGGTATATATCTTAAGTAGCAAAATTCTCTTAAAGTGACACTTGATGATATGTCACATTTTTAAAAATAAACATGACAAAAAGGCAAAACAAATATTCTTCAAAGATTTTTTTAAATATACTCTTTGAAAATAATGTACCTCTTTTGTTTTTTATGAGACTAGTACATTTATAATTAAGAGAAGATAGAACTACACACATTGTATTTCTGATTACAAGAATTCCCTGCATTGGTACATCTATATCCAAAGTGATGCTTTTAATAACATATAATTCATGGGAAAAATACCAGGCAAAGTTCTGTACCACATATAATAAACTTTTTCTAATTCAATAAGAGATTTTTTTTTAATTTCACCATGTATGGGTCTGTGAGTTTGTGTGTGTGTGTATTTTTTAAGGGACTTTGTCCATTAAAGTACAATAGAAATAATAATCATCTTAAAACAGGCCTTTCTATTACCAGAATTATGAGAAAAAGCTAAACATTTCATTCTCTCTTAGTTTCAAACTGTTTAAATATTAGACTAAGCAAAACTTCAATTTAAAATTTATTAGTACTAATAACAATACAATTAATATTTTTCTGAAATGAAATTTCTAAAATTCATTCATTTTCTCGCATCAGTCTTACATTCAAGATGTTACTTTATGACTGTATGAATGCTAGAGGGATTTTGTATTTCCCATGCTGATTTAGTTATTTCACATATATAGGTCACAGAAATACACAGACACCATTTACAACTTCTGAAACAGTAGAAGTATTATTACATTAGAAATCCTGTCTACATTAGTGATGTAAGAATAATGTTCTTATTTTCTAAACCCTACATGTCTCTATTTACTTCTACTGGTGTAGAATTAAAGAGTCTTTCTTAAGATTTTGGTCTCTCTTTGGGTATTTGTTAATACATCTGAACCATGAGGATCTTGTTATTTGAATACATTTTTTCATTTTCTTTTTAGGCCTGAGTGTACTAAAGGACACTTCCAAAATTAGGCTTCTTAAAAGGATCTTGAACCTGTTTTGTTTACTCCTAATCACATACTCTGTTGGAAATAGTTCTGGACTTAGCAAGGAAGTGATTCTTAGTCTTAGTCAATACAACAGTCTTTCAACTCTATGAAATAATTTCCGCAATAATGGTATACATTGAAATGGAATGTGGTGTATATAATAGCCAAACCATGTATTAACATTCTGTCAATGAAATATTAATCATAGTAATATGAAAGAGTTCTAATCTTTCAGACTTGTGGTCTATACATAGCTAATGATAATATCTAGTCTCCTGATCACTTAACTTCAAACTTAGAATATATTTTTATATCTTCTTCTTTTCTATAACATGAGTGTAGCGATTTGCCTTCATGATATCCCTTACATCTTTTCTTGTTTTTCCTTTCCTGCTCCAAATTCAGGATTTCATTCTACTCATCTCTGCAATGGCTACCTAACTAGTCTGTCTGACAGTAGTAGTTTTACCTTCTAGTCTACTTTGTACACCCCTATCAGATCTGTGTTAAGAAAAACTCTAATGTCCATCTCTTGCTCAAAAATCTTTATAGCTCCCAACAACCTACAGGGTTAAATGGTTCATTATTAGCCCGTCATTCAGTACTCTGCTATTTGGTGCTAGTTTACTTTTCTGACTTTATATTCTTATTTCCTTTTATTAATTTAATTAAAATTTTATTAATTTAACTTCTGTTGTTTACATTTTATACTCTGGCCTCCATGTTTTGCTCATTTGAATTCCTTTTTATCTGAAATATTATTCTCTATTTCTTCTCATATCAAGTATAATCATATACACTAAGACAAAATTTACATTTTCTGTGATCCATAATATTTTCTTAATCTTCCTAGAACAAAAAATTTCTCAAATCCTATAGCATTTACCATTCTATACTTCTTTATGACCCTACTATTTTCTGCCTTGTGTTACACTTTTTAAGAAATTTTTTGTTTCTCATTGAAAAGAGAATCTTGATTAACTTTACCTTTGTATTTTCACAGTATATATTGGATTATTTTATGAGATGTATGTTAATTACTCAATAAAGACAGTTAAAAAGAATTAAAGTCTTCAGCCACCTCATCTATAAAAGGCTAGTATAGATAACAAAACTTCTATTTCTAAAACTCAGTGACTCTTGAATCAAGAATCTTTACAATCAGTAATTTTTTCAACTTGGTTTTTGAAAATTTGTGCAAATCAATTTTTAAGTTAATTTCTTAAGAACAATGAAATAGCTGCATATTTTGAAACACTTTAGTGTCATTATTTAAAAAAAAAAATCTGTATATTCTGCTCTTATGTCTAGTGTAGAAGGCCCTGGCCTATTCAGAATATAAACTATCACAGCCCTGAATTCTTTCTAGAGCCAAGCTAGAGCCATGGAGGTTTAATCTGACTCACACTCCTGAAACCTAAATTTCACTGGGTGGCCAGTACTAAGGGGTCCAACAAACAGGAATTTAGCAGTTTGCTTTGGTGTTTAGAAGTTATCTTAAAAGTCTTGCCCTATGGTAGGCCAATGTTGATGTCTAGTGCTGACTAAAGATTGGGTGACCTAAAGCACCAGCTAAGAAGCAAAATAAACCTCACAATGAGCCATGGATGCTCAGAAAATGAATCGGCTTTTTCATTAGGACTGAAGAGAAGGCTCATGCTGGTGACTCAGGTGATACTTAGAATAGAATAAAATTTAAATGTAGTCCTATAACCTTACCCAGGTTAATTACTTAATTCTTTATTTTATAACTACATATATGGAGGAAATATGGTTTCTATTACTAGCCATTTGGACATCATAGAGTATTTTTAAAACCATGAGCTAAGTTAAAATGTCTTAGTGTTTTTTGTAACCTGTAACCACATTAGTTGTGAGTTGCCTGTAGTTATAGGCATTCCGCAACTTTTTCAAATATATTTATAATAACATTTGATTAGGGCTAAAATAATCATTTTATCCACAGATAAATAATTAATGTATATTGACATAAAAAATACTGATATAACACTTTATTAAAAATAAAAATTTTCAAATTTTAATGTTTTAGGTTTAAAACAGAATTCCGATAAATAGAAAAAAATTAAATGTTATTTATTTGAATTTCTTTATATTGACTTCGTGTGTTTTAACTTAAATGTTTAGATCCATTTGAATAAATGTATTTTTCTTTAGTACAAAAAATATTTAGATTATTTTGTCATTAAACAATTTAAAAGTGTTCACTTAGCCAGAGATATCATAAAGTACAATATATTTTTTTCCTCTGAGGTAGAGACCTTCTGATGTTTTATTGCTAGTAGGAATTTTGTTTTAAACTTCACAGAGCCAGACATTAGACGTGCTTTCATTTTAAGTTAGTCCAGGATACCCAATCCTATAAGAATTTATCTGCCTAACAAGGTAGAATTTATCCAGCGATTGACTAAATATCTTATTTGTGGGATTTATGTTCATCCTAATAACATTTGGTCTTTAGTTTTAATAGCGTGCATAAATACTAAACATAATATTTCATGCCAGGGCCAGTAATTGAGAAAGATCATCAGATGACTGTAATTTGTACTCTTTTATCTACTTTTATGGCTGACATCGTTCTTTTCCCCCCCTGTATTTATTTGCCTTTTCTTTACTATATTCTAAATTGTTTTTAAAGTGTTACACAGGGGATTATGTCCCTTGGGAATGGGCCATTACATTTTGAATATCAGTGCCATTCCAAGTTATTTCAACCATGGCATTAATCTCACTTAAAGCAATAAAAAGCAAATAGTGGTAAGAGGCAAGATGCATAAAGCATTACTTTAAACAGTTAAAAAAAGATGTTAAATGTTCCCTTTCTAGGAGTTCCTGCAGCTCTTGATACATTTGTGTGCAACTGAGCAAGAGAAAAGTAGCAGTGGGATTATTAGTGGAGGGAGAAACTTACAAGGAACATGAAAAGGGGACCGCTTACATTTTGGCTCCTTTCTTCTTGCATGCAGTTAAAAAGAGAGAATCATTTAAACAAGCTCCTGTAGAACTCTCTTTCATTGGTTTCCTTTCTTACGTAAAGTTACCAACAGGTTCATTCATAAGGTGATCTTGAAGGATGTTTCACTGTCACTGAGCCACAGTTAAGGTGGTTTGTAAAGGGTATCACCCAAGTATAAAGATGCCTGGTAGGAAAAGAAGGCCTTTATACAAAAAGAACAGCAGCCCCTCAGATCTTTGCTTTTCAAACCAGGCAGGTTTCCCCTTCAAAAGATTAATTACAGTAAGGCTGAGAAGATAATCTTGCTGTGTATATGTGTGTGTGTGTGTGTGTGTGTGTGTGTATGCACATATGCACATGTGTATATGTGTGTGTGTGTGTGTGTGTTCCCCCTCCAACATTAGAAAGAAAAAAGGTGTGATTAGTGTGCACAAAGCCTCTGATCAAACCAGCTCAGAGGTTTGTGACAGGAGGTTCAAACATTTTATGGATCACTAGTACTGACAGGTAGATCACACAGGCCTTAAACAGATGTTTAGTGAGAAGATGAATGTGTGAGATCTCAAACATGCAGCGCTCTTTTACTTGGCCACTTTCGTCTGTGAAGTATTAGACATTGCTAAAGAAACCTACTCTTCTAAAAAGAATGAGAAAGTTACTAATAAGCTTCCATTAAATCTCAAACTCTCTTTTATTATCAAGATTTAATACAACTTAGATTTGAAAGTTAGCAAACTTTCTGCACGAATAGATGAATTTGACACTTTACCTTATCGTTTATAAAATGTTCATTAATGAGTTTATGAGTGTTCTGCCTCATTAGCTGTATTTAAGATGTTTAGTTGAAATAGGTAGAATATTTAAAGTAATGTAAACTTAGCCAAAACCCAAAAATGTTCAAATAACAAGTATTTATATTTTTAATATACAATTTTGAAATAACATGGGAGGAAAAATCATAATCATGAAAATATACCAAACATATATATTTAACTGAATTTCCATAGTGAATTGTATATTGTTAATAATTTTACAAATGTTTATAACTAAGAAACGCTATGAATACCCTCTATTTTCTTCTTTGACAAGAAGTTAAATGTATATAATGTGTATGTGTATGTACTTTTATGTGTATAGATGTGTATATATACGCCAGAGCTAAATATCTAGTACCATCAATTATTACTATCATAGAATAATGTGCCCCTGAACTTTCTCACAGTTGTAGTAATACATCTTGCTGGTGGTAACAACTTTGCCTAGGGATCATGATTAATTTCTCTCACCTTATTATAGTAGAATCATACACACTGGTAGAAAGAAATATTCAACTGGTCTTGGCACCTTTAGTATTTTAAGGCCATGGCTCTATGAGAATGTCCCTGTAAATTCTTAGGAAAACATTTATATATGATGGACAATATAAAGGAGAACAATTAATTTTGCATATTTTCTACTAGGAAGTACAGTTGTCATTAGAAAATGACAGTTTTTTAACTCTTTCAACATTAAATTCCATTTAAACAAAATATTGCTGTCAATCTAATTACTAATAGAAAGATTAGAAAACTGATAGAACTAATAGTGAAGTAATAAAATGATTAGTAAATTTGTAGGCACAGAAATTTGTGAAATATTGTATATAAAAGCACTTTAAAATAATAAAAACTTTATACAAACGTAAAATATTAAAAGAGAAGGAGGAATAATGAAATGCAAATAATTTATCACTATAAATGTCAAGGTAGTGCTTAAATGAGGGAGAGAGACTGTTGTGATGGGGGCGTAGGTGAAAGGGTTTGGGGTGATCGTCATATTCTATTTATTGACCTGGATGTTGGTTATAAGTGTGTGTACTTTATAACAATTCCTTCACATGCACATTTGTTTTATGTAGTTTTCAAAATCTATAATTCTGTGTTTTATTTTGTAAAAGAGGTAAGGAAAACACAATTTACCAATAAAATCTCAATTTTTAATTAAAAAAAAGAAAAGGGGAAGGGTGAAGGAAGTAGGAGATGAAAATAAGCAGAAAAGGAAGAAGAAGAATAATCGTTTCATGGAAAGAGCCATGTAGTTCCATCTACTGCTTTCTATTACAGTTATCTAAGACTGCCTCTTAGAAACCACATTATATAATCTCCTTCTGCTATTCCCCTAATTCATTTTTAGTTGTGTTGCCAATCCAGATACATCTTCTGCATTTAACCAATACTAAGTGAAGATAGTACTATGTGCAAGATGCTGTTACTACTCACAGACAATAAAAACATAAGACGCAGTCCTTATTCCTGAGGAGTTTATATGTAGGGGCAAAAGGTACTTCATAGTATTGGAACTTGAAATTGTTTAGAAGTATTTCTCAAGCTACATCGTGGTGTGTGTGTGTGTGTGTATACATATGTGTTTCCTTTGAAAATTAGGGAAAAGCTTTTGATATAAAGCTCAAAATTTTATATTAAAATTTACTTTGTTGATCCATAATTTAGGCTGTTCAAATGTATGCTGAATTTCAGTCACCTTGAAGAATCCATTCTGTTGCAGTCGAATTCTTCGTATATGGGATATCAGACGGGAAACAGTTTTACTTCATCTCATTTTCTGTCCTTCAGCTTTTTCACTCACTGATTTTTTTCTTTAAAAAAAAAAAAAGGAAAAAGAGTTTTTTGTAAGCAACTTTCACAATTATTTCTTACCCAGAGTGTGGGACTGCCTGTTTGAATGTTTCCAAGAAAGTATTGTTCTTATGTGACAACAGGTCAGAAAGACTCTGCATTAATTACACTAACATATGGTTATTAACAGATTCTAGCTCAGGGAGCAATACTTTACAATGTTATCTTCCACATAGTCAGATGTTAGCCATATTGTCAGTGCTGGCAGCTATTGTTTCACTCATTTACTTCACAGAGCTAATTACTCCCTAATAATAACTTTACCTTGGAGTTTTTCACTTGCTTGTGCCAGCAAACCTGTTCACACTACATATGCTAATTATTGGCACTTATTCATTATGTTAAGATAGCTTTAAGTTCAAGCTGTGCAGCCTGGCTTTCGGTATGGAGCCAGCTGGCTGCAAAGTTCCACCTTTTTTTACTAAAGTCATTAAAAGTTTTAATATGGGCCCATCTTGTTCTCTTTACAAGATTCAGTCTTTCAGGAATTCAAATGAATGTGCAGTTACCCATGGACAATTGCAAATTATAATAAGAAGGTCTTTCGTTTCTCTGGGAAATTCTCAAAGCTTGCACTCATCGTGGCCTTTTCTGTTAGAATACGAAAGATGAATTCTTTTACATTTAAAGTATATGTTCACTTTATTTGATTACTCCATACACAAGTATACATGCATGTAAACACACATGCAACATACATACACACACAGGCACACATTCTCTTTTTGGTTCATATTTTTTTTTCAGAAGTTTAACTCACTGCTGGTATTTAATTTATGCATGTTTGAGTGATAGAGAATCTGGAATTTTACTGTTTGTATAACATTCTTTCTCAAGTTTTTTTTTTTTTTTCTTATTTCAGAAGACAGTATTACTGCCAGGGCCAAAGATTCTCCTTGAACTCTATTCAGGATTCCCATCAAAATCAGCAGGAGTTAATATTTAAGTGTTGTTTCAGTCAAAGTAAAATATGGTTTCTCTAGTTTTAATGAACAAATAGCTTCATTTGGTTCCCATCCAAATATAATTAGTAACTACTATCACTCAATTAAATAACCCAACTTTGATGTGTATGAAACAAATGGATTTAGGTGGTAAATTCTGGGAGGAATCTTTCAAAAACTGGAAATGAATATATAGGCAGGCATCAACTCTATCTAAAGGTAGTTTTTATCTGAAACAAATAACTTTAAAAAGAGTCGACCTTCTGATCTTCACCTTAGACATAAGTCTCTTTAATCTTTTGTATTATTTAGTATTATAATGTAGGCACTAAACACAGACATCTTTAATAAACAGGTACTTAATAAAATCTAGTTGAGACATGTATGATTCTATGTGAAAGAGAAAATTAGAAGGCACTTTAGAATTATCTTTTAATTTTAACCAGAGGCAAAGACAAGAGGCTTGAGTTGTGCTTTCTGTTTTAAATTCCATGAGCTAAATCTTTCTTCATCTTCAACATTTTATTACTTGGTAATTTGCTACTAGAATGCTCATGAGTAGTGTTCCTTTTAGCCTATGAGATGCCAACTACCAAGTTCCACTATTTTTCAGAATTGGTGTAATTCGGTATGTTGGGGTGGGGAGGGAATATTTGACAACACCTAGAATTAGAAAATAAACAGAATAGAATGTAATTTTTGTTTTGGTCTGTATCTAGCAGTAACTCCCCGTGGTGGTGGTAGTGGTTGTAGAGAGTCAGTACCAGTTACTAGTATGTGGAGAAGGGGTTGCATGCCATGAAAATACACCCTTACTAGAGGGCCTAAAAATGTTTTCACTGAAATATAACATCTATTAAAGGTCTTGTTTATGTTGTAAATAATTACGTGATAACATGGTTGGCTGATGAGAAACAAGTGGTCAATATTGAGGGAATTAATCATTAACTGCTCGTTATAAGTATTGACCCAAGTTGCAAAATAGACTGTATTTGAATTAATATTATGTTTATAAAGATTAACGAGTCATTTATTGGTTTAATTTTTTAATATGTGAATTATTCATCACTGTGTTCATGATGGAGACAGAAAAGAGTTTGGAGAAGAGGATAAACAATGTTAATAAAAATAACACAAAGTTTAGCTATAACTTAAGAAAAGGATATCTTTTACTAAAAAAAATTTTTCAAGAGACTCTAAAATCTCAGTTTGTATTTGTCATTGCTAATAAAAGTTGTTTGTGAATTTGGGTACTACAATGCCTATGAGCGATAAGAAAATGTGGTTGTTGTGCCACATGTATTGGCAAACATGAACATTACCACAAGTTCTTTTAAGAGTGGCTAGAAAGTTTGTTCAAAGTGCAATTGCAGTTTTTAAGAGCTTTAAATGAGAAGTCTAAATAGGCCACCTCAAATTCCTTGAGATAATTTAAAAATCTATTTGTATAGAGTGAAATTACAGATAAAATAAGTAAAAATAGTTCAATGAAAATAGTAAATTTAAAATTTTAAACCATTAAATTCTCCATAAAATGTTATGACAGAGATATATGTAATATTTTTCTGTTTGAGACTCTTGAAACTTTTATTAACTACCAACCCAATAAAAACATTTACTAAGTACATAAATAGTAGCCACAGTGGACTAAGGAAGACACCATTTGGACTCTTCTCCTATTTCTGGGTAATACAGTATTGTGCTTTTTCATTTGGCTTGATTCATTTTAGAATATGTGTTGCTGAAATTGAGTAATTCTGTCACCTTGATTCTTCTCTATATGTTTGTAGAAACTATTAACCCATCCTTTACCTCATAAAGGGAAAGGTTTGACTATTTTTTATTCTCTCTTTCATGTCTTATTATTTAAAATTTCAGTGACATCTCTCAAAGAGAAAGAAGTTTAGGGAGTTCTTATGGCCAGGAGAGTATGGCTCAACTTTTGCTCCCAAATTATGGGCTTTTACTTGCTGTTGTTTGAAAAACCGACTTCTCAAAGGCTCCTCATGATACAAAACAACTCTTTTCTGGATAAAAATTCTTTTATGCTCTTACATAAATTAAAGGGAAAATTTCAAGATTTTAATATAAGAAAGAAAAACCTCTAAGATGAGTCTAGAACATAGAAGCCTGCACTGTAAGCTATCGTAAAACCTGGCCTTCCCCTGAGGTCAAATACTAATACTAACATTAATGGATCAGAGAATAAGCTTTAAATTACCCAGGAGGTATGGTGGGGCTTAACCTGATATTCCCTCATTATCCTTAGGCTAATTTATGCTATAGTGAGAACAATAACAAAAAGCCCAAATCTTAGAAATTTAAATTTTATTCATCCATTGCCTGTCAGCAACAGATTCGTTCCATATCCTCTTCAATCCAAGATCAAG
This sequence comes from Macroglossus sobrinus, assembly GCA_004027375.1. Classification (NCBI taxonomy): domain Eukaryota; kingdom Metazoa; phylum Chordata; class Mammalia; order Chiroptera; family Pteropodidae; genus Macroglossus; species Macroglossus sobrinus. The sequence goes on along the minus strand of PVKZ01000060.1, from coordinate 978,606 downwards.
GCTTAAGTAGCAGCTCTGGTTTGGGACATAATGACAGAGCAGAAAGGTTATAGAAGAAATATGCAAGAGTTCTTAAGGTTTGGCTCAAAGATGCACCCATCATTTTTTCTCATGCTTTATAAGCCAAAGCAAGTCATATGGACAAGCCTGACATTCCTGGTATGAGAAGTAAAATAGGGAAAGGTTTGACTATTTTTTATTCTCTCTTTCATGTCTTTCGTGCAGGGATTCTTATAAAATAGGGCATCAACTTTTCTTAAAATTAACTCCACCACAAGTCCTTAGGTGTTCAAGTTTAGTAGTGGTCCCTGAAAACCTAACAAAATCAAATATAGGAGGAAAGTATCTCTAATTTAGTTCCCCAAGATTCCACCAAGTAAGATTAAAGAAACATATACTCAAATTAAAAATTGCAGAATGCCCAAAGAAGCAATTCATAAAGAATGAGAGTCACCAGAAACACTGAAGTATTTAGCCCTACCACTCTCAGGACTTCAGGTATTGGAAATGTCATATAAATAATATAAAATAAATATACATAAGTGCTTAGAGAAATAAATGATGAAACCACACAAAGAATAAGCATCAAAAACTCTCAAAAATTAACAGGAATTTTTGAAAATAAACTCAATAGAAAACAAAACTATAATAATTGCAATTAAAAATTCAAAAAGCAGCTTCTGGCTTCTTCCAAGGACTGATTAACCATCCCATCTCAAACAACTAGAAAATAAGACAAAATATATGGAACAAAAGTATTCAGGCATTGAACAGCAGGCAGTTCAGTGTTTCCTAACAGAAAAGCAATGAATGAAGAGAGCCCAATGAATGTCCCCAACTCCCTGCCCGGAGAGATGGGGAGCCTAGGCAGAGCCTAACAGTCTTTCTAAATTGAAGAGACACACAGCAGGTTATAGGAATACCAAGGCAGAAAAAAATAGATATATTTGTAGGACAGAACACTGGGGAGGAGGATAGTTTTACATAGGAGAGAAAAAGAGAAAGACTGATATACTCTCTGGAAATCTGCAGAGGGTTTTTCAGTCAGGTCTTGGCTGAATAGTGATCAGTGCATATGCATGTGAACAACTGATGCCAGGTAAAGAACCTTTGGAAAAGAGCTAGCAGAAATGATAATCCCCAGTTTTCACATGGGGCTAGGATGTAGAAGCTCATAACACATGGGGCATTGAGTCCAGCCTTTGAGAAAGATATTGCCTTAGTTGCAGAACCAAATTAATTTTTAGCTGACAACTCTTCTAAACCTGACCTAAAGAAATTTTTAAATAAGACTTGAAAAAATTGTTTCCAAGTAAAATGCATTCCAGAATAACCCCAAAATTATTTAATGAAATTTCAAAAAATAAAGGCAAAATTCAAAACATTTCTCATCCAATCAAAAAATTAGCATGCATGTAAAGAAGCAATAAAATATAGCATATAATCAGGAAAAAGTCAATCAATAAGAACCAAACCCAAAGTGGCACAGATGTTAGAATTAGTAGACAAAGATGTTGAAACAGCTATTACAAATATACTCCATATGTTCAAGAGCATGATGAGGAAATGAATGGAAAATATTTTTAAAATCCTAGAATGAACTTTAAGAGATGAAAAATACAATATCTGAGATGAAAAATACACTGAATGGGATTACAAATGGCAGGTGATGAGATGAATGCATTTAAAGACATAGCAATAGAAACTATTCAGAAATATAAAAGGAAAAAAGACTAATAAAAACATAGTGAGTTGGGGCAGGGGTTAAAGGAGGCAGAAAAAATATTTGAAGAAATAATGCCCTTAAAATTTTATATTCTTTTATGCACCATGAACCTATATATATAAGAACCTCAGTGAACCCCAAGCAGAGAAAGCATCATCAAATTGCTGAAAAGCAGTGATGAAGAAGTAACTTAAAAGTAGCCAGAGGTAAAAGACATATTCCATACAGGAGACCTTAATCCTTATACTATATACAAAGTGGTATAACATTATTTAAATAGACTGTGATAAATTAAATAGGTGTACTGAAAAGCATGAAGCATCCAATAAAACAAAGTGAAAAGACACACCTAATAAGCTAATAATGGAGATAAAATGCAATTGTAAAAAATATCCAAACCAAAGAAAGAGAGATAAAAAGAGAACAAAGAACAAATGAGATAAATAGAAAACAACAAGATTGTAGATTTATTCACAATTATGCCAGTAATCACATTAAATGTAAGAGATCTAAACTAATTAAAAATCAGGGAATTCTATTAAATTTTTAAAAAATAAAATTAAGACCCACCTATATGTTGTCTGCAAGAAACAACTTTAAATATGAAGATACAAATAGGTAGAAAAGGATTAAGAAAAGATATACCAAGTTAACACTAATCAAAAAAAAAAAAACCTGGAGTGTTTATACAATAATAAAGTAGTTTTAAAGAAGACATAAAGAACTGTAGAGATATACAATGTTCATGGATTGGAAGGATCAGTATTTTTAAGATGTTGCTTCTCCACAAATTTATCAGTAGATAGGATGTCATCTGACTTAAATCTTAGGGTTTTGTTGTTATAACTGATAAGCTGACTTTAAAATTTTTAGTGACATGCTAAGCATTTTTGAAAAAATGAACAGAGTTCGAGGATTTACACTTCCAGATTTTGTCTTACTTTCAGGCTATGCTAATCAATACAGTGTGGTGTTGGCATAATGGCAGATGTATAGATCAGTGGAACAAAATATAGAGGCCAGAATACACAGACAAGTATATCTTCAATTGATTTTTGATAAGGGTGCCTAGACCATTCAATGGAAAAAAGTAATATTTTTAATAAATGGTACAGGACAATTGGATATCCATATGCAAACAAATAGATATCAATTATTCTCTCACAACACATACAAAATTTAATGCAAAATGGATATATAGATACAAATATAAAAAATTTTACACTATCTAGAAAATCTAAGATAATTACTTTAGTGACTTTGGGTTAGGCTAAGATTATTAAATAGCAATCCCCCCCCCCCAAAGTACTAAACATAAAAGAAAAAAATTAAAATAAATTGGGCTTCACCAATGCTAAAACCTTTTGTTGTTTTAGCAAACCAGGACTGACAGAAAATATTTGTAAAACATATCAGAGAGGACTCATTCAGAATATAACAAGATCTCTTTAGATACAACAATAAGAAGAGAAAAAACTCAATAAAATGGCCAAAGAGTTGAGCAAACTGTAAACCAAAGAAGATAGAAGGATGGCAAACATATGAAAATATGCAGTCCATTAACTATTAGAAACGTGCAAATTAGAACCACATGTACACACACAAGAATGACTAAAATTAAAATGACTGACCATACCACAGGCAGAAAGATTGTGAAGCAACCAAAATTCTCAAAAACTGCTAATAAGAATTCAAAATATTACCGTCAATAGAATATTTGAAGATAAAAGAGTGGGGGAAAAAAGCCATAACAGAGAAATTCCAATCTAAAAAAAGCTAAGGAGTTCTATCAGTGTCTAAAAAAACTGGACTTCAAGTCAGAAAGCATTACTAAGGGTAAGAGGGCTGTTACTTAAAGATTAAAGGTTTGTTTCACCAGAATAATGTTACCATTCTAAACTTGAATTCATGTAATAAAATTATCTCTGATTTTATAAAGCAAAACTGATGGAACTACCAGGAGAAATTGTGAAATAAACTATTGTTGTGATAGACTTTACTTTGCATGCTCCTCTCAATTATTGAGAGGTTAAATAGATACAATATAATTGAAGATACAGAATATTTGGTAAAAGTGAAAAGCATGATGTAATAGGATTTTGGAACTCTGCATCCAATATTTAGAAGGTAAATATTCTTTTCAAGTACACATATACAATATAATTTTTCATTAAAATTTAGTATATGCTAGGTCTAATATCTCAATAATTATTGTAAAATTGGGTATCATGCAGTGTTTAATGGCAGTAAAGTAATTAACATAGAAATCAGTAATAGAAATTCAACAAATATAAATAAATCCCAAATATCTAGAAAGTATCAATCTCTTAAATAATCTATAGGCAAAGAAATAATTTTACAATATGGGGAATGTATAAAAAGAAACTTAAGTGTTCTAAGAATTTCTAAAATTTTGTCATACAGCTGCAATAGGTATCTTCTGTTTAATATCAAGTTCTTACATATTGGTAAAGAAAAAGTAACTTACTGTCCATTTAAAATATTAAGAAAATAATATAAATCCAAAAACTAGAAGAAAGATATAATAAGTACTAGAGGAATTAATAAACTAAAAACAAATATATAATACAGAGGCTCAATAGAGCCAAACCAGTTATTATTTGAATAGAAGTGTAAAATAGATAAATCTTTAGGAAATTTATAACTAATTAATAAAAGGCAAATAAGGTTTGTGGGTCTAATACATAAACTGCATACTATAGTTTGTAACACTGGGTTGTATAATTCAAATTTGCTTAGAGAGTAGAACTTAAATGTTCTCTCATCTAAACGAAACAAAAGAAATGGTGGAGGGAGATAAATATGTGAGGTAATGGATGTGCTAACTTAATTCGATGGTGGGAATGTTTTCAAAATGTATGCATATATCAATTCTTCACATTGTATACTTTAAATAACTTACAATTGTATTTGTTATTTATACCTTGATAAAACTGGAAAAAAGATAACAATAGCAATGCAAATAATAAAAAATACAAATTGAGATACAGCAAAAATTAAAAATATAATAAAACACTATGAATACCTTTTGCTAAAAAAATTATTTAAAAAATGAAAGTAGACAAATTCTTAGGAAAAACTAGAATTTATAGAAACTTCAATTAGAAATAGAAAGCCTGAATGATCTTTATTTATTAAATAAATTGACTTAGTAGTTTAGTCTTCCCACAAAATAATACTAGGCCCAGATAATTTTACAGATCCATTCTACCAAATATTCAAAGAATAGATCATGCTAATTGTATACTTATTCAGAAAATGAAAAAGAAAGACTACTTTTTATCTTGTTCTGTGAATTAATAGTCTAAAACCAGTTGAGATTTCAGGAAAAGAAAATTATATTTTATATATCACTTTGGGAGGCTAGAATTGTGACAATCTAAGCAAGATAGAAAATAATAGTGTTCGATAGGGTGACAGTTTAGAAAATTTTCTGTTCTCATTGCCACTGCCTTGTTTCATGACCATATCCTCTCTTAGGCAGTTATTTCAATACCCTTCTTCCCTCCTTGCCTTTGGCCAACCTGCCTTTCCAAATTCATTCTCATTATTATCCATTATTATTATTATCCATTTGGCTTTCCTAGAAGAGTATCTATCATGCTTAAAACCCTTTATCAGATCGCCATTGGTTCTACTAGTTGATAAACAGAGAAAAAATGAGTAATTGTAATTCGGTATGGTGATTGTAACAGTATGAAAGTGTGCTCCTTTTTCTCAGTATGGAAGTGGATGGGTTGAGGGTATGGGGGAGAGAAGAATCAGGAGTTAGTAGCTAAGGAAGGCTGACTAGAGGAAGTCAGCCTGAGCTGTATACTAAAAGATGAATATGAGTGGGTCATTTAAGTGGAAAGAGGGACATTTCAGAAAGAGTGAAGGGAATGAGTAGACTTTTGTGATACTGTGAGTCTTCAGATGATAGTAAAGCACAAAAGGGGGCAGGCAGGAGATAAGATAGAAGGAAGTTAGGTCAAGGACACTCTACAGGTTGAAGAATTCGTGCTTTATACTCTAGGATAGAGAACTATTGAGTAGTTTTAAGGTAGAGAGATTTGCATTTTGGATATACCTGGTGTCTGAGTTGAAACCAGTTTAAAGCCTATGAATAGTGGGAGAATCTAAACTATAAGAGGATCTAAACTATAAGAGGATCTATACTATAATTGGAAATAGGTAGGAATGAAGAGTAAGTAAAGACAATTTCTTTACTATATCTTTGTCTAACAATCTCTGGTATGTAAGAAGAAACAAAATAATTGAATATAAAATTGAGTGAATGAATGAACGACTTTTTCATATGTATTACATGGAAAATGGAAGGGATAGAATTTGACTATGACATATGTCCAGTTCTGGCATATATGTTAGCCAAAGATTAACTTATTTTATATTCTGCAGTATGAAATTGTAATTCAATGTGATGACTAGAATAATGCAGATATGTTACCTCCCCCAAACTGGGAAGAGACGAAGCATGAATAAAGATTCAGAGAAGTCTTTCTAGAGAAAGTGAAACCTGAACTGAATGTTCAATGATGAGTAGGAGGAAGGCAGTGAAATTACTCAATCCATGAAATGACCCAGCTTGGGGTAGTGATGAAATGATTTAGAAGCAGATTGTAAAGGAAGTATCTCAACTCAGTTTCATTCATGTTGAATTTGAGGTCTTTGTGAATTAAATAATATCCACCATGAAATTAGATGTGTTATGTATGAATATCAAAAAGCATTTTCTCCAGGTAGCTTCAGTGCTAACGTTATGCCTTAAGTCTAACTTTTCTAATTGAACATCTCTCTTGGAATGAGAGATTATTTATTTACTTGTCCCTAGGATATATTTTTAAATATTTTCATTCTTCTCTCTCATCTCATGTTTTTCTCTCCTCTGTCTCTCTTTAGCAGTGCCTTTTTTCTTTTCTATACTTTCTTCATCTTCTCGTCATGACAAAGTTCAAACAGTATAGGAGATGATGTATATGACAGGTATCATTGGGCTTTGGGATGAGGATTTACAACCTGAATGACATGATTGATAATATACTAATTAGCACTAATTAGGTTTTATTTGAAAATAAAAGCATAGAAATAGATGAGAAGAGGTGGTCAGAACTCTAGAGACTGAAACTGATGCAAAATGCCTTAGGTAAATTGGAGAAGTACAGTCAATAAAAATGGAAATAGTATAGAAGTGCATGTGTGGAGGGGAGAAAGTGAACAAGAAATATTCAAATGCTAGTCTATGAATGAGAATAGGAGAAGCAGCTCTGAGTTGTTGAAGATAACAAGTAGGGCAGCAGATAACTATCAAGTCTGCCAAGTTCTTTAAAAGTTGGTTCTGAAAGCATGTACAACAATACAACCTAATTAAGAATATATAACTTGGTAATCCTGATTACTATGTATAGATATGAAAGTTGAACAGTTAAGAAGGCTAATAAGGAAGAAGTTGATTCATTTGAAATATGTTGTTGGAGGAGAGCACTATGGATACCCTGGACCACCAGAAAGACAAACAGTTGGGTCTTAGAATACATAAACCTGAAACATCAGTGGAAATAAAAATGACAAAACTGAAGGTGTCTGACTTTGAGCACATTATGAAAAGGCAGGGTATCTTGGAAAACACAGTAATTCTGGGAAAAACAGAAGGCAGCGAGAGAAGAGGAAGACCAAATATGAGATGGACTGACTCCAGAAAAGAAGCCATAGGAATGAGTCTGCAGGAACTGAGTGGGGATGTTGAGGACAGGACATTGTGGACACGACTCATTCGTAAGGTTGCCAGGAGTCAGAATCGACTCAATATCACATAACACACAGGTCTGAAACAAAACTCCCCTGTGTGAATTTAGTTACACCTATAGGAAAATTATGTATCCAAACTGGTTGCAGAGAATAAAACAAAGACTACTCAGGCATTAGGAAAGATTCAAGAAATTAGATCTAAATGGCCCAAGAAAAATTGATATTGACTTAACAAACATCAAATATAAGAAAGAGATATTTCAGTGTATATGGATGGGAAAACAGAAGAAAATGAATTTATACCACAGCTTAGGGATTCACATAACAGTTTTCTAAAAGATATGTGTATGAAACATTAGAATAAATGAGGAAGATTGTATAAAATTTCCTGATATTTAAAACAAAAGAATATATTCTCATCTACTTAATTCTTTAACATACATTCATTGAATACTTCTTTAAAGTAGTCCTTCTACCTGAATGGTATAGATGAAATCATAAATAAGAGATATGCAATTCCCACCTTGAAGATCTTACAGTATAGGAATGTATATGATATTATTCACATGATTGTAGGTATATTGAGAGGTGGTTTTCTAGTTAATGATGGAATTATTCACATAAAAATGGAAAACATTGGAGATACAGCTGATGGCAATTAAATAGTATTTAGCAGAGGGTCTCTGATAACTTGATACACTAAAGGAAAATAAATAAGGGAAGAAAGAGGTATAGAATGTAAGTGAGTCATAAGAAACCACTAGTACAGAGACCGGTTAGACCATTCATGTAACTTTATAGCCACTCCCGTTTTATCACATTTTTTAATTATGTAGTCATGAATCTGATGAAATTATTTACAGTAGAACAAACAACTATGTTGCTCATAAAAATTGCTTAAGTAAAATGTAAGATTTGCAGTGTTTGCAATACTGAGAATATATCAAAATCATTTGATTAACTGGAGATGTTACTTACTGATTATTTAATGACATGGTATAGTGGAAGCTTGTCATTAATGCTGTCACATGTCTAAAAAATAATTTTCTAAGTGCAGCTCAGTATTAGAGGTGACTAATATCACATTATAATTGAGATGAGAACTATATCATTGTATTGTTGAATTGGTGATTTCAGGCCATTCTACTTCACAGCCCCAAAGGACCATATAAAAGGCTTTTGCAAGCGAGATGTAAGTGCATCATCAGCATAATGGTGACCAAACAGATCTACAGAAAGAGTGTATGTGTGTGGGACCCAAAGGTCCAGCTGTTGTGTAAGGATTATCAGGATTTAATGGAAAGCACAGATGAAACGAATATTATTGTCTGGAGTATTCCAGGACAGAGACTACATGTGAAAGGTGATCAACAGCAGGCTGACTATAACACAAAACAAAACTTCTTTGTTAAGAAGAAAAAAATGTGAACCAACTCTACCAAATAATACAGATTCAGAGGAAAGAGTCCCCAGTGCTTTATTTTAACAATTGTAGAAATGGTCATATGTAGTGTGAAGCTGTAAGTGGTTCTTTCTGAATTATTAGAGACTGAGCCCATTATTCTGAGTGTTTAGGCAGTTTTACTGGCTATGGACCATTGCAATCGTATAAGCTCTCTATTGTGTGACTACTAATTTAGAGTGCTACCATAAGCCAGCAACAAGACCCATGGCTTCTGCGAATGAATGAGTCATGTTAAAAAACAGACTGAATATGCAGTCTCTAATTTATTATTTAAGAGTTTAGATATATTTAAAATCCTATGAATTCCTTGCTGGAGTTTAGTTGGGTTTAGACAATGAAAATGTTTTCTTTTAGAATCAACTTATAAAAAAAATACATTTTTAAAACGAATATGGTCATTTCTCTTCAAAGTGTAATACTGGATATGTGTGTGTGTATGTGTGGAAGTATTGTTGGACTTGTGCATGCATTTCTGAAGCTCTAATAAATTTGATCATAAATTATTTTACTTTAGGTTCACAAAATTCCACCTTAAAAAAAAAACACTGTTGTCTCTTAATGACTACACATGTAGACCTAGGTACTCTTTTAAGTTGCATTGCTATGCTTATTTATAATACATATGAAAACATTTAAATGTCATAATGCTGCTTCATTGAACCTCAATACAGTCATCTTTGCACATACCCAATACCAAACAGTAAAGTAAATTTTCAGTAACAAACTGAGTTTACAATGATTCACATATAACTTGACATTGAACTTATACCAGGGGCCCTCTTTTTCACAAAGGCTGCCAGTCACAGAAACAATTTTTAAAATGTCTCTGTAATTTGTCCTAATGGAAAAGCACCCGGACATAGTGAACTATGTTTTATTCAGTATTATTGTCTTTCAGTTTTCAGTAGTTAACATATCTCTTTCCATATTTTTTCTAATCTATATCGAAAAATAACTTTTGAGAGGCATAATGTAATGGAACTCCCCTTTTTGCTACTGCCTACTCAAAGAAACAATTGATACAATGTTACAGGATAAAGAAAAGATATGTCATATGCTTCTCTTAAAAGAGAATTTGTATTTCCGTGAAAGCAATTGATGTTTGAACCATTTCCTAGTTTTCTTTTGAATAATTAAAATCAGTGTGAGAGCCCAGTATTTGTGAAGTTTGAATGGCATTAGAGAGTCGCCAATTGGCATTGCTTGGTAGTTCTACTATTTGTTTCAGTTTTGAGTTGGGGAATATTTTTATATTCTGGGAGAAGCTGTTCTAAAATATGTCATCCATTTCACATTTCCCTTCTTAAACTGATATTTTTATGTAATACAAAAATAAATAAATAAAACACTTACTGGGATTACAGGATGGTCATAATATTGGAAAACTGGCCCTCAGCCACATTAACCAGGAAGTGGCAAGAATATAGCCAATTTTTTTCGATCTGAATTTAATATCTGGCTCAATTTTAGGCATAAATTTTACACTAAATTGAGTTATTTTCATTCAGAAGAACTTGATACTATTTTGGCATTCTCTTTTTTATAGACTATACTCAGTTCTACAAATGTTTGCTCTCTAATTATAGTTCACTTCAATACCTGGATTAAAGAGTTATAAATTATACCAGGGGCTTATACTATATTGTAAATGGATTTCATTCCTTAAAGAAATTAAATTCTGTGGCTGTTATTTAGAAGATGTTGTGCTTGATTTTTACTAAGATATACAGACTCTAAATTGAAATAGACCTATGTGTTATTACATGTTATAGTCTATATTATACTATAATAATTAAGTACATGCTTCTGTTAGACATTATATTTTATAATGTATTAGCTATATCTTTAGATTTTGGTACCGAATAATAATGACACAAGAAAGTGTTAAATCATGGTTTTCAAATTCTGTTGACAGGATCTCATGGGGTCCATGTAGTACCTACAGGGGATACTTGAGGTGGGATTATGATATTAAGGAGAGAGAAGGCTGGGTGGGTATGGGTGGGGTTGGATTTCCATGCCAACTTTTCATTAGGGTTGGATATTAGATTTGTCTTAAAAAAAAAAAAAGATTTTTCTAGCTTTAAAAAATACTTGAAACCTGTGCACTTAAGATTCTCTTTGTAGATTAACATAATTCAGGAGGTGAGTGATCTAGGTATAAAGAATCTCTTGTCAGTATATTTTACTAAATTATTGTTATTTGCACCGGCAAAATAAAATATATAGACAGGCAAAATTAAAGTATTATGTTGCCAGAATTTTTAAATACTCTTTTGTCTTCACTTCTTAATAAAGAAGTTATCTTTATGTTTGAAATTTTTTCTTATTTGGTGGGTATCCTTCCCATAAATTAGGATGTTTCTAACAAGAAAATTATACTTTCTCTATCCTCTTGTCTGTTCATTTTTTAAAGTAAAAGTGGGGAAATAAAATGAACCAGAGAAAAGAAACTAGAAGAAAAGAACACTGGGAGAGCAAAAGAGGCCTCTTTCTTTTCACCTATTTTCTATATATTTTATCACCTATTTTCATTGACAGCTCCCCTTAACTACTCACTTCACCATCAACTTCTTTGTTTCTCAATAGCTTCCAAGACCTGCAATACAGGCCTAGTTTAATAGTTGTCTGTGCTTATGAGTAGTTGAGGGAGATGACAATTTTAATATGCATATATTTTTATACAAGTGTATAGTTTATTTGATTCTGTATATCTAAATATTTTTATAGTGTTAAGTTTAGGCTCCTACTTTTGAGTTCTGAAAAATTAAAATTAGTATGAAACAAAATAACAATATAAAGAAAACTTTAACAGCCATAATTATGTAAATCATCTTTGTTTCTATTTTAAAAATTAAAAATATAGAATGAAGGTTGACATTAGCCAGTTGCACTGTTAGGAAGTCATATAGTTTAAATGATAGATGAGATCACCCACAGTTTAAAAGCTTTTGCCATTATTTTAAGCACTACAGGATAGCTGTTAGTTCAGTTTTGAACTGAAACTTTTGAATTTACAGTTCTTCATATTTATTATCATTATACTAAATCATTAAAGCACATTTATCTATAGGTCTATATTTTCAGATACAAAATCCTCATGTTCTTCTAAAAATTTGCAAATATGTAATTAAAAGAACTGAACAAATAAATAGCAAATCCATAAAGGAAAACCTCTAGTTTGTCATTTTTATTAGGACAGATATGTGAAAGATCCTGAAAAAAAAGCATTGTGCAGAGTAATACTAGAAAGTTCCAGCTGATATAGTAGGTGCCTTTATGTAATACAATAGATCTTGTGAATATTCCTCTTTCTCTCCAGGCAGCTAGCTAGTCTGGTTAACCAAAATTGTTGAGTAATTGTTCTGTGGTTGAGAACAAAATGCTGAATTAAACTGTTCCCAGCACAATAATTGTGTGATTATAGCATTTATGTTGCTGGCCAAAGGAACAGTCATTAGGTTTGGAAGACTTACCAAAACCACAAGTACAAAAAAAAAAAAAATGCAAATCACATGTAAATTGCTGTTTAATACCTATAGAGGCTTAGGAATGAAACTAAGAGTAGGGCACATTTCTAGTTAAAAGAGATGAACCTGGATACCTTGATTATATATTTAGTATGATACTGAAACTAGGAAGTTGTTTAAATGTATTTTGTTTTCCCTTCTTTACACTGCTTACATTGTCTGCATTTAGTTCTCTCACATCTTCCCCTACTCTTTCTTCTACCTCTGGTCTGATTTTTCTTAACCCCCTTCATAAACGTCAGTATTTTTTAACTCTGTCTGCCTGTCTGGAAAGTTTTTTTAAAAAATATTTTTCCTACTCAAAATTATGTGGTGAAAAGAATGTACCAACCTATGAGGTGTTAAGGCTAGCACAGAGAAAGATTTAATAAGAAAACTGTCAGCAAATACATAACAAAATGTCAAGTAATAACCAGTTGCTAATATAATTGAAATACTATGATTTCTTTTCATTCTGAACCATTATTCTTTCTATATCTGATAAATGTATGCACTAAAACACTGGAGTTTTTTCTCCCATTATAGTATTCTGCGAGGTGAACAATTTACAAACTAAAATCTCCCTTTGATGAGGATCAGGTCTTGCTAAATACATATGTGGTAATGAGAACCACATATGAACTTGAGGAGTAGTAGCCATCTAAAGCAGTATTAATTGTGGTAAGACTAAAAGTGAAAAAACAGTATTTTTGAAAGATGAATGACCTAATAAGAATATGATAGATACACTGACATTTTTCTAAATCAGTTATTAACTTAATTCAAGAATGTGAACAAATGGTTTTGCGAAAGTTTTCAGAATTCCGATACATATTATTTCATTTTTAAAGATAAAAAATAAAATAGATTGAAGAAAAATACCATTGGCAATGAGGACAACCACACACAAGACAGAATAACTGAAGGACTAAAAATTCTTTGCTATGCATCTCCCTTTTCTGTAATTAGAAATTTATATAATACTGAGATTTACACCAAAATTGGGTCTTAGTTTTTTTGCTGACTTGCATATCACATTGGAGAATTTGCTTCTTTTATAAATTTGTGTAAAAGCTACCACAATAATTATTTAAAATTAGTCCTTATGAACTATTTCAAATTGATATAAATATGGTTTTATTAGACATCAGAATATGCCCTGATAGTTTTTGCATATAGTATGCATGTTTTTATTCTTTTGAAAAGTGAGTTTTACTAAATAGGGGTTTAGTGAAAATGGTAAAGATTTCAGTTTTATCACAGTCTATACTCAATTTGTTAATTGGCATTTTGTTTTACAAGATTAGATGAGCTTTTACTTTCCATACTGCTAACACCTTATTAATTTCATTTTTAATGTATTCTTCAAATTTTTGGAAAACATTTTTACATATACATACCACATATACTTTTTCAAACACCTAAAATGTTTTTAGTCCTTTTCGGCATTTCAGTGAACAAAATATTGTACAAAGAGCTAAAATATATGTTCAGAGTTTAAAACTTTTGGCGTGATGTTGCCTTTTTAAAAAAGCAATGTGGCTTTAAATTTATTCTTCTTGATTGTTTTCCCCAATAGTACAATCTTCGAACTGTACAGGTTTTGAATTGCTAACCACTACATGATATTAAGTAACCGCTAATTCTTGCCAACCACCCACATATTAATTAGAACAAACACAGCAATTTTAATGATCCCACTTGTCAATGGTAAAACACATTTAGAAAATAAAGATCCTATTTCAGTAATCAAATTGTATTTTTCTTAGAAATATAGACTCAATTCCCAGGTAAATACTACAGTCTCTTCTAAAATATACCTCATAAACCTGAAGTTAGACAACACCACTCATTCAAAAAGAGAAATTGTTATTTTTGGAGTCCATTTTTTAAAACTAACATTTTTTTCTTCCATCTAAAACCAAATGCTTTCATCATAATTTTGCAGGGTACTAAATCTCTGAAATCTGTTGAATCCTGCTCCATGGCTTAGTGTGTGGACAGTTTTTATAAATGTTCTATTTGTCTTGAAAGTGTTTATATCCTGTAATTATAAGCTGCAGAATTCTATATGTGTCCATTAGATTAAGCTTTCTTTTTGTGTTGCCTAAACTACATATATCTTTGCTAATTTTTTTTTTGTCTACTCAAGTTGTTAGTAATTAAGAAAGTTGTGCTAACATGGCATAATAATGAGGATTTATTATTTTTTTGCAGATCTCTCAATTTTTGCTTTATAAATTATGATGCTCTTTGAATAGATATATTAAGTTTAGAATTAGTAAAGCTTCTTGATGAATGGAAACTTTATTGTTATTTCTGGAAACTCTGTATCCATAATAATCTTTGTATTAAGGTTTATTTTGTCTGATACTAAAATAGCTTCTTTAGACTTTTTGTTTACCTTTTAATTTTTTAATTAAATTCATTGGGGTAACATTGGTTAAAAAATTACATAGGTTTCAAGTGTACAGTTCAGTAATACATCATATGAATATTGCATAGTGTGTTTATCACTCAAAGTTAAGTTTCCTTCTGTCACTTTATATATGACTCCCTTTACTCTTATCTACCTCCTTTCCTTCTCCCTTTCCCTCTGGTAACCACTAAATAGTTGTCTGGGTACATGAGTGAAATCATGTGTTTCTCAACTTTTTCTGTCTTGAAAGTGTTTATATTTCGCTGTGTTTATATTTGCCTTATTTCGCTTAGCATGATAATCTCAAGGTCCATCCATGTTGTCTAAAATGGTGGTATTTCATCTTTTCTTATAAGAAATATTCTTATTACTTAATATTCTTATTCTTAATATTAATAATATCTAAGTAATATTCCATTATATGCGTGTGCCACATTTTCTTTATCCAATCATTTATCGAATAGTATTTTGGTTGTTTCTACATCTTGGCCAACATAAATAATGCTGCAGTGAACATCAGGGTGCATATATATTTATAAATAAATGTTTTCAAATTTTGGGGGTAGATACCCATAAGAAGGATCACTGGGTCATATGGTAATTCTATTTTTAATTTTTTGAGGAACCTCCATATTTTTTTTCTATAGTATTTACATTCCCACCGGCAGTATATGAGGTGTCCATTTTCCTCACAACCTCTCCAACACTTATTACTTGTCCTATTGGTGATAGCCATCCTGGCAGGTGTGAGATGATATCTCATTGTAGTTTTGATTCGCATTTCCCTAATAGCAATGTTGAGCATCTTTTCATGTCTCTTTACTTGATTACCTTTTTAAATGGTTAATATTTGCCTGATAAATTTCTCCATCCTTTTTCAACCTTTCTTTCTCATGATAATGCAAGTATATCTTTCTTGTAAACCAGAGGAAGTTGGATTTTCTTATTCAATTCGTTTCTGTTTTTAAATTTATGAGCTTATTTCACGTACATTTATTGTGGTTTAAGTCTGTTGTTTTATTCATGCTTTTTATTTGTACCACATTTTATATGCATCTTTTTTCTTTATTTTTTTAGCATATTAATTTTCAGTTTTCTCTTATATCATGTTTTTCTCTTTATTGACTTGACATTATCTAGTCTTTTTCCATTTTTATAGGCTGCCTTTGAAAATTTAACATGTCTACTTATGGTTAAGAAAGTCTAAAATTGACAAATATTGTATTTTTCCTATTGAATTATAAAATAATATTATAACTCCTAACTATGAATACTTCTCTCTTGTTGTACATGTTATTGGTTTTAGATTAAGCTAATTTTAATCCAAATAGTGGACATTATCATCACTGAACAAAGTGTTTTTAAATTTACTCGCATATTCATCTATCTCTTCACTCACTATTCTTTCTATGTTTTCTTTCTTTCTGAGGAACATCCTTTAGAAATTCCTTTAATGAAGGGATTTGTGATAGACTCTTTTTGAGAAAAAAGGCTTTATTTTGCATTTATTCTTCAAATATTTGTGGGGAAAACTTTGAAGTTGACAATTGTTTTCTTTTATGTCTCCACTGACCTCTACTACTACCATTTAAAAATTTTTGTCAAACCAATTGTCATTTCTCAGTTGATGGCCTCTATCTGGCTGCTTTTAAGATTGCTCTGTGCTTTGTTTACTGCAGTTTTAATACAAGAGCATCAAATGATTCTCTCTCATTTGTTCTGATTGTACATATTTTGCCTGTTACATCTGGTAGGCCTATGCCTTGTAGATTCAGAAAAATTCTAAGTATTAATTTTTAGAATATTTCTTACCTTTATTTTTTCTATTCTCTCTTAAAAATTTTACCAGACAGTTGTTCAACCATCTCATTCTATTCTCCATGACACAACTACTTTTCATATTTTCCATCTCCTTGTCTCTGTGCACTGAAATCTAGCTAATTTCTTTATATCTTCTTTTTTAGTGACTTCTATTATCACCTCTGTCTCTTTTGCTGTCTGTCCATCAAATGAATTTTAAATTTTAGTTATTTTTACTTCTCTAAATCTTATATATTTTTAAAATTTTTCTGGACATCTTTGATAGTGTTTTATGTCATTAATTTTTATTCCATCTTTTATGTAAATAAACATTTTAAGCACTTTATTCTTTACCTGAAAATTCAAGACTTTGGGTATCTAAATCCAAGAATCAATCCAAAATGTTGATTCTTGAGTCTGCTTTTATATATGCTGAATTATTTTTTATGTATTTGTTAATTTTTTGTTGTGAGTTTATGTTTGGCAGAACGTAATCTGTGAGAAATGAGAATATATAAATTAATGAAGCCTGTCTATTGGACTGGATTAGTGTACTGGGTTCCAGGAAGCAACACAAACCAGAGACCATTTATTTTTAATTTCATATAGAGTTTTACTGACCAAATAGGGAGCTTTATTTGAATTACAGACCCAAGCGATAAAAGTCCTATGGTTGAATAATAGAAGTGTATTATCATTAGTATTTTATAATAGTAGAATATAAGCCCCCATTAAATCATGGATTTTAATCTGTTTTGTTTAACTGTACTTTTCCAAATACCTGAGGAAATGTCTTGTATTTGTCAAAGAATTATCATCATCATCACTGGTTTTTCACCAAAGCTGTCATAGAAACACCCCAGTATGGTTTTCTTTAATTGCACTATCTTCTTTTTTAAATCATTTTTAGTAATGATATATACCTTCTTTGACTGTCCTGGGTTTATGCAGGTGTCTGAAGTTTAGCTTTTTAGGGACTCAAGGCTTCATCTTGTTTTTCAGGTATTACCTACATCTGTAACCAAGTTAACTCTTATTCTTCCCACCTACTTTCAGTTTTCTAGTCCTCCCTTTCTCCCATGAACTTTCTTGGAGGGTCTGCATCAAAAAGTATGTTGGTTATGATCTACTCGTATTGTAGTAGCAGGGGTTTCTAGACTAATATTTAAACTGTTTTCATTATACTTTTTAAAAATTACATGTTGAAATAATTATTTTCAAAATTTGTTACTCAAAGTTTTTGGCATTTTTAATTTTTCCTTGCAATTTATAGGATTTATTTATAAGTATTATAGCCTTTATTCAAGTACCTTTAAAGCATAGTGGTTAAAAACCTCATTTGTAAATAGGCTACCTGAATTTGAATTCTAGCTCTTTAACTTGCTAGTTTTCTGATTTTAGGCATGACTCAGTTTCCTCTTCTGTAAAATGGGGATGATGTAAGTTTCTTGTGAGTTTGTATAATTGAAAACAGAACTGTGCAAAAGTCAACATAAAAATATGCATCATGAGAGAGGCTTAGGGAAACAGAATAAGTATTCACATTAATAATCATCTATTGAATTCTTTTGGGAAAGGCCCACAAGATGGAAAGAATTCATATAGTCCATTTTTTCTTTTCATCCAATAAAACACTTGTATAAAATCACAATTAGCACAATTTTGATGGCTAAAAGAATTTTTTTTTTCTAATCAAGAAAGCAGTTTATATATTTAAGAAAATACCCATGGTATTGCATACTTCATCTTTACTTAAACAATGTCATTATGTGTAGGCAAGTGACAGTACTTTTCGCTAGAAAGTATAAATTTGCCAGGTAGTAAAATTGTCTGTACTTAACATAGATTGTTGCAAGTAATGTACACTTTCCTAGTATCGAATGTCTTTACAATGGTATATTGTACAATAATCTTTCTTGACTAGGAGATTAAGAAACTTTTATATAAATGACATAATGTTCAATGGATTGTGCAACTACAAAAATATTTTACATTTTCAACTTAAGAAACACCTACCATGCCCTTTCTGGTTATTTCACACATTTTATTTTCAGTTGCAAATGTTCTAGTGAGTAACTTACTGTTAAAGTGTCCTGAGCTATCATAAAGTTAGACAAGCATCTAAATACCAAGTTCCAACAGATACTGTGAGGCAGCATTCATTATTACTCAAAGAGCTTGGATTTTTCACATCCTAAGGAATGAAACTAGACATTAGCTTGCCCCTATTATGGTTTCATTTGGAGATCTTTGAAATGTTATTTTTGTTCGCAGGAGACGTTGCCGTAAGGGCTTCTTTCCATGTATATAACATTTTTCATTATTTACTCAATATACTCTGCATGCTATCAACAACAAATCTCTATACAGAAGCCATTCACACCAATCTAGCACCTGATAAAAACTGAAATTATGCACTGGGAAAAGTTTGAACAAAAGAAATGTAAGCAGTATAATCAAGTTATTTTCCTAAACAAAGTAAGAATAATGTGCAGTTTAAGGGTGCAGCTATTTACTTAAGTTTTTTAATCAAGAAGAGTTTTGTTTGTTTGTTTGTTTTCTTGGGTTATTTCAGTAAGGACACATCAGCATTCTTATTTTGCTCATCTCTTGAGGATTAACGAAGTGCACAAAACCTGTTAGCATAATTGACACTAAAATTAGGGTTTAAGGAAGGTAATGGATGGAGTGTTAGAAAAATGGCATCAGTTATTGCCATGTATTTTTTTTTTGAGGAAAAATCTTGGATCCTGAATGAAAGTAGAATAAGGCCTATGATTAATTTTATAAAAGGAATGTTTTAACAAACCAGTTACTATTATAAGAAGAAACTAAAGCTAAAGTGAGTAGACTTTTCTAATAATAGATAGCTTTTTAAATAATCAGTTCATTTGACATATTTTGCATCTGCTATGTGCTACACATGAAGTTGGGTGTTGCAGATACCAATATGAGTCAAATATGCCCTGCCTTTAAGCCCTCTTGGGAATATAGCCACAAGTAATTTCAACCTAATGGAATAATTTTATGAAATTCAGACAAGAACACAGCCTGTGTAAACTTACTTTAGTTTTTCAGCATTGACTCTTCCATTTGCCTAAAACATTTTCCCCAAGATAACCGAGAGGCTTATCCTCTCACTTCTTCCAGGTCTTTGTTTATATCACTATATCATTGACTCCACATTTAAACTTGTAACCTCCATTCCAGCATTTTTTTTTCTCTGCACTCACTCTCATTTTTCCATAGTACTTATCTGTCTTATTCATGCCATATTTCTACAGACTGTAATACTCTCTAGCATGAAGTGGGAACTCAAAAAATGAATGAATATATTTTGCTTGGAGAGTTTGAGTAGTCTTCATAAAGGCAATGCCATTTAAACTTGGTCATGAGGAAAAAGTAGTTCCTGTATCTAAATCAGATGAAGTTTTCAGCTACACCTCCTAGCCTCCAGTTTGAGAACAGGTTGATAAATGAAAGGTCTCATGTCCAGATTAACTCTAGTGAGGGATTGTAAACTAACACAAGCAAGAAACAAAACATATTAAAATGTTTCTTGATCCAATGTTCATAGTGTCGACGGAAGAAACATCTAAATCTACAGAGAATTTTTGTAAGCGTTTGTTTGAACCAAGCTGATGACATCTGCTGGGAAGCAAGATCTCAAATGTCTGTAGAATGACAGTTTTGCAGCTTCTTGTATGCATTTGAAATTTAGGAGGGAACATAAGGAAGATTACACAGAGGTGGGAAAAGGGAAGGCAGGGATTGCATTACAGGATAGTTAACAAGATTATGTGCTTTCTTGAGAGTGGTTACAGCTTATTCCAAAGGTGTGTTAACCTAGATGCACAAAAACAAGGGACAGGGTTGGCTTAAAACCTTTCACTAAAGAAGTTATAGGCCTTGAAGGCCACATTTTGAAGCTGTCAGCATTGTAAGATGAAAGAACCCTTGATTGCTGAGTCAGGGAGGCAGCCACGAGAGCTGCCCAACTATGAACACCTGCACTGGATTTTGGTGATTAAGAAATAAATTTTTATTATTTTATGTAAAAAAAAAAGTTATAGGCCTGGGTCATGACTACCCACCATGACCTTCACAGTTAGGAATTTATGATCAGATCACCCTGTGAGTTTACTTTCCATAGAACACCTTTTTTAGTTCATAATTTCATAGAATAAATACTAGCGATGTAGGATATTTCAGCAAGAAATAAAACTAATAAAGGTCAAAGTAATCAATAATTATTTTAGGGAACTCTGAAGTAAATGTTAATATATACATTTTATAAAAATTGCAGTGAAAATTTTACATTTGTTTTCAATCTGTCTTTAGTTAAATATCAAAGAATTTTATTCTATTTTCTACCAAAATACGCAACAAAGACTCATAGTTTAAGACCTTTAGGATAGGGTCTATCAAGCAATTCACGCAGGATAGTAATTCCTATGTTGAATATTCTTTTATTATATGCCTAGTATTATTGCATCTCTATTTTTCTGGTCAATATTCAGATTCTTCAAGTAATATATACATACATTGAAAATTTGAAAAATATTTTGTACAGAAAACATGTACAGAAAGCAAAATAAAATGTAATATAAAGGTGAAAATCTAAGTCAAAATGTCACCCATGCCATAAAAATCTCTTAAAACATAATAAAGATAATTTAAATGTGATCCTTTTTATGCTGAGAAAATATATGGGAATTAATTTTGTCACAATGTTTTTGTACTTTTTACATAAATCAGCATTTTTATTTCATAAAATTATTATAGTGTTGTTTGTAATTTAAGATCTGGACTTACTGTTTTGGCTAGTGATGCAATGACGTTTAAGTCTCCAATTTATTTGTCTATCATTTTCCTCATTAGTAAAATTGGAAATGCAACACCTATCCTGCTGACCTCCAAGAGTTGAGTAAAGTGTGAATGAATTAACATGTATACAAGGGTTTTATACAAATACAAAACATTATTTTAAAATGAGGTACTACTGTTTTAAAGCACATTCAATCCTGCTTTAGACAGCAGTGAACATATATATGTGTGTGTGTGTGTCTGTGTGTGTGTGTGTGTGTGTGTGTGTGTGTGTGTGTGTGTGTGTGTTCTTGGTCTTCTATTTTTAATTTTTTTTTGGTTCGGTTTTTTATTTTTTGATATAGTTCACTTAACCATAAATTTTACCCCTTTAAAAAGTACACAATTCAGTAGTTTTAGTATATTTACAATGTTTTATAACTATCATCACTAATTCTAGAACATTTTCATCACTTCAAAAAGAAACCTTGTACCTAGTAGTAGTCCGTCTCATTTTAATCTTCCCTACAAAGTGATAATTTTTGAGGTGCACTATTTTAAAGAACTTATGTCGAACTGAGATTTATAGGCCATGAAAAAAATATCACTAATATTCTTTTATAAGCTATTGAGCATAACATCATAAATCAGAAATTAATAAGTAGTATATTTTATTAAGTTTCTAATCATGGATTCCTGAGAAATAAAATTGGAAAATGTATTTCATGTTGACCATTATATTATATGGTCTTTCATTTGCATGTAAAGACAATTAACATTCTAATGCTTGCTATAAAGAAAGATTGTATTACTATTTGCAAAACCTGATTCTATTCATGTGAACAGAGAACCATCATCTTCATATGAAGTTTTCTTGTAAAGAACCATGGTAAGTAATAAAAGTATTCACACACATTTTAGGAAACAAATAGAGTTGCAGTATAAAGAAAGATTGTGGTTTTATCAAGTAACAGCTATCAAGCTATGTAAAATATTGCCTTAAATAAAAAATAACAATTCTAAATAATGCATTGCTTGATATATTTTAATCCCTGTGTTTTAAAATTATATTATTCAGCTCAAAATTGTTCTGGACCAATAAAATAGTTGTGTTTTCCCATACTCTTTTATAATTGCTTTCTTACTTAATATCATATTTTTGCCACCCTTGTTTCTATGATTATTAACTCTTAAAAATAAAGATTTTCCCCTTGAAGTCAGTAAGTATACTTTGATTAAGCATGTATTATAATAAATGTCATAATTTTAGTTGACACAAATTTAAGATATATTAAAACAGTGCTTTATAAGAATGTAATGCTTAAGTTTTGAAAATTAATAAAGGGTAACACTAGATTAGAAGAATGTTTAAGTCAAACTTGCATAGTATTAAAAATGAAATTTCATCATTTTCAAGTGACAGCGGTCTTAACTCTACATTGTTTGAAAGTGGTTGTATCCTAGTAACAATGCCAACAATAAACACATCATGCAAAAGTAAAACTGCAATAGTGAAATGAGCCATTGAAAGGAAGAGTCAGTGACTATATAATATTTCAGTTTCTATTACATCTAGTAGCAATCTGGTTAAAAAGAAATGACAGTTGCCCTGAAGGAAATAAAGTGGAGGTATTATTGTAGTAGTAGTTTGGAAAGAAAATTGCACTGTGTCTTGACTGGATTACTTCTCTATCCTTTCAAACTATCTCCACCTCTCTGTGGTGCTGCTTCTTGCGTTTTTTATACAAATTGAATTTGTATCATCTAACCTCATAGAGCCCAGGGGCCCTTTGGTGTCAGGAAGGAGGAGGAAAGCGGGAATTAGAAAAAGAAAATGTGACAGGCAGTTTTGAAAAGAAAAGCAATTTTCCTTGTGGGTCTTTTCCTAAATAGGAGTTCTTCAATGCAATATTTTGCTTCCGCAAAGCAGTCAGTCAGAATCAAGTGCATGCTTCTGCTGTTTTGTGGGGCTTGGCATTGACAGGTTTTATTTAGGAGGGGTGGGCATACAGGGGGATCGGATGTGGAGAAGTTAGTATTTTGGCTATATCAGCCCTGGAGGCAGAGTTAGCACTTGCAATGGGACGAGAGTATTTGTAGTAATCAGATAACTTTGCAGTCAGCTTCAATAGCATCACTCTTTTTTCTACTTTTTTTTTTTTTTGGCAGCCAAGCTCTTAGTAGAACCATCTGTCTTTCTATTAGTATTTTTTGAGGCCTGTTTTGAAGCCACTTTGCTTGGCAAAGTCACTTTCATCCTTGGAAACGATTTTTTAAAAAAGTTCTGTGGCTTTTTGCCGAAGAAGAGTACTATGTAAAAAATCCACATGGCTGTTCATTTTTGTTCTAAAAGAATATGGCTACTTTGTCTTTGTCTTGAATCAAATGAAATTAAAGGTGATACAACTCCAGTGTGACTGTTGAGAAATAAGAGGCAGGAATTGGAATTTTAGCAGTGTTTTTATGTTCTCATATCTCTCAGTGAGATTTTCTTTAGTCTTCCTAGTAGATTAATTGGAAAATAAATTGACTCCTTTATTCTTAATTTTAGTGTAGTGTTTTTTCTTCTAAAGACCATTGCATTGGGTAGGATAAACTGGCAAATCGACTTTCTATTATAGAAGATGAAAAATCACAGACTATTAGTGGTCATTGAAGATCCCATGCCTTTTCTTCTTAATGTTGGAAAGTCAGCTTAGTTATCCTGGTTACTCCAGTTTGGGTAATTATATCCTCCTTACCTAAACCCCTCTTGTAATCTCATTTGGATATTATATTTTTCATTTTCTCAAAACTGTTGTATAGTATTGCTGTGTGCTTCTAAACAGCTGCTATGCTCCCCACTGAAGATGGCTGAATTTCTGTTGTAGGTGAACTAATCCCTAAAGATAGTATGTGCGTGAACACTATAGTACTCATCAGACTAAACTCTTGAATAACATTTGAAAAGTTTTAGATTTCACATTTTACTTGTTATTGTGCTGACTTAAATCGTTCAGCTGCCTTTCATTTTGACATTTGTGCATGTGTTTTAAACAAGCCTTCTCTCATAACTTCCTGTTGTGTGAGCTCTCACACAAATGGCTCTTCCATGTCATGGATATCCCTCTATTCTTTGATTGCTGTATTTCCCCCAGTCTAGTAATGCCTTCCCGGCCTTTCTTCCTGTGGTAAAGCCTTAAGCCCATTGTTGTTCAGAAGCAACTTCGGTTTCCTCATAACCTATTCTTGCTAATGTCCCCTCAGTCCCATTCTTTCCCCCAGCTTAAATGCTGAGGTTCACCTTCTCTGATCCTTATCTACAGTGACCAGGCCCTCTGAGGAAAATCACAGAAAAAGAAAAATTGACAGCATCAAAATTTATGTAAACATGCTTAAGGCTTTAGCATTTTATATTACCTTTTTTAATTGTTCATGGTTTACTTTTTATTTCATTTCTCACAATGACCAAAACATCCTTACCTTTGCTAAACAACTTTCCTCAATTCCAGTCTCTCTCTTTTGGGACATGCCTACAGTATTGAGAAAATTCTTCCATCAGACTTAATTTTTCTTCTTTTCATTTCTCTACTTATAAAACATATCTGCATATATTTAGTCATAAAACTTCATTCCTCAGCTCCTCAACACCCAAAGCATGAGATGTAATACCCATTTAAAACTTATCCCTATACCCCAGCTTTTCCTTTCACCCTCTTCTGGAATTTTGGTCTACCAGTTAGTTCCTCTCTTACCTAAATTCTAAAATTTCAATTTCTATTTGCTCCTTTCAGCCAATAAATGTATTCAAAACTCTACTACCTAAATAAAGACTATGCATCCTATGCAACTGCTATCAAATGTGTCTCCTACCTTCTCACCTAGCATTTTCTGAAGACAGATCTGCATTTGCTTTTACCTTTTTCTTGCCTGTCATTCAGCGTTCAACCTTTTGCAATATGGTTTCTGTTCTTCATTCTAGATGAACTGACATTGTTTGATTCTCACTGTCTTTTAATTAACAATTCCAGAAGATATTTTTTGTCTTCAAAATACTCTTTCTGCTATATTTTTTCTTATTAGTCACTACCTCAATCTTAAAATTCCACTGGTTTTTGTGACACTGTAATTATTATTTTCTTTATTCTTCTCTTACTTTCCTACTTG
Source organism: Macroglossus sobrinus (assembly GCA_004027375.1). NCBI lineage: Eukaryota > Metazoa > Chordata > Mammalia > Chiroptera > Pteropodidae > Macroglossus > Macroglossus sobrinus. Next base: position 952,969 of record PVKZ01000060.1, on the reverse strand, counting down.
TAGACTCCTCTTCCTCTGTCCTTCATTGAATTATTGTTTTAACACAGATGATTTTAAGCTGCCTCTTGTCTTTACCCTCCAGATTGTCTCTAGGTTATCAATGAATGACTCCCCAAACCACAGCATCTAAAGACCTCTTCCCTAGCTTCAGATTGGTGTACTGTCCTCTTGTAAGATAACTCCAATGAAATATTATTTAGGCACCTCAAACACATCATATCTAAAACCATATTATTTATCTTTCTATAAAAAGTGTCATTACTCCTTTATGATATTTTAAAATGCTTCTTTTTTTTTTATAAATAGTTATATAAACTAGATACCTGAGAGTTATCTTTGACTCTGTTCCTTTCTTCACCTCCAAGTTCTCACTACACACACACACACACATACATATATACACATCTATATGTATGTATATATGTATTAGGTACAGAGATTTCTCATATACCCACACATCATCAGTGTTTCCCATTTTTTCCCTAAATATTTTTTGGCTTTTTTTCTCATTCATAACCTTCCTATTACTGATGAAGCTCTCATAATCTATTTCCTAGTTGACTATATTACCCTCCTACCTGATCTCTGTACTTGGCCTCTCAAATCTCTTCTCCATATATCAGTTAGAGTATTCTGCCTAGTTAAGTTCCTCAGTAGTTCCATAGAATCTCAAGTTTCTTACTATGATACACACACTGATTCAGGCAGACTTTCTCATCACTGGTTCCCTCTTACATTTTTTGTTATTTTAGGCTGTTGGTGGTAACCCACTCACATGAAGTTTTTTCTTGTCCCTGTTCTTTTGTTCATATCTCTCCGTCTTCTTAGATTTTTTTTTCTCACACTCCTATCTCTTCACCTGGCTAACTCCTACTTATCCATTGATACTGTACACCTGTTGTACCTATCTATCTTTTGAGTCCAGCCTTGACTTCTGGCTGTTAGGAGTCTCTTGTCTGTGCTTCCACAGTCTTATACAAATCTCTTTTATTGAATTAACAGCAGTATAACTATCTATCCATTTGCCCCACCAGACTCAGAGCTCCTAGAGAGCATACATTGTATGCGAATTCATCATTTTATCCATAGTTACCAAAAAAAGTACGCATTCAGCTTAGTAAAAAAATGTTGACTGAATGAATAAACTAAAGAACCATGCAACTGGAAGGTAAATTAGTAATCTTAAATATCTCTTTAATATATTATTTTCAGGGAGCCACTGAAGGGGTTTGCAGTAGAATATCTATATAAAATGTAAAATATTTAATTATGAATAATTGATAAATAATTACTTGTTCTTTTACAAATGAGATTATGTGTTTGGTTTGTGTTGGATTTTAGAGGGCTGCATTCAGTATCTATGTGGTAGAATTATAAAAAATGTTAAAATATAATCTTTCATCTTAAAGTTTAAGAAATATAGAAAGTAGCCTTTTAAATTTGTAATATGTTATTCTAACTTGTGAATAACATACCCCCTAATAAAAAGACTAAAATTTTGTGACAAAAGTATTTTATTAAAACTTAATTATACATGTCACACATTTTAAACCTTAATTAGGAGCTTAAAGTAATTTTTATTCATTAAGAGAAAGAAAATAAATAAAGTTAATAGTGAATAGGATTTGGAAATACTAAAAACTGGCAAATAGGTAAGAATGGATTGCTAACCTTATAACTAAATTAGTTTTAGAATTTATCCAGAAAACCTTATACCGTTTGATGTAACCTATTCTTTTCTCTCAGAGTGGGTAAATTTCAGCAGCAATGAACTGAACATTAATTAAGATATAGCGATAATACAATTGGTGCTCATTATTTGTACTAGTTATGTTCTATAAAGTTGCCATGAATGCTGAATTAGTGAACACTGAGCAATTACTCTTAGGGAAAATACAATTGAGTTTGCTGAGCGGCTTTGGTCACACTATTTTCATCAACTGATAAATAAATAACCTTACTTTATATGTTTATGTTTAAAGACACATTATTAATTATTATTGATTCTGAATGCATTTTAAACAGTGAAATCACCAACAAAATTTTTCACTACTTTGTGCAAGTGTGTGAGTGACTGCAAATCACTGGTACAAGTACATTTTGCAGGAGACAAGTAAATTTTAGTGAGAAGGCAAATTTGCAAATATAAGGTCAGCAAATAATGAAGATCAACTGTGTTTTGAAATGCATTTTTAGTTGTGTATATGGATAACCACAGATTTGGGATTATGTTTACTTTTTACTTTATTCTGAGTATTATTACAGTGCTCTGCAATCTGTTCTATAATATTCTAAAGAAAACCCATTATGAGTACTGTGAAATCAGGCTTATTTTCTATTTTTGTTCTTTTCTTTCCCTTGTAGCTCTTTTTGCCCCATTCCTCTCCCCACTGCATTTTTTAGTGTCAGGGGAAAGAGTACTAGATTAAGAGTAAGAAGATGTAGTTCCAGTGTTAACTTTTCTCTTACATAAACGTGGGATCTTGAACAATTTTTACGGCCAAGCTAAATTTTATTTCCTTAGTACCGTGATTGTGTTCTGTCAGATAATCTCTAGGATCTTTCTCAGGCTTAAACCTCTGTTATTCTATGTATGTGGATATTAGAAAATTTAGACACTAAAACAAATGGTAATACCAAAGCTAACTTCATTTCAATAATCATTATAATATAAAAGTTTAAAATACACAGATTTTTAAAAGCCCTAGAATTTATTGCAATTTATTCTTTAAAATACAAAATATTTAGCAGAAAAATACTATAAATTATTAAGATATAAATGAATTACCTGGATAAAAACTGCTACACTCAGGTAGATAGGCTTTTGTACACACAACAACCAGTTAAACAATATAACAAGAAAACATTCCCTTTACGGTAGCAATAAAAATAATTTTTAAAGAATCTTAGAAATAAAATTACCTAAAAAACTACAAGAATTGTAAGAAATTGAAAGAAGATTTAAATAAACTGAAAGCTATAACCTGCTAGTAGTCATTAAGCCAATTTCAAATAGAAATTTTATATTCTAAAATTAACGTGAGAAAATAAATGTTAAGAAAGCAAGGATATTTAAAAAAATAAAATAGTAATGATAGAATACTAACTTTTATTAAAACATGTTACAAAATTATAATAACTAAAAGATGTTACTAGAGCATAATAGGCAGATATATCTGTTCATTACAGAAATATATAATAAATTTCTAATATTTCTGGATTACTTTTTTATTTCCTTATACATGCATAATTCCAGGATTTTTGGATATATCATAATTTATAAGACCATTTGGCTATAACTTAAGCATAAGTACACAAAGCAGTTGGTATCTAATGCTATATTCTTAGTGAAATTGTATTCCTTTTTGATCATTAAATAACTTTGTCATCTACATGTCTTCTGTGGACACCTGAAATTGGTACACAAAGATGTAATTAGAAAGACAGGACTATGTAATTCATTCTTCTTTATTTATGAATTAGCAATACATATAATAGTTTCAGCTGCTAATCTGAGCTGTAAAGATACAATAATAAATGTTACAACCTTTTTTTATTAAGCTCCATAATCAAAAGGGAGTTCATGTTACATGAGTAACTATTATTATTTGATACAGAAAGTATTATATTAGCTTTATGAGGTTAAAAGAAGTAACAGTTTTTTCTGCCTGAAAATTGGCACTATAAGTGCTTCACAGGCAAAGACATTATGTGGGTCTCAAAGCCTTTGAAAAATAAGTAGAATTTTGCCAAAAAGAAAAGGAAAAGCAAAATCACCCAAAACAGAGGAGAAAATATTCTTGAATGCATTCAAGCATGGAAAAGAACTGAGTATGCAAGAAACTCTTCATGATCCATTGAGACAAGAGTATAGAATATCTGAAGGAGGGCAGCAGAAATGCCTTGAAAGATAGACTGGGGACAAATCATGAAGAATCTGGAAAAACATGCTGAGGGTATTTGGTCATTATTTTCTAGATAAATGCAAGCTGTCAAAAGTTTTTACAAAAAGGTCATGTAAAATACAGATAGAAGACTCATTTAGAAGGAATTCTATCAAGAATACAGCTTAATATCTAGTTTTATTATGTAGATACCAGAATCTGTCCAGAGTTGTATCTTATGGACACCAGAATCAGGCAGAGTCTCCCTTTCAACTGCTTATATATCTGAAGGTGCTTTGTTAATCAAGGCAAAAATGAAGAAGACAAAAGATTTTCCAGTGACTAAAAACATTCTTTAAGACAGTACTTCTCAAATATGTATGCACATTGGAATTATCAGAGAAACTTTAAAAACGCTGTTGGCTGTGTCTCACCCCTGTTGATTCACATTTAATTGGTCTGGGAAATAGTTTGAACATTGAGAGTTTTTCAGTGCTTGCCTCATGATTCCAATATACATTCATATTTGAGAACTACAGCACGAAAACAAGAACTTATTGTTTCTGTAATTCTAGAAGTTATTTTTCTCAAATTCTAAATTATCTGAAATTTGAATTGAACTTCAATTCACTTGAAGATTTTTTTCTCCTTCCCTCTAAAATGCTCTTATTAAATTTATGGTACATCTTATAATTATGGTTTCTTATAAAAGAGGAGATGTACTTTATAAAATATAACTTACAAACAATGAAATGTAAAGGATAAACAGTAGGTGGTGATAACTCTTAACTAATGTGGCTGGTTTGTTGTTTCTTTGTGTATTATCCTGGTCAGCATCCTCTGCTTACACTAAAATAGCCTCCATGCTGTTTTGCCTTTGGATGTCTACCTTTCGTTTTAGGCCATACTTGCCCAATATACAATCTCTAATACTTTCTCAATATGCAGTCTCTAATATTTGAGTCTAATAAAAAAGTGTTTTTTATTGGTTTCTGCATAATGTTTTTCTTCCTTCTAGAAAGCTCAACAAAATGCTGGCTATCATGGCATAACCTTCAACTCTAAACTTAAGACACTTTTGTTTTCCTGAATTTTGTCATTCCCTTTTAGTTTCACTCTGGTGGCAGTGATAGATTTAAAATCCTATTGGCTAAAGGAAATGCTTTCAAATTTGGAGTCATTGCTGAAAACAGATTCCTTATTCTTAAAATACTCATTTCTCACTCTCCCTCTCTCTCTCTGTCTCTTTCTTTACCCCCTTCTCACCTCCCATCCTCCCTCTCTTTCAACGCCCCCCACAGAAAAAGGACACTCACCAATTAAAAATCTCAGGAATAGCTCAGAGGTTTACTGTGAAAGATGAAGGAGAAACTGAAGGCAGACTTTTAAAGTGATAAATGATATGAACTATAAGAATCGTAAGAGTCCTAAGAATGTGTGGTGCCAGTGGGAGAAAGAGAAGACAAGTCCAAGAGATATCTCAGAGTTGCTATTAAGATTAGCCACTGAATAAATTTTAATTTCTTTGTGTGTTTGTTTGTTCAACTTTTTACCATTCTCCCGACTGTAATGTAAGCTCCATGAGCATAGGATCTTGCTTTTCTAGACTATTATATCCTTACTGCCCATCTCATTTCCTCGTAAATAGGGGCATTTAAAAATAAACTGAATTAATGTATGGAAGGAGTAGTAAGGGAAATTAAAGTGTCAGTCATGTTATTTTTAGCATGATCCTAAATTCTCAATCACATATTCAGTGACAAACACTAACAATAATCACATTTATTAGAGAGGTCTTAAATATGTAGAAAAATAGCTTAAATATTTTAGTTGACAACCTCTGCATTAGTCAATAATAACATAGCTGCAGAAATGACTGCATTAGGTTATACTTCTGGATATTCCTATTCAGTTCAAAGAAGATAGTGATTCTATAGTGCTGTATTATTCATTTACTGATGTAAACCTCATATACTGAGAGTGACAACAGCTTATTAAGATGTAATCCAAAGAAGGCAACCAAAGCAGAAGCCATGTTATTTAAGGAGTGATTTAATACTAGAAAAACAGTAGATGAAGACACAGGTATAGTACCGAGCAAAATTCAAGGGACTGTATTCTAGAGCTAGTTTTGACTATCCCATTCAATGGCCATGGGCCGGTAAGGTGTCTTTCAGCTCCGGTTACTTCTTCTATAAAAAATGGGGAAAGTCTTACTTACTCTGTAAGCTTTCTTTCAGCTTTTTTATTTGAGTATTTTAAAATTTCAGTATTCTGTGTCAATATGAGAATTATTTTTAAGTAATGAAGAGCTATTTACCTGTAAAGTGATATCAGTTTAGTTGATTTTGTTTTAGAAGGTAGAATGATTCCTAACAAGAGGAATTTACAGAAGATTTTAGTTTAAACTCTAGGGGATGATTTTTTAACCATTACATTAATACAATGAGAAAAAGGCTTATTGTATGCAGTAGTGACGCTTCATCACTCGCAAGGTTATCCTACAGGGAAATTATTCATCAAGTTAGAAAGTGTAACACCTTGCAACTATAGTGTATTTTGGCATGGCCTCAAGCCCAGTGTTCTATCAAGTTTGTATGCCAGTATATTGAATTGAATAAATGATTTTCTTTTATCATAAGGTAAGGAGGGTGGGAAGCATGGAACACTATTACTTCTTCTCTTTGATCCTCTTTATCACGTTCAGCAGGTTCAAGGTCAACTGCCGCCATTAATGATTCCCGTATTCCCTCCTGATCAACGAACACTGGCTGCAGCTGCCCAGCAAGGATTCCTTCTTCCTCCAGGCTTCAGCTATAAGGCTGGATGTAGTAAGTACCATTGATTTTTCATTTGGGAGTGGGTGGAGCGTATTGCTTTAAATTAGGCATTTTAGTATTTCTGCCACACCAAGAAATGAGATCACCCATACATTTTTATTTTAAAAAGGAAACACACAGAAGGTGTTGAAAAGGATTTTTGTTGGTATTTAAAAGAGCTTAGATTATTTCTATGCTTCTGAAGACAATATTTGCTCTTTAGAATTCAGTTCCATAACTTGTTTCCAGTGAATTCTTAAAATATTAATGTGATTTTTGTTTTTGTTTTTTTGCATAGATAAGATAGGAATATGCTTGTCAATAGCTTTCCATTTTTCTTTAAGATAAACCCAAGTTTCCTAATGTGAATTAGTTGTTTTTTCATTATCTGTCTCCACCTTGTGTTTAGACTAATTTCTCACTAATCTTCCTTTAGTTCTTCAATCAAACCATTTTCTTTCTTGATTCTGAGCTTGTATTGTTCATGCTCTTTGGTATTATGAATCTCTTTCAACTCAGCTCAGGGAGACCTTGCCTGCCCTAGGTGGGTCCCTTTCTCCTGGTTCCTTTGGGTCCTGTATATTTTCTCTTTCACTTCAATTGAAAGCCCTGTGAGGGCAGATGCTGATTCTGTCTTATTCATTGTTATATCTAAACTTTTAGTACAACATTCAACTATTTGCTGAATGAATGAATGAGTGAGTGAATGAATAATGAAGAAGCATTCATTACAAACAATACAAGGGAATTTTTGCATTAAGTGATGAGTTATACCGAGATAAGTGTTTATATTGCTTATTAACTTTAGATGCCTGTGATATTATAACTTTGTTTTAACCAAAATTGAAATTCTACATTGCTGATTTTGGAAACAATCTGGTATTTCATATTCTAAAAGTCAAATAACCAAAATGTCAACTATAATCTGTTAGATAAAAATAGTAACAAATTTCAAAAAGGTGCTAGACTGCTAAGCTAAATACATTCTAAAACGTCATTACTATGGTTAGAGAGATTATAGAGAAAGCAATTTTACTAAAATATTTTCATTGATAAAAGTAGAACACCATTGAAAACAATTAGTAAAATAACTTTGTAGTATATATCTATATAAAATATCATTTTGTAAATACCGGTAGCTTTTGGTATGTTAACAAATTGTCCCATTAGCATCTTACTATCCTTCAGTAGTTATTGCATTTGTAAAACTTCATTCAACATTAATAGAAATCAGATTGAAGTTTCCTGTTAAATGATGTCTTGAATTTTCACAATTAACATTATTCTTAGTCTTTAAACCTTTCTCTAGATAATATTGAAGATATTGGGATATAATTGTTAAATATACAAAGTCATTTGTGATGAGTACATCTTAACTGTGGTGTCTAGATAAAAGTGAACTGAACTCAGGACTATAAAAATTCACACTTTTTTGGTACTTTACCCTTTGTGGTTTTTACACTGCTTTTGCACTTCTTTCTCTTGACTTTGCTTTCCTATGTTTAAGATGGTGCTCTTGCTCTGTATCCTTAATTTATTCATTTAGTTTTATTTGCCACATCATTCTATCTTTGTAGATCAGTTCATCCAGAAACACCAAATATAATTAAGAACTATATTTATATTCCAAATATTTAAATTCTAAGAATAATTTAAATTCTAAAATTAGAATTTTGAATTCTGCTGTTATGCCAAATTTTAAGATTTTAATCATAAAAGATTTTCTTGTTTTGTTTCCATTTTCCTAAGAAATTACTATTCACATTAAACACATGTTGCCAGTGTGTTTTTGGTAACCTTGGTTACTAAAATGGAAAAAAAGACACTTTTAAAAATCATCAGTTGCTGCACCTGCAAATATGTACATATAGACTAGTTCTGTTTTCCAAAAAGAAATTTTTTAAGCAACTATAGAAATAAGTCCCATTAGCAAATACTGTGCTGAAGAGAAAACCACATTGAATTAAGAACAATAGCAAAACTGTAGGCCTGGAAAAGGTCAAGAACACCTCAGCCTCACTCCCATTTGACAGAGTTGGCATACTCTATTTGTTCAGTGTGAATGTAATGTAGCATGCAGAAATTTTTCCTTTTCTAAAATCATTGGTATATTAACCATTTGATATTCATACCTTCAGTGCTTAAAGTTATAAAATGCTACCACTTCTTTTGTAACCTTGGAAATAGAATAAAGTTTCTACAGCTGCTGGCAAGCTTGCAACTAGCATCATGCCAAACTTTAAAACTAAGAACCTAGTAGCAAAATAAAGTGCCACCCTTGTTGACACCTTGGCACTTTGAGTCAGTTTGATTGAGGAGCTGCATAGAAGTGAAAAATAGTATGAACTATTTCCTTCCTAATTGCATTGCAGAAAGTAATGGAGGTAGAGAAAAAAATCTTAATATCCCCTCTCTTCATTGGGTCTTCTTTCTTGATTCTCCCATAACTGTCAACTATATGTGACTTTTCTGGTGTTCTCAATTGTTTTAATTTGACTTATATTACATAGTTGTCAATGAAAGAGACTGACTAACCCATCTTGATTTGAGTTTCAAGGAAATCTGAAAGATATACTATTTGTTGGTTTCCAAAACTCAAGTAATTTTCATCAATACATTTATAGAAAGTATTGATAAATTTTTCTATTTAGACTACATGTCTTGATAAAATAAATAAAAAATAAATCTTAGGAACTATACACAAAAGCCAAAATGTTCTCAACAGAGAAAAAATTAAAAAAAACAAAAGTTGTGGGACCTAACCATCATGCATTTAGCTAACATCCGTTTTCCAAAAGAAGAGGCTTTCTGTCAGACATAAAGATGTTTTCCTTTTAAGAAATATAATGGTAGAATTAGAAATAGGTAGAATTAGATTTGGAATAGAGACCTACAGATATAGCTGCTGGGTTTTCTCTTAACTTCTAGAATGCATGTCATTAAACATTATAAAAATAAATGAATAGCACAGCCAGAGCAAATGTTCTAGATAGAAAAGAAGCATTAAAGAATGTTGTAATATACTCCTATCCATGAATATATAGATAAATTTACAAATATTGATATATTCTTATCATAATCTTGGATTCTGTTTTGGTATTTGCTTTTAAAGAAATCAAGCATGAAACCACACTTTATGGATCTGTATCTAGTATTGCTTTTCCTGCTAATTTCTTAAAATCTAAAAAATACTTTCAAATTTCTAAAGCAGTAAAAATAATGGTATATTCCTAAATTGAATGCTTTGAATATATATAATAACTTGAAAATTATTATGTAAAAACACTGGTTTAACCAGCCAGCTCAATTCAGAGACTATTTATTCAGGGGAAAAATTAAATAATCTATATTTTTAACTTGTCAGTTCTATAAAAACTGTCAACTAAGTTGCTATATGTAAACACAACCCTACTTTTATATTACACAATTAAAAATCCCAATTTTAAATTGTTTTTATAGGTACTACCTCATTTTAATCAGAAAATAATCACTATAGTCCTGAAATAAGTTTGAAAAAATAAGTAACTAAGGTTTCAATTCTGAATTATAAACTAGATGGGTGTACAAATAAATTGATTCATGTATACTTTGGATGCTTGAAGAACCCAAGGACACAACACAGTCCATTTGCCTTTCTTGGAAAATCTGAGTGGTATCCTAACCGCTTGACCAAAGACCAGCCTGTGAACTACGAAATTTGTATCAAGTAGATATTTTTCTAAATAAAACATACATACCTTTGACACCTGGAAAACATTTTTTGTTGGTAGGTAGACTCCATTTTGTGTTTACCTACTATAGGAAAAATAATCTACCCAAATTCAAAGTATTTTTGAATGTGTATATTGGTTTTAGCCTAACATTTAGACTTGAGAGACTTTTGAGATTAGGAGGTTGAAAGTCACAAATTTGGTCCTTACCAATTTCTCTAGCACCAACTTTCAGCTCTCTTTCATAGCACAGCTTCCTCACACCCTTTTTAAGTGCTGTTCCTTCAGGGCACATATTGTGCAGTCAGAAGTGATGATAAGTGCTTCTCTTTTCACTAATAACTACAATCCTCTGCCCCTCTCCTTTCTGTTTGGCTGTCTAATTTCTAGTTATATAATTGTAATAGATGCTTTAGAAATTTTTGACATAAAAACATTTTATGTGAAATAAAAAAATCTACAGGAAGGAAAAATCTAATCAAAATAACTCATTTTCTATATGCAGTATAAAACAAACAGTTGTAAAAGAGTTAGTTTGATAGTTAGCCCAAAGTGTCAAATTGAATGTGTCACAGAGCTACATATATACAGTCTTTCCCCATAGATGATCATGTGCCTAGTGCTATGGTTCCTAAACTGTATGCTAAGGTACCAGGGTGCTGTAATTAATTCACAGGGGCACACATGATATTTTAAAATTTTATGGAAGATACAGAGACACTACATAAACTACCTTAATTGTTTGGACCTTTCTACTTGATAACATGGAGCAATTGGATATTTCTTTTGTCTTAGGGGTGCCATAAAAAAATTAAACCACAGATGGTGCCTAATTCCAAAAAATTTTTGGAACTTTTGGTCTAATCTAGTATATATTCACTTTTTAAATTATTATGACCTTTTTTTACTGAGAAGTTGTCAGCCTGTCATATTACAACTACAGAACAGAATACATGTTATAACAAAACTTATTTTGTACTTACAGAACTAGGTATTATATTATATAGATAAGTAACTGATTCATTTGTCTATACAATTTCATATGCTCACTTGTTTTGCTTTATTGATTTAATAAACCCAATCTCAAATAGGTAACTGCAGATTTAGAAGTATTTGAAATCAAGTTTTGCCTCATTCTGCTACTTTGTCCTTGTGCAAGTTACTAAGCTTCAGCTCCTTCATCCACAAAATGGATTAAAAACACCCATTTTACTAAATCATTAAGGAGATTAAATAGAACTATATATGAAATAGTGCCTAGTATTGTGTCTGTTTTATTAGGTTATTTAGAAATGATAAATATTGAGTATAATGCCAGCAAAAGACAGATTCTTTTTTTTAAAAAAAAAAAGATTCAATTATGAAACCCCACCCAGCAATTAGTTGCAATTTATTTGCTATCTAAGATCAAATTCATTCTGCCACACCTGAATAAGGCTTCCTCTGACTAGGAAAACATAATTGTTTAGTGAAAAGTAGTACAGTGCCGAGGAAAAATTTATCTCATATAGATATAACCTTAACCTTAACTATTTTCTTTTTAATCACCAAGTTTTAACCTTTTTCTATTGTCATTTTCCACTTGTCTGTTTATCAGAGCTCATGTTGGAAAAGATCATGTGATTTTTTTGAAAATGTATTTAGTCATTGTTTTGGCTATATGAAACCAGAAATGTATTCACATACTCATTCTGCATTTTAACACATTGATTAATTTTTCAGAAATGTGCTAAATAAAATAGCCATATAAAGTTACTGATTGAAATATTTAATTGCCTTATGAGATTAGCTTAAATAAATAGAAGTCGATGAGCCAAGCTTAATAAACTTAAAATATGTTGTGTTTACTCTTCATCAGTTTTCTGAACAGTATTTTCGCTTCCAATAAAAAAAGAAACTCTCAGTTAATTAGTTCCTCATACGCTACAATAAAATTAATGTTTAGGAGTTAAATACCATAAACTTCCTCAGGCATATTTGCTGATGTGTTCCTGTTTTTAGTTAATGTCACATGTTTTATTGTTTAATGGGGTATCATGTGGGTTCCATTATATCTCTCTTGTGCAAAGAGTCCATGTGTCCGGCATTTTAGGAGACTGAATTCTAATTTCTGATTTAACTGTGTCAGCTGTGTCAGCTGACACATAGGTCATTGACAGTCAATGTTGAAACAATCACCCAATCTCAAGCTAAGACCCATTGACAAAACACATTTTTATCAAAATGACAAAATAAGAATATGTGTTGTCAGGATCACATACCGTAGGTTCTTATTAAATAAACAGAGAGAAGAGAATATACTCATATCTCAGCCTTCTGTGTTTGTATGTGTTAGACTTATTTTGACCAGCTCTACCCTTTACCGCCCACCCCAACATCATATAACCAAAGACTTTGGATGAACCTGACTTAGTTGTAATTATTTATTTATTTTTCAAAGAATTTTTTTGGTACCTGGATAGCCAGTCATTTAAATCCCCATCTGAAGGAAGTTAGATTGTTGGCTTAAGAATATAAAATGATTAAATAGTAAAAAGGACAGTACAAAAATGTATGTAACATTCCACAATTATATGGTGATAGCCACCCTTCAGTTCTTATGGGAGAAATATTTCTAGGTCAATAAAATGTTTTTTGCTAAAACAGAGTTTACAATAATTTTACAAGTTTCATCATTGAGAAAAGGAAGATGTATACATTTTTATTGTGACAAAGTGTCATAAAGTGGCATAAAATAATAGTTTATATTTGCCTTATTGTTTATAAAACATAGGCACATAATTAATTTTAAGCATTTTGAGGTGATAACTGAGCTATATTAGTAACTATTGTTTGCTCCAGTCTTCCCCTGCTCCCACCCCACACACACTCACTACCACCACAAAAAAACACACTAGCAAAGAAAAAGTAAAGCCCAATGTTTGAAAATTCCTCAAATTTTAGTAGACTTTATATCTAATCTTTTAATCCACATTGATTTTTAACAGTTACGAACATGAGAATGCCATTCAATTTAAATATAAACTCATTTAGCTCAGTATTTTCTTTTTGACATAATTCTCATTCTTGTGAATATAAATGTGTCAAATGGAAGGAATGCTTGGCTAATGACACTCCATGCTCTTAGTCAAGAGACCTCAAAATATGATATTACCATATGAATACGCCCTAGTCCAGCCTAACCCTCAGAATTCTAAGTTCATATTTTTGTTGCCGCAGCAAACATGAAATCTCATCTCAGGAGAAGAGTCACACTAAAGCCATGAAACTGAAGTATATGCCCAGAAAAGCAATGTATTATTTTATTTGAATAAATGTAACTGTTAACAATACTGAACAGCTCTCTTCTCCAGTAAGCATACTCTTTCACTGAAGAAAGCTCCATTAGAAGACAAACTTGAGTTATAAGGGTGGTAAGATAATATATAAGCAGAAAAAAATATTTAATAAAGCAGTCCAGGATAGTATTTTGCTTCTAAATCTACAATAGATACATATGTGGACTAAACAAGTCATGCACTTGGAATATTATGTGAATCAGATACTATATTAGGTTTACCTACTGTAAAAAGACAAAATAATAAGTTAAACATGGTAAAAGAATGAATGCTTTTCACCCACATAGTAGTCCCAGCATTGCTCATATCATAGCTCCGTGATATCAAGTCCCAGGCTTGTTTCTCTTTTTATTATACTGCCTTCCACAAATTATGGCTTCCATCTCACTGACTGCAATATTTCTCCAGCTACCACATCTCCATTCCAGTCAGTGGAAAGGGCAGAAGCAGGGAAAACTATAGCACTTATTAAACAGTACTGTTTCCATAATAATTTATTTGGGGTCTGTTTTCAAGTAATGTATTTAAAACTTTTTAAAACCTATTTATATAGTCAGCTCATAACAACCCTTCACATTTTTTTCTAATATGTTAAAAAGCATTTGCTGATTACGCAAACCTCAATGTAGAAGTATAGAAAATAGAAACTAAAATTTATCTACCTGTACTTACATACCTCTATAATTTCACTCCCCAGAGGGAATTGCTGTTTATAATTTGGTACTTATTTTTCTAGAACTAGACATAGGTCTATATCTATCTATCTATCTATCTACACACACACACACACACACACACACACACACACACACACATAAACATATATGCATCTATTTATATCTAGATATAGATATGTAATAAGTAGGATATGAGCATATTTGTATATTATAATATGTGTCCTGTAATACATATGTATTGTATTTATAATATGTATTACATAATATACAATGCATGTGAGGGTAAATTGACTATATTCTACTTATAAATATTATACATATATAAATATATATATTATGGCCATCTTTCTCCTTTCACACTTTTAGATCTAAATTATCCTGCATCATATTTCATTAAGCTGGATGTACCATACTTGTTTCCCACTAATGAACAATTTAAATTTGGCTATAATACTTACAGTTTTAAAGAATGTACAATAAACATTTTTATGTGCCCATATTTGCCCCAAATGAATTCTTCCATTCCCAGTATATGGTATTTTACTTTTATTTATTTGTTCCTTTTTGAACATTTTTCACCTGAGCAATTGCCTTTAAATTCTAATGTTGAGTTGATTAATAGAAGCTTTAAAACTTTCAAAATTGACTCCTCTGGGTTAAGCTCTGAATAAGCATCAGTAAGATGTAATCTGAAACTATTAATTGTCTGGATTTAATAAATTCTGTCAGAAAAAAATTAAGCAAAGTATCAGAAGACCTTAAAAGGTAGTCACAATCTCATTTTATATTATTTTATGCCTTTGAGCAAGTCATTTTTCTCTTTGTGCCTTAGCTTTTTAATCTTTAAAGTAGCTGCAGTAATGTCTGCCCAACTCACTTTGTAAGAGATTGTAAAAATTAGATGGAATGAGTTTACACATTTCTAAAAAAGTTAATTATTGTATAATATATCATTATTATGTGTTAAATGTATAGGCCTATTTTGAAAATTTAGAATGTGACATAATGAAAAGAAGTTTAGAAGTTTATTATAGGACATTGTATTTCTGGCCATTCAAGACATTTGTATCATTTATGTTTTATTTTTTAGGGTAAGGGGAAATTCCATAATATTTCTTAATTTTCAGAAGTCTAAAATTCACTGTTCTGGTAGAAAGCTCTAGACCAGGAGTCATCCAAATGTATATCCCGTAGGCTTAGTGTTACATTGGTTTAAGAAGTTTTCTATTCTCAACCTGCACATCACAGACTCTGGATGTACTCCGAGAGGAAGGATGTCTGTCAAGGAGCCTTGATAGACAGAAAAGTGGAAAGGCTACAGAGTGTCAAAAAAGTGAAATGCTTGCTAAGCCTTAATACTAAAAGTGGAAAATAAAAGAGAAATAGCATTTGATTTGGTGTTAAGTGGCTTATATGAATTCCTCTCTTCTAAATCCCTCCTTTCTAATATATGAATCATTTTGGAGGCTTTTTTCTGTACCACTTATTTCCTCATAAGACAGAGAAGCAAAATTTAGACATCATAGATCTGAATATAGAAGCAGTTCCTTAATTAATGATTCTCTTCAAGCAGATTAAAATGAGTTATTATGCAATGGCTTAAATGATGCCTTAGTAGTAGTAATGGTGAAATATAGAAAGAAAAAGAGACTTCTTTGATTCATTGTCACCTTTTCAGGGATATTCAGATTTCTTAGGTAATTAATCCATGAATTTTCACTGGTACTAGAATTCAATTTCTGGGCAAAGAGGTGAAGGAAGAATGCTATCTCTTTTAGATGCAGAAATGTCTTCCCATTTGGAGAGGTGTTTCTTAAAGAGTTTATAATTTTTTACCAAGCCAGCTAATAGGTAACTATTAAATTAAGTAGGATAAAGTTTTTTATTTGCTATGCTACATTAAAAAGACATAAAAATATTTATTTTTAAAACTATCTTACTGAAAAAATTTAGCCTATGACAAAGCAGTTAAGAACTTAACAATTATCTCAAAATATCTCCTTTTAAACTAGCTGTAGAGTCAAACCAGAGATAACTTATTAATTTTACTTTCTCAAATAAAATTTATATGAAATATTTATATTCATTACTTATTATTTTATGAGGTTACTATAAAATACTATTATTTCTCATAAAAAATTCAAATATTAGAAGCAGTATAGATTTTCTGCAGTTTAAAACCTCTTTCCCTTTACTTGTGTGTACCATATCAATTGTTCTGAACTTTTTAACTTGCTTTCCACAAGCTGATTTAAGGGGATTATAAATTTAACTACCTAAAATGAAAGAGAAAGTATAGCTGAGATTATTGCTATATTAAAACAGAGTTTAATTTGCTTGGATTTCAGAAAGTATAAGTGATTTGAAATAATTACTATGATAGATTTGAAACAATCAAGATGATAAAAGATTTTATTTTCATCATTTATTTATATCTAGCATCTTTTCTAGTAGATACCTTGACCATGCTCAGGTGCTTTAATGACACCATGATAGGGGGTTCTTGTTCATGAACAAATCATTTTAAGGTTTAAGAAATTCATAATGTTTATTTTTAATATCCAAGGGGATATAAATTACTTTTAAAATCAAAATTTATAAAAGAGATAAATTATGGGATATTATAAAAGAGGCATTCAATGTATGAAAATATTTTACCAAAGATTCTTTAATGATCTCCTGCAGGTCCTTATTTCCTTATGTTCCCAAACGCTAGGCTTCTCTTTCTCCCTTCATTTTTTAATCTACATTTGTATTATTGGCAGCTGATTAAAACATTATTTTTGTTTGGAATAAACCCCATACAAAAAATACTATTTTTTTCTTTATTAGTATAATTATTTGCTTATAATCTGTTTCTTTTTACTAAAGTTTGAGCTTTTGATATTGGAAGAGTGGTCTTCTTTGTTTGATATTTATTAATTATGAATGAAATCACACCTTCATTTATTCAGTCAACAAACATTTTAATAGCCTGCACTATATATTTAACAGAAGTGAGCATTTTAACAATTTCTATGCAGGAACTGGGGATTTAAAGATGAGTAATACATAATCACTGCCTTAACAATACACATAGTGCAGGTGAAAAGAATGGGATATAAACAGATATAATATGATAGATATATGCATAGAGTTTTAACAGAAGTGAGAGGAGAGGAAACAAATTAAAATCTGAGCATGGTGGAAGGTGTCAGGGAAGGTCTCTTGGAGTGGAAGCCCCTAAGTCAAATCCCAAAGGATGAAAAATAACTAAGCCATTGATGAAGGTGTTGGGGTAGAGGGTTATACAAACAACATTGCTGGCAGAAAAGAATAAAAATCATCCTGGATGAAGTTTAGAAAACAAAGGTTGAAATAAGATATACATGAACCTATAAGCAGTTTGATGTATAAATTATAAGGCAAGCAATGACAAGTGAGTAATTTGAGAATATGAGGACATAAGAAGCGACAACTTGAAAATATTTAGAAACCTTACATGCTGGAGATACTGAAAAACCATCAAAAGGCTAAAAGCAAGCATTGAAATCATACTGGCCTTTATTCCTCCATCCATCCCATCCATCCATCCATCCACCCATCCATCCATCCATCCATTCATCCATCCATCCATCCATCCATCTATCCATTTATGTCAAGGCATACTTTTATTGTTACTTTTGTAATTTTAAGTCCTTAACACAATATATAATCAATAAAATTTATTAAATTTTAATTACAACCAATGAATATCTCCTGTGAGTCTGTAATGAGTACCATTGGAAGCTGATTAGAGAATTTCTTTAGCACAAGACTGGAGTCTGAGGGGCTGATTGGGGTTTTTTTCTAGTAGTAAGAAATAAAAGCCTGGGAATTATAAAATAAAGCTTGTAATTGATTGGCCATGGAGGTGAAAGGAAGGGAGATATCATGGATGCTTTACATTTTTAGCCTAGGAGACCCGTAATTACCAAATGAGATAGAAATACCAAGAGTAGAAGTAGATTTTGTGAGAAAAATGATTAAGTTTTGCGTATGTGAAGAATGAGCTTCCTATTGGATGGTTAGAGGGCAGTTGTCTAAAAAACCATGGGAAAGGTCTAGTTTGGTGCCACTGATTTGGAATATTTTACTTTGTATATAGTATTTAGACAATGAGATTCAATAAGGTCATTTAGATAAAGTGAATAGAATGAGAAAAGCCAGGCATTAAAGTTCAGACTCTAAGAATTACTAGTATTTAAGGGATGAGTGGAGGAAAGTAGAACAGCCTGTTGTAGAAATAATAAAGTCAGATGAGTAAGGTGTAAAGGGAATCAGAAACGCATGTTCTAAGAAAAATCAGCAGAGTATAAATGTAGTTAGAAAAGTAGAGAATCATTAGCAGTATCAGCTGTTGCACAATATGTCCATTAAAATTTGGCAATTTGGAGGTCATTAGTATATTTATAAAGCATTTCAAAAAAAGTTTATGGATTGAGAACTAAAGTGTTGGAGAAGGATTTAGGGTTATCATGGAAGATCAATTTCTAAAAGTTTAGAAGGAAGAAGGTAAATTCTTTTTTACTAAATATTAAAAAAAGTGTTTTAGAGGCATTTTAGAGCCTAGATATTTGGCTGCTTTTTGTCATTGTTGTTGTTTTTAAGATAAGAGGTAATTGGGCATATGATGATATGTATAAACCCTTACCTTGGTATTTGAGGTCCTCAGTATACTCTAATTAACCTTCTAAATATTTCTTGCTGCTATATAAAATAGGTTCAACATAGACTAGTCCATGAAGACGTGTTGATCACACATTTCTCTGACTTTTAGCCTCATCCATTCACTCATTCAGCAATTAATTTATTGTCTATTGTGTACTAGGCATTACAGCCCTTGGACTTTTTTTATATTTTCTAATTAACTTTTTTATTCAAGACCTAACTCAAAGCCAGCCCCTACTCTGATTCTTCCTCCAGTGATATATGTTGAGATAAATTTCTCTCTTCTTTGGTAATTACTGCCTTTCTCATTTGATCCTACTTATATGATTTGATTCATTTCACTCTCCATGTTTGTAGATCTGAAATTTAAATGAGATATTATATACACACATTTGTAAATATATTCACATCTATATGGATGTATATATGTCTATTTATATGTATATGTTTAAATGTTTTAACAGAATGCCTAAAGTCAACAAATATTAATAGTCCACATTTTATATCAGTGGGAGAATAATGAATTATTCATATATTATGTTGAAACAATTGAATAACTTTTTGATTCAATATTTTTTAAACTATGTACTAAAATAAAATATAAGCCTAACTATGATTTCCCCTTCTTATCACCCCCATATTGTTTTTTTTCCCAGCAAATTGATTATCATGTCTGCTTCCAAAGTTCGTTTCCTCCTCTTTTTCCCTTATAAGTTTAGGCCGTTATCATTTCCTACTAGATTTACTACAATAGTTTTTAACATGTCTATATATCTTCTGTCTCCCGCTTCCAATCAGTTGTGTCCCTTGCCACAAAAATTGATCTGTCTAAAACATAAATCAGACTATGTCACTTTTCTGTTTAAACTCTTTCAATGACTTCACATTGCATTCAAAATAAAACACAGGACTCTGCAGAATATGTGTTTTACCTGCTTTTAACTGCATAACTTACCATTCCCTTTTCTGCATCAGACACATTGGAAGTATTAAAATAAGCCTGGAGTTAGGGGCTAATAAAGAATAGTGGTTATTGTTAGCACAGCCCTGTAAATGGCAAGGGGCTCTTTCTAAGCAGGAAGAACATACCAATTCATCTACTGGCCCATGACATAAAAGAAAGCAACTTCCTTCAAAGTTCCATTCATAGTGTTCTTTTTAACTTTATTTTGTCTTGGACTCCTACAGAACTCCCTCCACCTAAAAGTCAGAGTGATAAGAGCAGGGTGTTTTAAGTACCAATCTGAGAAGATGATTAAAAAGAGCAATTTTGGTTGCACTAAATAGCTGAAACTTACAATGTGACTGACTCTCCAGCAGTTAGAAGACATGGAAAGCAGATGATAAAATGGTCTTAAAAGATAATTTAGCAGTGAAAATAGCCAGTTTTTTTTTTTTTGAGACACTTTAGCAAATAACCTTCCTTGACACTTTTCCAGACTGTTATTTTCTTGAGGTGTCTAGAATACCTTCTGCACTCTTTTGCTTTGCTTATTGTATTGTTGAATTGGTTTGTATGTTTATCTCCCTCACTTAATTTGGAACTGGTCTAGGGTATGGATTGTGTATATATGTGTATAGCTTTTAATTTTTATATTTCTCAGCACCAAGAGAATGTAATCTGGTATTTGTCGAGGAAGCAAAATAAAACTAAAACCAAAAACCCATAGGAGGCTATTAAGGGAGTGAGTCTCCTTATTTCAGTGAGAATAATGCCCTAAAACTTTCCAAAAATTTTTGTTAGTTTAGTGGATGAAAGGGTGTATTTCTTTGACCCTGGGTAAGAACATACTTATGACAACCTTCCTCAGCCTAAATAAACTTGTTGGAAAACATTGTTTTTCATAATCTGTGTTATATAGTATAAAAATGCATCCTCCATAGTGTCGCTGGAGATGATTAATAACTAAATATTTGTTACTTTAATACTAATGCAATTAACAGGTTTTCTACAGGGTTATTGAGGTATTGAATACTAGCTATATTATTTGTATCAATAGATACTGTAAACTAGCTTGTATTCTGAAAACAATTGACTAATATGCCTCAGCATACTCTTTAACTTTTTGAAAAATTTTAGAGCTAAAATTTTCCATACTTGGCTTTAAAATAAGAGGCAAATTAATTTTGGACAGGCTTAGGGAAAAACTGTTTAAATGGTTAAAACCTAGAAAAGAGTAAAAAAAAATTCTTTTAACTAGCTTAAAGTAAATTTGAATAACTTACACATGGTTGAACTTTAAAAGTCAGAATTTTCCATTATTTAATTTTTATGAAGTACCTCATGAGGTATTTACAAAATAAACCTTTTGTAATATTTTTTAGTGCAGTTAATTGAGGAATGGTACGAATAGATGACAGAATTTAATTTAATAAAAGATCTTTTTTCCCAACAGTTTCTAAATTTTTCTTTTGCATCAAGAACTACCCTTGTCCTTGTTTTTAAAGCCTAATACATTCTATGTCCAGTTTAGACCACTGAAACATGCTTATAATATATGTTGAATTTAATTAAATATAATTTGAATTTAATTAAAAATTAAATTGATATATTGACTTTTTTATAGTTGTTGTATTTGTATTTACTTAGTAATGGGGCAAATTTCAAACAAACTAGTTCTGGACATTCTGGGCCTATAAAGTTAGTAACAAGGTAGACATGCTTCAAAATATATATTTGTATATTGGGTGGAGATGGTTGTGATAATGTGGTGCCTTAGACACCAACCTTTGGAAATTAGATATCCTATTTATTATTATAAATTTATATCTTTGAAACTGTATATGATTAAAGGTATATAATAGCTATAGTAATCTTTTTAATTATCAAAACTAGTCTTTTGTTTTCTCTAATTCACTTAAACGTCAAATACATTGATATGTGGCTATATATGGCGAACATGTTGTATTAGTTTTCTCGGGCTGCCAGAACAAAATATCACAAATTGAATGGCTTTAAACAATAGAAATTTATTTTCTCAGAGTTCTAGAGTCTACAAGTATAAGATCAAGGTGTCAGCAGGGTAGATTTCATTCTAAGACCTTTTTCCTTAGTTTGGAGATGGCCATCTTTTCCTCTGTCTGTGTAGTTTATGTCCTATTCTCTTTTTCTTATAAGGACAGCAGTCATGTTGGATTAGAGTCTACTCATGTGACTTCATTTTATCTTAATTACTTCTTAAAGACCTACCTCCAAATACAGTCACATTCTCCGATCCTAGAGTTTATGACTTTGACATGCAAATTTTGGTGAATACAATTCAGCCTATAACACATATATAAATTATTTGTAAATATATAGCTACACACCCACACAATATAGCATTTATATAACATAATAGTTATACACACACACCCCTAACTCTTGAACAACATGGATTAGGGCCTCCAACCCACATAAAGCCAAAAATCTGCATATAACTTTGTTTGACTCTCTAAACCTTAGTTGGCCTGTATCTGTGAGGAATTGGTTCCAGGACACCCCGTGTGGATACTAAAGTCCACAAATGCTCAAGTCACTATATACAATGGCATAGATCATTGTATACAGTTGGAGTTCTGAATCTGCTGACTCCTAACCACAGATAGAAAACAGCACAATTTTAAAAGTTGTGCATGAAATGGACCTGCACAATTGAAATTGTATAGTTCAAGGCTCGAGTGTATATGTGTGTGTGTGTGTGTGTGTGTGTGTGTATACATATATATATATATATATGTATATATATATATATATTCAAAGAAAAAATAATTATAGTCATTTCTTTAATAGACATTAATAAATTTAGGAAATAAAAAAATAGTAATTTGATATATGCGTCTTTTTTAATGTTATGTAATGGTCTATATTTTAACTGATGAGCTTCAAATGCACATGTAATTATCAATTTGTTATTAACAATTAGTTGTTAGTAATTCATAATTGCCCAAACACCTATGCAGATGTTTATTATCAATCCAAGTGTTAGAGATAAAGGTTCATGTTTAAGACCACCTAGTACCTACATTCTTAATGATACTTGTTAAAACTTCATTTCCTATCCAATGCCTTTTTGTATTTAAATATCTTCAAGTTCGAAGTTTCCTAACTCTCTGCTTTCAATCTCTTTTCTCTTATTCTATCACCTATCAATTTAATTGGTTTTCTCTTCATTCCTTCTGCATGTCATAATCATGTTTTGATGCATTTCACCCAACCTAAAACCTCTTTTCTCCCCTCTACCTGCAAAATTTTAAGGCTAAGCTCACTCTTATTTTTACCTTTATTCTCTGAAGAGAATAATTAGTTTTACTTTAACTCCTATAGCACCTAATGATGGTCAATACTACTCAAATAAGTACTTAATTAGAAAAGATAGTTGTGTTACAGATAGAGATTAAGTTGTTTTGTTTTGTTTTGTTGTTTTTATCTCCCACAGCCCCAAGCAGAACTCTGGTCACTTGGTAGATGTTATAAGTTCTTATTTACTGATTAATTCACAACAGAGAGAGTAAATTATATGAAATGAATATCACTGTGAAGAGCACCACAGTACTTTTAAGGCAGTTAATTTTAATATATTATATTCATTAAATAAATGATAGAAATGACTTATATAGTTTGAAGTGTTTTAATTGTCTATTCTAATAGTCATGCTATAATATTTGTTGTTTTAGCTAGTTTGCATAAATACAAATTCAGCATTTAAACATCTAAAATTCTCTTTATATATGTATGTGTATATATATGTGTATATATATGTGTGTATATATATATATATATATATAAAACATTTTGTAACTGTTTTATAGATTATATATTGACAATACCAAATGATAATTAAAGCTTTATCATGTAACATCAATTGCCCCCTCAACTTATAGCACTGAATTTTTTTTTTTACTATTTACTGGATCTTTCTTATTGATATACAAGCATGCTATAATTTTTACAAGTGTATACCTTTTAAATAAAGTTTTCTTGATTACACATCCTCTGCTAGCTAATGCAAAACATCTCAGTGCAATTGTCTTTTTCAGTACTTCTCAAATGAATACAAATAATGTAGGGCTCTTGTCAAAATTTAAATTCTAATTCAGAAGATATATGCTTGTTGCTTTAACATGTTATCTTAAAACTTAATGGCTTAAGAAAACAAACATTTATTTTGACACACCCATGCTGGGTACCTCTGGCTCAGGATCATTCAGTCAAGGTGTTGGCTTGTACTGTAGTCATCAGTGGCTTAATTTGGGGAAGAATCTGCTTCCAAACACTCTCCTTGTCTATTGGCAGACCTCATGTCTTTGCTCGCTGTTGGCAGAAGATATCAGTTCTTTGCTATGTTAGTATCTCCATAGGGCAGCTCACAATATAAGCTGCTTGCTCCAAGACAGAGAGAGGAGAGAGTAAGGATGGGGAGAGGGTAAGAAAGACAGAGCTAGTCATGGTGTAAACTCATTCTAAAAGTAATATTTCATCACTTTGCCTTCTCCTGTTCAAGAGGAGGAAATTAAACAAGGATGCATTTCTAGAAATGAGTGTCATTGGGGGTTCCATCTTAGAGACTGTCTGCTACAGTGGATTTGGAGTGGAGTCTGAAATTCTATATTTCAAAGAAATTTCTAGGTGATGCCAGAGCTGCTCCTCAATAACTTTACTTCAAAAAATAAGAGTCTATACTTTCTGCTTTCAGTTTCTTAACCCAAGTTATGCTTTGTTTATCATACTTACTCCAGTTAGGTTTTCCCACTATCCACTCCACTGAAATTGCTCTTGTGAAGTTACTAAATGACTTCCCCACTACTAAATTCAGCATTTGAAAAAATTCATCACTCTTTCTGAAAATCTTTCTTTACTTGACTTCTAGAACACCAAATTTATATTACTCCTCTATTTTTATGCTAGTTACTTATCTCATTGACTATAAATGTTCATGTAATTCTTGAACCTCTTTTTAAATTTTTTTTTATTAACTCCTAAATGGTATCATGAAGGCTTATAGCTTTAAATTCAGATATATGCTGACAACTCTCAAATTTATGTCTCCTATATGGATTACTCTCCTAACGTCCTAACATATTTATCAAGAGTCTCAATGAACATCCTTATTTGGAAATCTAATAGTAATTTTAAACTTAAAATGTTTAAATCCGAAGTCATCTTCTCTGCCTCACCTTTTTCCTCAACCAGACCCATAGTGGCAATCTTGCTTCTCATTCATGTTTGAAAACCCAACAGATAGTACCACTGTCCAACTAGCTGTTTAAGTGAAAAATCTGAGAGTTATCCTTGAATCTACTCTTTATTTCATTGTAAAAAATCATTAAGTATTGTCATTTCTGCCTCTTAAGTATCATATGACTTTCTTCATTATTCTTCACCCCAACATCATACCTTCATCCAGACTATTATTATGCATTATATGAGTTCTGCATCTTTATATTCTTGATTGTGGCTTCCAACCTCTGAACCAGGTGATTTTACTCAGCCTGTTTTATTTTCCATGTTCATGGTTTCTCTTATTTTATGGGATAAGGTTTAGGTTCTTTAATATTGTTTATAAAGCCCTGCATAATCTGGCCCAAGATTCCCTCTCCAGTTCCATTTATTTTTACTTTCTTACCTGCACTGAACTTCAGCAATGCAGGGACTGACTGGACTATGATATAACAGAGCCATCTGACTTCAAGTTTTCATGAAAATTGCTTCCCTCATAATACTCTTCTTTCTCTTGTTAGCCTGGCTAGCTTTCACTTAATTCTGATTTTTAGCTTAAATAGGACTTCTTCTTAGAGGTGGTCTTAGACCTGTTAGACTAGGTTTGGGGCACCCACAATGTAGTCTGTAGCATTATATACTTTCTTATCTTACCACTCAATATATTCTATACTAATCTTACTTTTTTTTTCTTTTCAATTTATCTTTTTCTTCCTTATTAAGCTGTAGGATCTAGGAAGACCAAATCAGCAGTGGTAGAGTCAGATATTGGCATTTTAAAGCCTAAAACATTTAATTTGGGGGCCCTTTTTAAGAATAAAAATATGAAAAAAATACACACACACATGCACTTAACTGAAAAATTAAATATTCACATAAAAACAAATCCTGACAAAGTAAAAGTTAAGGAACTGACGAATACAAATCCTATGACTGTGAACATGGCTAAGGAGTTAAATCCCAGTAAATACACTTTTTTATATTAGTCTTCTTTAAAGCTCTATTTCTAGTGTCAAGAGCAGTATTTAGCAACATATTAGGTACTCAATATTTTTGAATAATATATTAATTGAGTTATTGTCAATTATATTATTTATACATTTGACATTCACTAAGTTTTTCACAAATTAGATTCTTAAAACACATTTTATATGTTAGAAAATTGTTTTTATAGTTATCATTTTCAATTATTTGTTATGGTCATATTTCAAATAATAATTACATGCCAGTTTGAGTATCATGGAGCTATATGCAAAAAGTTGGTCATATCTTTTTCCTAAGCAGAAAAAATTTTTTACATCAAAACTATACATTATAATCTTTTTTTATGTGTGTATATGTATATATGTGTGTGTCTATATCTTTGTAGGTCATATATATTAAGACTTAGATCAATTTTGTATTACTTAGATTTAATTATTTTAGATATTCACACAAACAGAAACCCTTTGGGAGAAACGACTTATTTTCTGCCTCATTTATATTTTTATAAACATTAGTCTCTGGAATAACAAAGATACCAATATTTTATATAACTAAAAATGCATTAAGTGTTTTCTTTATTATGAATTTATCCGTAGGACATAACTTAAATAGTTATTTCAATCAAGATAGTAACATAGCATTGAAAAAATAAGCTACTTGGCTTAAATCTTTAGAGTTTAATTTGTTAAAATAAATTTAAATTCATTAAGTTCCTTTTATACTAATATTTTAAATTTGCTGAGGAGTTGATGTGCTCACATAAAGATTGTCAGGTGTGTGAGTGCATGTGATGTGTGTGTATGTGTGTTGTAAAGTGCAGTCCTCTGATCAATGTGCACTTTTTCCTCCCATTTTCCTAAATACATCATGAAAAAAGGATGAGGTTTCCGCCTTAATTGCTTGTGCCTTTTATTCACATTCCTCTCTCAGCCAGAATTGTGAAAAGAGTGTTAGTAAAAGGCTGCACAATAGAGCTTTTCATTAGGCCTCAGCAAGGCACACAAAAGAAGGCTTTTGGAAAGAGTGAATGCATGAGTTTAATTTGCAGGTGGAGAGTAGATAAAAGGTGCTGACGCCTCTATTATTCTCTTACTTAGGTGACCCTTACCCTGTTCAGCTGATCCCAACTACCATGGCAGCTGCTGCCGCAGCAACACCAGGCTTAGGCCCACTCCAACTGCAGGTAAGTCAGGAAACAATACGGAAGAGACAAAGGTTAAGTAAACACTGAAAATAGCTATTATCCTGTTAAAGCAAAATACAACTGACTAGTGATATTTGTCTCACTCTTTTTTGTTTTTGAATTTATTTATACTGATCCTCAACTAAAAATTAAAATGTTGATTCTTTTAATTTTTAGCCCTGTTCTCTGTACTAAAGATAGCTTATTGTAATTTTTTATTGTCTGGTATGATTTAACAAAATGAGCTGTAGTTTTGCTTTGATTACCATGTGCCATAATTTCCTCACAGAATGGTCCTCATCAAGTTAAAAAGAACAAAATATCTACAAAAGATATTCAAACAGATACTTATGGATCAAGGAAACTTAATAAAAATTACATTTAAAATTGTTCAAGATGCCCAGTATTTCTGAAGCACTCTGTAGGTCTCTTTATTCTCCTGCTAATGCCAGCTCCATTGGGCAAGCAAGGGTAAGTAGACCAAGCAAGCAGATGGCTAAATGAGCACAATTTTATCCAGCCATCAGTTTAGATATTTTTTATCCCTGCAAAATACATATTCTCATATATCCAAGAATGTCAAGGGATAACTTTACTAGATGACCAAGTGATTTTGGAAATTTTGTCTTTGGAGTTGAAAAGAATATCAATAAAATTATATTATAAGTATCTTTCATTAACTATTTAATCTTTGAATCAGCATCCTATAAAATCTTTCCTAGTTTCTGTTATTATGGACTTTATAGTTATGCAATTAATAGAAATAACATCATCTAATAATAAGATTAATCTTCCCTTTAGAGAAGTTTCATATTTTTCTTTGCTTGAAAGGCATATAGTATGCCTGTAAAGCCAGATAGAAAGCAGTTGTGATTAATAAAATTAACACATATTCATGAAAGTGCATTGTGATGATAGGTGATCTTAGTCAATAAGGAAAAATATAGTTTTATATTGTAGCATCAAAACATAGATACATCTGGCCCGCAAAAGGGATTGTCAGAAGACCTTGTGGGTTTCTGAAAACCCAGCTGGACCTCACAAAGAACATAAGAGGAGCTGAGACATACATGTTCTCTAGAAGTTGATAACAGTCATTCCTATTTCACCTTTTCTGCAAAAAGCTACAGCGTGAGTTTCTGTTGAAAATACCTCGAGAAGTGTTGGATCCACAGAGAAAATACATGTAACATGACATTTCATATTCTTTGAAATGGCATCTAGGAAAAGACTATAACACAGAGAAGTAGCTGTAATAGGTAAAACTAAAAAGAGTAGTGGAATTAAAGGAAGAGGGAAAACTATCCGGCAATAGATTTGAATGTGAAAAATAATAGTTTTAGAGATTTACAATGTCTGTTTTCAAGGAAAGTTAGGCATTCTCATTCAAAGCAAGTTAGACATTGCACCACTGGATTAATGGTGAAAGGGAGCAAGGGTGAGATGGAGGCCTCCCCTATGTTTCATTGCAGGATTCTAGTAGAAAATGTCTTCATTGGACAACAATACAAACTTCTTTTCCTATAGAGATAATATTAGAATATTTGACTCAAATTAAGTTTTATTTCTGTCCTTACGATATGATAGCAGATTCCTTTAAAATTTAAAGATACATTTTTGTCTTTATCAGAAAGCAAGAGAAAAGATACCAAACATACTTGTTCTTCTTTTAACTATAATCTGTTCTATAATTATAAAGATTTTTATGTAAGTGACATTGTACCTATTAAAAATATATATTTTAATTAGTATCTCAGTAAATCAATACTGTGGTCTAATAAGAAAATTAATAATCCCAAACTCTTTTATACTAAGCTATTAGCTACTGTTAAACACACACACACACACACACACACACACACACACACACACACACACACACTGCTCATTAATAAAAAAATGGTACACAAATGCAAACATATTCCAAGTGCATGTCATGACAGGTACTCTGGCTTTTCTTTGAAGCAGACCAACATACCTTTACTAGGGTACCTATACCAATTATCTCTCTACTTATTTTCCTGACACTAGATTCACAGAACCCTGACTTTGACTTCAACTTTCCCCATAGCTGCAAAGGAGACCTGTAATACTTACCCTCCCTTTGCTTTCAAATAGCATCCAAATTTTTCTCAGAGGGTCAGAGCAAAGCTAACTATAATGGCTAGTCAGAATTGCTTTGTCTTATCTTATCCTTTATCCAACATTCACCCCAATCTTGAAAACTTACTTCTGAGAATTTTCATCCCAGTGGAGTATAATGTATGAGCCAGCTTTAATTTTCTCCAAACTCTGCTTTTAATTATACTCTGTTAAATCTCTGCTTTCATCCCTTAGTAGTTCTTGAATGGGCTTCATCATTTTTGAGTTCCTTCCAGTGACTAAGATTCTCTTTTCGTTATTAAGATTCTGTACTAGATTCTATGTTAGAGTCTCTGGTAAGGCTTTCACAAAGATTATGTCATTTTATCTTATTATACTACTTAGTATTATATATTAATATCTTCATTTGGCAAGCAAGAAAACTGGGTCACAGAGTTCAAAATCCATGGTTTTTAAAACAATTACATTTGCTTCTCCAAATATAGGCAATGTTATTTTAAATTTTGGAGGCATTACCCCTTTTAGGACATTTGCTAACTCAGTAATTTGCTAATTAAATTATAACAATAATGCTGATTAATTATTTCTAATGCAAATACTCTTTATGAATTGCAATACTAAAAGTATCAGGATTCATAATAATAGCTATCTACTTTAAACTCTGTATTTTTCATTTCTTACCTCTTTACAAAGGTACATGTCAATTAAAGCCTCCCTTTTTGAACATCTAGATTTAAGAAGGGATACTGTAAACCTATTCCTAATCATGGTTGACTTTGTTTAACTACTATTTGTGTTGACTCAAAAATTATCATTTGCATATAGTTGGTCAGGCTTGGATATTAAGTAAAACCCATAACTAGGACCTTTATTAAAAAATAATAAAGATGAGTACAATTATTCTAAAAGTAGAACAAAAATGACATATTTTAAAATAAGCCATCTTTTATTAGCTAAATATTATTTCTTGCTTCTGGATAAGATAATAAAATATTTACTATGTAACAAAAAATTCTTTACGTTAAAAAAGAATCTTACTGTGTACTTTTAGGTATGGTTAAAATAGTATAAACATGGACATATATTTATTTTTATAGAGAAAAGAACAATTTATTTAGGTTATATTCATAAAACATACAAATTAACATTTGCCAAGGCACTATTTTATTTATTGCTTGTATAATGAAATATCTGTCTTTGTTTCTTCTGTCTTTTAAGTCTTGCCTGAGCTTCTGATCCCTATAGCCAACTATTTATTTGCTAATTGTTGGCTATTCAGAAGATATATAGAGAGATGCTTACAGACACTAGAAACAGCATAAAATGGAACTTGCCAGTTTTTCCTTTTCCCCAGACCTTCTCATTCTTTGTTTTTGGCATATAGCTCTATTCTATCTACTGCTCAACCAGAAATGTGAGTGCTATCTTTAAATCCTCTTCCTCCCAATTCCTCTACACCTAGTCATTCATTCCACCTACTAAATATATTAAGTATCCATCTGTTTATTTTCTTTGTTTCTTTCCTTTGTAAGTGTCACCCTTCTGGGTCAGGCTACTCTGCTTGCCTAATATACCACAATAGCTTCTGAACTGGTCTTTCTGTCTTCATCTTGCTTCTTTCAATGTGTTATCTACTATGTGTGAGTCAGAATCATCCTTCTAATTTTAGAAAATCTGATCACATCCCCTTACTTAAAGACTTTAAATGACTCCCTGGCATTTTCGAATTCTCTGTCCTCTTTGGATCTTTACATGTGATGTTTCTCCTTCCTACAACTCCATTACCCACCATCTTTACCAAGCCACCTCCCACTTATCCCTGAGGTAATAAGTGAAAACATCACTTTTTCAGGGAAGACTTTATTGTCCCCATGTCTGGATTAATGCAGCTCTTATGTGACCCAAGAGCACATTGTATTTCCCCCTCTCACATAGCACTGGTAAAATATGTTTTCAATTCTACCTCTGGCTTCTAGCAGATGGAAAAATCTATGAAGTCAATGACTCATTATCATTTGCACTCAATCAGGTGCTTGAAATATATTATGGACTCAATAAATATATATTAAATGAAATGGTGAATTTTAGCATTATAGTTTTAATTAATTATGCATCTGTTATGTTTGAATAACTATTCTGCTTTATATATTGGAATTAAGCTGAACAATAATGATTCATTTTCTACTTAAATTATTTCCATCCTTTAAAAAAGACAATCGCAAAAATACAAATATTGAAGGCACCATTGGCTTGTGGAAGAAAAAATTTAGTAGTTTGAATTCAATTTAATAAGATATACATTGAAATTTTATAATAAAAACTATTCTCATTTAATGAAATACAAGAAACATGAAAACACTACTATATTCCTAGTACCATGTTTGACACTCCTGTATTTAAAAAAAAAAATTATAACAGTTTTGCTCCAAATGACCTTATTCAGTCTGCTTCAACTACACTAGGCTTTTTGCTGTCCTTTGACTTGCTAAAGCATGCTCTTACTTTAGAGTTTTGCATTCGCTGTCTTTCTACCTGAAAGGCTCTTCCCTCTGCCTAGAAGGCTAATTCTCTCACCTCATTCAAGAATTTGCTCTCATATAATCTCCCTGAGGTCTACCATAACTAACCTATTTAAATTATAAAATAACCTCCCAGAAGTACACTTCCTTTTCCTCATATTCTACTTTTTTTCTATAGCACTAGCTATCTCCAAAATACTGTATAACTTACTTATTATGTTCCTTATTTATCATCTGTCCATTCCAAATATTCTCTAAGCTCCACCAGAGCAGAGACTATAATATTTTGCTGTTCAATAGTGTATTTTAAGTGTTCAGAAGAATGCCTGGTGAATAGCTAGTGCTCAAAGCATATTTATAAATGGAAAGAAACTATCATGAGCTAATGGTCATAATCATTTTTAATAAAACAGCAAAGCAATATATGATTAATTTCTGGAACAAATGATATTAATTTAAAGACCAGGGAACATTACTTTTTTTTCAGCCCCTGTTGGAAGATTCTTAGTATGTGAGAAATCTCTAGCTCTATCTCTCCTGCTCTTTTCTCCCTTTATCTTATCATAACCATGGGTTGCTTCATAAAGAATGTATTTCAAAATTTATTAAAGTTTACATAATTCCTTTAAACTCATATTTTATGTAAAAAGACCAAACATTGCAATACTAATTATTCCCATAGTATTAGTTAATGTATAAGAATACATAACACACAATGAATAAAAATGCATAAGAATATGAACTGCTGGACATACTTTTGACTCAATATGGCTCATCTTGCCAATGCAACACTAAAGTAAATTATTTCTAAATAAGGAAAGGATATATTATCAAAAGGTAATTAGCCAATAACAATCTCATATACTGTATTCACTTTCTTCTCTTTCTTCCTTCCCATTTGTTTCTTTTTTTTTCCCCCTCTTCCTCTTGGAATTACTTTTTTTTCTTTCAAAGCCAATGATGCTTTTGGCATTTGTTCTACTGATATGGTCTTTCTTTAAAGAAAGGGAATTAATTTAAACAGAAATCTAGCTTCATTTCAATATTAAAACGTGAGTATAATTACTTAAGAAAAATAATTACACTTTGAAAATTTGGATATTTGTGATTGCATAGAATGAGATGGCAACAATTCATTTAATATATATTTTTCATATTGCCATTCATTTGCATTTTACTTGATGGACAGCATGATTTTTTTTAATAGTGGTAATTTTGTAGTATATGATTTCTAATATTTTAACTTGACTTCTAAAATTTTAAATTATATGGAAGTATGTATTCACTTATTTCTCACTTTATAAATACTGTATTTGTGTCAGCCAAAATATGGTTGCTACCTGTTCTACCTATAGGAAACCAAAAATGTCGACTCCAACCAATGATCAATAGTGATAAGCAAAGGAAAAAAGATCAAAATTCTTTTTGAATGGTCATTTCTTACTCAAAACAAGCAAGTAGCATTCATTTAATTTTTGTTTACTGAATTCATCAAACTTTAATGGTTTTAATAGGATTTTTAAAATCTATAATAATATTTTTGGAATATAGACTCAATGTTACACATTATCATAAATGAAATTACATAGGGCTACAGTTCCAGTAACTAGTAACATCAGTAATATGCATTCTCTGGGATAAAGGAAATGATATATAACATACGGTCACAATGGAGAATGAATCATACAAAATATCAACTGAAATCAATCTTTCTTCATAGCTATCAAAGGTACGTGGAAGTCTTAGTGAAAATAGTTTAAGCTTCTATCTGATAGAGAGTAACATCAAGGTAGATGTGGATGAAAAACTGAAGTTCATCTTTTTATCAATGTCCTACCAATCTCTGAAGGAGGTCAATAATTATGACAGAACACAGATAAATGTTTGATATTTCCCAGAGCACTATAAGTGACTGAACATGGTTTTATGTGTCTGACCAAGAACCCCCAGAAAATCAATAAGGTAAAAAATAACCATATGGAGAAGTCTAGATGTGAGCATTTTTACCTTCTTGTTGAAGGAATTACTTACAAGAATAAATACTTGTAAAGTATTTATCTTTAGCTACCTAGATACTCTACTATTCAGCTTAACTTCTACTATTCAGCTTAACTTTTAGGTCACAGTCATTTCCATATAGGGTGAAAAATTATCAGCTGCTCCTCATTTTAGTTACAACCCTGATGTGCTGTTTGCTGTTGGACTCTTGTCTGCATGAGTGAATTTTCTTGCAGGTTAAAAGAATGAATTCCTTCTTTTCCTCTTCCTTCAACCCTGAGCCTGTAGGGCAGACAGACAGAAGCATACATATGATTAATACAGTACAGCTGCAAGTGTGAATCATTTGCATATGTATTAATAGAGGCAAAAAAAACAACAACAATTAAATTATATACAGAAACATTCTGCATACTAAAGAACATGTGCAAATAGGCCCCAAAAGTGCAGCCAACATTTTCTCTGACTTTTCCAAGCCCATATGGGCTAGAGTCAGAACCCAACCGTGTTCAAGAATCTCTTTTAAGGAAGAACCAGGTAGGAGCTACATCCATAGTTATTACTACCCTTAGGGTGCCTGGGAGCTGTTTGACATTTAGACTAGAGACAATATAGTAGTTTCTTTTTCATGCTATTTCTGTATTTGCTTATTTCCAGCAACTTTATGGTGTCTCATTACGTGCTAACAAAGATATCACTCACTACATGTGTGCTTTTCCACAGTACCCATTTTTTGTATTGTAATGATCAATTAAATAGATGGCAAACTTCAAAATTATGTTTAAAGTTCTATCATTGCCTCCACTAAAGTAACATAACTGTAAGTGCCAGGTTTTCTGGTCACAAGGCCATGCCCATTCTTCAGTGGCATTCTGTGGTCTCTTAATCAAAACGTAGTTAGGTTATCCTAAAATGTTTCTGACCTAATTATTGTAATGAAAGGAATGCTAGGCTCAAGGCCAACAGTTGATACAATCCTAGGAACAATATCAATTTATCAAAATGTTAAAAGTATACATATTTTACAGAACTGCTCAATTTTCTAACCTTAGCTATAAATATATATATATGAAGAGAGCAACTAATGTTCTTCAGATTCTTAGATTGTATTTATATTAAAATTTGTTCTTCAACCTAATTGTTCATTAAGTTTATATTAAGAGTATCAATTAGTTTATTCAAGAAATATTTTATGAAGATGAATTCAACCTTATAAGTAAAATTTTATATTAGTAAAAGTTTTCGCCTTAGTAAGACCAATAAGAATCTTGAGTCTAAAGAGCTAAATGAAGACAGATACCCCTTAAGAGAAACAAATGCCGGGTTTGTTGATACCAGAAAGCTATTGAATCTTATGCATGCATGTTACACATTATTTGCATGGCTAAGCCCCAAAGCATGCAACCGGAATATGTAAATTGCCTTACATACAACTGGTAAACATAGGGCAGACATCATTATAGTTAACTGATTATATACAGAAAAAATTAGCCTCTCAGCAGCAGATAATTAGAAGGAAGATAATATAAAGATTAAAGTAAAAGTTTTATTATATTAAGACATTATCTTTAGATTAATATTTTTAAGAGGGACTATTACTTAGAGTCATTATAACATAATGGTTAAAAGCAAAGGACCTGCAGTCATTTGTTCCTTAAATCATGCTTCTGCTATTTACTAGCTCTTACTTTAGGCAAGTTACCTAACCTCTCTGTGTCTTAGTTTTCTAGTCTTTAAAATGTGGGAATATATGATATTTTGCTGTAAGAATTAAGTGAGATAGTATAGATAAAAAGCTAAGAGCAATACAAATATTAATTACCATTTATCAAATACTATGTGCTAGATAATAATAAATGCTTGGTTTTAGTAGTTGATTAATAAGTGTTACTAACTAGTATTAAAACTGTTTTTATATTGCATAAAGTTAGTCTCACAAATTAGGACTTGGCACACTTTTCTTAAGTGGATTTACTTTGCAAGGCGGCATGAAAAGCAAGTTAGTAAAATGGAGGCATATTGTCTTATTTATGAGGAAATAATTTTATTCCTCTGTGTAGCATAATTTTAAGGCCCATCACAAGAATCTATGAGAGGCAATGAGTTTACTTAAAAAAAATCTGACTATGATGTTA
This sequence comes from Macroglossus sobrinus, assembly GCA_004027375.1. Taxonomy (NCBI): domain Eukaryota; kingdom Metazoa; phylum Chordata; class Mammalia; order Chiroptera; family Pteropodidae; genus Macroglossus; species Macroglossus sobrinus. The sequence goes on along the minus strand of PVKZ01000060.1, from coordinate 916,731 downwards.
CTTGGAGTATAGTGTTTTTTACTTTGCTATTGTTTACTCTTTATCTCAATATATATCTTATAAAATAAAAATAATGTCTTCTGCCAAGTCCTATTTTTCCATGGGTATAATGCAAATAATTAATCTCTATGAGCTACCTGTAACTATTCTAAGTAAATACCTTATAAAATTGAAAATAACTTATTTACATAGATGCTATTCATATAATTATATTTTAAATTAATAATATAAAAAAGATTTTCTGTATAACCCTTCAAAGCTTACTCTTTTTCTAGATATATTAGTAGAATATATACTAAGTCACATATCTCTTATTCTACTCTTTTATTTATTGTGTACAGCTAAGCTATTTCTCACATAAATCTGAGAAAATTTACAAACTTGCATTACTTCCTTGTAAACTAGTTCCTATGGTTTCAAACTTGAATGTAAAAGCAAATTATTTTTATAAACCCCATAGCATCCTGAAAATTTTATTTACCCAGCAAATATTTATTCTTTGTAAGCTATTAAGCTAAGCATCATATGGAATGCAAAGAAAAGTCAGTTTAGAATACTTGATCTATCATAAAGGAGCTTGAATTTTAAGAGAATGTGTTGAATGTGAAATTGGAATAGAATTTCGAGAAAGTGATACAACCTTCTATCCTAACAAGTATATTTGAAATGGAAAAGACCTCAGAGACCTTTGAAAACAATGGTTTCAAACTATTCAAAGGAGTGTGAGTGGCTTGAAGCACCCCAAATAGTACCATTTGACTTTTATTTGTTTATAGATTGACTTCTACTGGCTAAGATTATTTGAATAAAAGATTTTGCTCCTAAAACAAAATTTAAAAACCATTCTATTCCAACTCTTTAATTTTATTGATGAGGCAATTTAGACTTTAAGTAGTGACCTATCTAAATCAGATATTATCAGAAGTGTGCCTAGAATCTTAGCAACTGAAAGCTAAGTCTAACTTCCCATTTACCAGTGTATCCATAAAAATAAATGCGTATAATTAAATATATTTTTAAGTTGTTTTGTGTAAAACGAAGGGAGAAAAAATGTTATTTTCCCATTTAGACTATTAAATTAAGGATGAATAAAGTAATGGGTAGGATTTGCATATTAGTAACAATGGCAGCCTTCTGAATTGCTTCCTTTTTGCTGAGTTCAGTGATTGTGCTCTGTGAATTAATTCTTTTGTGAAAGCTTTTGAAAGATCAAGGAATTCAGAAAACAAAACAACAGAAGCACGCTGTTTCATATCTATTTGTTCATAGAACGTTCAAAGTGAGATTGTTTACATCACAAGTCTTGTTGATATTTTATTTGCTTCTTTGAAGAAAGATAGTATTCAAAGATGATTATATAATCATGCAGATAAGATTTTGCAATTATGAATGAACTGTTCTAAGGGAAGGACCAAGGTGAAAAACCACATTACAATTTTGAGTTGTGTTTGGTTGGCAAGTATCTTCACAAGACTTGAAAATAGAGCACTATTTGATTCCTTCAGATAAAAAACTTAAGCCAGCCCAGCACATTTCAAATTGTCTGTTTCCTGTGGAATTTTCTCAGACCAAGAGCATAGAAAGAAAGGAAAAAAGAGAAACAAACTTTTAATTATTCCATCTTTCTTAATCCTGACCTTTCTCTTAATGCCATGCTTTTTTTTTTCTTATCCAACCACTTATTGGATAAAGGAATTAGAGAAGAAGAAAAGGAGGAACAGATTCAAAGTCTGCTCTCAAATGATTGGCCACAATGAGCATTGGATTAACATAATTAATGACTCTGACATCAACGATGTTCTCTCTTACTTTTGCCAATACTAGAACTTCTTCAACATAGAATAAAAAAAGTAATTGTGATAGTTAAAATTACAATTACTTCTATTTTTGAATAAGGCAGAATCATTGAAAATATTGTCCCTCTATCTATAGAAGTTGCTTTAAGATAACAAATTCTAATTGAAATTTGCCTATACCATGCTCTATAACAACTACTACTTCAAATGTGTGCCCTAAATATTTTTCATATGACTGGTTTCCCCTCGAATTTAGTTATTTGGTTTTAAAGGAAGTTTGAATTATTAGAAATAGTACAGTTAAAATGTTTGGTTAACATATATAAAGTAAGCCAAGATGTTTAACTATAATAATAATAATAATAATAATAATAATAATAATAATAATAAGCAAAGACTTTTTATTCTTTATTTGGTTCACATTGCATCTGGTTTACCTCCAGAGCAATTTTAAGTTTGACTGCTTTAGTGTCACCTTACACACAAGCTAACATTAAATAACATTATGAAAGCGTAAAATACCTAGTTTTTATAGGGTCTATTTTTGCATTTAGTAGTATACTGGTAGGGGTAAAGTACACAGATGACTTAAACTTTATTTCCCTTTCTTTAAAGCATGTTCCCCAAGCTTTATTTAAACATTTTAAAATGCTAAAATATATCTTATAAGTAAATAATATTTAAATGGCATTTTTGTATAATGGGTTATGAGCCTGAGCTCTGTAAGAGACCTTACTTGCGCATGTTTTTGGTCAAGTTACTGAATACCTCTTAGTCTCAATTTCTTCACCTATAAAATGTGATAATAGTGTCCCTACATGATAAAGCTATTGTAAGGATTAAATAAAATAGTGCCTACAAAATGCTTAGCATAGCATATGCTTTCACCCTCCTCATTTCTTGGATTCAAGGATTTTTTACTGTTGAAAATGAGCCTAATAAATTCTCTCATATTTCAAGTTAGTAGGTAATTTTCTAGGATATAACAATTATGTTCTATTGTACAAAGGTGTATGGCAAGTGGAGAAATCTATCTTAATTCAGGTTGGATTCAAACACCTTCTTTGGGAGCCATTCTCCCAAATTTAATGCAAGCAGAAAGTCTTTATAAAAATAAAATATACTTTCATTAAGCAAAACTTTTTTTTTTTACATGTGAGATTACAAAAGAAAAAAAACTATTTTCAGTTCTTCCTAAAAATAAAAAGACTTTATCATTCCATGTTTTTCCATCCCTTAAGAATTACTAGAGCATCTTTGCTTTTATGACATTGATGATTATTTGTGAAAGGAGCAAACCTTTTCCTTTGGAGGAAAAGCCATGTGTTATTAGAAAGCTGTAGCGTTTTGTTATAATGAGGAACATTTTCCAATGAGAATGGTAGTTAGATTATAATAAAAGCAGCCAAAGTAGTTAGTCTATTGTGAGACCTCTAACTTCCCAAATTGTTCAATAAATATAGCTTAACAAATAAGCTGTTAATAAGGGTTCTAGTTCCAACAAATAAAGGTTCTAGTCACAACTTGTCTGTGAAGTAATGTTTGAGTCTTATCTCAAGTCACTTAACCAGGCCATAATTCAAGTTTTTTATTTGTAAAATATATATAAGTATAGCTGTTCTACCTATATATCATGGAGGAAGGGGAAAAATGAAGCAAAAGAAGTACTAATGAAAGTAGCCAGGAAGAGCTTTACACTTTACAAATGGACTTCTCTGATTCATTGATACATTTATTCATGTACTGTCAAAAAATAAAAATGAGAAGGGTGATGAGGCAATTATTGATTTGAGGCATTGAAAAGAAATGCTTTAGAAACATGAAAATACTTAAGCTAGCTCCAAAGATCCAATCATGAAAGGAAGTTTTAATTATTATATCTCCATGGAATGAGAAGAAAGATGAACAGGTCAGACCAGTGCTAGATTACCAGATAGACATTGTAACAACATGCTTACACACAAGAAAAAAAATGGCTATCTGGAAATAAATAACAATTAGGCATAGAATAGCTTTATAGCCTGTTATTTTGAATTGCACAGCCAACTTGTTGGGCGCTATAAACTTTTTGGTCCTTAGGATTGCTAAAGATTTTAAAATAGGAAGCTATTCCGAAAAAATCTACCTTTCTCTTATTTCTTGAAAATCTTTCTCTCTTTTTTACTTTTATGTCTCCTTTTATTTTTCTTCATTTAACTTTTTTTTCTGGGTTTTTAACTACCCTCCTCTATCAGTCCTTCTCTACCTCTCTTCCCCTCTTCTCTTTCCTTCAATTCTTTTTCCCTCTCTCTTGTTTATCAAGTTTTGGGTCTCTAGCTACTTTTTTATTCTGCCACAATTGTAAAAACAGGAAAACTATCTCTTTTAGGAGTATTTGCTGTTGATTAAATAATTATAATAGTAATCCAGATATAAGCAAATGAGTTGAGTTAGAACTGGGAATTCCAAATGTCAAGAATGGAGGCTATTAGTGGAAAATATATCTGGCCTTTTTTTGGTCTAAATAGAATTACTAACATCCTGAATGGTCTTAGATGATACTAGTCTGGATTTAATTTCATCTATAATTCATCTTCTCTATTAATAAATCTAAATAATGTCATATAAACATCAATGATAGAGGCTTTCATTTAGACCATAACACCAACAACTGTATTTTTACTCACTCTCCCATTAGAACTGAGATATTTTCAAACTGTACTTCAGAGATTGGGAAAGAAGTGTTAGTTCTCTTGGAAAGGAAGAACATAGAGGTGGAAGCACATTTCATTATTTTTATACTATGAAAGTACTTCACAATTGATTTCTTAGCATCAGCTAAAATGGAAAGAATTGCTTTTCACCTTATTTACTGTCTACTATCAGTACTTTATAATCCTATTATTTCAAATAGTGAGTGGTGACCCCTGCTCTTCTGCACACTCAAACCACTTGTTATTCACTCTTTATACTCATGTGGACATATTAGAGATATAGAAAGTATATGTCTAAATTTCACAGTATTATAAAATATTTATAACTTACAGTATTAGCAAATTCCTACATTTCCCTGAACTTTTTCCTGACAAGGAATGCCAAAATGTTTAAGAATGTTAAGTCAGAGTTGTTGAGTAAAAATCTTTTGTGTATATGTGTGTGTGTGTGTGTGTGTTTATTTCCTAATTTCTAAAAATAACATAGAGTAAAATTGACTATATTTTGGGGTATACAATTCTACAAGTTATAACCACCATCACAATCAGGACACAAGTCAGTTCAATTACCCCCTAAAATTTCTTTGGTCTCTTTGACCACCTCAGAAAGGAATTCTCTCTTCCACTGCCCAGGAAGGCTATACCTGGTAAATGGGACAGCTGGACCTGAGAGAGGTCAGCTATCATGCAATTTAATAGATGTTCTTTCAAGCTCACCAATTTTAATATGGCTTTCAGTTCTGTCTACTGTCCTTGAATTCAACATGTCTTTGTTTATATTCTGGAGAGAAAACATTTGCTTTTCTATTTATATTAATTTTCCATCTTATAAGTATTTAATTTCTTTTAATTTTATTTTTTAAGTTTTGATTGTGACTCAAAACTTTACTAATTTTTAAATTAATTTTTCATAGATTAATTTATCATGGTAAAATATATGTAACATAAAATTTAACAATTTAAATATTTTTAAGTGTACAATTCAATGGTATTAAGTACATTCACATTGTTGTGCAACCATCACAACTACTCATCTCCAAAACATTTTCATCATCTCAAACTGAAAGTTCTTACCTATTAAAAAATAGCTCAATTTTTCATCCTTCATCCCTGTTAACTACTGTTCTATTTTCTATCTCTATCAATTATTTCATTCATACAGTAGTTGGCCTTTTGTGTCTGGGTTATTCGTTTACTATAATGTCTTCAAAGTACATCCATACTGTAGCATGTGTCTGAATATCCTTTCTTTTTAAAGCTGAATAATATTATTTTATTGGTATATATCACTTGTTGTTTATCCATTCATTTCTTGATATATATTTGGATTGTTTTCACCTTTTGACTGTAGTGAAAAATGTTGCCATAAACACAGGCATACAAATATCTGTTCAGGTATTTTAGGTATATACCCAGAAGTGGGATTGCTGGATCATATGGAAATTCTGTATTTAATTTTTCAAGGAATTGACATAATGTTTTCCACAGAGACTGGCCCATTTTACATTTCTATCAGCAGTGCACAAGGGTTCCAATTTCTCTACATCCTCGCCAACCTTCGTTATTTTCGTGTGTGTGTATGTGTGTTTATGTGTGTATTTTGATAATACCCATCCTAAGGGGTGTGAAATGGTATCTCATTGTGGTTTGGGTTTGCATTTCTCTAATGTTTAGCGATGTTGAGCATCTTTTCATGTGCTCGTTGATCATTTCTGTACCTTCTTTAGAGGAATGGGATTAAGATTCTTTTTAATAAAACTCATAGAAATTGATTTTTGGATAATGTTTGCTTTTACATTATTCTCACTTTAGGTAGAACTTTAATATTTGTTGACTGAAAGAGGGAATAATAAATAAATGAGTAAAAGAATAAGTACTGTCTTACATTACCATCCAGAGCATTTGAGTCTTATTAACCACTAGCTTTTCTTCCTGGAAAGTTTCTTTAACTTTGCTGGGTTAAATTTTCATGATCTATAAATTGGGTTAGTAATGCCTGCATGGTAGGATTGTTATACAGATTGAATACTATGTAAAATACTTTTAAAATAGTGAAATATCAACATTAAAGTTTACTAATATATAGTTAATAGTTATAATTATTTTATATGCTTAAATTTATAATAATCCTTAAGATGCTGATTTTGTGTGTGGGGGGGTTATTTTTATATGTTAGGAGTATCCTCTTTTAAAAATCTAAAATATTTTTTAAAATATAAACTTAACAGAAACCAGAACAATATCATTCAAGAAATATTTGTTAACTAAATTAAAGAATGATGAATGAATGCATACATGTGCACACACACACACATATACAACTTGAAGTTACATTTGATCTGTATGGATTAAATTTTCACTATGTGGTTTTTCTCACTTGCCATGAATCCAAGATATTGTGTTGCCTTACACTCTGTTGGATTGATATTTAAAGAACTGATAAATCTCTGGTAAATTACTGAGTAAAAGAGAAGGAGCAAAAGTTTGTGTTTTTTTTTAAATTTTATTTTGATGGCTAAAATAATAAACGATAGGTGATTTTATCTGAATTTTGTGTCTGATTTTTTTCTGATCATTTAGCATTTAGTAACACCATAATTCTTACTCTCTAATAATATAATAATAGAAATAATGTTTACTAATTTAATTGATAAGGCTGTGGTGTACCATTTGTAGAGTATTTTGAGAACCTTTCATTAAAGTTTGTGGGAGTGTGATGTACTAGAAAAATACAGAATCAATCGTAAGTCAATTTGATGTCAATAGACTTCAATGGGTAAGTTGTCCTAATTATAAGAGAGGATGCGCTACTGAAAAATATGTGTTCCCTATACTAAAGTATGTTTACTTTAAATCTGATTTATTTTATCTTCATTTATCATCCTTTTTATATCAAAATGGCTGATATTTGAGGTTTGTATTTACATACTGGTATCAACCAAATGTAATATAGGATCAGAAGAGGAATAAGAGATAGTCCAAATAAAAAAGAGAAATGTTAAGATCTTTTTTTTTAAAAAAAAAAGCTAATTTGTCACTTCACTCATTGAGCATGAACTGAATAGACTTCTAACCCTTAAAATACTTTTTTTTCCTCTTTTTATTGCCTGGAATCTTAAGAGCTTTATCATTTGCAGTCATAAAATGAAAATATACACCAAACCCTCAAAGGGCAAGTATGAAATTAAATTATATTTGGGCAGCTGTAACCTTTTAAAACGATCAGATTCCAGTTAATGTATTTCTTCCTGTTCCAAGTGCTGCCATGGTGTTTGATGGTGGGAAGCAGTCCAAAGGGCATTGGGAGATAATAAATTCACTGTAAATTTCACCCCAAGGCATGTCTCGATACACCAAGGCCTCCATTTAGCAAGGCTGACCTAAAACTCTTGTCACATCCAAAGGTCATTTAGGTTGGAGTTGGTGTGTCCCATCTATCTTTCCTTGATGTAAAGAATGACAGTTGAAACAGGATTGAGCTCATAAACAGTCATCTGAATATGAAAAAGAAGCTAGCTTTGGAGTAGTTGGGGAAAGTACAGTAGGACTGGAAAATGCTGTGCTTTTTGCAAAGTCAGTGAAGGGTTGGCATGATTCTGCAGCTTCTGTTTTATAGCAACCATTAATTTGAAATGGGCATTACTTGATTTGGTTGATTAAGAATCAGGTACTCCTTCCTGTTGCTTGTATTTATATGTGTTTTCAATGCCTGGGGTAATTTTTAATAAGTATTTGTAAAGGAATCTAATATTTCCAAACTCCTTTTACTCTAAAATAACAATATTTTTTCCTCTTCTAAATCTATTCTCTTGCATTAATGTACAGAAGGATCGAACACATGGGAACAAATTAGGAGAAAAATTGTTTTAAAGACATAAACTTTAATGTGGTGCTAGAAAACAGTGATGTTTTCTATTTCCCTCTTACTTATGTACTTTTTTTATTATGGTAAAATATGCATAACAAATTTATCATTTTAATAATTTTAAACATTTAACCATACTAAATGTTACTAAGTGTACAAGTAAGTAACATTAAACCCCTTTACAGGTAGCATTAAACCTTTTTGTAATCATCTCAAATGGGAACTCTGTACCCATTTAATGTTAACTCCATTCTCCATCCCCAGTTTCATCAGCCCCTGGTAATTTCTATTCTACTTTCTGTCTCTATGAATTGGCTTATTCTAGGTACCTCATGTAAGTGAAATCATACAATATTTGTCCTATTATGTCTGGTTTATTTCACTTAGCACGTTTTCGTGGTTCATCCATATTGTAGCGTGTATCTCTCAACCTTGCATTTTTAAGAATGACTTTAGCTCTTTCAAAAACAATATTTATTTACAAATGTTAAGAATCATGGATATATACATTTCCCTCATAGTAATTATAAGTAATATACAATATCATATGGAGAAATGTTAGACAACTACTAGATAGATATAATGAAAGATTAAAGTCATAAGTTTCTTGAGGAAAATTATAAAAGTCCTCTCATTAAGGTAGAGATCTCTGTTTACTGATATGTTTTAAGTGTCTAAAACAGTGCTTGGCACATAATAGATGCCTGATAAATAGTAAATTAATCAATAAATTTAAAGCAGGAAAGCAGAAAATACAATTGTTATTTTTCTGAACAACTTTGATGATATATGAGAAATGTGTCCTGTGGAATTGAAAAGGAAGTCTGTTTTGATCAGAGGAGCTAATGAATGTCAAAACACATTGTAAATGCAAGATGCTATTAGAGTGTGTTTTCTATTATTTTAATTGATTTAAGAGTAATGTGTAATTTTGGTAGTGCAATTGGCTCCTCTTAAATATATATTTCTTAGTATATTTAAATGGTTTAGAAAACCAAGATTATAGCAAAATATAGATTTTTTTAAAAAATAGGATTAATTTTTAGTATACATTATACAGGAAAGACCCATTATTTAAATAAGGATGGCTCTCAGAATATTGAAAATTTTATATCCAGATGTATTCTATAATTGATTTTGAATCACTTTTAAATCATGATAAAAAAATGATTAGGTCAATGTCATTTCAGTTAAAAGTGGGCTGTAGGTGAACCAAACCCTTTCAATCAATTCTTATTTCTAGACTAATCTTGTGGAAATGCAAATCTAATAATGTCGTTCCTCTTCTTAAATTGTTATAGCTTCCCAACTACTTTTACAAACGTCTCTCACCCCACTGGAGCCTCACTGGCCTCCTTCCAACACCCAGTAGCTGTCATGTTCTCTTCTACTGCAAGGTTGTTCTACCAGTACTTTTTCCTATTCCATGTACATAGTTTCATCATCTCATACTCTGACCTCCAAGCGATTGTATTTATAGGAAGCCTTTCCTTTCCTAATCTGCCTCAGTGTATTACAGCTCTCTCTTACATGCTCTTACAACACCATGAATTGAGAAGAAAACCAAACCGAAACATTTTTTACTGGCAATAGGCAAGGGGAAGGAGAATGAAATGCTAGGGAAAGTGTCTTCTCACTTCCTTCCCTACATCTGCAATGAAATATCATCAGAAGAGCCCAGCCTCTGTCAGAAGTACTATTAGAATCGCCCTCCCTGGGCTTGTGTAACACCTTGCCCCCAAACCCTGACCCTACTATTGTATTAAAATGACCAAAAAAGAGGTTAATAAGGCATGGAGGTTAAGAGTTTAGAGTTCTGTAAAAGGATTTGGATTCTAACCTTAACTTTGCTTCTTACCTAAGTGACCTTGGACAAATGACTTTTACTTTCTCTGTCCTTCGATATCTTCCTCCACAAAATAAAAAAAGTATCTATTCTCTGAGGTTGTTGAGAAGTTCAGAAGATATACAGCATGGTTCTGGCACACAATTAACATCCTATCAACTTTAGCTATTATAATTATTTTTGTTGCTACTGTTATCATTGTGATTAGATTTCTCTTGAAATTTAGATAATGTATCTTAATTGATGTACTCAAATAGCCAACACTATGTTAATAGGCAATATTTTCTTTAATTTTTTATTTTTCAATTACAGTTGACATACTATATCACATTAGCTTCAGGTATACAACATAGTGATTAGACTCTTATTTAACTTATGACATGATCGCCACAATAAATCTAGAACCTATCTGACACCATACATAGTTATTACAATATTATTGACTATATTCTATATGCTGTACTTTATATCCCCATGATTATTTCATAACTACTCATTTATATCTCTTAATTCCTTTTCTCCCCTTCATCCATCCCCCAACCCCTCTCCCATCTGATAACCATCAAAATGTTCTTGATATCTATAAATTTGTTTCTGTTTTTTTTATTTGTTTTGTTTTTTAGATTCTACATATAAGTGAAATCATATGGTAGTTGTCTTTCTCTGTCTCACTTGTTTTATTAGCGTAATACCCTCTAGGTCCATCCATGTTGCAGATGGCAAAACTTCATTCTTTTTTTATGGTTCAGTAATATACTGTATTGTATGTATATACTACTTTTTCTTAATCCATTTATCTGTGGATGGATTTCCATTTTTATGAGATATTTTTTCTCATCCTTTTATTTCTAGTTTATGTGTATTTTTCTATTTGAAATGAGTCTCTAGCTTTCTTATCTATTCAGCTACCATATGTATTTTGATTGAAGCATTTAATCCATTTACATTTAATTATTAATAGAAATGTAGTTATTGCCTGCTTATTATTCATATTTTTTATTTTTTTCCTTTTTTTTCTGAAAGATGTCTACTTAGCATTTCTTTCTCTGTCCTTCAATTCTAAATGATAACCTTGCTGGGTAGAGTAATCTTGGTTGTAGGTCCTTGTTTTCCATTGCTTTGATTATTTCATGCCAATCCCTTCTAACCAGCAGAGTTTCTTTTGGGAATTCAGCTGACAGTCTTACGGGAACTTCCTTGTAGATAACTAACTGCTTTTCTCTTGCTGCTTACAAGATTCTCTCTTTGTCTTTAACCTTCAGCATTTTACTTATAACGTGTCTTGGTGTGGGCCTGTTTAGGTTCATCTTGTTTGGAACTCTCTGCACTTCCTGGACTTGTATGTCTGTTTTCTTTGCTAGGGTAGGGAAGTTTTCCATCATTATTTCTTCAAATAGGTTTTCAATTCCTTGCTCTCTCTCTTTGGTACCCCTATGATGTGACTGTTGGTACAGTTGATTTGTCCCTGAGACCTTTTAAACTATTCTCATTTGGGGGGATTTTATTTTTCTTTTTGCTGTTCTGATTGGTGTTTCTGCTACTTTATCTTTCAAATTGCTGATTCGGTCCTCTGCTTCATCTAATCTACTATTGATTCCCTCTAATGTATTTTTCATTTCAGTTACTATATTCTTCATTTCTGACTGGTTCTTTTTTTATGTGTTTTACCTCTATTTTTATGTTTCCTATTCTGTTGCTGAAGTTCTTACCGAGATCATTGAGCATCCTTATAACCAGTGTTTTAAACCCTGCATCTGTTAGATTATTTGTCTCTGTTTTGTTTAGTTCTTTTTCTGGAGCTTTGTTCTGTTCTTTCACTTGAGACATATTTTTTACCTCCTGGTTTTGGCTGCCTCCCTATATTAAGTAGAACTTTTGTTTCTCCCAGTCTTGATAGAGTAGCTTTATATATTAGTTGTCCTATGGTGCCCAGTGGTGCAGTCTCCCTGGTCACCTGAGCTGGGTACTTTAGGGGTGTCCTTTGTGTGGTTTGTTTGTGCCTTCCTCGATTGAGGTTGGCATGTCAGTGGGAGGAATTGACACTCCTGCTGGTTGGTTGAGAGGGCTAGCCATGATTAGACTGGAAGAAATGTTGTACGGGGGCTGACGCAACAAAGCAGGATGTGCTTTAGTGTGGCTTGGTGCCTGCCCGTCTGCCCTTTGAGTATGTCATCTGTGGATGTGGTTGGGTGGTACTCTATGTGCTCTGAAGCTGGCCTCTGGCTGTGTTGGTTCTGGGGAACTTTTGTGAAGGTCTCTGGTGTAGCCCAAGATCAGCTGTTGCCTGTGCCCTGGCCAAGACCACTTAATATGAGCTACAAAGTGATCTGCATATTGTTGCCACTAGTGCTGGGTTGGGAGGTGCCTGAGAGAGACTAGGCTGCAAACTGAGGTCAGCTGACACTAGTCCCAGGCTTGGTGCTTCTTAGCAAGAAGAACAGGGCACAACAGGGCACAAGATACTGCTTGTTTGTGATTTGTGAACTTTTGAGAGATTTTAAGAAAGTCCAAAGCATGAACCAAGACAGGCTGTTTGTATGGAAAAACCACCAGATGGGGCTTGGATAGACCCACAAGTTGGGCGGGACAGCATCTCAGGGATGCTACAGGGCAGGCCTACCAGTGTTAGTCAGGTTGATAGAGATTCAGATATGGCAATCACCTGTGTCTGCACACTGGAAGCCAGTGGTTTCTGCCAGCATTTCTTTCTGGGAGAAGGCTGCCCTTCCAGTCGTTGCCCTGAAGCCAGACAATTCAGTTCCTCCCCATAACTCTATGGTACCTTTTGAGATGCTGCCCCAGCACTGGAGCTTAAAGCAGATAAGTTCATCAGCAAGTAAGTCTGTGCATGGACCTTTTAAAAGGAAAGACTGGGACACCAGAAGCCTTCCATCTCATTCAGCCACTATCTTTACTGGTTTTCACAGCCAGAAATTATGGAGACATTTTTTACTGGCACTGGAACCCTGGGTTGGGAGCCTGATGTGGGGCTGGGATCCCTCACTCTTCAGGGGTCCTCCATAGCTGAGATATCCCTCTCGATGCTCAACTGCCACACATGGGTTTGGGACTAGCTCATTGTGAGTCCCCACCCCTCCTACCAGTCTCAATGTGGCTTCTTTTATAAGTTCTTATTTATAGGATTTTTGATCAGCTAGACTTCAGGCAACTCTCGGTGGTTTTCCTGTAGTTTAGTTATAATTTTGAGATGGTCGTTGGAGGTGGTAAACACCACGTTTTTCTACTCCTCCATCTTAATTGGAAACTCCTCAATGTACAGTATTTTCTCCATCTTAAAGATAAACAGGGGGAAAATTAAAAAGTAGAAAGAAGTCTTTTTAATTTTAACCCATCATATGTGTTGTCAACTAGTACTAGCAGTAAAACAAAACAATTACTAAAGAAAAATTTTTGAATGGCTGTGAGCTTTCTTCAGGGAGAGTATAGTTCTGTCACCAGAGATTAAAGAAGTCTTTTAATCTTGAGGTATTAACCCTGTTCTTGAAAACTATCATTGACCCAAAGCTTAAGATACTTCCCAGTTTCCAGGGACGAGCAAGTAGAGGAATCCCAATGTGGTAGGGGGAGATGAAATTATTACATAACTTTTAAGTATTGAAAGCATGTTCATGTAGTAGCATGGACACTCATGTGGTAAGTTTATATGGCACATGCTAGGAAAGAGAACTATAAGAGATACTCAGACTTCTGAAACTACTTCTTCTTTAACCTTTGGCTAGTTACTGAACTCTGTGAGCCTTCATTTTCTCCAATGAACACACGATCCCTGAAATAGCATTCAGACTTCCAGGCTAGCACATCATAGTTAGAGAAATATCATGGCTCTTACATTTATCCTCACTATATATAGTGACATGTATTTTCAAGAATTCAGCAATTATACATTCTGGAAGTGAGTCTGTTTTTTAAAATATACAAAACGATATATAGTCTGATTCAATATGAACTAACATTCAATTTCTTTTTGTAATGAGATAAAATGCTCACTATTTTTAATGTTTTGATCATTGTTACACTCCTACCCCTGCTTCCCACCCCCCCGCCCCAACAATTAACTGAGAAAAAATCAACAATGATTTCACAATTATGAATTTAGGCAAAGTTAAGTGTTTGCTTTAAAAATCTTTCTCATACTTGGCTTTCCTATATTAAATGATGAATATTTGGTAACAACGGAATTATTTTTCCCTGGTAAATAAGCATTTCTCTTCTTATTGCTACTTTGAAAGGAATTTCAGCAGTGTTTTTCCCATAAATTAAACTAATTAAAGATATGAGTAGAGTAACTGATATATAAAGATTTGAAGAGCTTTTCAGCCAGTGGCCTCCTTACCTTGCCAAATGGAGATGTATTTACTGGTTGATGACCTCAGGAATAGATGCAGAGTGTTCATCCTCCCACAGTAATGAACAGCAAGTCTGGAGCAGCATAAAAAGGGTCAATCGAATAGGTCATACATCATATGGGGAGGCAGATGTTGGAACATATTGTAATGGATTACTGTGCAGTACATGAAGATGGCTTGTGGAGTAGGAAAAATGAGGAGGGAGTGAGAGAACAAGAGATAAACTATCAGTTGGTGTTTTCTTGCATGATTCTCGCAAATAGATCTGGTTCTTTACAGAACTGCTTCAATTATAAAAGTCAAATGTGTTTTCTAACTATTCAGGATTTTTGGTGTGTAATAAAATGAAGAAGACTTTTAATCCAGTACATTTGAAGTGTTTCTTATTTATATGCTTCAGTATCTGCAATGTGACAGAAACAGCATGAGAGCATTACACCTGTGAAAAAGGTCTTAAGATTTAAGTAAGTTTAAATGTATTCTTTAATTTTTAGCAGGATGCCATTTTCACACCATCTCAACACTCCACCCTTCATTGATAGCTCCATATTTAATCCAAGTATCACATTGAGTAGGAGTGAATTTGGAATAAAACAATAGATAGTCTACATTATTATTAATATGTAATGATAGTGGTTATACATAAATAACATTATAGCTTTCATATGTATATTCACTATAGCTTTTTAATGGTAAAACTGTACTATAGCCACATATAATATTTTACTTTTGTATTTCAGCTCTTCCAAGACATGTTACCCAGGAGTGATATATTTAAGGAGATATGGCTCATAAATGTAGCAGTTTCTGCCTTAGAGCCCCTACCTGCCAGCCCCGTAATTTCCTCAGGCGTGTTTTCCCAGTGGCTCGCCTGTTCTCTCTGAAGGCAGACATTCCTTCTCTAAAGTGGATAACTTTTATTTCTGCTGTGGCTTGGCCTTCTGCCACCTTGAACTCGCCTCTGGATGTCAGCTGACCATCCAGCCTTTTGGAGGCTTTGTCCACTCGAGTTATTTCCTTGCATAGCCTGCTTCTGAAACTCATATTCTAATAACTCCAACTTGTTCATTTTTAAAATCATGTATCATTGATATGGCTATTAGTTTTCCTCCATTTGAGCAAACCTCTAGTAACTCTGAGTTTACTTACTCTTTCAATTTGATACATTTCTTTCTTGCCTTAAAGTTTCCTTTGGAACTGTGTCCAAATACAAAAGATCCTGAATCTCCCACATTTTGCCTACTTACTCGAGCTGGCTCCTGCAAATGACTGTGTAGGCCCTGGTATGCAAAGACTGCCACTCCTTTCACTCTCTTGGGGAATATTCCCTACTTGGAACTTTAAATGGGAGATGAAGTGAAAACCTTTACGAAATTCTCCCAGGCATCTCCCTCCAGTCACCTTCTCCCATGATCTATGTTAGAGCCAGCAAAGCAGCAGGAGAAATGCTTCATGCCCCTATCCCCTACCTCACTTCTATGGGTTAACCACCAAGGAGATTAGGAGAGAAGTACCTACTCCCTATGCCTTTCATCCTCACATAGACTTGAACAAGAGTTTCAATCTTGAGAGCTAGCTATCAGCTCTATCTAGTCTTCATTTTTCCAGGAGTCACCTTAGTAATTAACAAAAGTCATCAACTTTTAGAGCTCATTTCTGCATGCTGGTTTCTCTTGAGGATAAGAGCCAGTACTCCATTGATAGACACTTAGGTTTCTTCCACTTTTTGGCTGTTGTGACTAATGCTGCTCTGAATGTGGGTGTATAGATATCCGTTCCAGTCCCTGCTTTCAATTATTTTGAGTATATACCCAGAAGTGGGATTGCTGGATTGTATTATAGTTCTGTTTAATTTTTTGATGACTTGCCATACTGTTTTCTGTAGCAGCTGTACCATTCCCACCAGCAATGCACAAAGATTCCAGTTTCTCCACATCTTTACTAACCTTTGTTGTTGTCTGTTTTTTGATACTAGCCACCCTGTTATGAAGTGTTATCTCATTGTGGTTTTCATTTGCATATTGGTATTTTGAAAGTATATTTGTCAAGATGGGATAATGAAATATTTTATTAAACTCTTCATTTATTTGTTTATAAAATGTAAATTTTTTATAAGTTTGGCATGTAAGTATCTAGTTGTACTTTTGCCTTGGGATCTAGTAAATTTAAGACCTATCCCATTTTTCTTACTCTATAGTTGAATAACATCCAAATGAAAAGCTGACAATGTTAGGGAAAGACGTCCATGTTTAAACTCAAGTTGCTCTGATAATTTCTGTGAAGAAACACTGTGAAAAATAATGTGCAAAGCAAATTTATTCACATTGAAACATGCTGATATGTTTTGAGAGATTTTCTCCAGTACATTAGTTTCTCTTTAAACTCTACATTTAAGTTACATTAAGAAGCCAAAATTAAGCTATAAAGATAACACTTATGGAGCCTTGAAATTGCTTTCTAAATTTTTTTTCTCACAAATGTTATTTTTTGTTTCTTCCCTTAAAAATACAAATGCTTTTCTTACATATTATATCTAACATCTGTCTTTCAAGTTTGATTTAAACTTTGGAAGTTCACATTAACCTATTTTTAAAATCATAATAAATGACAATGCACACATTTTAAAATCTCTAATCCAATTTCTGAGACCTTTGTTGATTACCAGGAGTGATAAAAGGCTTTCATTTTCATCCCTATACCTATTTAAGTTATTGGAGTGAGTTAAACTCATTGGTCTTGTTTGATCAAATAATAAAAATAATTAAAACTCATTTATAGTTATAGTATACCTCTTTTTTCTCTACATATTGGTGTTTGATATGTGATTTTATTTGGAGAAAATGATTCTACTTATAAAAAGAATTTTAAATGATTCAGCAAAAACAGCCTTAAATGGATGTAGTCTGTTAGCACTCTTCATTCAGATATGGCAATGTAAAAGTCCACTTTTTTTTTTTTAAGAATCACATAGCATTTAGGAAAAATGACATTTCAGTCATAATTTTAATGTTTTTTTCTTTAAGTGTTTTTTGTACCCAGCTCTCCTATCTAGTTTGATAAAGTGGTGTTATGGAGAGAAAAGATGTGGGGAGTAGGAAAGAGGGAGGATAAGAATAAGTAGTTTTTTTCCAAACTACTTAAGGATATCTATATGTTTTAACTCTTTGTTCTGTTGTCTTTTTAAAAGATATTAACTTTTTTCTAATCTTTACCTATTTTTAATTCTGTTCCTAATTCCAAATTGACTTATTTACATACTGTTAAATTATGGCTACAATGAGTATATGATCTTTTGTTCTTATGTTGATAAGGTTTTGCAATTCATTTTGTTGTTTTTTTTTAAGTAAATGAAGTGAATGAATGAATAGAATGGATGAATGAATGAATTTTATCAACATCACCAATAAGCCTTTTTTTTAATTCCTCAAATAATGAAAACATGCCAATTTCTTTCCAGATCATTAAAATTTTAAAATTGTATAGTCACTATCATTATTAAATATATATTAAATATACAGTAGAAATGTGTGCTTATTAAAAATAAATGACATTTTATGCAATTTATTTCTGCCTTTATTCATTTCTACTTTTTCTTGCTTCTACAATTTCCTGAGAAAGGGTTAAATAATAGAGACATAATTCCTGCCTGCAAGGAGTATACTAGTAAATAAATGATTTGAGGGAATAAATAGTGATAGATATTTTCATCAATACCCAGTGCTTCATATCCAAATGCTCCACATGGCAATTATGTACTAGCTTAGTGGTGAATGGGAAACATTTTTTTTTTTTTAGGAATATAAAGAAAATAACTTCTTAGGGAAGAGTGGTTAGTGTCTAAGGAATTAATTAAATAATTTTTCTGAGAACTTAAATAGGCTCTTTTGTGGAATTTCTTCACCCTTAGCACTGAAAAGTACTAACCACTGGCTTAAAATATCTGATTAAAATACAATTATGTCTACTGTGGATGAAAATCCATGTTATCCAAATATAATCGTATTGTTTTTTCCCCAAATTAGCAATTAATTAGTGCAAGTTAATTAGTACTATTACCTCTACTAAATAATTGCTACAAGTTAAAATATCTGTCCTTTATAATCCCATCAGACTTCTTTTCACCTTACACTGGACCATTTCAGCTTAACACAGAGAATACCTACTAATGAATGTCAACCCATTACCTAGTACTGCTTTGGTACACACAGTGCATTACAAGAAAAAAAAAAATACTGATTGGGTTTGGCTAAGATAAATTCAGTTTAAGCTCACATTGTTATAGATACAGTATATCATACTCTTAATACATAAAGAAGTGTTTAATGAGCTATATTTTAGGAGAAGCCTATGATTGAAAAGACAATGCAAAATTTAGAAAAATTTCTCTATATGATTTACTTCTTCCTTTTATAAGAAGAAAGAAAATATATGTATTTTGGCTGTCTTACAAATATAATACAATGACTGTATACATTAATGAGAATGTGCGATCGGTGAATACTTACATATCATTTCTATGAAATGAAGACTTTGCATAAATTATACTTTTCATCCTGTGCTTGTTTCTTTTTTCTTTTCCCCAATTAATATGAACTTGGAATCAGTTTTTCCCTCTTCATTTTCACAGCTGTTATTTCAACTAAAGTTACCATTAAAATTAGCACCACTAATTCTTGTATCCTCATAACTGATAATCTTGTGTTATCTTTATTTTAGTTAAAAACATCATCCATATTGCTCTCACACTTTCAGTGGCTTTCTCCTACCTACATATTAAACTTGAACTCTTTTGCCTGTATTTCAAGCTTTTCTATAAGGTGAATTTAGCTCACAAACCCAGTAGAGTAAAATAGTATACATTCTTCCCAGAAGAGTAAAACGGTATCTACTCAATTAGGTCATTGTCCTTTCTACCACCTTCTCTCTACCACTCGCCATTGCACACTATCCTCTATATTACCTTTGCAACAACTAGCTCCTGCTCCTGTGCCTTTCTTTAAATTATTCTCCTTTTCTCGAATGCTACCTCACTTTTATGCTCAGTTTAGCTACATCTCTTTTATAAAAACACATCAGAATGCACAGAGTCATTTTTGTTCACTCCTTTTAACAGTGACATACAGTTATGGCACAGTTACATCTCATTGTTTTATGTTTAGCAATCTTTACTTAAGGAAGAAATTATGTTTATACATGTTCTGTATATTCCACTAAACCTACCATAGTCCTGAGTACATAAAAGGATATCAGCCCATATATGTGACCTAATTAGTTCCTTTCCTATAGAACTCATTAATAATTATTACTTATTAATCAAATATTTTTAGCCATACATTTTCCTGAGTGTTTCATACATATGATGTGATTTATTTCTTACAGCAACCCTAGTAAGCTCAATTTTATTTATCCCTGAATTTACAGATTAAGCATTTGTGCCTCAGTTTAGTTGCTCAAAGTCACTAGCTCAGAGCTGGAATTAGAATCAAGGTTTGCCTTACTTTTAACTGTGCCACTAGAAATAAACACTATGGTCCTTGAAGGAACTTAGAATGCTGAAAAAACAAAAATGTACATTTATTGAACAGTTTGAAACAAAAGTGAGAGTTACATATATCTGTACTTATGAACATATAAACATCAAGAAGACATTAAGTAATCAATGGATAAATTCAACAAAATCTTATGTGATAGTTTCATTTATAAAAAGAAATCATTATCTGAAGTAATGTAGGTGTGGGGGAGAAAACAGAATAAGTATGCAATATTTTTAATAATATAAAGACTGGAACACTTAATTTCTGCGGAGATGAGGAGTTTTAGAGACCAAAACAAATCCCTAACACATTATTTTCCAGTTAAGAGTTAAGTTATTCTACAAGACAAAAACGTTATTCTGTTAGTCTGGTTAACCTCATGATATGAGTGCTTTCTTTAAGCTTTAGCTTTTTATGTTTAGGGTCTCTCAATTTCTTTCTGATGTTTAGAACAACAACTGATAAAGTATATTTATCATAATACATCCTATATTTAACTCTGGGTTTCATCTGTCATCCTTTAAAAGAACTGTAAGTCAGATTTTGTTTTAAATTATGTGTGTGTATATGTGTGTGTAAGTAGATTATATAGTTCACAGGATGCTTATTATTTTGGGTGGCTTTACAATCCCCCACCATGTTTCATCCCTTCTCTCTCAACAAAATCAGCCAGTGTTTCTGTGATTGTAGATTTCAGTACAGACACCTATTATTATTCTTGATTTTACTTCAAGAGCATGTAATAAATGAAATGAAATATAATTTCTTGACTCTCTTGTTTTAAAATTAGTTAAAACACATTTAAATAAATAAACAAACAAACAAACAAATAAATAAGTCACAGCAGCATTTTAATTTTTTTTTGTAAGTTGCCCAGTCATTCATAGATAGCCAGGTATGAGTACTACTGTCAGCCTCTTTAAATCCACTGCAATTTTCCATTAACTTGTGAATAGCCAAATCAAGATCCAGCAGTATTAAATTTTCTGTTTTATTTTATCTGTGCAGACCCAAGGTCATTATATTCTCTAAGACTTGAGGCCCTTTTATGCTTCTGTAATGTAATGTTAATTTAAGAAGCACATTATTAGGCACAAATTAAAATCTATTGGAAATAGATATTTCCTACTTCCAAACCCAGGCCAACTAGGAAAATAAGATGTGCTTGATGGCAAATACAATGATCTGGAAATAATGAGAGCTGGGAAAGAATACCTCTATATATCGTCCTCTTGCATAGAGAAAGCCAAATATGAGGAAGGGGATATGGGAGACTGAGGAATAAAGGTCTATCTTTACTCTGTTTGAGTAATGAGCTTATAAAATTTTCATCATAAATCATTTTATATCTTTATATTCTGTAGAAATACCAGTAAGGTATGCTATACTGCTCTTACAGAAATATTGATTTAAATAGGTCAACTATTTTACAAATTTATTTTCTTCTTTTTCTTCTAATAAGTATTTTTAGGACAATTTAATTCAGATAAATCTTAATTCCATATTTAGGAGGTTAAAAATAATGCATTTATTTGAATGAGGGAAGAATATGAATGATTTTTTTATTTCAAGTATATACTTCTTCAACTTTTAAATTCAATATAATGTTCCAGAGAATATTTACACTTGTATTTTCAATAGTAATTCATATGCTTTTTTGGAAATTGTAAATCTGTCCATAGTGCTCAATATTTAAAATTGAATTACCTTTTATAAGTGATTGGCCCATCTATTTAATTATTTAAAAACACAAATAGCCAATAAATTTTAATATTATGAAATAAGTTGTTATAATTAATTTGTTTTTAATAACTGTCTTTTTCTTTTTACCTAAATTTTTTTAGGCATTTTAAATCCCATGTCATCATTAATTACAAAACAATCTTGTTTTTAGTGTATATGATACCAATAATATATTGTTATTATCTAGGAATAATAACCACTGGAACCATTTTGAAAGACAAAGATATAATATATAATACAGTTTGCAATTTATAACATTAATATATTTAACCAGTTTTTTATTTTATTTTATTTTATTTTTTATTTTTCTCCATCTTTAATTCCTCCCCTCTTCTACCCCTGATCTATGGATGTTGCCATTTCTCCTTAAGAACTGGATCTCTGAAGGTGGGATGTCCCCTCCCACACACTCATGGCGTGCACCCGGGGCCTAGCTCACCAGGGCCTGGCGCACCCGGAGCCTGGGGTGTGAACCCAGGCTTCTGCATGTAAAGCAGACATGCTAACCAGTACAGTATGGAGTTAACCCCAGCTAGTTTTTAAAAATACATATATAGTTTTAATTTAGTATTAGTACTTGTATTTTACTGGACAGACTTTTAATTTGCAAAGTTATATTCTAGGATATTTGGTTATTTTTTAATGACTACATAAACGGTTCAGGATGATGACAACAAAAAAATACTTTTTGAATTGTGGAATATAATGCATTGGTTTTTAACACAAGTGTGGGAAATGGATCAATTCTGAGACTTAAAAAAAAAATAAACTCCTAGCCATCATGTTTGACACCATATTCTTTTATTTTTCATATAATTTAAATATTTCCTTCTGATTGACTTAGATAAGAAATAACAATTATTTTTTTTTTAAAGTGGGAGAAGAAATGATTGTTATTGATAGTATAAATATACACTTGGGTGTTTTTTGGTCTGGAATGTATTTTGCATTACTTGGCATAAAAAAAACATATTTTTTATCAATAATTCTGATCTCTTATTTTCATTGAGACCATAGTATCTTGAAACTGTGAACAATGTATGTATATTTTTGTGTAAATAGATACCGGTCTTTAGTTTTTATGATTTCATTTATAGAGAGACCCTGATTATCAGGATTGGTAGCTTGTCCTGAGCAGTTTTATCCTTTGCAATTTCTCTTTCAGAGAAAAACCAAGATAATCTAGAAAACCATTTCACAGTACTTTTTCTTAAGAGCTATTTTCTTTAGCATCAGTCTTGCCTTATAGGAGTTCTAGCTGTCATAGTAAAAGCTATCCATGGAATCTCAAGACAAATTAGAAATGGGAAATTGGATTGACATAGATAAATATATTTAATAATTGCTTCCTTATCCAAATTTTAAAATTTTCACAAACTGCTAAATGACAGTGAAAAAAGTTTTAATCTAAATGTTTGATGTAAATATTTGAATATTCAAAACAACCTTCTTGCAGCTCTCATTATCAAAGTAAAATTTTTCTTTATTATTAAATTGACTTGTTAAAGAATATTTTATTTGTTATTTAATAAGAATTATTAAGTGATGACTTAGTGGAAGAATGTGTGTTTTAGACAGTATTCTTTAAAACCTTAATCGTCAAGATAATTTCAGATTTGTCTGTGTTTATATATTATGAAGTAAAGTAGACTTCTGGCAAGTATCCAGTTAATTTTTATCAATATAAGTAGACTGACCAGATAATATTTTTTCAAATACACTCCTTCCATTTCCTCTCAATGACTTTTTTGTATTTCTATACAACTAGTGGTCACATACACACAAAAATGGTACAGGTACCTATTTCAACAAGCCAAAGAAATAAGGAACAGTTCTTGAAATGATATGATAATAAGTAAACTACTATGTATAAGAAGCTGCATTCTTTAGTAACACACTGTGTAAAATTTAAAATAGCGCAAAAATGTGTCTTACCTAATATTTTACTTGCCTTCCATGGACATTGGGAAAGAGTAAATATGGATGACTGTTATTTGCTTAGAGTTCCTGGAGCTGCTGAAGAAATTCTTTTTATGTGGTATTTGTCATTTCTCCCCTGAGTTGTACATCATAGAAGTTGAGGTGACAGCTTCTTTCTCTAAATATTCCAGTGTACTAAACAAAAATACTCATATTAAAAATACTACATCTAAATATAGATATTTTCTGAGGGGTTCATTTATTTTATTACTGATAGTCTTTATTTTATTTTATTTTATTTTATTTTATCTTATTTTATTTTATTTTCTCTCTCTCTCTTTTTCCTCTGTAGCAGTTATATGCTGCCCAGCTTGCTGCAATGCAGGTATCTCCAGGAGGAAAGCTCCCAGGCATACCCCAGGGCAACCTTGGTGCTGCTGTATCTCCTACCAGCATTCACACAGACAAGAGCACAAACAGCCCACCACCCAAAAGCAAGGTACCCTTTTGAAGAAGATACATGTCTTACCATTTAGACATTTACTTTTCACTCAGTGATATTTATTGAACATCTATAATGTGCCAGCAACTGGGTTAAATTCTGGGTCTTCAATGAGATAAGGATTTGGTAAGATAAATGAGGTGTGTGTATAAATGTATGTACATATATTTAGTCATTTATTCCACAAACATGCATTGATAGCTATAGTAAGAAATGTGAGTAATACAAAGACTTATAAGGTAGGTAAACTATACCCAAGTAACTTACAATCTGATGAAATAGATACCCATACTCTATGATACAAAGAATTACAGATAAAGTGCATTGGATGTTATTAGGATATAGAGATTACCCTCAGTGAGAGATCCTGGGAAGGGTTTCTCAAAGAAGAGGCAACTGAAATAGAACAGAAAATTTGAGTATGACTAGGGTACACAGACAATGTTTGATTTAAATATCAATGTGATACAGTATAGATATAATTTTAGCTATATCTCTCATCCAATGAGATATCATGTAAAGTTATGAAGATAATAATAGTGTTAGAAGTAAGACTGTTTAGAAATAATTTTATTTGGAGAGCTAAACAAACATTCTGAAAGAACATGGAAAAGGATCAGGGGAGTTTCAAATAACTTGTTTCTTGGCTTAGAAAAAAAGAGATGCAGAAAAATTATTTTTAAAATTTTTTGTGTTTGTGAAAATCTTACATGATGGACGTAGGAATATGTTAAGTTTTCTATGGATGAAGTTAGAAGAGTAACCATAAATTAGTTTTTCCTAAGATTACTCAGGAAAATAATCACATGTTTTCTCACTATTGGAAAATACTCAGTAAAAAAACTAAACAGTTAATGTACCCCGCAAATAACAATGTTTTTTCTTTTGCTGAATTACCTAGAAAATTGCTTCTGTTCTCCACTTCATGAACACCATGATGAAATGTCTAAAGAGTAACAGTTTAAGAGTAATCATAACAGATGAAAAAAAATACAAATAAATAAAAATTAGAAAGCACTGAGAGAGAAAAAAGTTCAAGAATTTTTTAAATCCTCTATTGTCCTGGCAGATGCCTTTCTCAGTTAACATTAATGCAGAGAGTATATTGAGAAAAAAAAAGATCAGTTGGGAAAGTACACCTCAGCTTTTATCTTCTCAAAACTCCAAAGTCCATTGCTGTATTGTTAAAAGATAAATATATTTTGAAGTGTAACTTAAACTGGACAAGGATCTTAGAATGTGATTCACCAGCAATATATGCAAATATATAGCACAAAATATTGTACACAATATTTTGGTATAATGGCAAATGTAAAATTGATTGAAGATTTCCTTTGGCAAGATTAGAACATTGCTTTGTGAACTATATGATTCTAGACATTCCATAGACTAGGTACAAAAGACTGGTTATTTAAGTAATGTTAAAATTCTGCCACATTTTATGGTTTTATATACTTCTGTTTATTAGTAATAGTGAAAAAGTGGATTGTGTTTCTATAGCTATGATTATACATAATTTAACAAATATATTTACAGTTTATCTTTAAAGTTCAATTACTTTTTGAAAAGCAGCCCACATGAATTTTCTATCATATAGTTTAATAAAATTGTGGATGTTACATATCTTTCCATCTGCAATTATTATAAAGTACATGAAAAATTTAACCACAAATAAAGTGCCTCTTTTTAAGTAACAACGATTTGAATGAAAATATGTCCTTTTTTTGCTCAGTGTCCTTAGCATACTGTCTACAATCACTCTTATTGTCAGAAAAGGTGCCTAAAATATACTTGTGTTTTAGCTCAGCAGTAAAATTTAGTGGGTTAAAACAGCCAGAGCAATAAATATTACCATTTTCATTTTAATGAAGAACATCGCCAAAAAAAACAAAACCAACAGTAAATAAAGAGGACCCATTTCAAAACATGAATTTAATTTCTATAGCCTGAAATTGAAATTTATACAAAGCATAATAAGTATTTTGACTTCATAAAGATATTTTACTTATAAATAGTAGCTTTCATTTATTACAATATTTATATTTTTATACAACCAATTTTTCGTATTCTGGGGGTATTTTCTATGTGCTTTGCTAATGAATTTCATGTCTATGTTACTATATTATAGAATTATTTTATAAAAAGGCTTTATGTTATCTGCATACCTTCCTAATACAGGCCAAATTGATTGTTTATCTTGAAAGTAAATTTATTGGTTGGAACGATGGAATTGTAAGTCACATCTAGGTGATGGTATAAAGAAAATGACCTTATTGGCAGCTGTCAAAAATCAACTGTGTTCTCTGCCTGCCCTTCTTCCTAGATGTGCCTTTGTCTTTGAATCACAACTCTAAGAAGGACACAAACAAAACTTATTTGCAATTTCCAAAAAATGGAAGGGGGGAATCAAAAGGAGGGGGCTCCAAAAGACTGTAAAATTGTACAGCATGAGTCCTCTGATGCATGCTGTTTTCAATCTGCTGTGTGCCAGTTGGAGGCTTGGGGAGTGTGTGTGCGCGCGAGAAAGGATAATGCTGAGAAATGATAGAGTGGCTGTGACCTCCAAGCTCAGCCTGGAAATCCAAGACATTGATTTCACTTAGCATTCCTGCTGAGAAATCTGGCAGAGTTCAGTTGTAATAAAAGAACAAGATTCTGTTCTAATGGTAATGGCGTATGACAGACATATCACTTTGTCCGTCCTCAACACCAGAGAGAGGAAAATTGGAGAAAGGTCACCTGACCTGCCCGTGGTGTTGTACCGAGTGCTGTACTGAGCTTTGAACTGCTGCCTAGGAACATAATTATTTATAATATTAAATGGCAAAGAAACCTTTAGAGGACTCCCAGTGAACCTCTAAAAACTGCACACAGGATTTGTTGTCTGTAAATGTGAAAATGTGAAAAGGAATCCGGTCTTTTCAAAATCTGCATTGGAGAACATGGATAGCATTGCTTGTTGAGTTATATGTCCTTGAAATTATCGTTTCTGAATATTTTCATTAATGCCTGATGTATTGTCATTGGTTAACTTTTCCTTTTTTATGCTTTGATTGTATTAGGCACAAGCAAAGAAAAGGTTTTTTTTTTTTCCTTGTCTTTTTTGCCAAAAATTCAAAATTCAGATCATCAACCGATTTTTAAAGTTTCTCAGGTATTACATAAAACCTTGATAGATGTACACTTGTCTCTTTGGCAATTATTTAATTTTTTCTCCAGGAATATTTTTTTATTGACCAACTAAAGGAAACGTATTTAGTTCTTCAGAGATGTCCTAGTTCTCAATGTGTGTCCTCGCAGCTGCGTTTATGACTAAATATTGGTAAATAACTTTGAATGAAAATATGAAATATTGAACTTTTTTGCACGAGAGATCCTGTTTAAAGGAATTTTTAGAAATAATTCTATTCATATTAAGGAAAATTATTTAATTAAGTTATTATTCAGCAGAAATGGTCTGTGAATCTCATATGTAATATTGCTGCTTTGACTGTGCTTGTGGTTCTTAACAGATGTTTAAGTTAATTTGTTTATAGTTTAGAATTCTGTCACAGGATGGACACAATGTATTGAGTGTCTTTTATTTTTGTACCACGTATTTCTTTATTTAAATGATTTTCTGCATTACTTGTTGCTGTATTTTAAGAACCTAGATAGCCTTTGCCTTGTTATAATAATTGATCTCTTGATAACAATTTTAAGAATAAGTTATTTTTAATAATAAAATTAATATCAACCTTAAAAAATCTTGAGAAGAGAGTATCTTTACTCAGTTTCAGACGCAACTCATGCAATTGTTGGTAATAAATAGGCTTATAATTCTATGTTATCAAGAAATCCTCATATGTCAAAGATATGCTAACCATCTGAACTTCATATTTTAATTGTTTTTCCTTGGTAGAAATAGCTATCCCTCTGGAAAATTATAAGGCTGAGAAATCTGGTGGAGTTCAGTTGTAATAAAAGAACAATATTCTCTTCTAATGGTAATGTCATATGACAGACATATCACTTTGTCCATCCTCAGCACCAGATACATTGAAAATACTATTCAATGTATCTTGGTATTTGATGAAAACTTATATATTGCCTGCAGTAATCAGGTGTAGTTAGTTTGAAAAGCTGATGACAAAAGAGAATTTCTGGGTACTTTTCAGTTAACCTCGCTGTGACCCTAGTCATACCCCTGGTCACAGTTGTGTCTGTGTCAATGACGGGAGCACATAGATTGTCCAAATCAATTTTTTGTTGTTCTTTTCAAATACTCCTGGAAGTGATGTTCCTATTTGCTCTGCAGTAGCAACTGGAAGTTATGAAAAGAAAAAGAACCATTTTTCCAAGGAGCCCGAAGCAGCCCTAGCCAGCTTACCAAGCACAATCAGATTCTTTCAGCTACAATATTCTTATAAATATTGTTTCAAATTCAGAAGCAAGAAGTGAACTCTATTGTTATCTGATCCTCTTTCACAGGCACAGTAACGAAGATCTTTTATGATTTGGAAGCTGTGTGCTTGCGTTAGTGATGTTAGAAGTGCCAGTGACTCCTATTAGGGCACCTATTTTTTGCTGTAATGGTACCAATCACATAGTTTCATGCTATCAAGTAAGCATTATGTCAATACGCACTGATGTGCAGGGTAGAATTCTGTAGTTTAATACTATGAGTCACAAACTATGGTACTCATACAAGATAACTTAGCAATATGTTATATGAAAAGTCAAAGGATAATCATGATGGATCTTAATTGAAAATTAGTTCTCACAGGGGATTTCAGAAATAAAGCCTTTTTGTTAACTTTGAGACAGTGTTCTATAATGCCAAGGGAAGGCGAAGACTGAACGTAAAAATGCACTGACAGTATAACGACAACCAGGTCAAACCACCACCAACACTAACTATAAAAACACTATTTTTAATATTTGACATAAACATCCTGCCAAGATAAAGCATAAGACATCAAAGAGATTTTTGTAAATTTGAAATAGAGAGTGCTAAGGCTTCTACAGGAGTATTTTCATGATGAAAATTTCAAAAAGCACTTCATTTAATATTTTCACATTTATCTGGCCATGAAAAATTTTGAGTAGTAGTAGTTGCAAAAATGTAATTTCCAAAATGTAAATGTCCCTTGAATACCATTTGACTTATTCTGAGAGCTTTCCAGGTCAAGATCTCAAATAATTATTACTCACCATACAGGGCTAGAACTGGCCTCTGAATGTAGTATCTCTGAGTAATCCACAGTGCTTAAGTACTATTAATAAAAAAGCAGCTGCCATTCATCTATATATGTAAGATCAAATAAAATCACTGATCCATCCTGAAACTCTTGGACTTGGCATTTTGTAGATTTCATTTCTCTTAAAACTTCAGAACAGAAAACAATGTTAGTCTCAGCTAATTATAACCACATTCAACTCAGCCATTTTCTATTCTTATGCTTTAAACAGTGTCTAGCATATCAATTAAATACTAGAATCTCCCTAATACCTTGCTTTGTACGGCTGCTTTGTGCTTTGTTGAATAGCTGTTTAATACCCCTCTCTCCCCCATATTTCAATATCTGTGAAATAGCTATTTTGTGAGCCTTTGAGATGTGATATGCATATGTCATATGCAAGAGGTGAATTCATTTGAGAAGAATCACCCCATAGAGTTAAACTGTAAATGTGGCCCATTATCATTATCATCACTTCCTGAGTGAGTGGGACATATTTACAGTGGATATAACATAGTCACCCTGTCATTTTAAATAAAATAGTTTTCTTTTTGTAGTCCCATGTTACTAAACTGAAATATGTTAAATGAAGTGTTATCAACAGAACCCCTGTGATGAGCCTCCTCCTTTCCTTTTCATCTGTATTCAGTCGACAGGAATCTCAAACAGCTAGGTACTTAAACAGAGGCTTTTCTGAGCACAGTGGTATTAAATGTCCAAGTAGGCCATTTAGTGAGATATTCTTATGACTCAGAGAGACGGCAGGGCGGGGGGGGGGGGAGTTGGCCACGTTTGTAACATAAAAACAATAAAAATTACTAAACAAAAGAGATAGACTAGTTTTTATCTTGGCATTTTTAAAAGGGGCAAAATATACAGAGGGATTTAGGTGATGTCCTTTGAATTCAATCAGCCTGGCCTGTGTTTCCCAGTACACTGATTTTGTTTTGACAGGAGCCTGTCTTCAACACAGCAGCCAGCTCTCATGAGCCGTGTCAAAGCTTTTTAATAATGCAAACCAAGAGGAGGTTGAGCATGTGTAGACACAGGAAGACCCACAGAAACACATTTTTTAAGTGAAAGTTGCCCTCTAAAATAGGTCCAACCTGAAGCAGATTCACCATCCAAAAAGCTATGTATTTAAAACATTTTAAAACCAGGCAGTAAAAGCTAAATAATATAGGGAAGAAAAATAAGAAATATGAAAGATGTTCCCGTATGGGAGTAGTATCTAGTACAACCGCAACGAATATCATGGCTAAACTAAATATGTGTTGAACAGAAACTTTCACAGCCAAAAGCGTTCCTAAAAGGAAGAGTTTATTGAGCCATATGCTAGCCAAAATAGGAGCCAGGTCCTGGGGAAGGCAGTCTAAATCACCAGCAGCAGTGCTAGATAGAGAAGACAACATGTCCTCCATCCTGGGGTTGATACAGAAGAAAAAATGTAAGTTATTTTGAAAGAATGTGTATTGGCTATAGGTAAAGGAGTTGGGAGAAGGTGAAGTGGGATAGTTCTGGGACAGGTGCACAGTGCACAAGGAGGAAGTGTTTGCTCTTTTGGGTTGGTGGTGGGCAGCAGACCTGAAAGATTATGCCTAAGCAGGATGCAGTGACACCTGGTGGTCGGCTATTTGCTGTTCTCTCTAGATAATTGAAAAAATAGCCCTCTGGATGTTAATTCAAAGTTGCAACACGCACTTAGGAATGTAATCAGACTTCTCTTGGTTTATGCCTGCGGCTGTTAGCTCATTAACCTCCCTTGTCTCTTCCTTGCATCCTCTGGTCTGCTGTAATTTAATTTAGAACATCTCAGAATTTTCTGTTGGTCACATAAGAAGTCATTACTACGTCAGAGCGTGAGTAAGCAAATGTACACTTCTGTTATCTTTCCTTTTAGGGAATCATTTATCATTTTGTCTTATTAAAACATTCTTCCAATCAATTAATTATTTTCTCTCCTAAGTTAGTGACCAGAGCCTCATTTGAAATACTGATTATTGACCCTTTCTCATCCCATTAGCTCTTACCTGAATTGGAACTGTTCAAATAGAGAATTGAGAAGTGACACCGTGGAGGACTCCTTCTCTAAACCTCAGATTTGATTCTCTCTCTTTATTTAATTAAATACATTGTACATAAACATTTTTTCTTATTCATAAAGTAAGAAGATTTAATGGTCTCTTTCAGAAACACCCCAGAGTATAGATTTGTTATCAAAATTACAGCAAATATGAATGTCTTATTTAGGTTAATGAAAATAGTATATATACATATTTATTTGTTAGAGTATATTAATAGATTTTTTTTGAGAGAGAACAAAGCATTCTACTAATGCTTTGGAGAGTGGACAGTGGGTAGAAAACACTATAACAATTAAGCAGATATAGATGTAAGACACACAAAAAATAAAGAGAATGTAACCTAATTGAAGACAGACAAGTTTAAAATCCAAAATATATAAAAGTTTCATTGACTTAACAAAATGCATCAGATATTTTGCTTATTGAATTATGGAAGCTTAGATAAGAAGGAAACAAAGTATTTATTCCAACACATAATACCAGTCATGAGGTTACTTTGCTTCTACTTAGACTCCTACAATGAGAGAGATTCTACCACTTCATGAGGTGATGTTACTTTACTCAGAAAAACTCTTATGTCACAATATTCTTATTAAAATAGAACTGGAACCAACTTTCCAATATTCCAATTTCTGGTTCCAGTGAATGGCAGTTATATTTGTTAGTACTTTTTCATTTGCAAGTGATAGAAAACATAGCTCAACTGGATTAAACTAAAAGGAAATGTATTCATTCCCCTTTTTATAAAAAACTTATTCTGAATTTAGGTGTGGCTTAACCAGGAACTCAAACAATAGTACTTGGAATTGGTTTCTATCTCTTAGTTCCATTTTCTTATTCTTCAAAGGACTGTCTCTTGTTATTGTTTTATAGCAACTTTATGCTTAACACCTACTACTCATTGATCCAACAAGTCTTAATTTATGTCTAGCAAGTGCCAAGTTCACTTCAAGGTTGTAGAACTATAGCTGCTACCACTAAGAACATAACAGTTTGTCTTCTTAAGATTTTGCAGGTTAATGGGAGGAGATAAACTATGAGCGTCTAACCAAAGAGATAAATTCATATATTGGTAAAGGCTATGAAAAAAGTAAAACAGGGTAAAAGATAGAGTGCCTGGGAACTAATGAGGGGATCTTTTCAAGACTGAGCTATCAGGGAAGCCCTCTCTGAAGACTTATCAAATTATGAAAAGGAAAGTACCTACAAAGATATGAGAAAAAGATTTTCCAAACAAGAGGAACAGCAGTTGCCAAGATCCTAATATGTGAGTGAGGTTGACAAATTCAAGGTCTTGAAAATAGGCTGGGGTAGTTAGAATGCAATGAACATGAGAGAGAATAAGAAATGAAGTTGGGAATGAGACCAGACCATGTAGGATTTTTTCATGTAAGGAGTTTGAGTTATTTTCTAAGTGTATTTGTTTTAAAGAGAAATGATGCATTTTCCATTTGTCATACTGCTTATTAAACTGTTATAATTGCCTATGCATTATCTTACTTTCCTAAGGTATTATGTCTTTGAGGCAAAAAAAATTATTTTATCTCTTGGACTAATTAATATTTTAAGCATCTCTACAATACTTCCCTGGAATCACTCTGGAATTTGAGCTCTAATGTCATATCCTGGACCTTGCCAGTAGAGAGACAAGACAATTTTATTCTGCAAATATTTATTAATTGCCTATAATGTGGTAGTCAGAGTCTTAAGGACCTGATGATACTGGTGAACAATGTAGAAAGGTCTTTGACCTCATGGAACACAGAGTTTGTAGTGAGAGATATGGTGAGGGCTAGAAAAAAGACAATCATATATGGCAGCCCAGTAAATGCCAGGAGCGTAGATTTAACCTAGACTATTTCTTTTTGTTTTTCCAGATTCACTTCCTTTATCAGGTTTTTAAATTAATAGTATAAGATACAAGAAAACACACACAAATGATAATACCTGTCACTGCCCTTAAGAAGCAAATTAAAGATTGAGTTCCTGGAGTGATTTTTCAGTACTAACACTAACACATGAATATTGCTTTAAACATAGTCACCTTAAAAAATTATAATTGCTGTTTACTAGTGTTTCCAAATGTTTTGGAACTCTAATTTTACTCAGTGTCTTTTGAGCAGGCCACATAAGAAAACAGACCCTAATTTCTAATTAATCTGATTTTGCTTTTGATATTTTTAAAATAATTTTTTATTTTACCCAAAACTTTATAATCCAGTTGTGATTTTAACAGATCTTCCAAGTGCAGCAGACTTTTGGCTGTTTTATAAAAGTCAATGAAAATGTGTAAAATCAGTGAAATCTTAAAGCAACTATAACAGAGTAGTTTTGATATTATGAATAACATAATTTTCATCATTGAGATAAACCTGCAGTCTCCTAAATTGAGAATTTTGAAAGGACAATTTTCTTTCAAAAGCCATTTCTCTCCCCCTCCCTTCTTCCTCTCCCTCTCCCTCTTCTCTTCCTTCTTCTTCTTGTCATGTAAATATACAATGCCACCACTTAAAAAAAAAAAACTCATAAAGTTTCTGTAAAACTTTTGTAAATAATGTGATTATTTTCTTGGTTAAAAAAATCAAAATCATTGTATGATTTATTTAAGCATGTACATTCATAATGCACTTAAAAGTCTTTATTTTATTGATATAGAGTTTATATACAACATTCTTTTATGTCTACTGTGTTATATTCTATAAAGTTAGATGCTTTTTAGTTATACTTAAAAAGTTAAGGAGAAATAAGACTATTTGTCCAAGAAAATATAAGATAATGAAGTTCATTTGTCCAAGAAAATATAAGATAATGAAGTTCATCATATTTCATATAGTTTTACATTACTTCAAATAATCAACTGAAGAACATATATTCTTAATTATGTTTTTGTCATTTTAATTTTTTATTTTTAAATTAAAGTTGACATTAAATATTATTTTATATTAGTTTCAGGTATACAGCATAATGATTAGTCATTTATATAATTTACAAAGTGGTTTCCCTAGTTAGCCTAGTACCCACCTGGCACTATACATAGTTATAATGATATTATTGATTCTATTCCTTATTCTGTAACTTATATCCCCATGACTATTTTGTAACTACCAATTGGTACTTCTTAATCCCTTCACCTTTCTAACTTAGCCCTTTAACCCCATCAGTTTGTTCTCTGTATCTATGAGTCTATTTCTGTTTGTTTTTGTTTGTTTGTTTTTGTTTTTTAGTTTATTTTGTTCTTTAGATTCCACATATAAGTGATATTTCATGACTTATTTCACTTAGCATAATACCCTCCAAGTCCATCCATGTTGTTGCAAATGATAAGATTTCTTTTTTTTTTTTAATGGCTGAATAAATATACCATTATGTGCATGTACTGCATCTTCTTTATCTGGTTGTCTATTGATAGACCAGAAATTGTATGGCTTGAATACTATTAAATGTGAAAAAAAGTCTTCAACAGATGTGCATGATGTATTCACATTGACTGTGAATTATTGTTTAGGATCTGCTTAATATGATCAGAGGAATTTGCAAGCACATATTTCTTATATCATGTGTCTTAGTTTTAGAACATAGGAGACACTAAATAGCATTAGAAATATAAAATAGGTCCTTCTTGGGGGGAAATAGGGAACAGTTTTACAACTCTTACTCAAAAATGCATTTGAATGTTTTTCTATACTGAAATAAGAATTTTGCTTGTTGAAATTTTAATTTTATAAGTATTAACTTTGAAAAATACATTCTTAATTTCTCAGAATATTGAATATTGAAAACTTGTTTTAACAGTTGCTGCTTGGAAGGCAGCATGCCTATAATTTCAAGTGTCTAAATATCATGAACAGCTAAGAGGTTTTTTTTAACCTTAGTCCTAAGGAGTCCAGAGGTTCTCATAGGAAGAATGTACCCCTTCTGTAGTCCTGGATGTCCTTGCGGATAATATAATTAGATGCTTCTTAGAATTATACATCCCATTGTGAGCTACAGGAATTAAAAATGCAATATCCCACAGCTTTTAGCACTTTTACTTCCAACTATAGAATAGCTGATTCCATTGGGTGACTTTTTTCGGAACTCAACAATTTTAAAAAATCCTTTAATTTTTTGGTTTTGAAAGAATAAAGATGAGATCTCTAAATTTAGAGAAAACAAAGACCAGAATTTCATTTTATAGGTTTTACATAACCAAAGTAATATGGAGATTATATATATATATATATATATATATATATATATATATATATATATATATTAAAATAGATCAAAATTCTTTTTCTCCCACATTGTTTGCAATACCAGAAAAGACTAAGGACCTTATATTTTTCATAAAACCACAAACTATTTCTTATTAAAGCTCTATTGCAATTCTTTTCAAGACCAATTATCAACACTGAGATTCTGTATGAGACTTTCATTAAAATTAGTCTTTTCAATAACCAAGGAAATTTTTTAAAATTTATTATATAATTTGAACTGTTACAGTTAGTTGTGTAATTTTAATGACTTTGGCAGTGTAGCTATTTTATAAATAGGAGAAAAAGAGATTGAGACCCAAAATAGAAAAGGTGAAATACAGCAAAACTTTTTATCTTGTGGTATTTCCAGTAGAAGTTAACATAAGAAGAAAATTGCTGTTATGAAGTATTATAAAAGCATTATGACAGCTATAGGAATATCCTTAAATAGATACAGATTTGTGTTTTCTGTAGTTCTCTATGCAACTCTTTTAAGGATCAAAGTTTCATTTTAAGTCGACAAAAACTCAATATTCAGGTCAATCCTATATAAATACAAGGCAAAACAAGAATTTTATGTCAAATGATGGAATTTTTAGTGACGGTTTTCATGCTATCATTTTTTTTCTGAAAAATAATGGTTCTGATCCAGTTTTAAAAGAACCTCTTAGTAACTTCTGTTGAATTTGCTTTTGCTTGCCTTTCTTAGCATTCATAAAGTTGCTGTGATCCACAGTTTTGATCTGTTACATCTAGGACTATAATTTATGGACTTGCAGCAAACTAAGTGAAGGAAAGATCATTTCCCTAAGATTGATCATATCAGATACAATTTCTTTATCCATTGATTTTTAAGTAGCTGGCTCATAATATGCACTCAATCTGTGTTTACTAGGTTAAATGTTTATATTACACAACTCCATCTTAATAATATGAATTTAAACTTCAGTTATCCCTGTTTGTGACATGGTTTTTACTATGTATCTATTTTTGCAATTACATTTATTAATACAATGTGGTTTGAGAGAATATATCTGCATAAGGATTTTTTTTTAATTTGGTAATATTTTTTAACTCCTGTCAGGTGAACTTCAGAGTCTTTGGTGTAACCATATTATTTTATAGAATTCTGAGCATGTAAAATAAAACACTTAGAATTTAATGAGACAAAGAGAAATATTTTTAAAAGTTCTAAAATATTCTTTCAAAATATATTTGAATCCTGTTTTAAAATATGGTTAATAAAATATGATTTATCCTAAATGAGATCTTTTCTACCAGGAAGAGATCTTATTTTTTATCCTTAAACTTTTTCCTTTGGAAAAAGACATGTTCCAAGCAGTAGACTTTACATTTTGCTTAAAATAAATCTGCACATTCCTTAACTGGTTTATATAATTTTTAAAAATCACATGATGACTATGTTATTCATAGATGAGGTTTCTAGAGTCACTTTTAGAAGATGTTAAGTGACATTTATTGAGGTTTATTCAGTAAATCTTTTGAGCACCTACAATATGCTGTACACTGTGGTAGAATTTTTTAAAAAGTAGTTAACACCCTGTACAATATAATGGACAAATAAACAGTTAAAATGCCAAAATACTATGGGCTAAGTACTAATCAAAGAATAATATGCAGGTATGGAAAATAATTCCCAGCACACCTGAAGAGAAATAAGATAAGGTAAGGCTTCCAGAACATATCTACTTAGAAGGTTTTTGGAGGAAAATGAACCAGCCTATGCAAAGACACAAAAGTGGGAGTTAAATTTTAGAAACTTAGTGTTGGATTTTATTGAATTCTAAGGAAATAAGGTTGACCATAATGCATCCTTAGGACTTTAGGAGTGAAATTAAGAAGAATGAAAATGTAAAGATAAAAATATCTAAAGAGTGAAGTCTAACCGCCTAACCATGGCATTTGTGATCTAGCACCACCTGCCTCACTAGCCTAATTTATTACTTTTTCCTTTCTCCTATCCCAGCAATGTGTATTTCAAATGGAATCACCTCTTTGTGTATCATGTTATTTCCCATTCTTTTGCCTATGTTTGTGCCACTCTACCTCTCTAGATGGCTTTGCCCTCTTCATTCCACTTTCCCTCTTGCCTTATAGATCTATCTCAATGATCACCTCAATATAAACCTGGCTCTTCCATCATATGTGACCCCACTACACAGATATACACTCCTTGCATAGAATCACAGCACGCTTATGACACTTGATTGCACTTGTTTTTCCTTGTATGACTCTGAGTCACTTGCATGTAGGGATTATATTTTATTTATCCTTAGCACCAAGCATAATATTTTACATGTAATGATAGCTCTAGTTCTGTTAAAAGAATAAACAAAAAAAATAGCAAACTATGTATGGCAGTAAGCCAAAATATTATGTTCAAACATATGACTACTTTTGGTACTCCTTAAGTAGAAGACCAATGACTTGAATAATCTCAATGAAGCATAAACAGCATGATTGTACCTATGAAAAATGAAACATTGAATGCTATTATAATATATTGAAAGACCATGTACAGTAAGATTATAGAAACTAAAAGTAAGATTTGTCATTATTTATCTTGTTGGTCTAAGTGAGATACACTGAATATAAGAAATAAGAGCATTCTGATTATTGTATAGATGTTATCTGTAGGAAATTATGTACACATAATTTATCAGTCCTTGCAATGGACCAAATGAAGCACTCACTAT
Source organism: Macroglossus sobrinus (assembly GCA_004027375.1). NCBI lineage: Eukaryota > Metazoa > Chordata > Mammalia > Chiroptera > Pteropodidae > Macroglossus > Macroglossus sobrinus. Next base: position 878,207 of record PVKZ01000060.1, on the reverse strand, counting down.
TTACTTCTTTTTGCCCTGATTCTGATTGTGAAATTTGCTTTTTCAGGTAGCTTGAAATTAGAAAGTTTACCTTAAAAAACTCAGCAATATCCTGGTCAGGTATTAATTAATTGGCACTCTGGTTTGTACATTAGCCCTATGAGTTTATTTAGTGTGAATACATCTCCAAGTGAATGGCCTCCCTTCCATATGCTGAAGAATTAAGTTGATGCTGAAATGAAAGGTACAGGGTTATACAAATATTGGCTAGTTTTGTTAGATTGTTTAAATGACAGTTCAAATAAAGTTTCAAGATGGAAAATTTCATTTCCTCTCTTATTTTTGTAAGATTATCTTTCTCTTTTTTGCCAATCTAGCTCAAATATGGCAGGAAAATATCTCACCTATACACACTCACATATTTGTTTATATTTTACATACATATATAGCTTCCATACATATATAGCTTCCACTTCTTAGTGTAAGGATCAAAAACATAGATTCATTTTATTTGGCAATCACGTGCCCCCAAAGCAACATTCAAACTGATGCCAATTCTAAGGTAAATGCATTCATTCTTATTTCTTAATTTAGACTAAAAGATATGATCAAACTTTTATATAATAATGTTATAACAGTTGCTATATAAAATCTTATAGGCAATTTAGACTGTGAAATGTATTATTCTTTTAATGTTATGGGTTGGAAAAAATTAAACATGAGGCGTTACAACTTAGTTTCACTACATATTATTTTAATTGACTATTTCTTGAATGACTATCTGATGAATCAATCTTGCAGTTCCTCATGCTTCATGATATGCTTAACTCAATACAGACATTTAAGAATCATTATTCTGTGGAAGCTTTAATACAAATTTGAGATCATTATAATTAAAATTAGACTCTTACCTATGCTCAATTCTAAATCTTTTCATCTTCATTGAATTTTCTTTGGCCTATGCCTTGAATTTGATAGTATAACAATGATAGGCAGAATATATGATCTTGCTAAGCATTTTCAATAGGTTGAGAAAAAGAAAGACTTTGTCTTCAGGGCACAACATAAAAACTAGCCTTAACTGACATTGTATATAAATAGTCATCACCCCTTGGAATTCTTTAAAGACATCAGTTTCTTCCTGATCACTTCCATGAAGACAAAGAATACCTTAATGACTCTACTGGGGGTTATTATTAAAATAAAAGGAGATTTGAAGACATCAGCTATAAATCACTATAAAATGGCCTGTGGGTAACCTCTGACACAACTCATTTGAAGTAAACCTGGGATGGAATCATAGCCTTTAGTTAAGCCAGTAGGTTGACTAAAGTTGTTTTTATCCTCTTCATCATTTCTTTGCAATATTTGTTCCTCTTGAAATAACTAGATAGTATTTGAATATATATAAATTGACATGTGTTTTATATCACAACAAAATAGGCCAACTCAAATAATAGTTTGATGTTTATGGCATTTCCTTGGAATATTTACTCCTTTGATATGTATTTCAGATATATAAATGCATTTGGAATCTACTTGTAGTTACCTTGTTAAAATAGTCATGATTTGGTATTATAAAATTTTGCAGGGGTCTTGAGTAATGTTACTCAAATTGAGCTCTATATTGTCTGTGTCATAACAGGATATAAAAATTTCTTCAGAATTAAGTAAAAATTTAAGATTGCAGTGATTAGTCTGATTTTTCAAAGAAATTATTACTTAACCGTACATTTGCCTGTTGGCATTTAGATGTTAGAGAGGTAGCTTGAGAATTTGCCTAAGCTTACACCCCTATCATTTGAGTTTAGGTCTCAAGCTCACTAAAATTCTGACTTTTGGGAAATCTTTGAATATCTCTAATCTCAATTTCTTCATCTGTGAAGTGAGTTGATGATATCTCATACTCCTGCTCTGGGACTAAAATGAGACAAAATATATGAGGATGCTTTGTAACTTTTAAAGTAAAATTTAGATTTCAGGGAGTAAAGTGAATATTACAAAATCAGCATTAAAATGAAGAGATATAGAAATACTTAAATTAATTTAAAAATTTATTGGTTTTTAGGTTACTAAACTTATTAAATGTACTTTTATATGTTTTATAATATTTAACTACTACCCCAAAATATTTCTGTAACCAAGAGTAAACAGGGCTATAAACATTTATCTACTTTTCAGAAACTAGCTCCCTTAATGATAAAATTTCATTTAAAAAAATTAGTATTTCTTGTGACTTTAGAAGTTCTCAGGTCAAAATTGCATAACTCATGTATTTATTTAGATATATACTATACTTTTCCTTTTATTCACTATCTAATTGGTTAATTATAAGAGGATAAAGAGAAAAACACTTTAAGTCATTAATAATTAGAAAATAATTGCTTTTGATGAATATCTTGAGAAGGAGAAAAATAACCTTTATTTCTAGTAAAAATAATCTAATTCCAAATGGCTAATTTTATAGAACTTAATGTTCTGAGAACTCATGCCCTTGCTACCTTCTTGTGTTTTCAAATTCTTCAAAAAACTAGTATGAGGAGCCACACAATTAGGAAATTATAGCCTAATGAAAAGTTCTGAAATTGCAGTTATGTTAGATACCTAACATCCAAAGTCTAAATCCTGGTCCTAGACTAGTGAATCAACCACATTTGTGACAAAGAATTCAGTCTAAACAATTCAGGCTAAATGAAATATAATTTTATTTCAAAAGAACTTTCTTCATGACACTCTTTTACATTAATCACAATAATATTTTTTTAAGTGTTAAAATTTCCTAGCAATTGACATAGCCTTAAACTGTTCTGTCATTTAGTGTCTGTAAACTGCTTCACCAATGGACTATACATTCTCTCCCATGACTAGCAATGTTGGAAATAATGTCTAAAAGATGCTTTTGTATCAAATTAAAGAATAAACCTACTACGTGAGGGGGGAAAAAGGCATAAGGGACAACTTTATAAATTCTGTATTCAGAAAGGAATATCGCTAATGCCACTCTTAATCTGAAGGGTGAGAATCAGTCTGAGTTAAAGCAAGTGGGAGTGAGTGAGGTGAGTTTTGCATTTAATTTTATTTTTAGTTATCTTTGGACTCTTACCTCTTTATCTTCAATGACTGCCTGCCCCTCTTTCACTGTCTGCAATGAATGGAGTGAAAGAGTTGTAGTTTGGATGTACTGACCTAGTAAAGTTTAAAGTTAAATTAATAGGAAGCCTGTCTCTAAGGAGTTCCTGACAATGGAACTCCTCTGTTAACTGACATATCTCCAAGTAGAAAGCAGTGGGTCCCAGAGATTTCAAACTTTCAACCCTAAGGGGAAAGCAAGAAGAAAAGGGAGCAAAGCTCTGAAGATTGAGAGCTATGAAATTCAAGTCGTGAGAAGAATTCATTTGAAGAATTTTAAATGTGGAGGGATACATTCTGGTGGAGCATATGCTCCTATTTTGTTATTCACTAGTCAAAATGGCATTTGAATTGTGTGTAGTTGTAAATAATTTTTAAAAGACTTTATGAAAAACAATAGAAAAACGTAGAATTTTTTGAGTCATTGCTTAATCTTGTAATTAAAATTTAGTAGTTAATGTTCATTTTTTATTTAAGGCATATGTGTGGGTGATAAAAACAGTATGCTAATGCTACCCTATGAAAGTTGTACTATAAAGGGTGAGAGTACTCAGATCAACCATAAAGGTCCCCTTAAAGAATAATCTTCTTAAACTATTTAAAATCTGATTATTTTGCCATCAGCAATTCAGGAAAACAACTAATGCAAAATTAGTTATAGTCAGTAATAATTAGGTGCTGCTTAGTCTTCTCTGACCACCTTGCTTTGTGTCTCACTTGCTTTCAAACCCATTACACACACACACACACACACACACACACATACACACACACGTCCATTTTTTCCTAAGGTTCTGTGCCTTAAACAATTTGGCCCTTATTCGAGTTTTTTAAATATACACCAATACATTGGTTAACTGTCATAACTGTGATTAATGTGGAAATGAGGTCTTCAGTTTAATTAATCACAGTTAATTTTAAATGATGTATATCATTATGCCATCTATTTCTTCTCTCCTTTTCTTCCAGATCAACTATCTAAAGATGATCTATCTTCTTATATTCAGACCAAACTTTTTCCAGGATTTAGAAAATCTAAAAGAATCACAGATATTTTTGAAAAGGAAAATTGTTTAGCCCTCTGAGGATTTTCCAAAGTATTTGATTTTGTTTGTTTTGTTTCAAGATAAACTCAGTCTTTTAATGTTTTTATGAGTGTTTACCCTCCTGAATAACAGACTTTTATGTGATGTTTTTACCTCTCCTTTATGTGACCCCCCGGGACACACAGTCTATACTCAGTTGTATTGGTGTTATTTATATTATTCTACTGTCTTTTTAATATTAATTCCTTTTGTAGATTCAGATAGAGAGATTAGAGAGCTCATTTTGTGCATCCAAATACAGGTAGAGGTGCCACCCCCAACTTGGAGGTTGTAGAATTTGATCAGTGTGGCTTCTATTTTCTTACAGTCTATTTGTAAAGTGTTTTCACTTTAAGAGCTCCTGCTTTATTTATTTATTTTTTGTTAATCCATTTCATCACTTGATAATTTTGTGGTTCTTGATTAATTTTTTTCACATATTTCAAGTGAAACTAATAAGAAAAGAACAGTGACAAATGCTTTTTAATTGTGAATTTAAGTACTATCAGGTAGTGCCAAAAAATATTTTTGTACATGGAGTGACCATCTCTTCAGTTCTCTAAAACATGTTTTAAAGCTTTTGGAGATTCACATTTAGAAGTTAATAAGAAGAACTGGTTTGATTACAGTAGTCCCCATTATCCATGGGGGATATGTTCCAAGACCCTCAGTGGATGCCTGAAACTGTGCATAGTACTGAATCCTATATATTCTATGTTTCTTTCTATTCATGAATATACTTTACAACTTCACTACTCTTGTGCTTTGAGGCCATTATTAACTAAAATAAGGAATCCTTGAACACAAGCAACTATGTGACCAACAGGAAGGAACATATATAATGTGGAGATACTAGACAAAGAGATGAAACTCATCTTGGGCAGGACAGAGCAGGAGTAGCATAACACAAGATTTCATCACTCTACTCAGAATGGTGTGCAATTCCAAACTTATGAATTTTTTTACTTCTGGAACTTGCCTTTTAATATTGTCTGACTATGGTTGACAACAGGTAACTGAAATGGAGGAGGGAAGAAAAATCTTAGATAAAGGGGGACTACTGTATTAACATCAAATCTTACTGATCTATGCTTTCTTTTGGTAGAACTGTTAATCATTTAAAAAGATAGTAGCAATCATCAGATATAAGGAATACGATAGGACAAAATAACCATTATTATTAGGAATTTGAAGATGTATAGGAACCAGAGGTTAAACAAAATTAAATCTGAAACACCATACATTTTATGCTGGCTCATGTTATAACTGTTCTCATCAAATATTATTATTGACACTTGTATTCCTCCCATCTTCCCTTTTTTAAATATAGTTCAAGAAATTTAACAGAATTTCTATGAGTAGGTTTTTATCTGGCAATGTAAGCTAAAGATCTTCTTATATGACATTCTTCTTATTAATATATAGAAACTATCAATAGATTATACCTTTAGAACATTTTGAAACTAAAACGTAGAGGTTAGATAGTTAACCTAAAAGTAAGATCTTAAAAGCTAATAAGTTAGATATATTAAGGAGAGGGAAGAGGAAATATTTTTTTTAAAAAAAGAAAATGGTAAAAAAGAGAGATGACATCTAGTTTTGCAAAGGAAATAAAACTGAAGGAGTTTCATAAAATATACTCACGTATGTGGTTAAAGAATGAGAAACAAGTATTTTTACAGGAGGCAAAATGAGATAATGGTAAAAAGATGCTTTGGAATCACCTAAGAACTTAAATGTATATTGGCTATACTTATGTCATAGAGGATGGATTAATTATTGCTACCTATCTGGCTGATTAGCAAGGCATCTTGCAATCTTTAAGTCCAAAACCAAGCATGTGTTCATGAAAGGGGCTTCAGGACTATGTGCTTTGTAAGATGACAGGCTTGATTTTGGGATAATAGGAAATTATGATTAAGTATGGAGTTGGAGTGGCCACATGAGCAGGATTTCTAATTCTTCAGGAGCTAAAGAAATAATAAGATTGTTAAAGTGAGTTTTTATTTTACATTACTTTGATGAACTCTTGCACATAAATGTAAACCTTTTCTCATCTCAGTTCTACATGAGGGAAAGATTAAAAACCTGCCAGTCTTTTTGGAGATCCTCGTTATATTTCTATTTTGTTTTTGTTGTTGTTGTTTTGTTTTGTTTTTCTTTCTAGTAAACCTCTACTGAACTATAGGGAAAAAATGCTTTATTTGAGTGGGAAAGCTGAAAGAGTGCACCCACAGTGAATAAGAGGGATAGAAGAAGAGAAAAGACCACAAGCTAGAGAAGAGAGGTGTAGCAGCAGTGTATATTGTGCAGTTCAGCCTGTTGTATAACTTCCCTACTTAGTTTAAAATGATTATTTCATCAGAGAGGATAATAGCAGCAGTATGATTAATTTTGCAACATGTTTCACGAATGTCTTTACTCTTCCCCATATGTTGTTATTGCAACTTACTTCACAAGACTGTTTATGATCATTATGAGGACAATCATCATTTTCAAATTGTGTAGAGGAAGTAGCCTGAAATTATATATACATCTAGTTCAATTACTGTATGGCTATTAAAGAATCAAGGCGTATTTATAAATGAAATAATATACCAAATGCATAGAAAAACTGTCTTCAAAGAATTCCATGTAAATTAAATGCAATTCCACATACATGTACACCTAGGTCTCAAATAAAAAGTAAAAGCATTTCTTTGCTTCTTTATCATTGACCATCCAAAAACAAAGTCTTGAAGCCACATGCCTCAATGCCAGGTGATTTGCATTTTTGTAATGCCTACCATATAACAGACATTAATAAATAGTTGAAATTTCATTTAATAAATAATTAATGGATGAATGATAGAATAAATTTGTGTTCTTGTTTATTGCCAGTAGATTGCTATAAATTTAACTGTGAAATAAATGTTTGATTTTCAATAACTACTTTAGATAAATTTTTAAGGAAGTGGAATTAAGAGACTACTATTATATGATGTAATCTAGATCATCAATTAGGTAATGAGCATGAATGAAGATGTGAGGTTTTTCTTCTGGAGGATACACTCATTGCATATCCTTGTGGTGCATCTTATAGTCCGAGATCTGGCACGTGGGTATGTTTCCATGTTGTGAAGGACAAGGATGCAAATAGAAAGAAGGGAGTAGACTTCTTTAAGTAACTGGTATTCTTGTTTTCTTTATTAAAATTCCTTATCAAAGAATAAATGAGGTCTAAGAACTGGAGAGAGAGAAGTAGCCCCTCCAGAATTCTAGAGAATAATTTTTCTTTCATAAATTATGTTTGATTTCTTTAAGCTCACCTTTGCTCACTGTGCATTATAAAATTAGGAATATTATACAATTATGTTGGTATAACATGTTTTTCATGGAATAAGCTTATTACTCAAAAACCATCTAAATGAAATATATTTTAACTCTGTATTTCATAGTGTTTGCTAAGTTTACATGGAATAATCTTTTCATTCACAATGACAGTATTTCTTCAGTGCATCTGAGGCTGTATGTTTGTGTCAAATTCTTTTCTTAATCTAATTTATTATTTATATATGTAAGGGCTTTTCATTGGCTGGGATACACATTCATTAGAACATCCATAATATTTTTAGTACTGTGACCACAGCTCTGATATTAAGTGAAATGTTTACTTTCAGACAAGTTATGATAGCCATAGTAAATGGAACATGTTTGAACTATTATATTTGTTTGTATTGTACCTGTTTTGCATTCTATCGCACACAACTAAGATTATAAAATACTCTATTAGGAAAAGTTATAACATGAATAGGTTCCAAAAACTTGTATTTGGATATACAAAATAGTTTTCTCTTGCACATTATTGTATGAAGTGTTATATTTCTGGCATATTGCACATGAACCCTTCATATTTTCCTTGAAGAATAGTCTAAGTTAAAAACACTAGAATTAAAGAAGGAAATTTTTGATGCTCTATAGAGTAGAAAACAGAGAAGCATAAAAAATCAAAATAAGTAAACAATTTGTGCCTTAACTTTTAAACTAATGTATAAAATAGCAAATATATGTATTAGTTCATTTTATTGTTTGTGTATTGACCTTTATGTGGCTTATAGATAGTAGTATTATATGATTAGGCCTGAATTCCAGAAATTATATTTCACCAACATTAAATTAAAAATTGTCATGTAAATAAAGAATATTGTATGTTGAGTCCAAAAACATGGGTTCATTAGAACTTTCTGAGCTTAAGTTTCCTCTCCAGGTTACTAATTATTTCATAGTATTGAAGATTAAATAAACAATTTTAAATATTTACAATTCTACAAATGTAAATAATAACCTATTAGTTAAAACTTGCTACATAAGCTTACACATTTACTTTAGCTTATGCAATTATATGCTTGCTTTATACTTATCATACACAGTTTGGAGCTCCTCAACAGATACATAAGATTCTTCTTAACTATCAGTTTGTATATAAATGAAATGAATATGAAACATGCTATTTACAAAGTTTCAACTGGCAATATGATTTAACAATTGGACAAGTAATTAAAAGGAAATTGCTTTCCTCACTGTTTGATAGTGAACTTGACAGAAATCTTTTCCAATGCTTTTTGACCTTGAAAATCACTTACATTCTTTTATATGTAAATTATTTATTTATAATTTTTAAATATATATTTTATTTGTCAAAATACAGGTTAATAAGCTTTTAAATTTTTCCGAAAAAAGATATTACAAATAAAAAGCAGTAGAAAAGGCCTTACTTTTGGTGTTTATTGTGCATATTCATATTTATGAAATGCATGTCATAAATAGTCTACTTCCATTTTATAGTTATGATTTTTGAGTTTTCATTTAGTCAAATAAAAATTAATAGAAAGTGGGTAACTACTGTAATTTTATATTTTTCATTAGTAATAGGAATTTGGCATAATAGCCCAGTAAATTATTCAGAGAATAAAATTGTAAAATAATATTATATAATGGGTCAAAATTATTTATATAGTTACCAGTAGTATAAGGATTAAGCATGTGGGTTCTTATTAATATACCGTTAGCCTGGTCACATAATGAAAGAGAATGAAAGGGCAATTATGAAAGACATTTCTATCCACTTTGGAACTGTCAACCTCTATATGTCCTTGGGGCTTTGCACTTTTTGACTTTCAGACATCTGTGATGCTTTGAATGGAGGAGAATATTCAGAGTTCCAGTGGGTCTCTGCTTTGGGTAGTCATTTTTCAGTATGTACATATAATAGTTCTCAGTGCTTAAAGATAAGCCAGTGACATTTCACCCCATCAGCACCCACATCTGCATCATCTTCATTAACACCACCATTTCCCCTCTACATACCCTCATATTCTGTTTCCTCTGTGCTCATAAATCTCTGTTGTATCTCTGGGAATATATTCCTTCTGCCCTTTTTTTTTTCCCACGCAGTCAAGTGAAACAGCCCACCTTTAATTTCTCCAAGAATCCCCTGAAAACTTTTGGAAGAGTTGTGATACTGTCAGAGGAAGTTTTCAGGTTGTCAAGACAAAAGCCAGCAGTTTCACACAGAAGGTAGTAAGCAGATAGAACATTTGATGGGAAAAAAAGTGCTTAGAATATACACAGCTTCTTCATAAACAGTCAGTGAAGCTCCTGTCTGACAGGATATTTTGGCTGAATAACAGGGACAAAAATCTGGATTCTAATCCTTATTGACTCACTCAATCTCAGTAGTGTTTAGTTTATTCTGCATTGCATGTTTATTATTATTCATTTATTATTATTAGCATATGATATATTCCAACAAAATTTCAAAGGTTGAAATAATATTATACTTTCTTAATGTTACCTCCTTATATTGTGGAAATTTTCATAAAAGTTTTTGAAACCTAATAAATATTTTTAAGTAATTTTTCTTTATACTATGTAAGGCAATGTTTCTCAAACATTAGTGTACATCAGAATCACCTGGGAATGCTTGTTAAAACACAGACTGCTGGAACCCACCTCCAAAGTCTCCTTGATAAGAGAATTTGCCTTTCTAACAAGTTCCCAGGTGGTGCTGATGGTACTAGTCCAAGGACCTCATTTTGAGAATTATCCATCCATATTGGAGTATAGGACAAAAGAGACACAATACTCTTGGGTTTCTGCCAACCATAGCATCATATAAAAGGATTATGGCTGACTAGCTCAACTAAATGTTCAAATTGAAAGAGCTAGGGATGATTTTGTCCCCTGTACTTTTTAAAATGCTAAAGTAAACTTTTCAAAGGTATATATTGAGCCAGTCATGGAATTATCTTATTTAACTTCCTTCCAAGATTCTATGAATCCATATAAATGTAGTATAATGGTCTTAATTTATTATGCATCTAACATGATCCCAGATTGCCATTTGAATTATCTCATGGATTTTAAATAACTATTCTTTTCTCTGAATCAGAAAGTGGAATTGAAAAAAAAAATTGTTAAAGAGAAATTTTCCCTAGCCTGTTTGTAAGTTTCCTAAGTGCAGTTAACTGTGTAATCTAATAACAGTAAAACATTTCTAAAGATATAATCTTGAAATAGATGCCTTATTATGCCATTTTATCATTTTTATAGAGTGATTTATTTTAATAGCTTTGGTAAAAATATATATAAAATATTGTACATATTAATTAACACTTCCATGTCACCAAATTACACCACTTGATTCTAAATTGTTTCACTTTCAACAAGTATCCTGCTACTGCTGGTATATTTTTTAATGAAAATAAGAGTAGCTAAGTGAAAACTATTTTTCCCCAATAATATCTATGTACAATTGGTTATAATGTAAACAATAAAGTACAGACAAGTCACAATATTGCAATTTTTACAGCACAGGAAAGGAATGACTTCCTCATTTTGCAATGAAAGTGATGCAATGTCAATATTATTTGATTCTTATATATTATGATAAACATTTGATATAGATAGGTATAGTTGTATACCTATCTATATTAACTATATAAGTATAATGAAAACTATGTAAACTTGACCTATTCAAGCATAGAACAATTAGAAAACACCATACCTGCTGAACTGACCACATACAAATCTTTATATCACCATATAGTGCACTAAAAAGAAAATCTGGAAAACAAATTGAGATTTAAAAATGTAATGTTAAGTATGTAGGACAGTGTTACATATGAATAAATAGTGCATATTAGGGTAATGTTAATTATGTTTATTTTTAGATCAAATCCAAAAGTGTTGTGAAACCTAAGAAAAAGAGATTATTTTCTAAAAAAGTTTTTTTTTTTTTAGTTAAAAAGTTTTCTTTTCTTTTTTTTTGGATTTAATTTGGAGAGCAGTTCTGATCAGAGATACATACCATTTAACTTCTCCATCATGGATGTTCCAGGTACTCTACCTAAGCACCAGGGTACAAAGATGCTTGAGACTCAACCCCTGTTCTTCAAAGTTTGGAAAAAAACCTATCTACATTAGAATTTTATATAAATTATGCATTGTCTCTCAATATAAATGAATAGTACAAATAATATCTCTTAAAGAATATTTCTTACAGGCAACATTACTTATGTGCTTTCTGGATAGTGTATTTTATGTTTTACAAAAGGTTTTTCATAATACATAGTTGAAAGTGACATTGCTGACAACTGACCAAACACTGTAATGTTCAAATTAAATGTTAAGATCACTGATGGTAGAATAATTTGATGGGAAATGACAAGCAGTATACCTGTGTTTTTCTAGGCATTTTTAATCAGCCTTTCCTTATCACAGCTTATGTTCTAATAATCATTGCAGGATGAAGTGGCACAGCCACTGAACCTATCAGCTAAACCCAAGACCTCTGATGGCAAATCACCCACATCACCCACCTCTCCCCATATGCCAGCTCTGAGAATAAACAGTGGGGCAGGCCCCCTCAAAGCCTCTGTCCCAGCAGCATTAGCTAGTCCTTCAGCCAGAGTTAGCACAATAGGTAAGTTCTTTTTCTTTTTTTCTTGCTGATTTTCTGTTTATGGCAATTGAATGAAATTATCTTTTAATGCCAAATCATGCATACCCTGTACATGGCTTTAGTCTCATAGGAAAGTTCCAATTTGATAAGCGTGAAGTCCAAGTTATAATGTCCCCCTGAAAATCTAACTGAACTGGTTATGTTTGTTGATGTAATTTATGTTATTAGGTGTGTGTGTGTGTGTGTGTGTGTGTGTGTGTGTGTGTATATATATATATATATATATATATATATATGTAGCCTAAATGTGTAATCACAGGGAGCAATGGTTCCAGAGTCTTACTGTTAGGTGACTTGCCTTTTCCATCACTGAAATTTATTTCCATTTTTGTGATATGTACAAAGTATACATAATAATCAAATACACTCTGCCTAATCAACAGCCAATCATTAGAGTATAAAGTTTGTTCAATCCATTCTATTTTAGATTTACTTAAACACAGCAAAGTATTGTAAAAAGTGAGTAGCTTTATTTTCCCTTAATTGTCATTTTAGAAGAGTAAGCAAAAGCTAATTTTTAAAAAAAAATTCAGTAATTTTAGTAAATATTACATTAGATTGTAAATACTTACTTCAAACCACATTTATTGATATGTTTATTACTGGCATACAATTATGAAGAGGCTAGCATATACCAGCCCTCCAGGAGCTCAGGGTTTAGTTGGCGGCGGGGAAATCATTTATCTTATAGCACAAGTCAGCTGTAGTAAGTGCTATTCTAGTGCAAGAGTACAATACGATAGTCAAAAAGAAGAAAGTGATGGGTTCTATTTGGAAAAGATTAAGGAAGGCTAAGTTGGAGGTCATCTAAAACAAGTGGAGCCTTGAAGAGGAGATACATTCTAAGACATTTGAGTCTGTAAGAAAAAGAAAACCAAGTAAAATATCAGTTTTGAGAAATATACCGATTTGGCTAAAATATAAAATGAGTGTGTAATAGAAAGTGATTGGAGTGGTATTCTGAGAAATTTTGACTCTTTCTCCAGTCAGCAATGTGATCAAAACTTTAAGAAGAGTATTGGCAGCAGAAAGAGATTGGAATCATAGAAACTATTGTTCTAGTGTAGGACAAAAGTAAGTTACATGAACTAGAAAAAGGAATGATAAGAAAAGGAGAGAATAAATTAAAGAGATATTATTAAAGAAGAATTGACATAATTTATCTACAGTAGAATATACTTGGTGAGGTTCAAGTTGGAGATAAGAGTCTAGAATTTTGAATTTATAAAATAAGGATAGTGACTCAACTATGAAACAGAAGACTAAAGTGGAAGCAGATTTAGGGGAAGACGTAAAATAAAAATTAATAAATGTTGAACTTGAAGCACAAGAAGCCATTTATGTAGAGATGTTGAGAAGGAAATGAAAATTTAAGTCTGATATTCAAAAAGAGCACTAGAACCTTAGACATAGAAATTATTCCCCATTGATGTTGTTGAAACTGTCAGAGCAAATAAGTTCACCAAAAAGAGTGTTTATGGTAAGAAAAGAAGGAGTAAAGAAAGGGTCATAGGTATTGCTTACTGTGTTAATTATCTATTGCCGCCTAACAAATTACTGTATTCGGTATTTATTGCCACATGGCAAATTAACCCAAAACTCAGCAGGACAAAACAACCAATATTTATTATCTCACAGTTTCTAAGGGTCAGGAATCTGAGAGAAGCTTAGCAGGTTGGGGTTGGGGGAGTGTTCTGGCATAGAGTCTCTTTTATGGTTGTTAGCCAGGGCTGCAGGATCTTACTGGGGATGGAAAATCCTTTTGCAGAATAACTCACTCATATGGCTGTTGGCTGGAGACCTTAGTTCTTTGCTTCATGACTCTTCCCATAATGCTGCTCATAGCATGGCAGCTAACTTTCCCGAGTTGAATGATCCAAAAGGGAGAACAAAGAGAAAGCCATGGTGTCTTTTGTGCCCTGGTCTCCAGTGTCACATATAGTCGGTTCCGCTTTACTCTTTTCATTATAAGATATTCACTTAGTCCAGCCCAACTCAAGGGATGGGAATTAGGCTCCATGTCAGAAGGGAGGAATATCAAAGTATCTTTGGATATACTTGAAAACCACCATACTTAGGGGTGGGGAGTAAAACTGATAAAAAGCAAGTGAGTGTCTTAGAATCAGAATGAAGATAGGGCATTGTCATGCTAGTCTAAGAATATAATAGTTCAAAAAAGAATTATTTAATGGTGTCATATTTTGTGAAAAAGTTAATGAACAAGAAGAGGAAAGGCATTAAGATTTAGCTGGAGCTCGTGGATAGGCAGACTCAAACAGAGAAGTTTTAGTAGAAGGGTTTAGCGGATTTCCAATTACAAAGATTTGAAAAATATGAGGAAAGAAAGTACAGTTGACATATAAATCAGTCTCTCTGTAAGCCTGGTGTTGAGAAGAGATTTTGAGAAGGCTGAGTAGAGACAGGTTTTAGGGTAGAAAAATCATATAATATATATTTTCAAAGAGAAGAGCTGGAGAGAGAAATAAATATAAAATAGTATAGGGGCTATGATAAAGCAAGAAGAGATGATGACAAATGATTAACCTTGGAAAGCAGAAATGCCCCTTCTTTTTTCTGAGACCAAAAGAAATGAAGAAAAAAGGGATAAACAGAAAGAAAGCTGAAAGGGTATATTTTAAATGCTTCTATCTTCACAAAGTAGAATTCCAGATTATTTGTCAAGAGAAAGTCAGCTTGGTACAGTGGTGTGCCAGTGAGAAGTAAAACAATGAAAACTTAAGTTTTGAGAAGTTGAAAAGTTAAGGTATGCATGTGCTTTTTATCATTATACACCACTCTGTTACACTCTCTCAATTACTCTGCTCAACATCCTACACGAACACCAGGATAAGGATAAGACTTGCTTTTGTGTCCCACATATGTAAGAGAAAAAAATATTTTACTTGGCAAGAATTATTCATTTTCATAATAGACATGAAGGCTCATAAATATCATAATGTTGGTATATGAGCTACTTTTGTAATGTCATTTGAACTAGAATATTAAACTAATGGAATAACTAAAATATTTGCATTTTGATCATATGATAATTTTTTACTTCAGCACTTTTGGATGAAGAATGACAAAATATTTTAGAAAGGCAGGAATGTATTTAATGACATTTATCATCTGACTTCCTCTTATATTTTTTTCCCTGAAAAGTTCCTTCACCACATATGCATTCATCATATTTTTCAGGGATTTGAGGCCACTACAATTTACTTTTCTCTTTTCAACAAATGCAGATGTTGAAAGCTGAACCTGTAATGAGTAATAATGTAGTTGGATAAAAGCTGTGAGCATTAATGGTGTCATAAAGGTCACCCCTGAAAGACGAATTAATGTATTATGCCATTAATAAAGCATGGAAAACTGTGAACCAAAAGATAACTTAAGATACCGTTAATGACATGGGCTCTTTGCTATATATCTATCAGCTACAAATATAGAAAGTAAGTTTTTGAGGTTGGTGACCAATATTACTGTATATTCTATAAGAATGCTTTTGATATGATACGCAAATGATAGGCAGCTCCAAAGAAAGGGACTCCTTTAAAGGCATGAATAGTTCAGAAGAATGATGGATAATTTTAGATTCTTTTGACCAAATGTTATCATTCCCTTATGGGCCTTTTTCACTTAGGTTGTACATATGTATAACACTTTTAACTTTTTTCAAAGCATTTTTAATCTATGTTCTCACTTCAGCTAACTTTAGAATTATAGACTCTTAACTTGATAGAGCAGATATCCATATCATCCAGATAAAACTTATTTTACAGATAAGGACTTGAGGCCTGTAGAGGTTAAGTGCTTACTGGGGATTCTAAGTAAGTTTCTGTCACAGTGTAGGCAGTTCTATGATTCTATTTTTATTACCTCTGATTTAATTTCAAAGGAACAAATGTACATAAAGACCTAGTAGCTTGCCCAAACACACAGCCAGTAGAGGTTGCAGCCTTACAGTCATAGTCTCTGGGTTGGCATACTTTCTTTTTAGTTATTGCCTATTGGTAGCCTGTCTGCATTAGATGCTTTACTCAGTCATTTACTTAACCTTTCACTCATTCGTCCAGTAAATGGATTTAAAATATCTCCTCTATACTTACATTTTGCTAAGTCTGGAGGATAAGCAGAAAAGTGCTGAACTGAAACTTTAGATGCCTACAGTTTGTCTTAGCATGTCTTTGGAAAATGTTGGATCACATTATACTTACCCTTCATTCCTCAGAGGCATTAACACATGATAAGTAAAACTTTACCTGAGCAAATGTATTAGATACACATAGAGTCAATAAAATGAAGGGAAATATTTTCAAGTCCATTAATTTGGTTCTTTATTTGTACAGCTTGCTAATTTAAAATATAAGGACAAGAAGAAGATTACCTTGGAAACATTTACATTTTTAATGAGAAAAACTTCTTTGAGGTTAAGTTCCTGAACAAGAATATTATAAAAGTTTTATAGAATGCCATTGAATTATCAAGAAGTTAGGGGCATTATTCAACATCTGGCAATTAATAATTGCATAGCACTTTACAATTTGCACATTGCTTTTACATTTATTATTTCATTAATTCTTGTGAGATTCTACAGTTGAAGAAATGGCTATGTATTATGGTGCTAAAGATGTGCTGATGATTTGACCTTAAAAACAGGAAAAAATTAATATTTGTTGAAAATAATTTAATTTTACTTATAGTTGAAAAGTCTTATGTAAAATAAATATGTAGTAAATAAAAATTTATGTTGCCCTGATAGCATCTGTTAGGTTCATGAATTTTAATGAATCTGTGTCATATGATATAGGTTTCCATTGATATAATGACATAGAAAGTCAGTGAAGTTGGAATTATAAAGGTAGTTATGTTCCACTTAGAAATATGCTTTCCTTCCTTTAACAGACTCTGTCCTGGGCCAAAAGAATAAAAGACTGAAAGAAAAAAAAACCCTCAAGTAGTTCACAGACTGATATGAAAGACAAATGTAGAAAAATGAAAGACAGTGTGACAGTAAACACACATATAAAGTTTTGAAGGAGCATTTAGAAGAGAAGTACTAATAATGGCAAGAAGCATGTCTAGGGTATGTCAGGGGAGTCCTTGTGGCCTTATTTTTCTTCACAAACTATTACAAATTGTCACCTTATGGAATGTTCCTATAAGCATTAGGGTACCAGGAGATGGGTTTTTAATCAGGTAGAGTGACATGATCCAAACCTTATTTTGGAATATTTTGGACTGCCTTATCTGGAAGCAGAGTAGGAGATGAATTCCAGGAGTGTAAGCCTAAAGTTAGGGAAACCAGTTAGGAATTTAAGGCATTGGCTTAAGTGAGATATGAGGTACCTTTAGCAAAATCAGGATCCATAGGGATGGAGAAGAAGCACATTTGAGAGCTGAGGGGGAGGCAGAGATTTCAGGATTTGGTTGCCTTTTGTATGTATGGATTAAAGGAGATACCTTAGATGACTCCCAAGTGACTGGATGGGGGCAACTGGAAAGGGATATGAATATAGAAGGAACATATTGAGGCAGTGGAAAGAGGATGAATCCTGTGCTAGATGTACTGCATTTCTGGTGCTCTTGGGACATTCAAGTAGAGAAGCTCAGGAGACAGATATATGTATCTGGGAATCAGAAAAGATGCAATGCACACAGTAAATATTTTACAGTACTAGGGATCACCCCTTGATTCTTAGGAGCAAGTTTAAGACCAGTTATGGTATATTGGACTCTAAGGCTGCCACAAAAATTATCATAAACTGGGTGACTTAAAACAAATTTATTCTATCACTATTTGGAAACTAGAAATATAAAGTCAAGGTGTCAGCAAGGATTAGATCCTTCCAGAGTATCTGAGGAAGAGAATCTGTGTCATGCCTCTTACCTGGCTTCTAGTGGCTGCTAGCAGTACTTGGTGTTCCTTGGTTTACAGATGCATAACTTTAGTCTTTATCTCCATAGTCATATGACATTCTTCTACATGTCTCTCTCTCCTTCCTCTTATAAGAACACCAGTCATTGGATTTAAAGCCCACACTACATCTATGGTAATCTCATTTCAAGATTCATAATTTAATTACATTTATAAAACTTGTATTTTCAAAAAAGATCACATTCACAGATACCAGGAGTTAGGATAGGACATGGATATACCTTTTTGAGAGACACAATTCAACCTATCACAAGTAATTTCCTATTTTTCCTTCTACCTTTTTCCTTCTAGCTTCATTTACTGTGGAGCAGCCATTACTCTTTCTGTTTAGGTTTTATCCTCTCTAAGATTGGAATTTCCAGTTTGTTCATTTTTTCTGTCCCTGAAAATATATTTTTAAAAAAAGTGTTCTTTTTGAATTTTGAGAATTGTATTGGTAATG
The DNA here is from genome assembly GCA_004027375.1 of Macroglossus sobrinus. Lineage (NCBI taxonomy): Eukaryota > Metazoa > Chordata > Mammalia > Chiroptera > Pteropodidae > Macroglossus > Macroglossus sobrinus. The sequence continues at coordinate 859,632 of PVKZ01000060.1, read as the reverse complement.
GCTAAGAAGAAACACAAGCATAAAAAAATCAAATTGTGATAAAATTAACAAGGTTATAGAATCTCAGAAATTTCTTAATGATTCCTAACCTGCATTTTCTAAATCTCATCTGAGATGCTAACTGGAGCCATACTGGCCTTTGCCCTCTCTTTTACCTCCTAAGATTGAGGCTCACCAAACCTCTCCTAAACGCATAGGCTGTCTTCTGTTCCTGTCTTTAGATACAATTGCTGCCTCAGTATGTAATGAAGAAAAAATAAAATGTATTTGGGATATTTTTGACTTGGGGTGACTTCCATCTAACTGAATCTCTCTACCAATGAGAAATGATATTCCCTTCACAGGCTTTATTGTAATAGGTAAAGCCTTGCAACAAGACTGCTGAGGGTAAGCGTATAGGGCAAAAGAAGAAAAAAATGAATATTTTTTTTTTTACTGACTCCTAAGTTACCAAGTGTTATCTACACCTCCGTGTGTATTTTATTTAATTTTTCCATTAACCATAGATTTAAGTTGAGGGAAATAGAAAGTCAGATTAACTGTTATAATTTGTCAAATATCATACATTTTAAGTAGAAACCCAGATTCATTTGAACCCAATGCTCAGATTTTACCTGTTTCACTATGCTATTTGCAAATAAACTGGCAGTTACTGTCAGGGACCACTTTTGAAACTAAAAAAAAAAACTATATTAACTCATTTAATTTTCATCGCTTTTTTTTTTTATCTGTTAAGTGTTATCCCCATTTAACCAATAGATCATTGAGACTTAGACAACTAAAACTTGTGAAATTTATATTGCCAGTGAGTGGCAAAGCTAGGATTTAATTCAGACTTGTTCAGTTCTAATACACATACTTTTCTGAGGGTTTGAACTTAGGACCAAAGTCTAAAGAGAAGGTGAAGAAAGGATCCCAGGAAAGGAAGCAGAAATGGAGGAGTCAGAGGAGTGGAAAGAAGGGGTTTGAATAGTGAGGAGATCGTCAGTGCTGTCATTTTGCAAGAAATGGAAAATGCCCTTTGGCTTTGGCAATTAAATGAGCAAGGGAAGCAGAAATGAGATTGTAGCAGAAATGGAAGAGTAAGGAATTGGAGTGTATGATGTAAATCTTTTAGAAGCTTGATTTAGAAGATAAATGGGCAGGATTGGAAAGGGGGCAACACAAAGCTGAGAGAGAAACTTTTATTTGCTTCTACTAAGAGGAGAAACTTAAATACTTACTTACAAGTTAAGATGGTAGAGATGGTAGAGAAGATCAGGTAGATGATATAAATGTGAAAGAAAATAATGGCAAGATATACTAGAATTTAGAACATGAGTTTAAGGGATTTGCCTTGAATGAAATTAGAGAGACACCATTTTTATTGAAGCAGGAGGAGGTAATGGGTCTGCATGGAGATAGATTTGAAGCTAGCATGGGATAGGAATGGGGGCATGGCAGGAAGGTGAAAGTTCAGCCTTACTGGTCTTTCTAAAAATCAGAGGCGAGAGAGAGGGAGTCAGCAAGATTTGGGAATTTGGTGACTGTGATAAGAACAAAATGTAAAGAACCAGCAAACAATCTGATTACGATTCAACTCTGTAATATATAAATGGCTTGTATGATTTAACACCGTAAATATAAATGTTAGAATTTCATATAGTATTTTAACTAAAACTCAAGAGTCTCTAAAAGCGGGAATGTTTGTTTTAAAGGGAACACCTATTTTCACCTGCACCTATTTCCACAACACACACCTCACAGTGGAAATAGCCATTATAAAACTTAAATCTGTCAGTCACTTATCCTCATAATAATTTGCATCACTTTTTTATCTCTGTTAATCATTTTTCCGACACAGTGTTTTCTTGGCAGCACTTAAAAAGCATAAAGAAATCATACGTTTATTCAGTACCGTGTGCCAAACCATTTCACATATATATTTGTGTTCTACAGAAGCTAAATAGACTACAAAAATGCATGATGCCAGGTTGTACATAAACGGGTTGGAGGATAGGAAAATCAGGCTGGTCCTCTTGAGGTATTACTAAATGAACATACACCAAGACAGTCACTGTCATGTAAGAGCTGTATTTCTTTCTAGAGTAGTAGTGTTCATGAACAGAATAGTTCAAAAGTAATATATTAGGAAGCTTGTTCAAGTCAGGATGTAGAGGATACTATAAGGTTAAAAACAACCATCTTTTATAGTAAATGTTAGCTTTAAAGGTCTGACCTAGGTTTAAATAGTTGTTTCCGATTTGTATTGTATTTAAAATGAGCATAGACGTATTGTTCTTTGAATAAGTTCCAAAGAATTTTACTCCAAAAAGCAAAAAGAATTTTACTCCAAAAAGCAAAATGTATAGGAGCTTTCAAGGCTCCCTTTTTATTGCCGGCGCTGGAACTTATTTTCTGCCCGAAGGAGATCAGAAGCCAAGGTCCAGTCTCTGCATAGGAAGCGGGAGAAAGGCACTGATCATTTAGAAACCTTCCAGTTCTGAAACTCTGCACTCGTCTCAACATCGGTCACTTCAGTAGAAATGTTTAAGCAGCAAGAAAGTATTCCGTGGTTTTTGGCAATCAGCAAATCAGATAGAAGAATCTAGCAATACAACGAGGATGTGTAATCTGACATGATTAGACAAGGCTCTTTAGTACCAGAACATTCGTAATTGAGACAAAGAAAGAGTATTAATAACACTTTCCTAACACGGCAGTTAGCCATTTTATATTTCCTTTCTTTAATCTTAGTGTTTTTCAACAAATCATGGGATTTAATAGCGTGTTTTGGCAGATTAGAGGATTTATGGCCCAGATGTTTTTTGTTCTAAAAATGGATTAGGGTGTAAAGTTTGCTGGAATCCGTGGAACATGTTGAGGCAAGCCGGTCATTTTATGTGTGATTAGTGCCTGCCTTCTGTCTCACAGTCCCTCCATCTGTCACAATTCACCAATGGATCTGGTTAGATTTAGCCTCATGTCACAAACAAGTCCCTTTTCTGGGCAATTTCATATTATACATTCAGTTTATGCCATTTTATGCCCTAGTTAAAAGATAGGAAGAGTGAAAGATGAGATATTAGTTTTTTTTTCAATATTTGCAAAACGATCTTTTCTCATTGGTATTCTAATCTAAGATCATGCATCAAATAAATAAATGACCAGTGTTAAAGTTAAAATTCGTACTGCTCCTTATACCTGTTATTCTTTAAAAGAAGTATTTTGGTAACATTGTTGTTTTTTAACTAACTCTGGATTGTGGAGGTGCAGAAACAGGCCAGTCATTTTACCATGTTATTAAGAGTGTGAATTAAGTGCAACTATAGTTTACTATTAGGCACAATTTTCATCAAACAATTGGAGGTACTTGGTCACATTCTGAACTTGAAATTTAGCCCCTTAACTATTGCAAGTTTGTATCCATAGCCAACTGTTGCCACCTGTGGTTTATTTCATCATAAATTGATTGGGAGGAAATGCTCTTCTTTCAGTCAGTTAATAATGATTTATTCTTTCTGTAAATAATGAACTTAATAGTGCTATACTTAAACTCTAAATGGACCTTTCTAATGCTATGAGAGTGTCAATAATTATAGTGAAATTTATTAATACATTCTATGGTAACATTTAAATAATCCCTACATGAAAAAAAATCAAAGGCAAGTTTTATTTTTGCACTGCAGAACATCCAGGTAACTAAAAAAGGTTTATTTAAAAATTATGCTTTAAGCTTCTTTCCAAATGTATAGAAACAACTATATTTCTCTTAAATATTATGTTTTTATTACAGATGTTTGTCACCATGTTCATGTATGACTATATGAATCGTCAATTCAATTTAGTCATCATTGATTACTTATTCATTCATTTAGACAAATTCCACTGAGAAATTATTATCTGCCAGACACTAGCCATTACCCAAAACAGAAGTGATTTTTATAGTTAAAGGTTAACCTATCCATGCATTTGTACAAAACATATATTTTGTTCTGTCACATCTTCAGGTTATTTAAATGACCATGATGCTGTCACCAAGGCAATCCAAGAAGCTCGGCAGATGAAGGAGCAACTTCGGCGGGAACAACAGGTCCTTGATGGGAAGGTGGCTGTTGTGAATAGTCTAGGTCTCAATAATTGCCGGACAGAAAAGGTTAGTTACTAAAATAACTCACTTTTCCAAAAATATTTAAGTTGCCTGAATGCTTTTCATCGTTCCAGAGTAATAGTTCTTCTTCCCTTTTTCCTTCTGTCAACCCAGAAATCTCCATGCCCATCCTAATCAAAACCAACCGAAAATAGGTTTATAATTCTGTGTCCATCATCAAACCTTATTGACAAAATCTCCTTTTCTGCCATCGGTTTGTATTTAAATGAAACGGCATTTGAGATATCTCAGTCTGAGTGAAAGTTTTGCTTTACAGAGATGCTTAACTTGTATTTTGGGATGAGCTGGATTTGAAAATGCTGAATCTTCTTTAATCAGCATAAGCTTGGATGATACCCATGCTCATAATCTAAGTATCTAGGATCCTGAGCTTGTCATATGTCTCTAATGCAAAGTACTTTCAAGTTTTAGGTAACTGCACCATCAGAAAATTTGACTTCATTATAAAACAAAATATACTTTTTAAAACTTGGGGACAACTGAATTTATCTGAGCTATAATAATTTTAGACTCTTTTGTCTACACTAGATTATATTTTTTTCAGAAAAATATGTTATAGAATGTTCAGAGTGATATACTTCGTTTGGTACTTTTTGATATGTTTTGAATTGAAATTTTAAAGTGTTATTGAGTCCCCTTTAAGTAATTCTATAGCTAAATAGATATGAAACTAGAAAAAAATGATCAGCTACTTAGCAATAACTTGATAATTAACCATCATGGGAAATTTATCAGTCAAACAGTATTATACAGAATGAGCAGTTTTCTAATTTGGGTAAGTTTCTGGTTTCCCAGGTTTTATATGGAATTTGATGTATATTCTCGAAAAAGCTAGCAATATGCAAAGTGAAGGTGAAATGTATACATAATCTTATCACAACTGTACTTTTTTTGCTGGTCCAAATATGGCTCAAAATGTTGGAGAAACAATTTCAATTCTGTTCTTTTTCTGGAAGGGAGGGTGAAACATGGGTCAGTATATCATCCCTCGCAGTCTCACAGCATAAGAGGAGCCACATTTGTGCAGCAAGAAGGGCACACAATTTTTCTAGCTAAGCACCAGAAGGGAAGAGGAAAAGCAAAGTGACAGCTCTAAGAAGGAATGATAGCAAGCATAAAGGAATTTATATTCAAATATTTAAACATTCTTGAAAGGATGCTTGAACAGAAATTCTTTTTCTCTGCTCCCCATGTAGAAATGAGTTTAACACTCAGCCAGATGCTAATGCAAAGTGACTCAAGCTATTCCTCGCAAGCATAGCTAAATTGCCGTTATTTGTTAAGCGCATTGAATTCAGCTGTGGATACAGCAGTTGGTTGCATTCAGCAAGCATCTGTACCCTTTTTTTTTAATCCTCCAAAGCAGAGACAACTCTACCTATCTCCCCCCTCTCCTCCCCTGTGCTGGCTGGGAATTGTCAAGTGACAACCGACCAAATCCTTTTGGACAGGAAGCCTTCATCCTAAGTTCTATATACTTGCAAAACAGCCCTTGTGGTTGGATCAGGGAGCCCATTAAAAGCACTTTGATGGTATGGAAATTCATCTTCATGAAGCTCCTAGGCCCCTAAGCAGCATGCTGTTTAGCTGTGGTTACAGATCAGTCATTCACGTTGGAGGGCAATAATTGCGCTGACGGCTTGTAAGGCAATGGAAGTACATAAAATAATCCTAGGCCTTCCACCATGGCACTGTGAGTTAATCTTCCCTAATACAGATCAGCTGTTGTTCTAACACATGACTTGATGCTGGCTCCAGTGACTCTGCTCAGCCTTTTGATTAAGTAACAGGAGTGGAACCATCTGCATTCACTTTATTCCATAGATGCCCATTGTTAAGGGACCTCATTTCCACTTCTTGTTCCACCTCCACAATCATACTTTATTTTATTTCTTTGATTAGCACCTCCCATTCGAGGTGCAGGACTTGCCTCTGTTGAAAGCTACTGCTTTCAATTTTCCTTTCTCTTTTATAAGATATAATAACTTTTCAAAAAGCCTAATTTTGAAATAATACCTGCCAAAATCTGCTGGCCAGTTAAGATGTCTTCATTCTCCAGAAGGTTTTTATTCCTAAATCTCTTCACTATGTACTTCCAATGCAGTTGAGTTACATTTTCAATTAAAGTCTTATACTCGTATGGGTTTTTAAGTGAAAATCTTAAAATACGAGGGTGAAGCAGTTCCATTATTATCATAATACATCAAACTCTTGTAATGTGTAGGTAAACCTTTTCAGCAGAAGGATCCAAGTTAGTTTAGCTCATATGTTACCCTCGATACCTAAGAATGAAACTGAGATTATTGAAACTCTCTTAGAAGCAGGTATTACTGTGGTTGCCTTTTCCTGTTGAACTAGCTTGGGTGTCATTTCTACAATATCAATGATTGATCTCTGTGCAACTCATGGGAATGAGATAATGTCAAAGTTATATCTTTTAGTTTAGTTTAATTATTCAACATTAGTGCCTACTATGCATTAGGGACATTGCTGTGTCCTTGAGGTACTGTATTAAAGAAGAAAATATGACTTCTGCCTTTATAGTGTTTACATATTCAAATTATGTTATTTTGACCATTAATCGTGGCTTAATTATGTATGTGAGCCTACCTATAGGAATGTGAGCCTACCTATAGGAATTGAATAAAGACTTCATATTGCTTAGCATATCAGCTAATATTCCTAAACTGACAAAGTTGAGTACTTGTTCTTCCAAATTAAGTGACATCACTATACATATTATGTTGTTATTTCCTTAATACCTACCTTTTTAATAGATTTTTATAATCACCAGCTTTACCCAGGGCCAAAGCATAGGTAAATTAGTAGTTGGTTTGACATTTTGCTACATAGTTTTTAATGACAGACAAACAGAATATATGATAAATGATTCTTATAGTTTGCACTATCATCTTTTCATGCCATTTGAATCCCAAAAGAAGGATATTTTTTTTTCTCTAAAACAATACTCTCAGTTTCCTAAACCCAGAAAGTCTGTGAAATGTAAAGAAAGGGAGTAATAAAGGTTAAAAAAAAAAAAAAAAAGAAGAAGAAGAAAAGGAGCTGGGAGAAAGGAAAAGGGAACAGAAAAGCAGAAAAGAAAGGTGATAGTATAACCTGAGATCCAGATAATTGGAATCCTGTAGTGGAGATCTGTTTTCTTGAGAATATAGACCTTATATACCTTAACTTTTCTTCACATTTCAAATGGTCAATATGATTGTCCCAACTAGGTCTTAATTCTGAAAAGCTGTTATTGGATAGTGAAAACAATTAGAGGTGTGAAGAAAGGGATGAATGTTTTCCAGTAATATGTACCAAAACACATAATGAAAGTCATTTGTACTGAAACACATTTTAATTGAAGAGTTCTAGAAGATTTTTCATTTCTTAACTTTTCTTGGAAGTGTTTCAACATACCCAAGAACTGTGTATGTCAGGTTTCTTGGAAACTCTGGGACACAGCGTTATTTATAATTGTCATCTCTGGTTAATTATATCCTGATTGTATATTCAAATAATGTTATCTTTTACCACACAGCTCCATTATGCATTAGTGTTATGGATGAAATAGTAAGTTTTTCAGATAGAAAGAATCAGAAGGAAAACTCTCATACATTTATCTTTTAAGACAAAACAAGATAAGACAAAAAAAACCCACCTACTTTGCTTGTTTAACACTAAAAAGGCAGTTCTGACCATATGGTCTATATACTCAGGGTCTGACCTTGTGTTTGAAGGTATGTAATAGAGAATCAATGTTCTGGACTGAAATGAGGGATAGACCAGAGTTTCCCTGCCCTTTTCTCTTACTCCCAATGCTGTTATCCTAGGAAGATGATAGCTATGTTATAGTATCTGTTAGAACTGTATTTCATTACATGTATCAAGAAATCTAAATATAGTAGCTTCAATAGGATTATGTTTTAGCATATATTGAAGTTAAGGAATATATGGCTGGTGACATTAGTTCATCAGCTCTGTGATGTCAGGGTTGAAATTTCTGCGATTCTCTCTATTTTTCCCTTGGGGGTCACAAAATGTTGCTGCACTTGTAACTATCCATGAAGGCAGGCAGTCGCGGGAAGGGAAGTTTCCCCTTTGCTAAGTTCAGCCTTCATTCACATAGGGATGTTTCGCTGCACTCCTCAAGCTGACTTCCAAAAACATCTCCCTTGGGTAGAGTGGGGTCATATGCACACCTTTAAAACAATTACTGGTTAAAGGAAGAGAGACTGCTTTAAAGTGATCATGAATTATTTTCTGGGACTGAATGAAAGACCTTATCTTATCATCCCTGAGACCATGGGATATCTTAAGATAAAAGATTAAATTGACATGGAAGAAAAGAAGGACCAGAATGGCTGTTGGGTAGGAAAAGGCCATTGTGAGCCACAGCTACATTAGAAATATGGTATTACATCTCTCAGAATTGTTTTTTTATTGTTTATATTTGTTGTCATCTATCTAACTGCTTTTGCTCTTCCATTATTATATGTTCAAGTCTTTACTTATAACTCGTCTGTGGTTCATAAAGAATTAAATTGCATGCAAGCATGTCCACAAGAAAACATTGCTTGGTGACAGGTCAACTCAATGAATGTATGTTCACAGACATGCTCTCTACATGTTAAGGCCAACTTCTTTACAGCTTTTCTTACATAAAACAGATGTCACTCACAAAAATAAACATGTGAATGTTTGCATACATTTTTAAGGTAGAGAATTTATTCGCCAAACATTAATTACCTACAGAGTAACTGAAATCTAAACACCTACACATTTTATGAAAATATGTGAAAATTCTTTGCAAATTCTCATAGAATAAGGTGAAATTTTGGTGAATAACATGTATATTGTAAATAATTATTTACTCAATAATGACATCGGTATCTTTCTTTGTTCATATTCAGAAGGAACCTCACCACAGACTATACATAGACTGATTTGTAAAAAGGTGAATTTTGTGATTCTGAACTTGGAAATTTTTCCATTACAACCTTCTCTTTTCTGCCATTGTCAACCCTTTTATCCCTGCTTTAACAGAGTGCCAAACATGAAATGACAGTGACCAATGTTGACTTAATGTGGATGTTTAATAATGAAAAAAAGTGTGTCAGTCCCAGCATTAGTTATAAATGGCAGTAAGTGTATCGGATGGCAGCCCTGTAATAATTTTACATCCATCATTCTTTCCTGATGCTTCACTGGCCACCTGATGGATGGGGCCAATAGTGTTAACGCTTCAGAAACTGACACAGTATATCTAGTTCAGCATTATCTAACACACTTGCCCCCACTTCCCTTAGAAAGAAGAAAGCATGTGAGGAATTGTGAATTACAGGTTCTGCTTTGAAAAAGTGAATATGAAGGGACTCATGCCTCTGTATTCAGTAGAAGATGCTACCATTACTTAATGATTTATGGATGGCTTTTTGTAGATGTTGCTTTCACCTAAAATGCATTAGAAAAGTCAAGTTAGAATTAGATATTTAAATGGTTAGAGGAAAACTTCATGAAAGAGAAAGACATGTTAAGTAAATCCTCCAGGAGGAAATGAGATATCATGGCAACAGTATGGCCAAACAGGAGCTTTTACTAGGGGGTGTGTGTATGTGAGAGTGTGTGTGTGTGTGTGTGTGTGTGTGTGTGTGTGTGTGTGTGTTTTAAAAAAAATATCCCTCGACTTTTAAATCCTCTGGTTAAAATTTCCCTGAGAACCAATTAAAATAACACAAATGATTGATAATTTCTCTTTACAAAAATGAGTATATATTATTTTTAATCTCTACATATAATTATTTGTTTGGTGACTTTAATTAAAAGATACACAAAATCTGGCATTGAATATTTGTCTTTTATTATTGGTGTCTCTATACTCTGAAAAATTATATAAATGAATGGGGAACTGCTTTCTAGGCAACTGATTATTAGACAGTCTAGACCAGCTTTTTTACGTGTGAGTTGGCATTTGATCTTTAGGTTTCCTTTTCTTTTGTTTTTCATTCATAAAACCTTCTTAATTCTGAGTGTCTTCACTAGGGAACACTTCTTATGGGACAGGAGGGGAGAAGAAAACCCCTTAGTGAATATTATCAGCACAGAGCAGCCTGTTGTCAAAGAATATGACAAAAAAGGCAAATAGGTATTATGTCATCGCCCATCCATCACTCTATATGTCAGCCTTTCAATAATTCCAATCGACATTCTCGACAGGCTGGTGCAAGTTAAAGAGGCTGTTTGTTTCTAGAAATTGGGTATAGGCTGTCTATAGCCTTTTGTTCCAGATGGTTTTTTTCTGTGTCTTTTCATTTCTTTCTTTTTCTTTCTTTTCTTTTTGGGGGTATTTAATTGAAATACATGCCGAGTTTGCAGACTGCAAAGATCAGAGCTGTTTTCGTCCAGCAGTGGTAACTATGCATTAAACATTTTGATTTGTTTGAGCTTGAAGTTTAGTCCTTTTTTGCCATTTGCTTCATGGAGTTTGTGTATATTTACAGCCTCTGCATTTAATGGCCACATGCCTTATTTTCACAGATGGCCAGTGGAAGACTTTTTCTTTCTCTTAGTATAGCCCGCTTTCAGTTTTGCTACATTTGTCACAGTGCCACTACTTGCAGCTAGCAAGTGCCCACGCTTGGTGGGGAGCAATTATGGTGTGAGTTTTTAAGGAGCTTTTTAAAGAGTTTTTTTTTTTTCCAGTAAACTTTTTATGGTTTAATTTTCGAGCCTGGAAAAGCTGTGCGTGTTTTCAAACAGAGAGTCTTGTGTTCTTTACATCATTCTGGTAGAGGGGTTAGTGCAGGATGGGCCAATAAAATGAGACACATAGGGCATGCCAAATTGGGCTTTCAGATAGACGGGCTTCTCTGATGATTGAAATTGTCAGTTTGTTTAAAGATCTGAGAATATGCTTACAGTAGTATTTTTGAAAAAAGAGAGTTTGAAAACATTATGTAGATACTGCTCTAGAGATTTTAAAAGTATATTTCCCTGGTAGATAGGTAAAAGACTAATAAACAGAAGTTATGCCAAGGTGATGGGATTGTAAATTTATATATGACCCCATATTTCTGATTTTTCTAAATTTTCTGTAAGTAAAGTAAGAATCACTTTTGTTGTGGACCAGAAGTCTTATTTTTGAAAACCTGGTCTCTTAAGGATGGTGTTTCCTTCCCTTATCCCTTGCTCTCTTACTCATCCATCCCCAAGATCAAAAGGCTGTCTTCAAGATAGTTAAACATGAAGGAACTAAAATTATTAGAGATATTTATTTTTCAATTACTCTCTTATATTTAGTAGATGTATTCTCTATTGTCATTTATTGCAAGCTACTTTACCATATGGATTTAAAATATGAGGAAAATATTTTGAATTTAGCATTTATTTCAAAGGGTCTCTTTGAATCTTTATTTATAAATTTTATTTTCTTCTTTTACAAATTAGAAAGACTTTGCTTATGAATCTTAGGAGTAATAATGGCTATTGATATTCGTCTTAACCTTTTTCAGAGTTCTTTCACATCAAATTTCAATCTCATATGTACTATAATATAAGCAAAACAGTATTCTTATCTTTGTTTAAAAAAAAAAAAACAGATTTGAGAAAAGTACAGGAATTCAAGTGGTAGATCAGTTTTTAAACCAAGGTTCTCTGGCTAGGATTTCAGTCACTTTTTTAATAGGCCATGCTGAAAAAGTTCAAGAAAGTAACCCCAGTGCCTATTTGATTAGCTTATACTTCAGTGTTGGTCATGTGAGTTATTGGGTGTGTTATTTCTCAGATGGTGATTGAAGCAATCACCATCTCCACAATTTGTATATCTTTTTTTCAAATTCTTTGGGTTTTTTTTTTTCTGTTTCTGCTCTTTCTAGGTCTTGTTTCCTTCAGCACATACCAGCCCCTTTACTAGGAAAACAAAAGAATATGTTAAATCATATTAATTTCATTTCTTGTTGCAGCTCTGAAAAAAATGTGAAGTTTTAGCTGTTCATTAAAATGAGATTTAAGTATCTATTCTAATCTACATTTTTTTCTTACCCTAAAGCTATTATGGGTAATGGAAGAGCAAACTATAACTCTGATGTGCCTGCCTCTGTTTGTCAGACCTAGCATTTCTGAACCAAACCATGACTCTTTAGAATAATCCAATTATGTTTGTGTAACTGAGGTAGCCATTGGCTACTGAGGCTACATTCATGAGACTGCTGACAGTTTTATGGCTTTTATTCCATGACAAGAAAAAATTAAAGAGAAAAATCCTACATGTTTCTGTAGCTCAGTAACTGAGTTAACCAATGTTTATAAAACTATTATTATCAGACAACATTTTAGTTTTCTGTTTACCTCTGTGAAGCCTCTTCACCCCACCCCACCTACTGGACATCCTGGGTAGATTATGAATTCTATTACTTTTCCTTGTTGGCCTCCTGTTTTTCTCACATTAACCCTTCTGATTTGATTCAGTGTACACACAATCTCTATCTGCCTTGGTTTTAAATAATAACAGAGTTTGTATTTAGAACTTGGTTGAATGTTGACCACAGATACACACATTTGAAAACTCGGGTCTCGTTTTCCTCCCTTGCCTTCCCTCTTCCACATGTACACACCATCAGCACCATCACAGCAAATAAACAAGGGCCAGTATTTTACCATGATGGTTTTCATAGTGAATGATTTGTTTTCTACAGGTTTCTTGAGTGGCTTTTCTTATCCCCAGGCCTCAGTGACTTCTTCATGATGTGGTTTTCTGTTTTAAATACTAAATTATAATGTTGAGTTAGGACATATAATTCAGCATTATATAACTGTGTCCTTCATATAGTATCCAAATCTGTAAATCTGATTATTATTGGACAGTCTCTTCACAAAATATATTTCAATAAACATATTTTTGGTTTTTTCATAATTTAAAATATCTTCCATGAATTTGAGAATCATTATAAAATTCTCAATTATAAATAAAGTTTAAGTTTTGAAGCTTAACAACATTTGAGAAAATTATCATTTATAGAGAGAGAAAACATGTAGTTTTATACATTTGTCAAATCTTTTACTTTTGTTTTAGGGAGTCTAGTCAAGTAGAACATAGAACTACAAGTTTTAAAGAAAATGAAAAGGAACTTGAACCTTTCATCTGATGTTGAATTGCTTCTTCAGTATGTCTAATATGCCATACAGGTAGACATATAGCCTATACTTGAAAACCTCCAGGGAAGTGAAATTTTTTTACATTCTAAAGTAGACTATTCAAAAGATAGATAGCTCCAACTCTTAGAAAACTCTTCCTTCAGTGGTTTGTTATCTTTCACCTAAAAACTTATAACCATTGGTCAGTGGTCTATCTCTTAACCATACATGGCCAAAATTCTATCTCTTTTTCACAAATAATATGTCTTTATTCTTTTTAAACATGAAGTTTCTTAAGATATTTAAAGATAGCTGTTGTTGATTTTCTCTTTCCACCTCATTCAACTCACTTTTTGTGGGTCCTGTGTAATATCTTCCTTATGAAGACAAGGATATTGATAGGAACATAATCCAAAGTTTAGTTAAGTCTAAAACATTATGACCATTGAACTTCTCTGTTCTTCATTGCAATTCCTATAGAAAAAGAGACTGAGGCCATTATAACATTGTTTTTCTTAACAAATCCCAATGTACTTGTTGTCACCACATCTTTTACTAAATGTTCTTAACCCTATAACAATCAGCTTTATCTTTCTTATCATTTTTTCTCATCTTTCTCTCTTCATGAAAATTAGGATTAGTTATTTGTCATCAACTTTCCAATATTTAAAATCAATTTTTTTTAAATCATGAATAGAGATTTAGTTTTGTTTATGAGTCATTTTATTATCTTGGAAAGTTATTCATCTGGATTAAGACTTGAATTCATAGAAACTGTGTTCCTTCAAAACCATTTCATCTATCTTTGACTTCATAGTACTTCTTAAGAAAATTTAATCTGCCAGTACATTTTAGTTGTCTCAGATTGCCAGATGAAACTAAGATCCTAAAATTTTGTTTTAAGTTTATTAGGGTAACATTGGTTAATACAATTATATAATTTTCAGGTGTACATTATAACTTGACATCTACATATTCTATTGTGTGATTACCACCCAAAGCCCAGTGTCCTTTCAGCTACAATATATTTGATCCCTTTACCCACTTCACCCTTCCCCTGCCCTCCTATATTTGACCCCCTTTATGCCATCTACTTCTCCCTTCCTCCCTCACCCCCTTACCTCTGGTAATCACTAGTCCATTGTCCCTGAGTCTCTTTTTGTCCTCTTCCTTTGTTGCTTTTAGAGATATACCCCACATTTAAGTGATATCGTGTGATTTTTAACTTTTCCAGTCTGTCTTATTTCACTTAGCATGATTATCTCGAGGTCCATCCATGTTGTCACATATGACAGTATTTCATCTCTTCTTACGGCTGAGTAATATTCCATTGTATATATGTGCCACAGCTTCTTTAGCCAATCATCTATCGTAGGACACTTTGGTTGCTTCCATGCCCTGGCCACTGTGAATAATGCTGCTATGAACATCCTTGTGCAAATATCTTTTTAGATATGAGTTTTCAAGTTTTGAGGGTAACTACCCAGTAGTGGGATTGCTGGAACATATGGTAGATCAATTCTTAGCTTTTTGAGGAAGCTCCATACTGTTTTCCACAGTGGCTATACTAATTTGCAGTCCCACTAGCAGTGTATGAGGGTTCCTATTTCTCCGCATCTTTTCCAGCATTTGTTATTACTTGTCTTGTCAATTATAGCTATCTAATAGGTATAAGATGGTACCTCATTGTGGTTTTGATTTGCATTTCCCTAATAGCTAGTGATGTTGAGCATCTTTTCATATATTTGTTGGCCATTTGTATGTCCTCTAGGGAGAAGTGTCTGTTCAGGTTCTCTGCCCATTTTTTTATTGGATTGCTTTTTTTGTTTGTTTGTTTTGTTATTGAGTTTTATGAGTTCTTTGTATATTTTGGATATTAGGTCCTTATAAGAGGCATTTCTTGCAAATATATTTTCCCATTGAGATGGTTGCCTCTTTACCTTGTTGATTTCTTTTCCTGAGCAGAAGCTTTTTAGTTTGTTGTAGTCTCATTCATTTATTTTTGCTTTGACTTCCCTTCCCTTCTTTAAGTCAAAGGTCCTTGAGTTTTGTTCCTATGTTTTCTTTTATGCATTTTATTGTTTCAGGTCTTATATTCAGGTCCTTAATCCATTTTGAGTTAATTTTGGTGTGTGGTGATAGACAATAATCTAGTATCATTCTTTTGCAAGTGGCCTTCCTGTATTCCCAGCATCATTTATTGAAGAGGCTTTCTTTTCTCCATTGTATGTTTTTAGCTTTTTTGTCAAAAATTATTTGCCCGTATAAATATGGGTTTACTTCTGGACTCTCAATCCTGTTCCAAGGTTCATGTGTCTGTTTTGCTGCCAATAACATGCCATTTTGATTACTATTACTTTATAGTATAATTTGAAGTTGAGCAGAATGATGCCTCCAGCCTTGTTCTTTTTTCTCAGGATGGCTTTGGCAATTTGGGATCTTTTGTGCTTCCATACAATTCTGATGATTTTTTTGTTCTATTTCTTTAAAAAATGCTGATAGGATTTTGATATGGATTGCATGAAATCTCTATAATGCTTTAGGTAATATGGTCATTTTAACTATGTTGATTCTTCCAATCCAAGAACATGGAATATCTTTCCATGTCTTTGTATCTTCTTCAATTTCTTTTAATAGGGTCTTATAGTTTTCATTATATAGGTTCTTCACTTGTTTGGTTAAATTTATTCCTAGGTATTTTATTCTTTTTGTTGCAATTGCAAAAGGAATTATTTTTTCCACTTCTTTTTCTGATGCTTCATTATTAGAGTATGGGAATGCTATGGATTTTTGAATGTTGATTTTGTATCCAGAGACTTTACTGTATTTGCATATTGTTTCTAGTAGTGTTCTTGTGGAGTTTTTAGGGTTTTCTATATAGCGAATCATGTTATCTTGTAAATGGTGACAGTTTGACTTTTTCACTTCCTGTTTGGATGCCTTTTACATCTTTCTCTTTCCTGATTGCACTTGCTAGGACCTCTGTTGTTATAATGAAGAGCAATGGTGAGAGTGGACAGCCTTGCCTTGTTCTTAATCTTAGAGGGAAGGTTTTTAGTTTTTCACCATTAAGTATAATGTTGGCTGAGCGTTTGTTATAGATGGCCTTTATTATTTTTAAGGTACTTACCTTCTATACCAATTTTGTTAAGTGTTTTGATTATAAATGGATGTTGTATCTAAGATCCTAAAAAAAATTTAGCTAGAATTACATTTCATGAAACATTTTGTGAAGCTAGCTACCAAATTTAATAAAAGGAAACTAGATGGTGGAATAATATTATAGGTTCTGATTTTTCTATTCAGAGAATCTCTGAATTTAACAGGGAAAATATCAGGATTAGTTAAGGCAGTTTTTGTAGATGTCTAGACCAGAGGATGTTTATGGACTTTTTCAACCAATTAATTCATATATCCCTATAATTTTCTAATGGAAAAAATGAATGGGAAAATATCCCTAAGTGATAACAGATTTCAGAGTACAAAAGTGTTTGGGAATATCCTAATGGATAAATTAACATTTGATTAGAGTAAAATCAGTGAAAGATTTTTTCAACTTGCATTTTTGTTGATGTTGGAGGGAAGTATATGTGTGTGTATGAATGTATTTGTATGTCATTTATATACGATATATAGGAAAGCCTTTTCTCTCATTTGTGCTGTCAGATTATGTGGGTGGATGGTTATTTTTAGAAAATGGTAATCTTAATAAGCAAGGGTGAAATCAAGAGGTTGAGGGGGTGGACACATGCATTGTTTCTTTGTATTTTACTTAAGCTGCTAAAAAAAGTCTCCAATTGATAAATCGTTACGACATTATAAATAATTTTTCATCATCTTTGGTGGTCTGTGAGGTTCACATAAATGGAGTTTTAAAAACCTTTTATTTTGTCACTGTTTCTTTGTTCTTCCCCTGTCATTAGTATAGAAGGAGACCATAAAAAAGTGCAGCCAGAAGGGGTTTAACTGTTACTGAGTCAACATTTGACAGTCACACTCTATTCTGTCATTTCATGCATGAGCTTTTTATGAGTTTTATAGCTTTGTGAGCTTTATTTCAGGGATGTCCATTATGATAGCTGATCCACAGCCCATCTCTCCTTTTGAGTGTATATTATCTGGTAGGGAGCAGAGCTCATCATACAAATTCAAATTTTAAGGAGTAATAGAGGAACTATCTACTCATGAACTGTTTAATTTGGGCTTAGGTAACTAGGGAAATATCTCCCTCTTCTAAAGTACAGTTTATATGTGTGTTTTGTTTAACTGCTCTATTAAATATTAACAAAGGATGTGCATTTGATCCTTTACAAACACAGTGAACTTTTAGTTGTTTTCTGCATAAGTTGAAGTAATGAAATAGGACAAATTTTCAATTTAAATATATAGTAGACATATTATAGAGCTGCAAACCATTGTGCCTGAGCATAAAATGGAAAATAAAAAAGATTAAATACATTGTCATAGATGATGTACAAGAAGAAAGAAAAAATCTTGACAAATTTTAGAGTTGTTACTAACATTCTTTTTCTGAATGTATAGTCCACTATTTGGCCATAAAGAATAGATCATACCCATCAATAATCATGCTGAACTAAATATTCCTGTAATTCTTACATGTTAGAAAAAATCTTTGTTTGATTTCCCTCATTGACTTTTTTTTACCTACTGTTAAAAATATATCTTTCTTAATTTTTTTAAACTAGTGAAAATCTATTATATATTTAAATCCCATTTTACAAATTATGATTCTGGGACTCAAAGAGGTTAATTGATTTGTCTAAAGTAATGCAGCTGATATATATGACAAAGTTTGGTGAAGACATGATATTCCTGATCCTCACACTCATTATTTTCTATCTGGGTTATATTCTGTATTTTTAAATGTCCTCTTCCCATTAATCTTTGTGGCCTTTGCCATTCACTGTGTTGTTGGCTCAAAAGCACAGATCTTTACTGACCACTTCAAATCAACTCACTGACCACATCTCTTTAGATATTTCCTGGTTCTCCTTGTTGATGTCACACACAAACAATAAATGTGCTATTTTCTATTATGCAAGTCATTGGATAAGTCACAGAACCCAAATTAGCAGCCAATTTTCCTCTGTGAATATTAACACATCAATATAATTATTTGAATGTTGACTTTTACAGTTATTTCTTTAACCACAAGAAAACTGTATAATCTACAACCTTCTTTAGATAAGATACAGTTCACTTGGATCTTTGTACAAGTCAACATAAGATCAGAAGATTTTTCAAGTAAAAACAGGCTTTACCTAATATTTCCCCCCTTGAAATTGTGAAACCTACACTATTGTAAAGGATTTGATTACCCAGTTAAGAATCATTATTTCGAAAAGAAATCTAGTTATCCAATTGCCAGTTTTTATTCCAAAGAGAAAGCATACAGGTCATCATCATGTTTGATCCTTATTTATAATTCCTCAAGACTATTTTATTTGACCACTTAGTAGTAATTAATTTGTGCCATCTTCTCTGAGATTACTCAGAATTTTAGCAAATATTTCTTTAAGCGTGTTTATTTTTTTGAATTTTGTTTTATATCTAAGAGAAAAAAGTTAGAGATGACCAATAAATCTTATCAGTTTCAGATTAGTATTTGGTTAGTATCGAGAGAGCAGTAAAGTGTAAGTGCTATACAAGATTTGTGTTCCAGAACACTAATTCTAAAATAGGGGCACAGAGTGCTTTTTTTTTGTACAAAGTATTGACTAATGTTTTTATTTGTTTGTTTGCTTTTGGGTTTTTTGTTTATTTTTATTTATTTATTTATTTATTTATTTATCTATTTATTTATTTATTATTGAAACCAGTTAGAACTAAGAATATAAGTTGGGTAAAAATTATTACCTGTGCCCATAAACATTTTTTTTTTGTTTTTCCAAATTTAATTTTTGGTGTTTCCCATTTTCAACATCTTCTTATTTACCCACTTCCTACCTGATATATACTGCCCTCATTTTGTTTCAGCAGCCTCAATTTAGAAAGGGTTAATTTGATTATAAGAACTTTGAGAACCAAAATATTACCTTTTTCAGTAATATTTGCACATTTGAAAAGAAGCTTTTGTAAAGGGAAATATTTAACCTGAGGAATAGAATCTCAAATGATTGAATTTTAGACATGATAATGCATAGGTAGACTTGGAAAGGGGACAGTCCAAGTGGAATTGGAAAGAGTAAGATGAGAGGAATCTTCCCAGTGTACCAGCATGTGTGCTTTATATCATTTGGCTGATTTGTTTTCCTCCTACATACCTAAATAAAGGGGTCCCAAACCCCTGGGCCATGGACCAGTACCAACCCATGGCCTCTTAGGAACCGGGCTGTGTAGCAGGAGGTGAGCGCCAGGCAAATGAGCAAAACTTAATCTGTATTTGCAGCCACTCCCCAGTGCTAACATCACTGCCTCAGCTCCACCTAAGATCATCAAGCATCAGATTCTCATGGGAGCACTGGTCCCCCTGGTGCCAAAAAGATTGGCGACTGCCACAATAGATTGAATTTAAACTTTGTGAACTATTATTAAATCAGAGTCATTCTTCTGGTAGTTCAGTATATCATCTAGACTCCTTTCTACATGTAAATTTATATCTATCTTTATACATAAGAACTAAATATAAACTACTACAGGATCAATTTTTATATGGAACTATACTATAATTGTGTACCATATAACCACTATATTTTTGTATACAATATATTTAGCGTATAGCCACTTGGGTTTTATTATATTCCCCTTACCTTAATTTCTTACGGTCTTCTGAATTTTTTGTGAGAGTTTCTAAAATGTGGCAACATTACCAATTTAATTTATATGCTATTGTAAGGTGTATTTTAATTAAAAACATGCCATATGTTCTCCAGTTTCTCCAGTTGCCTCTCACTTTTCCTCTTCATATACCTGAGAATTAGCTTAAATGACTATGCAAAGGTTCACCAAAAAAAGTGCATTCTATTGTGTGACTGCCATCCTCTATGACTGCCATTATCTCCCACTAATATCCTCTTGTAAATGTCACTTTGGGATAACTTACTGTAAAAACTGGTTGTAACTTTTCTACTAAACATTTGCTAATTTTAGCCTCTTGCAAAGATGGTACAAGATCCATACAGCTAAACTCCGAACCTTAGAAGTCACTTAATATTTCATTTTTTCTTACTCTGACCACCTTCATTTCATTTTCTCTTCTTGAAAGACTTTACTTCAAAATGGAAAACTCTCTAGAAAATAGGTAACATTATTGTCCTATTCCTTGTGAAAATCAAAACCTGAGAGGCGATCCATGCCAGTGCATTTAGCAAAGATAGTACAGCCAAGTCTTCATTGACCCAGCGACTATCGTATCATGTTGATGGAGTGTGTTTTTTAAATGTAACTGTCTTCTACTTCAACAGCTACATTTATTATAGAGTCTGTTAAGCTGGTGTCCTTGGTGCTCCTTACTCAACAAAAGAAATCTAGAACATATAAAGCAGCTGAAAATACCAATTTCACACACAGAATAAAATTGTGTCAGGTTCTACATTTTTAAATATATGATTCATTTCAATGTTAAGACTAAATGATCATGTAGAACTAAAGTTGATAGAATTATTTTATTTCCAGTTTCTCTACTGTATTTTATAGTGATTGACAATTAAAAAATATTTTTTGCAATTAAATCACATACAGAATTTGATGAGTAGAGAACAGGAGTTCCAAGGCCACTAAATTAAAATAATTTTTAATCTATTTTTATATGACTATAATATTGTCAGAATTTGTAGCAATAAACCATGTACTATATTACAAATTTTAATACACTATTGGCTCTTGGTGGGAACATTAGTTAGGCCCTGTACCTTTAAAATTATTATCTTAAATAGTTGAATATTTCCTGTGAACATTTTCTTGTACCAGTAGCATTCTGCAGTGTATATGGTTCACTTGTTCAATTCATGACTGTGTTCCTCAGAAAATGAGGTGAATAATTATAAAGCAACATGAGCAAGTTTTATGCAACCCAATAGGTGCTTTTCTTAAAAATGTTTTGGAACCACATCATTCTCAGAGCAAGGATGATAGAGAATGCTAGAGAAAGTTGTAAACCTTTCATTGTATCCTTTTTCTGTTCTTAAAATAACTCAATTACTAAATTCAGAAGTAGTTTACTATCTCTTGTGGTTTAGATTAAGCATTATATTTTTCTTGAAAATAATTGAGTTTGTAATACCATATTCTTCATGAATTCCAGTCATGCATTGTATGCTTTTAAATGACTTGATGCCTTTGCAGATCTAATTTTGGTATATTTGTATCTCAAATAATTCGCCAACTCAATATTTTGGCTTAGCAATTCAAATCACATTGTGGTCCAAGTAGCAGACACTCACATTGAATGTACAGAGACTTGACAAGCAATTAGCAATGAATATTTAAACGTCTTCATTACCCTTGCATGAGGAATGCAGATGGCATTTAAGGAGATGGCAACCAGAGGGCACTACTGTGAATTATGTTTCTATCAGTTGGTCACCTGACTATTGGAAGACTTTCTCTGGGCACCATTCCACTTCTATACTTCTACTGTTTGTCTAAAAATAAAGCAGGCATTCCATATATTGTAAAACAGGTTGCTTCCATGAAATTTCTATGTATCTTTTGTGATTTGGGAAGGTTGTCTTCAAAGATCCCAGCATATATCCTGTAGGCACACCAAACCCAAATGCCAAGACCTGTTAAGGGGGTTCTAAGAATCAGAGTTTCTTCAAAACTCCTGCTGATAATTTGTTTCAACTACATAATGTGCTGAATATGCAAAGGTGACTAAATCAAAATCTCATCCCTTCCAGAAACTAATGTATTATCTATGGCCCAAGGAAAAAAATGTCTTTGAAAAATTATAATTTCCAGATTGAGCTCTCCTTATAATTTTTTTCTTTTTTTTTTTCTTCAGGAAAAAACAACACTGGAGAGTCTTACCCAGCAACTGGCAGTTAAACAGAATGAAGAAGGAAAATTTAGCCATGCCATGATGGATTTCAATATGAGTGGAGATTCTGATGGTTTGTGAAAATTATTTTATAGATTACAATAGTGTGCAGAAGTGTCTATTTAGTGCCAATTAAAACTACTGAAAAATATTCAAGGCAGCCACCTCACCTGATTATTATAGTAAGAGCTCATGTGTACTGAGCAGTTCTGTTTGCTAAGCACTCTGCTGAGTGCTTTTCATCAATCATTTCATTAATCCCCAACACAACTATAAGTTCAATTACAGGTAAAGAGAATGGCGCATAGGAATTTTGAATCATTTTCTCCAAGGTTACAGGCCTGTAAGTGCTGGAGGAAGGTCTTGGATTCAAAACGACATAACTCGAAAACAAATACTCTCCATCACCATCCACCCTGTCTCTTGCTTCCCTATTTCTTGGACCTGAAACAAACTTCACAGAAATTTGTGTTTATAAACTCATTTTCCAGTTTTCTTTTGTGCAATCCTGACCAGAATATGTGGCTCAGAAGACATTTTTAGTATGGTTTCATGCATTACATAATCCTTTCCTCTAAGACTATCTACCATGCAGTTAGGTGTCCTGCCTACCCTCTGTAACCCAACTATACCTCCAGCTGTGCAGCCTCTTGCTTTCCACACATGCCTTGAGGCTTCTGTTGTCTGTATCATATGTGAACATTCTAAACATCCACAGTGACAACTGATTAAATTGCTACTCTAATTTTAATAGCACAACAAAGAGGGGAGAAGAAAGTGCTATTCTTCTTACACTGAGCCCCACCTGGAAACCTCTCTCCAGTGTAAGGTGACATGCATGCGTTTTAAGAGCACTGTCCTCACATTTGTTGTTATTGCAGAGGAAGTTGCCTGCATATGGAAAAGACTGCACCAGGGCAAACCAGTGAGAAGTATACTTTAGGACACAAGTTCTACTCTGTGCCTTGGGCCAATTTTGCTTTTAAGTCCAATTCTGCACAACTCAATGGACTAGCCAAACTTGAGCATTTAATCAGATAATTCTGGAATAACTGAATTTTTGTCAATGCGATATTCAAGAAAAGTCTGTGTTTTTTCTAGCCTATTGTATCCAACTATTTCCTTCTATTTTCTGCTTCTCTTGGATAAGATAAACATGTAACTACATATAAAGTGCTTTTTTAGCTTTGATGAAGTCACATAATGTTCATTTTATTGCTTATGTTGATGTAAGGTGTAAGAACAAGAAAAGGCAGATGTGCAAATGATCATTTGCTAGTTACAAATCCATTTTAGAAAGATGTTGCCATATATTAGCTCTCATTTTTGTCCATAAAAAGACGATTACTGGTAATAACACATTTCATAAATTTTAAGTTGTATTAGCATGATGAAATATATCCATGGTAATCAACATTAAAACATCAAAATTTTGTTGTTGTTATTTGTTAAATTCAGTCATGCTTGTATGCAAAATATTTTCTAATCTTTATCAGACCAAAGAGCATATAATGAATGAGAAACTGAGAAATTCCATCAACACATAGGCTGTGTTTTGTTTGTTTGTTTGTTTGTTTGCTGCTATAGAGGTCTTCAAGTCTGGGTAATTTTAGTTGATTTCTAGTCCTCAAATTAAGAAAAGGAAGAATGAGGAGTGAGGAAGAAAACAAAAAACTGCTTGTATTGATAATATATGCTTCTAAAATACCAAATTATTTTTAAATTGTGTATGCTACCAAAATACTTCTCTTCCATGTTTTTTAATAATAACACTGGAAAACAGTCAAATATTATCTTCTGCTGCTGCTTTGTTTCCCCCGCAAACTCAAGTACCTCTGGAAGTTGTTTTCTCCTGTTGAAGCTATTCTGCGAAGTCACATAAAACCCAAAGGGGTGACTGCAGCTCCCTAAAGTTCCACTGTGACTCTTGGTTGTGTTTTATCATCATGACTCCTGCTAATTGGAATGTAACTTTCAGTGGGTCTCTTTGGATAACTTAGATAATAAGGGGCAAAAGTCAGGGAAATTAATATATTAATTAATCACCTTAAATATGTAGCTGTTTACTTTTTAAAGAAACCATAGTAATATAACTATTCATTTGTTGTTTTCCCACCATTTTCAAATATCTTTTGGGAAGCAGACTATCATTACTGCATCTGTGTATTTCCTGCATTTATTAGCACATAATTTCAAATATGTTACAGGAAAATGTCTATATTGTATTTTAACTGCAAAATTTTATCTAGCAGCATTTCTATTTATGTAACCCAAAAGAGAAGAAAAGGTCATGAGTACTCTATGTTCTGATACTGCTTAGGTAACAGAGACACTTTCTTACCTGTACTCATTTATTCTGTCAGACATATTAGTATTTCACAATTTTGTGAGCTTCTTCACCAATTTAATATTTTTATAGTACCTGCATATCTATTGATCTAATCCAACTATCCTCTTTCCAATTTATACCAAAGATCAGATATTCAGGTTTCTGTGAGCTCTTGAAAATAAATAGTGAAATAGTCCACAGTCTATTGTAAGAAAGGGAAATATATTAGACATGTATTAAAAATACAAATATAACATTTGTCACACAATCTTCATAAACAAGCATCTGTCTCAAGAACTGGAAGTACCATTATCAGATGTACTTTTTATTTTCAGATATTTTAATAGACTAGAAAAACAGTAATGCAAGGAATAGAATTGCCAAAACTTGTAACACTAATGTGAAGTAATGTTCCTAATTTTTAGGAAGTGCTGGAGTCTCAGAATCAAGAATTTATAGAGAATCCAGGGGGCGTGGTAGCAATGAACCCCACATAAAGCGTCCAATGAATGCCTTCATGGTGTGGGCTAAAGATGAACGAAGGAAAATTCTTCAAGCCTTTCCTGACATGCACAACTCCAACATCAGCAAGATATTAGGTAAGAAAAGTATTAAAGGTTAAGTGATGTATGGAATAAGTCTATACTTCTGTTTTCTGCACTTGTTGAAAGATAACTGGATTTTGAGTCTAGGCAGCTCATAGTATCTGCTTATCTAAAAATAAGCACCATCATTAAGCCTTTTCTTCTAATGATGAAATATTTCATGTTCATTGAGAAATGTGCCCAGTTAGTACAACTAATTTAGTTGTGTGTCTCTATACTAATTGCTGTAATATTTTCTCTTTTTTAAAAAATCTAGATATAATTGTATTAAGACTAAGAAAAAAGTTTCTTTCATGTGAGACACTTGATATTGGTATAGATTGTGATTATTCTTTTCATTTTTCAGCTATAGAATTCATTTGGTGGGGTAGGGGTGGAGGTAAAGATGATGTTTGTTTTAGTACTATAACTGAAAATCAGATTGTCAGGACACAAGAAAATGTAGTGAGCGTTTCTATACTGTCATCGCAGCTTTCCAGCTTAGCAGATGACAAAGTATGTATTTATTCTACATACATAGACACTGAAGCACACAGAAAAATAGATCAGAGGAAAGGGCTACTGACTCTAAAGAGACCTATTATTGACCAATTTTAGTCTCAGAAAAAAAAAAAAGAGGAGATTCCATTTCTTTTGTACCGTCCTCTTCATATCATTATCACCATTGTTGGTATCATCTTCATCTTCAGGTAGTGTGGTGGCCAGGTACTAGACAACCTAAGCAAATTTCAGTTATTTATTCCCTGCCTTCTAAGAACTCAATAATAAAAATAGAATAGGAATGCCTAACTCTATCAACAAATTTCAGCTTTAACAAATAAGTAACAAAATTTGTCAAAGTTATTAAAACATTATTAAAACCCATAATACACTTGGAATTACATGTACTTGGTGTAGTGTCCCTTTTGATTCTTTACATTACGGAACTGATCATCTAAAAGTAGTTACTAAACATATACATGCGTTTTTATGATCCCATATTTTCTACAATGGTAATAGATGCCAACCAGTCTATAATATGCATTTGTAAAGAGACCAAAATAAACAAATGAAAAATGTTAACCACCTAAACTTGTGTTTCAATTTTCATCTAAAATGATTTTGGAATTTTTAAATGAATGTTATCTCAAAACATATAAGGATATGAAGCTTTAGTTGTACATAGAAAATATGAATATTTATGTATAAAAAGATATATCCATACATAATCAAAAAAATGGTACTGATCAAAAGGAAATGGATTTTTTGCAACTCTTACCATCTTTTTTTTTATGACTATATTCTACCTTCCATGTAGAGTTTTTCATTCCTTAAAAAACACTATACCTGCTGTATTTGGAAAAACTCTAGAAAATAATAAAATGTTTTATGTAACCACATTTCACATTTCAATATAGAAGTCATTTTCAAATTAGAAATCTCAAAATGTAAAAACTAAAAAATTAGATTGTTTAAATTGTCTAAAAAGGTGATAATCACTAGTTAAAACTATATTTTAAATATAAGAGAAATGACAGTTTTGATGATGTAAAATATTTTAGGAAAACTTACAAAGCCTCTATGGGAAAGAGAGGACTAGCTGAAAGAATCCCTTTCGGGTTTAAAGAAGAGAATATTACAATAACCACATGATTATATTATAATCAGCTGCATGAAAGAAAGTGCTGCCTAATTTCAGACTTTTTAATGATATTGTATTAATTAAAGATATAGCAGGAAAAAAAGTGAGGTGTTTGGGACCTCAGTATTTAGTCATGGCTTTAAATAAGTGATCTTCAAATATCCACAAGTTTATTCTGAATGGCCCATTTCAAATAAAAGCACAAAGAAAGCTTGATGTTTTCCTCTTTACTGATTGTTTTGGATAACAGCCTCCAACAGCATGCCACTAATTCATTCTGCTTAAAACAGGCGCTTGAGCTGGGTTGACATTTTACGTAGTCTCTGGGGATCCTAGTTGACATTTTAAAGGGCTTCTAAGCATTTTATAATACCCTAAAATCTGGTTTTAATAAGCCATTCTGCTGAAATTGTTAACATAAGGAATCACCTTTTACTGTTTGGCACTAGATCAGGGGACGGGGGACATCTTTTTCTGATTAGATATACAGTAGTTGGAGTAAAATGTGCAAATTCATTACAGACCCCATGGAGATGACAACGTTGCTCAGCTCAAACTTCTCATTTTTATTGTATTGCCGGATTTAGAAAGGGAAAGAGTACTTTCGAGACTGATTTTTTTCCCTTATTTTGAACATCAGGTATTTTTGATCAAACCTTTTTTGTTATCAAAAGGAATACCCAAATGTCTTTCTCTGTTTTTAATTGTAAAAGGCAAGCCTTTTGCTTAACAACAGGGAATTCACTCCTTGTACGTGGTCCAGAGTAAGCAAGCAGCCATTCCAAAATCAAGTAGGTGCTTTCATCTCTTTTGGAAATATCTAAAATGCTTTCTTGCCATTCTCATTTAGTTGGTTTCAGAAGTTATGTCTCAGCTACATACTCAAAGCCATTAAAACCAAAGCCTAACTTGTCATTTGGTTAAACTTATTCAAAAGCTATTATTAAAACATGAAAACTGCATTTGCCACTAAATTGGAACATTGTTCTACCATCATAAAATGGAATGGTTAGCTGTTTTGCCCCAGTCAGTGCTTAGCCTATCTAAATCCTTAATTTTAAAAGGACTGGTAACTATGACATAACCATATTTTAAAATGTAGCTTAAGATTCAGTAATACTTCCAAGGAAATTATATTATTACATGTCTAAATATTTTGTAATTCTGGGTCTTGCCAAATTTAGAAGCCAACTTCTCTGAAAATTATATTCTTCATTTATTATAGACAGATGGATAGATAGACAGCCAGGATGGATGGATGGATGGATGGATGGATGGATGGATGGATGGAGAGATGAAGGGATGGATGGACTCAATTTTATATATCTACATATTATATTTTTTCTCTGCATTTTGGCTAAACTTTCTTTAAGATCCTCACATCCCCCTTCCCACTGCAAGGCCATTCTTCCTCCTTCGGATGTTCTTTTCTCTCTGATCCCTAGGAGTTATTTCTGCAGCGAAGCCTTCCTCACCTACAGAAGATTGATCCCATATCCTTATCATATGTTCTCATAGCTTCCTATACTTTCCACAATTATAATTAAAATATTAAATTTTGTAATCAGCCGTTTAATGTATTTCTTCTCCACTGCAATATAAGGTCCAAGAAGATAAGAACCATAATGGTTCACCACTGCATGTCCATTAATTAATATAGCATCATACACATAGTGAGAAATCTAAAAAGAGTTCTCACATTCCAAGACAGGTTACTATAAAGCACAAACACTTCCTTTCTTTAGAGAAACATATTTTCTTTTGAGCTTATGAAACATTTAGTCTTAGGGAATAATCACCGAAAATTTCTATTCTAAATGAGGATGATAGTTTCTTTGTTCTAAGTGGTGATAAAGATAGCTAGTGAATTTTTTTGAGGATTATAGCAAATGATTCTATTTGTAATTTCTAACCCTCCCACTACTTCCCCCTTCCCCCCAACTCCAAATTTTAAGTCAACTATCCTTGATCCATTTTTCAGTGTATTCCTATAATTACTCAGTAAATTATTTCTGGTAATCTCATTTTTTCACTCCCTAGTATGAGGTGTGAAATTCTATTATACTGTTCATACTTGTAAAAACTCCACAAAAAGAATTGATCCAGTGCAATAGAATTATTGCTTTGCCTCTGTTTATATTTGCCTTAAGAATAACATACTGGTTTTTAAGTACCTCTAGAGAATAATGTTGTGCAATAAGGAATTTGAGATTGTGCCTACAAATGATATGGTTAGACCAACTAACAATGTTGGATACAGCTCTTTAAATACAAGTTTGATAAAGGAATAGAAAAACAAATTCTACTATTTGAACTGTAACTTGTATTTCTGTTGTAAATATAATAAAATCATATTGGCTGTCTAGATTGAAAAAATTTGTTTATAAATCTTTGCAACATCTATGTGAATATACCCACCCAGGCAATACATCTGTTCCAGTAGGAAACAATTCTAAGGGAAGAAAGATTGTCCCTTTCACTACATTTCTTTAATAAATATAACAGCCCATATTGAAGAATTCTCTGCAAGAACTGTACATCAGTGGGCTATTTGCATTTGAGATAGAGTTATGGCTGAGTAATGAACCCAACTGAAAGCTTTTAAGATCTTGCTCATAGGACTCTGGAAGGCAGGTAAAAGTAGTAGTGCCAGTACATACTTGGCAAGGATCTCCTCATTCCAGTTGTTTGAGTCTTTTTGGATTTGGGTAGAATTGAGCTGAATTCTTGCAAATAAACACACTCTATCTGCAAATAGATTTTTTTTACATGCTTAATAAAAAATGGACATTTTTTACTACTACTTCTTTTACTACTACACTTAGCCTTAGTGATAGAATCTAAGCTTTAAATCACATCAGTGTGAATCAGCATAAACTATTGTTAATTAAGCTTCAAACAGTTGTTTTTTGCAACCCTGGCTGAATACAAACCAAAATTAAAAGAGAAAAGAAGGGGGAATCAATTTGGGTTAACATTATTAATGCATAGTATATCACAGATAGTGACATCTTTATATGTTATTGAAAGTGTTTTATTAAAAGTCTTACATACTTATTAATATAATTCTGACTTCTGCTCAATCATATGTAGTGGGTGGTATAGGTATGTAAAGACATACATTGTAGCACACCTTCAATTACATTACAACTGATTTTGAGTCACATTTCTGCAATTTAATAGTTGTGTGACCCTGGTTAAGTTACTTCGTCTATTTGACTACAGTTTTCTCAACCTATGGAAATAGATATAAATTTTGTCTATCTTACAGGATTTGAGTGAAAGGTAAAAATAAGACAATTTATGTAATGTTTTTAGCACAGTATCTAGCACATAGTAGTTACCCAGTGCATGTTCATTAATAGACTATTTTATAATAAAAATTTTAATGAAATAAATTTTTAATCTGTAATCATTCATTTAAGCATACTTAAACATTTTAGGGAGAATGAGAATTACATGTAATAAATGTTAGAAATCTTTGTAGTAGTACCCTTAATAAAAATACTCAATAACTAGATAATTAGCCTCAAATTGAAAATATTTAATGAGTTTTTACATAACTTTTTAGTTCACACTTGAATTATATCATGATCTAATGTAGAAAAACATGCATGTGAGTTAAATTACATGTGAGTTCTTAAACACAAAATATAGAAGTTTATATATAGAAGTTTATAGAAGGCTAAATTGTTTATTCCAGCCAGAAAAAAAAAAATATATATATATATATATATATATATATATATATATATATATATATATATATATATATATATATATATATTGGTACACAGCTTTGGTACACAGTGTGAGAACACAGCCACAGCCACTAACACCTCTTCTGTGGAAGCTTATCTCTTGAGTCAAAGCTCACTAATCAAAAACATTTCTATATGTTTCTGAGTTTTGGCCAACATTTTTACTTTAAGATTTTTTTTGTTCTCAGGTGTATCTTTTTAGGATCGTTAGCCGCTGTGCAAATTGGAATCCTAACCTTTTTTTCTCATAGGATCTCGTTGGAAAGCTATGACAAACCTAGAGAAACAGCCATATTATGAGGAGCAAGCCCGTCTCAGCAAGCAGCACCTGGAGAAGTATCCTGACTACAAATACAAGCCCAGGCCAAAGCGCACCTGCCTCGTGGATGGCAAGAAGCTGCGCATTGGTGAATACAAGGCAATCATGCGAAACAGGCGGCAGGAGATGCGGCAGTACTTCAACGTCGGGTATGGACCGTTCAGTGATTTTTTCTAGGGAAGATCCTGTTACACTGAACAAGATGTGGAACATATTTGTTTAGTTGGCAAAGCAGCATTTTGAAAAAGGAGAACCTGAACACAGTGTATTTTCAGAGAATCAACTCTCCCCCACATAATCCTGGAAAAAGAATACATTTAAGTGAATTTGCTCCAAGCTTCTAGAACAATGGCTCTAATGTGGGCTTTGTCAGTAACTGGTTTGAAAATTCAGTATCTGAAAGTAAATAATTTTACTATTAAAAACTTAGATGTATACTGGTTCTTTTCCTCATTGGCTTTTATTACTTCTAAGGCTTCACAGAGATGAATGCAAAACATGTAGCTATTTAGTTGAGATAATACAACATAAAAACAATGTCAAAAGAAACACTTGTTTCTGAATATATAGGCGTATCTGGATGACCGAAGCACATGTGTGGCCTTTGTAGATCACAAAAAGTAGGGGTTCTATTTAGGGAACAAGGTATGAATATGAAAGTTCCCTTCTGAATTAAGAATGCAGCTCTCTGGATGTTTACCCTGCTTCCTACAGCAAAGCTGTCAACCTTGTCAAAATATATTGCCTGCAACCACATCGCTTCTGCAGAATTTTCTGAAGAAACACAGAAATAAAGTTGCTCGTATTTGGAACGGAAGTTAGTAAGATCTCGAGATCATCTTAGAATAAATACTATTATGAAAATATTCAGAGGATATCTTAGAAAAAAAACTTTTTAAAATCTGCCCCATCCCCTCCAGTCCCTTGAAGGAGTTGTCCTGTCTGTTCAGGAGTTTATGATTTCATCCCAGTGCATGGCACTGCTCACGGCTGAGAACAAAACCTGATACTTCTTGGGGAAATAGTGAACATATGGGAACCCTAATACTTTAGAATTTTTCTTTTTTTTAAAAAAAGTTTCTGCATGTTATCATTCAGGAAAACTAAACTTGGGGTCAAGAATGTGGGTTTTTTTGTTTAATCTTTCTGTGCCTCAGTTTTTCCTCATAAAGTAGCATAAGTAACGAAACAGAATTATTTTAAGATTCAAATGGGTAGTATCTATGTCTTGGAATCTCTAAAGTACTATTCGGAAGTAAAGCACCAAAATCAAAGTAGTAAGCATTTTTTAAATGTTGGGCAATAGGGCAAAAATCATTCCCTTAGAGTTGGACATAGTGAACAAATTAATTACCTTGTAAGACCCGCACCTAACTATTCACTCACTGTGATCTCTTTTTGGAATTCCTCTCTGCCAGGCAACAAGCACAGATCCCCATTGCTACTGCTGGTGTTGTGTACCCTGGAGCCATCACCATGGCTGGAATGCCCTCCCCTCACCTGCCCTCAGAGCACTCAAGCGTGTCCAGCAGCCCAGAGCCTGGGATGCCTGTGATCCAGAGCACTTATGGTGTGAAAGGAGAGGAGCCACATATCAAAGAAGAGATACAGGCTGAGGACATCAACGGAGAAATTTATGATGAGTACGATGAGGAAGAAGATGATCCAGATGTAGATTATGGGAGTGACAGTGAAAACCATATTGCAGGACAAGCCAACTGATAAGGGTCAAAAGATGTTGCGACCTTAGGACTTAAAGAAGCCCTAGCTGGTTCATCCTTACCAGTGGCCAAGCACATTGACTTTCTCATACACTGACTGTTACTTTAACTGTTAGTCTTAAATAGTTGGGACATCAGCTGACTAATAGACCTCAGCCTCAAAAGGCTTGGAAAGGAAAAAAAAATACAACAAGCAAACAACAATATCAACAACAAGAGATTGAAATAAGCTATGGGTAAAATAATGCCAGTAATTCAGCTGCTACATCCAAGCACTGAAGTCTTACCCGTCAACTTTTTTTTTTTAAATAAACTTTATGGCTGTTTGTTCTACAATGTTCTAGAAATTCTCACTCAGGTACACAGTGCC
The DNA here is from genome assembly GCA_004027375.1 of Macroglossus sobrinus. Classification (NCBI taxonomy): domain Eukaryota; kingdom Metazoa; phylum Chordata; class Mammalia; order Chiroptera; family Pteropodidae; genus Macroglossus; species Macroglossus sobrinus. The sequence continues at coordinate 826,623 of PVKZ01000060.1, read as the reverse complement.
AACAAGTGGCTTGTGAATGTGTTTTGTTGTTTTGTGCTACAATTTTTAAAAAATAAGTATTTTTGTTTTGGGGGGTTTCTAGGGTTTTTTTTCTTTTCTTTGTCATTCCTTTCTTTTCTGTTTTTTCTTTCTTTCCTTTTCTTTTACTTTTTTTTTTTTGTAATGCACCTGACAGAAAAAAGAAAGATGAATTTCTCTTTACTTCTCTCCACCTTCTCCGTCTCTATACTTTAAAGATGGAAGTCTGTGCATGGGGGGAAGAGGGAAAAAGAGCCTGTTTTTAACTTCCTTGCTATCCATCACAAAATAAGCAATTATTTTCTTTATCTGTTGCACACCACACTACATCTTTGAGCAAGTGCCAAATTTGTACTGAAGTGTTGACCCAGTTTATTTCTTCCCTTTTTCCTGTTCCTTAAGTTAGGACAGTGTTATATCTTAGACAATCCCTTGAAAAACCTGAAATACCAGCAGCTGGTGAGATTTGACTTTTTTTTTTTTAATGGAAACTGTAGGTGCTGTTCTCAGGTGAAAAGAGAGAGAGAGAGACATAAGAAATTTAGAGAAAAATATTTTCTGATCTTGGATTTCTGTGTGTATGTATGTGTGTGATTATGGTACTAATAGAAATAATGTTGGACCATTGTGAGTTAAACCCACATCTGGGGATGAAATCCCACATCCTCCGAAGTGACTGGTCTGGAAGCAACCTTGACCTTGACTTTGCACTTCAGATGACAACTTAACCAATCTAGGGCTCAGAAATGATATTTTTAAATTTCTAGTATGATTATTATTGGATGAATCAAGTGGCCCTGTGTAATATTGACATGTGCATGTATAATGTGGAAACTACTAGCAAAACTGCTGCCAGACATCCCTTCTCCCTGGCAGTTGTTTTCACTAACATTTGCTACTTAATGATTTGTTTGCTTTTCTTGTTGATAATTTTAAGCAAATCAATTGTTGTTTTCCTTGAATATATTTGGCCACTTTCCAGAAATATAGAATTAGCTTATTTCTTTAACATTCCATCCTCTCCTGATTAAAAAATAGTACTGATGATTTTATAAGGTATTTTTTATCTCTCCATTAAATGAGGTGGAGGCCATTTGCTTTTCAGAATTGTGGGCCATGTGCATCTTATGCCATAAAAAGCAGGATTTGATTAAAAGTCATTGCAGCCCAACAAAATGGAGCCTGGCTGAACCCAGTGACCCTTGCCAAGACTCTTCTCTTGCTCTAAGATGAGTCCCCTGGAGTCCGTGTGTGGGTTCCAGCAGAGTATGTGTATAGAGCAACAACTGATGGTGACAAGACTGCCCATTTAAATTTTGCCAGCCAAATGCCAAGGCAGTTGTAGGGCTTGTACAAATGAATGCAAAATCATTTAAAATCAATTGCCATTATCCGTGCCGAAGCATCAGACAATAAATACTCCAACCAGTAGCTTGGATGTGCTATGGTTTTAACTCCAGTCATCATTTTCCTATTTCACCCCCTAACCCAACCACAAAATTTGATTTTTACACATAAATAAGAAATAAAATAATTTTTATTTTTCTCTCTCTCAAAAGTCTTGCTCTGGGGTTATGCTTGGAGGAGCTGATCATATCCTGCATGTCAGAGATTTTGTTATGTTTGTTTTTCTGTTTGTTTTTGATGACTGTATTTTCATTTGAACTGCCTCTTTTTGCTAGTATTGTAATAATGATGATGATAAAATAATAATAATAGAAATAATAATAATAATAATGGTCAGCTGTTCCCAGATTAGTAAGTTATGTATAATTTATTTCTCCCTTTCTATTTTATTCTGTTCTGATTTGGAAATGCAGCCAATAAGCTTAGATATTTAAAATGAATTTCCATCTCCAACATATATATATATATATATATATATATATATATATATATATATACACGTATATATGTACATACATATATATGTACATACATATATATGAGTATACAAACACACATATTTACCCCACATAATTTTACTTCTCCTTTCAAAAGTTTTATCCTTTTTAAAAATTTGGCCCCAACAATGTCAGATTCTGGTGTTTAATACAAAGGAGTGAATTAATAGGAGAGTTGTGTTCAATCTTAATTAACTTATGCTCTTATCAGTCATTTTAGTTATTTAATTGCCACAGTCATCTACAGCCAATTTTTTTGTTTTGTTTTTGTTTTGTTTTTAAGCACTCTGGATAAGAAAAAAATAGACACTTGTTTTTATATCGTCATTATGCACAATGTGAAAACAGATTTTTAAAAATTTGTTCTCTGTCTTCATTAAGAAATTCTGATTTATGTGGGTTCATCACTCACGTTTGCTGGATACTTATTTTACACCATGTTATAAAGATACTTGGTTTCCATTTCATGACTTGGGCTACAAGAATACTTTGTTTTAGCTCCAGGTAGATGCCACTGAGGGCATTCATGGCTGAAACCAGTTCTAACACACCTACCAGTAAATTGACAAAAAACACTTCTGTTTGGTCTTTTTTTTTTTTTCAAAGAGAAAGCAAAATTGTTAATGGTGACCTTTAACTGCTGATATTCAGAAATTAATTTTATTTAGTTAAATTTATGTCACAGAGACTAAACTGTGCATGGACTGAAACAAAAAGTGAGTTCATTGCCCTGCATTATATTTTCTTGTTCTGACATCTAACTCACTGTTGTCACAATTTCTTTGCCTTAGTTTTCCCCAAAAGAAAACAAATATATATATATTTAAGCATATATATAAATGTTTAAAGTGCTTTGAAGTCATTTGATAAAGGTGCTATGAATAGCAACATACTGTGTTAACATATTGCCTTCTTGGCATTTGATTGGTTTATAACTTTTGTAAAGGATTCTAAAACCTTGTATTCTTATCGTGCCCTATGATGACCAAAAATAATAATAATAATAATAATAATAATAAGATAGATGAAATGAAACTAAGATCAAATTAAAATGAACATAAAGTCTCCCTCTTCTTTCTTTTCCTACCTCCTTGTTCATGTCCCTCTCTCTCTCCCTTCCTCTCTCTCGCTCTCGCTCTCGCTTTCTCTGTCTCTCTCTCTGTCTGTCTCTCTCTCTCTCTGTCTCTCTCTCTCTGTCTCTGTCTCTCTCTCTGTCTCTCTCTCTCTCTCTCTCTCTCTCTCTCTCTCTCTCTCTCTCTCACACACACACACACACACACACACACCAGTACTGAAATAATCTTGCCAGAATTCTGTTTCTTATGGCTGTTTTAATCAGTTCCTCTAAAAAGTCACATTTTAATATGAATCTAAGAGAACATTACTGGAGAAAAGTAAGTTAAAGTTGCTCATTTATAAGTTACTAATAATTTGGCCAGTTACTACAATTGCATAAAATACAAAAGTATTCCTCAGTACATTTATACTTAAATAAGTTAAGCCAATTTTTAACATTTATTTGGCATCTGCAGTTAAGAGTTAACCATGTAAAAAATCCCTCCCTCCCAGAGAAATAACCATTATTGAAACCAAATCCTCTTATAAGGAACAAATATAAAAGACTTTTCTTTGATGAAATTATTTCATAGATTTGATTTCTTGAGTAAACTTTTACCTTAATTTGTTTAAAGAAAATTATTTTTAACTATTTTATGGTTCGATTTCAGATATTTTCTTAATCCAGAAGTTGTTACTGTTCCCAGAAAAAAAAAAACTCATATCACATTTAAAACATCAAAAATAATTACATTTTCAAGAATTCTAATGGGTAAATTATTGAATTGTAATAAACAACTGTATATTTACAAACAGGTTTATAAGATATTTGTCTATTGAGTTAATAGTAAAATAAAAATTATGGAGTCTGCAAGGAAAAATATGAAGCCCACTTAAAGTGGTTCAGATATCTCTTTGTCTTATAGGCCTTAGGTTTTTGTTTAGACAGGCTTTTACAGTATTTAATTTTAAAGTTTCCTATAGCTATCAGTTTCCCAGGTTGAAGATGATGTTGTGTTGAGTTTTCTACTGATTGATTCCTGTCCTCCCCAGTGTTTCTGTCACTGGTTCACTAAAACAGTATTTATATAGCTCCACTGGCTCTAAAACTCTTAGTCCTTCTAACATTTTGGATTTTATGAGTAAAAATGGGAAAAAGTAGAAAAGAGACAATCAAATGCCTGGAGCTTAAAACAAAGTATGTGCAACCTACCATCTCACTTGAAATTTAATAAAATAAATAATTATGTAAATATAACATAGAGTTATAGATTTATATTTTGTTCATAACACATAGTGTAATATAAGTTGTATATTTTCATGTTTTTGGTTTTATGTTATCATTCATGCCACAATAAAAATAAAACAGGAGTTTATGTACTCTTAAAAAAAAGATGTGGTTTGCCACCAACCTGTTTTTTTGTTTGTTTTGTTTTTTGTTTTTTGTTTTTTTGTTTTTGCATTTTCTTTTTTCAGTATTACTGCCATGCAAGGCACCAATAAAACAGCAAATGTGTTCTTTACCTATTATACTGTGTTTCTTTTCACAATTCTTGTTATGAAGAGTTAATTATTATTTTTATTATGAGAAAAGCAAAAAGTATGGAAAATAATTTAATTTCGTTTTCAGTATCAATAACCCTACTTCCTTGAACTGAAAACTAAGGGTGGACATTCTGGGAAGGACAGCCAGAACAATACATCTCATCAGACAAGGATCTAGCTTCATTATAATGTCAAAAGATATCCCTCCTATATGTAACTGAGTCTAATACACTTAAAAATCTTACAGCCTGAAGCACCCTTCCTGTTGTTTTCCCAGGCTTGACACTACTGTTGGGGTGAGGTTTCTACATTTCAGAATTGTCTTTCATGCTGGTGTTTGTATAGAAAAATAATTTTAAATTTTAGATTATGAAATTACTAATAACAATAATTTTTAACTTGCTGGTGTCTAATTTAGAATAATGAATATTTCTAAGTTGTTTAACACTCTGATATTAGCCTCTGGATTCTACCTTCAACTTTTTAAGTGATTGTTAAACACAAGTAGTCTCCTTTTGTTCTAATGCCCATCTTTCTTTTTCTCTTCTACCATAGTTATTTTTTCTATCTCAATAGGTTTATGTGTAATAGTTTCCTGGAAGGCTATCTGTTTAATTGGTTGGTTGGTTGGTTTTTCAATATGTATCAAGATGCTGAGTCAGATAACATCTGGTGCAAATGAACATTAAGTCTAAGTATAGAAAGAGGATGTATTCTACTAACGCTTTGCCCATTCTATTACTTAACAGAAGTATTTTACATAGTTTTGTCCGTGGACCACCTGCTTCAAAATTAGCTATTATAAATGAAGAATTCAGAGCCCAACTGCAGGTGTAGTTAATCAGAATCTCTAGAGCTAGAGATAAAGACGTTGCTATTTTAACAGCTCCAAATAATTATTCTGCATGCGCCAGTGTTTCAAAACAACCAGAAGGTGGGGCTATATTCCTCTTTCCTCTATCTTTTTTGCATGTCAGATTCCGCATATCCTATTGCCTACCATACTTTTTAACCTTAGGTTTTCGTGACAACCTTGAAACAGGGTGCGTGAGTAAGCAAGAGTTTGAAATTGGAAAAAGCTCTCAGTTGGTCTCTTCACAGATTGTTTCTGAGGGTGTTTGATCCACCAGGACCATGCTCATAAGATTATCTTTGTTTCTCTGCTTCTTATGTTCTTTGTCATGACAAAGCAGTAGGCTTCAGAGACTCCAGGCAAGTGGAACACTGAAAATATAACAAACACACAAACTACATCCATGAATATTTGAAAACAAATTGAAGTTCTTTTGAAAGTAAAATGTCCACTATGGAAATTGAGAAATAAACATTCCATGTAGTGTTTGTAATAGACAACCCATGGCTACATTGGTCACAGTCTCATCCTGTTTTTTCAGGAAACAGCATCATCAAGATATGCTAAGAATAAATGAATGGGGCAATTTTGTCTGATTATGAAACCTGGCTCACCCAAGGTACAAGTCCCAACTACCACCCATTCTCTCCTACCAAGCAAAGTTCACTTAGTTTCATCCTGTAATATTCTAATTTAGGAACATTATTTTCTTGGCCTTTATGTTTTTAGTTTCTTAACGGAATATTTAGGACTAGCATGCAATAATAGATTATGTCCTTACTGCCAATATCTTGAACAACCAAAAAAAAAAAAATACTGGCAATAGTGAAACCCATTCTTATTTTTTCCATTTATCTCCATTTTGCCAATTTTAGTAATTGGTGTTTGAGGAAGTTCTCATATGTGTTTTTTAAAAATCATGATATTTTCATCCTTACCAAATTTTAAAGCTCAGAAATCATCCCTATGTATAATGACATCATTGTTGAAACCTTAATTATAACAAAGAAGGTGAGGGAAAGCATGAATTAGTTCAATGTCTAAGTTAAAGAATATTTATGAAAAAATTCAATTTATTTTTCTTGAGTTTCTAAAGCAATCTAATAGCTAGCTGAGAAGACCTGTTTTATAAGTAAGCATTGTAATTAGTATGTAAAGTGTATGCAATAGTATTGCTAAAAGTTTTTTAAAAATAGTTATGTTTTCTTAAACAGGCTAAACATCTGTCCTACAATTTTGTTTGTTCTAGCAATTTGTTTAGCATACTACTTATACCACCAAGAATGAAACCGCTTAGCTCTGATCACGATCTATCACAATTTTTCAATTAGTTGGGTCCACATTCACGAGACTTTACTGCCCTATTACTACCATTTTCCAGACACACAAGTGAATATGGAATAGAATGGTACTTAGTTGCTACTCAGAATATAACCAAGAGGATGAAAATTGTTTTATCATTGATATTGATGTCTCTACTGATTCGATTTAAAAAGGAAAAAGAAATTTACCAGAACAATTGTAGGAATTCAGTAGGCCTAAATAAACACCATTATTTTGTACATTGCCTGTTCAAGTTAGTATTAAATTTCAGATTCTGGAAAGAAAATCTTAATAACACACAGACTGTAAAATATATTTGAAATAAAGTCTTTTGTTTATAAAAAATCACTGTTGTTATAGCTTTTTAATAAATTCATGTGGTTCTGATAGAAAGTTGGAGAAACCATAGGACATATTTAGATAATTACTTACACAGATGACTTACTTTATTCTTTTTACTCCAGTATTGGCCCTCAGTAAGCATTCATTTTGCTTTGTATGCCAAACCTGCAATGGACTAGAATTCAAGTTTACAAATTGTGGTTGCATGAATTTAAGTTTGATTCAGGAATACAGTCATTTCTAATAGAACTCAAATAATTACACAAATTGTCCTTTTTATTTTGAAATGATTCTTCAAGTAACATTGTCTTCTACTGCATGGTTTGAATGAACAATCTGCTTCCTTATGGGAAGAGCTTATTTGACATCTGGAAAATAAAGTAAAATTACCAGTGGTATAACATTTGGGCACAAACTGCTAACTACAGATATTGAGAAAATTTTAGGTTGTCCTCATTATAGAGTTATTAATTTCCCACTAAACCACTAATTCCACACATATCATATAGCCTGTTATGTCACATATCATAGACTCTTGCTTATAAAATCCTCTAATGGAGATTTATCTTTGTTTTCTATTATTAAAGTAAAAAATTTTAAAGGTCATTTACTTTTCAGATACTTCAAGATTTCCAAAGTTTATGTTGGTGAACTTTGAAAAAGTTTTGTGAATTTTATTTTTTGTGTAAATTTTAAACACACAAAGCCTGAGATTGTATCATGGAAAGATATTTAGTTATTTTTATAAATAAAAATTACAAGTCAAGAAAAACAAAGATAAAAGAATCTTAGGAGGTAGTGTAGTTTGTCTTAATGATTCAATATTTGGAAAATACTAAACAAATGATGCTAACCTGGTCCTCCTGGCCTCTGAAAGCTCAGCTCTTGTCAAAGTTGATGAGTCTCTGGCTCCCTAGTTCATCATATTGGCTTTGTATAAATTCAAATTTCTTTTACCCATTTTCAAAATTTGGTGTGGTTTACAATAAATACACAAGCACATTAATGCCAACGCAATTAACACATAGCAAAAAAAAAGAAAAGGTAAAGAGTAAGAAATAAAAAGGGATATGCACATACACATACACTATAAAAACACATGTGCACACACAGATACATGAGTGTGTGTGATTCTTGTTTATTTCTTACCTTTATTTATCTTTACCTTTTGTCTTTACAAAAGAGAGGTGTGTGTGTGTGTGTGTGTGTGTGTGTGTGTGTGTGTGTGTCTATACACTGAATAAGGACAATTCAGTCACTAAAAAAATAGTTCTTATTTTCATAGCATTCAAGGATAAAAAGAAACTATGTTCATTAGAGAATTCTCATTACTTAATTGAAGGAAGTATGTAAGTTTAACATGAGAAATAAACCTTCATTACCCTAAATGCTTAGATGCATTTCACACTTTAGGGACAAGAAACAATGCAAAGAGCTACTTTTTTTTTGTAAGCAGATTTACAAAAGCTGTAGATTTGTTTCATATATGCTTACTCTATCAGTCCTTGAGCAGAGTTTTATAAAGACAGTTTGCAGGGGGTCAGAGAGAGAGATAGTATACACATGAATAGATGACTGGATATATGGAGCAGACAAGGATTTACAAGAATAAAGCTGGACAAATTGTGATTGTGATGAATATTTATCATGTCCCAGATTAGATTTTTCAATTATCAGATGTGTCAAATTGGCTTTTAATTATGCTATGTTCAATATTACGATAGATCTGTCCAAGACATAAAACAACATGTCTTAATGTCAATGTCTGTAATTTCCAAAGAAATAAGACAAACATACAGTAAGCAATAAAACAATATAAGAATATGATTAATGAACCAGAAACTGTAAGTGATACAGGATTTCAAACGAGAACAAGAATCGTTTTAATATTTACTGAGACTTCAGCTTTTAAATAAATGTAGTAGGTGGTAAACAGCCAACCCCCAATGAAACAACTAGAAAAAAGATGGAAAATTACAAAATTATGTTATAAAGGCATGAGAAAATTATGGAAGGAATGAGGACTAGATGAACCAGTTTCAGAAAAGCAAGAATTTGTCCAAAGCAACACTCATGATTACTAGTCATTTCTATTTAATGAGGGCATTAGCAAATTCTGGGTGTTGCTATAAAAGACTTGGCAACTTCTGGGTGAAAAAGAGAGCAACAAAACAGTTGTGTGGATCTGAAGTGACAAATTGAAAACTCAAGGGACATCAAATGCAAGAATGGTTTGACTAAGGGCATATTTGCTGTGTCCTGGGACTGTGTGGGATGCTGGAGATTTATAGCAAAGGTTTCTGAAAGAAAACTTTAAATCTGCTGTCAGTGCTCAGGAAACAGAGTCCAACCAGAGATATGGGACCTGTCTCAAGTGTACAACTAGTCTCCCTCCCAAGCATTTGTCAGATTTTATCTTTAAGGGTAGGATACTGAAGAGTTGGGCTGGATAGCTTAAAGGGCAAGCCTGAATAACCCCATTGTCTTTCATGGCTGAGGAGCCATATACCTACCATGCTCACAGGCTTGGGGAAACCACACTCTGAGACAATATAGAGGTAGCATGAGTATTACTAAATCTGTCAAGCAGCCTTAACACAGCTAAATCACTAATAAGAGTATAGTGATGAGCCCTTCACCCTGTCTAACATAGGAATAAGAAACTCTACTCTGGTGGAAGATTAAACCGTATGAGTTCTTTGTAGTACTTTTATATTAAAAATTTAGAAATAAAAAAATTCTAAATATATATAAAAATTTTTAAAAGACTAATAATCAAGAGAAAAACAAACAGTAGATGTTGGCTCAAAAATTATACTGATTGAAGTTAGCAAACAAAAACTTTAACATAACTGTAGCTAATATATTCAAGAAAATAGATGAAAGATGAAATGTATGAATAATAATCATGAGTCGGAGAAGAGCACAGGTTTAGTGAAGATGAAAACAGTTGAATTAAAAAAATACAGATTTATCAAAAGAAGTAAAGAGATAATTGCTGAGAATTTTTAAAAACTAATAGGAGATATCATACAGATTAAGAAACTCATGTAATTCAAGCAGAATAAATAGAAAATCATTTATATTAATATTATAATAAAACCATTAAAAAACAAAGAAAGGTGAATTCATGAAAGCTGCCAGAGTAAAATACACATTATCATAAAAAAAATGACAATAATACTTAGAGCTGATTTCTCAACAGAAACAATGGAATATAGAAATGATAAAATCATATTTTTATAGTGCTGCAAGAAAAATTTGCCAGACTAGAATTCTAAAAAATTATCCTACTCCCATGAAATTGGAGTACTCAGAAGTAGCAGACTTCACTACAAGAAATATTAAAGGGTTTTATTCAGGCTTAAGAAAATTGATTCTAAATGGCAAACTGGAACTGCAGCTATAAATGAAGATCATTAAAAGTGGCGAAATATGTGTGTTCATATAAATTAATTGGATCTGTACATGATGCCTTGTCAGGTTTTAAATAAATAAACATTACTTATTTATCAGTATCAGGAAGACAATGATGCATGCTCTGACCTACAGAGTAATGAAAAATAGAATGATGAATGTATAACAGACTTTTGATAGAAGAAAAAAATAGAATAAAAAAATTTAATCTAAAGGAAGACCAGATTTCCAGACTAAATAAAATAAAAAATATACTATTGCAAAAATATTACCTAAAAATTGTTTAAATTAAAAGGATAGAAGATAATCTTGCAAACATGAATAAAAAGAAAGCTACTGTATCTATATTAATATGAGACAAAGAAGACATTCAGACAAGAGGCATTACAAAAGATAAATACATTTCTAGTGATAAGAGTCGATCCGATTGGAAAATGTAAGAATTTTCCAAATCTGTGTTCTAAAAATCATAACTTTAAATAACATAAAACAAACAAAAAATGATAGAATGAAACAGATAAATATACAAGTCCTCCATCATAACAGAAGTTTTTAATACAGTTTGTTCAATGGCTATTAGAACTAGCTAGATGAAAATCAGTAAAGATATAGAAGGACTGAATGATATAATTAATATTGACCTAATTGGCATTATAGAACACTTCTCCCAATGATGATAAAATTAACATGTTTTCAAGTGTCTATGAAACATTTACAAAAATTGATAAGGTACTGCACCATAAAGAAATTACTCATATTATATTTTCTGACAATGGAATTGAACTACAAATAGAAAACTAACATAACTAGAAAGTGTCAACTGCATAGAGATTAAATAATACCATAAAGCAATAGAAAAATATATTCTCTCTTGTTTTTATTTCCTTGTACCTATATATAGCTTTTGCTGCTTCACCACATTTCTTTTGTAGGTTTTCCTCTCAATTAAAATATCCCTTTGAGCTTCTTCTCACCTCCTCTCTACCTCTCAGCCTCCAAACAGTAGGGATGAGAATGTGAAGACAGGACTTTGGGGGACTTCAGCTGTTCCTTTACTTAGATCATGGCAACAGGAAGGCTGAGTTCACACTTATGTAATCTGTTAAAAACCTGACTAGACCTACTGAACACTACAAAGAATATCCCAATTCAGACATTCATTCCATTGTGAGGGCATGCTCACTTCCATTTCTGAGTAATTATGCTGTGAAACATTCTTTTTCACTTTTTCCTAACAAAAATATCTACCAACTGTGTAAATGTGTGCTTAGGACTAGGTGGCCATGCTATATCCTAATTGTGGGCACTGCCTGTGGGACTGTAATCTGATTGATTTAATCAGGTAGAAGATCTTCAGGTACCTCAATGTTGACCAAATTGGTAGTTTCCATTAATGCTTGGTATCATTTCAGCAGAAATTCTTTTATTGAGTACTTGAGGAGACAAGAATTCCAGCAAGAATGTCAGTAAGTCATCTGCAGTCGACTAAACAATAAGCTTAGAAAACATAAACCATGCCTAGCCATAGTTAACATGTTCTGTTCTACAATTATGTCTTTGGCATTTCTCTCATCTTCACTACCACTGATGATTCCTGCTGAGTACCCTGTGTCCCTTCTGATTGCTCCTGCAGTTGAGGTAGGCCAGCAGCAGCTCCTCTTCCAGTCACATTGGTTCCACGTCCCACGAATTCCTCCCCATTGCTGCATTAGGCATCCATAGACTAAGTTCATTTTCACTTGGATCCCTGTGCTTTTTCTATAAAAACAATATGCATTAAGGCAGCAGTCCCCAACCGTTTTGGCACAAGGAACCGTTTCTCCTATGAGAATCTAATGCCCGATGATCTGAGGTGGAGCTGAGGCAGTGATGGTAGTGCTGTGGGGTGGCAACGCTGGCTCATCCACTGCTCAGCTTCTGCTGTGCGGCCTAGTCCTAATAGGCCATGGACCAGTAACAGTCCACAGCCTGGGGGTTGCAGACCCCTGCATTAAAAGAATGAGCACTAAAAACACAAGTTTATTTTGGTGCTTATTTGATGTCAGGTGTTAAGGATACAGAGAAGAAAGGCAAATGATGTACCCTAAAGAAGCTTATTCAATGTCGGCATGGGAGCAGACAAATATTCTGTTATTATAAGGGAGGAGGACCTGCCAAGATGGTTTAATACATGGAGCTTCACAAGATTTCTTTGCATATCCAGAGACTTCAGGTATCATCTTGGTGACTAAATTTCTACTTCCAGGGGCCCCTTATCTGACTCTCATCTCATCTCTCACAGACATGTTCTTCTTTCTGCTCCAAGTTGACAGTGTTGATTTTACTGGATTTCTGTATTCTTGGAAAACAGCAATGCTTAAAAAAATCACCCGCCACCACACACATACATATATACACACCCACTTTGTGTTCTAGAAAATGCTTTACTACAAGGAAACACCTTTCCCTTTATAACTTAGATAAAACTCAGGGATGCTGCTCCCCTACTCCTCACCTACCTATGATAAAGCAACTAAAATCCCATTCTTTGCCCCATAAATGATTAACTTAAGTACTGGTGCCCCCTGATCAATGAGAGCAAAGTGCTTGCTAATTGAACTTTGGTTAAGTGTTTCCTCCCACCCCCAGACCCCGGAATGTTGAACCACCCTCAGTTTGAGCCAGCACACAGCCCCTTCTGAGAACAGTCTGGCCTGAGGGGTCTCTAATCTACTATCCCATTAGGTCATCCTTTCATCATACTTCCTCACACCTGGTTGTTTCTAGACTTGTTTATTCCTTCGTACAAAACAAAACTCCCTTGGGCTGAACCCACAATATTCTTGCAGCTGTTATTATCAGAGTTTTCCCTGATATAAACCCCCTCCCCTCTACCAATCATCTCTTTTCACCAACCGCATCTTACCTTTCAAATATGGTCTCTCTTTTTTTTTTTATTTGACAACATAAACCTAGAAATGGAATGTAATTCCTTTTCCTTCATTTTCACACAAGGCAGTGATGTCTATAGCAGGTTTTTTTTTTTTTTAAAGTTTAAGAAGACAGAGGATTCAATTTGCAGCCACACAACTAAGTTAATATGCCAATTATACTTCTAAAAATGCTCTCTGAGCTTGACAATTTGGGGCTTCAGCTTGACTACTCTGCTTTTGCAAGTCTTCTCTTATTCTTTCATACCCTCATCTCTTTGCATTTCTTATGCTGTACAGAGCTATTTCTTTTGTTGTTTCCTTTCATTTCATACCCTCTAGACCTCCCACCTCCACAGATGTAGCACATTTTTTGATGATAAAAAAAAAAAAGGCAGTTCTTTCCCTACAATGAATTATTTACTGAATAGAGACACAAAGTATTATGACCATCCAGAGAAAGGACAGTTTAGGTATAGGTGAAGGTGTCTAAATGGCATGGTCCTGAAATAGCATAGGTCCTTGGGCACCAGCTAAAGGAATGCCAGATGGCCAGGAGAAATGCCAGATAAGCTGACCACAAGAATGCCACCGCCTCATCACTTCCTACCCCCAAATGCGGAAGCAGCTGACTGTATCTCCTTTTTAACTCCGCCCTTCTTTCCAGAGGTCCAAACCACTGTTCCGCATGCACAGTTGATCAAGGTTTGACCGCTATTCGACCTTCCTGGGGTGCCAATAAGGAGCAAGTCTGCCATTTTACTATCACAGCACTGTCGCAAACATAGTTACTAGGCAACACCGCTGGAAAAGGAAGTCACCTGACCCTGAAGTTGAAGATTCCAGAAAGACCGCCTTTTTAAGAAAGCCCGCTTTGTCCCAACTTATAAAAGCCAAGCAGAGCCTCCCATAAGTCAGTGTGGAGGAGTTCCCTTTCCTCTCTTCTGCCTCTTTTGTGGAGCATAAGCTTAATGAAAATTTGATTTCCATCTTGGAGAACCCAAGAACTTCAACCAGGTAACAGTTCTGGAGCTACTCTGCAACTAACTAGCTTTATGACTTAACCTCACTTAACCTCTCTGCCCCCAACCTTTTTTTTTTTCCTGCTATAAGAGAACTGTATCCAATTAGATGACTTTAAATAATCCTTCCGGTCATATAATTCTATAGTTCATTGAATCTAAATTTAATGAGGGCACAAAAATGGAAGAAATGCTTTGAAAGACAATGTTCTTGAAAATGAGTAAGCAGAGGAATAAGGATAAACCTTTACAACAGGCACGTGGACAAGGCGTGAGAATGAGCCGTGTTGCATGGTGAAGAACTGGGTTTGTGAAGAGAGAATTGGCTTAGATGCAAAGTCTAACACTTAATCTAGTCATTAAGCAACTTCAGGCAAGTTAATTGATCTCTTTAAACTCTAATAGAAAATGGCAACTTTTTCTTTGGTAAGAATTCAAAGTACAAGTAGTTTATTTTATTTTAATATATAGTTTTGCCATGGTTTTCTGCTTAAATGTCTTCCATGTGGTCGTTACTTTCTTTCCTTCTTTGTAGTAGTATTTACCATTTTTTGTTTTTGTTTCCCTCTGTGAGCTTCACAAAATTTAAAAATATTATTGAAAATACAATAAAGTATTTATCATTTTGCAAATCTATTTTGCTAATTAGACTGTAATCCCTTGAGGAAAGGGAGTATATCTGTTTTGGATGTACATTCCCACTGGGTAGACTAGTGACTGGCTCTTGACAAACTTTGCGGAATAAATAAGATAATAAAATAAGGGATTGATAGATGATGGACATGAGGGCTTCGATACTAGGTCTTATAAGTAATTTCATACTGAGTCTTCTGTTTTTATCTGCAAGAGCAATTGCTTGAAATATTACTTAAAATAACTAAAGGATTTTAATGACATCAGTGGGATTGTTAACTAAATTTTAAAGAATGACACTCACTGACACTTGATAACTTGCCCCCAGGCCTGGTCAAACTACATCTCAACCTACAGACATTTATCCTATTAATATGTCTCAGAGGTCGTTCTTATTAAATTCATTCACTTAATTTGTGTACATAATTCATTATACATTCTTTAATCTTTCCTCCTAACTTTGAAAGCATGCTCTAATTCTTAACTTTCTGAAAAAAATAAAGACACTTAACCATAGCAACTTTAGCAAAAACACACAGAAAAACAAAAACTTGCTCTTAGAAATAATGCTTTTATAACATTCCATGATATCTGTATTTTCTAAATAAAATAAAGATAAAATTCTTACTTAAAGAAGAATAAAAAAACATATTGCAACTACCACTTTTCTTGGGCATTTCTGTTGAACATATTCTGCTTCTGAGGATTCAAAAAATATTTTATGGCTTTCTCCTTTCTTTCATCACTAAGCAGGACTACTTATAAATGGGTTGATTTTGAGAGGAAGTTTACAAATCTTTAGACCTTAATTAATGTTCAACCTCAGTTAGTTTCCAAATTTCACTTGAAAGGAATACTGAGGAAATGAAGTAGAAATGATTTTGATTCTCAAAGGTTCTTTTGTCTCTTTCTTGATAGAAAGTGATGTTATATGTAGGAGGTGGGTAGTGCCATCTAACCTACTTTATTCCGCATGAATAGGGAAGGTCACTATATTATCCTATCCGGGAGGAGGAAATTGCATAGGCAACTCCTGGAATGACAATAAAGACGTCCTTGACAGCATGTTAAAAACAGTGGTAAAACTTTCTTTTTTCCCATGGGAAAAAGAAAAATTAGTATTTAAATGACAGATGAAGGTAAATGATGGGCAAAATGCATTATTTTAAGTGTCTCCCAGTTTTTCTGAAAGAATTATTACATTTTGAAGACTGAATTCAAATGATTTTAATAATATATTTGTGTATCAATAAGACAGTGGAGCTGTTCTTTGAAACCACATTTTAAAAATGTTTTGTATGGATGAAAAAAAAGGGGTTCTATGGAAAGGAACCTCATAGGATGATCCAATCATAAATTCCTAACTGAACATTTCATGGTGGGTAGTCATGCCCCAGGCATATAACTTCTTTAGTAAAAGGTTTATCTTTGCCTCAAGTAAGCCCTGTTCATTGCTTCTGTGCATCTAGGATAACCTAGGATAAAAACCTTTGAAATAAACCAAACCACCCTCTTGTTAACTATCCTGTAATCTAATCCTTCCTTGTTTTCTCCCATCTCCATGTAATCTTCCTTATGTCCCCTGCTTAATTTCAAATGCATAAAAGGAGCTGCAAAACTATTATTCTTAGGAGCATTTGAGATCTTGCTCCTTGGCATATGTTATCAATTTGCCTCAAATAAACTCATAAAAATGCTCTACAGGTTTGGACATTTCTTACATCGACATTTGAAGTGTTAGCTTTGTCTCCAAGTACCTAGGTTCTTAAAAACAACTGAGGAAAAAAAAATACTCTTGCTTTATTTTAATATAAGACTTTTTTCATAGTTTCTAGTTTATGGACATTAATTAGAAATAACAAGTGATGGAGGTTTTCAAAATGTTCATGACTATTCTCTTAAAGAATTTAGCTAAATATAAACTGCGTTCACTTGAGCCAATAATCTTTTTGGCAGCATAGGAATTTATTTTTATAATTTGTGGTAATTCTACAAATTGTCAAAATGACAGCACAACTGGACTAGTCTCGATTTAGACAGACTAGCATGGTTCCACCTGATAAGTTACCATTCTACTTCCATTATATCAGAATGGAATTAACCCAAAATAGAGATTCAGAATATAAAAGAATATCAATTAAGCTTCATAATCTTATAATTTAGTAATCCAAAACGAACAGTTTGGGTGAGCATCATTAAAAAGAAAAACGTGTTTCTTTTGGGTTTTAAAAGTAATGTATTAATAATGTGGAAAGTTTAAAATAGGAAAAAAATTAAGAAATAGTCACTTTAGAGTTTTACATCTGGAGACTTACCTCTCTACTCATGACAAAATTGAGAATAAAATAAAAGTAATATGTATTTTTTGGTTTAAATTTTTTATATTCTAATTAAATATAGATAATTTTTAATTTTTGCTTCATTAATAATGTTGTTGCAAACATTTATGAATATAAATCTTTGTTAGTACTTTTTCTTTTTTATAGAAATTACAGATAAAAATGTTTGAAATTTTTTTGGCCAAATTTCTTTCCAGAAAATGAACAAATTTCCATCTCTTTTGTTTCTAGTTCATTTTGTACCATCCCCAAGTTAAGCAGATTAGATCTCTACTTTAAACCTTTGTTCATTTTGCCTCAGAAGATTTCTCTTGTTTTAAAAGTAAGGACCTTCGAGTCTCAATGGAAGAAATAAATGACCAACCACCATTTGTGATAAAGGACTCTTTGCCACACCTAATTTCTAAATCATAAGTTAAGTAAAACCCCTCTCTTCTGTGTATAAAATCCTTAGAGATATAAATAACATAATAAAATGGACAGAATAAAGTATCCATATACTAGGATTTAATGTCCAGCTTTAACATCAGAGTATATATGTCTTGGGGGCAACTATGATGGTCTTTACACCTGTAAAATGATGTTATTGGACTAGAATATCTATAGCTTTTATCAGTTTCAAAAAATTTTTATGAATCACCTTCTTGAAGTCCTCTGTGATCACCCCAGTCAGAATTAAATCCTTCGTCTTCTCATCCCCAGTGATAACATTTATTGTCCAAGTACTTCAATCAACATAGGTGCTAGGGAACACAGTTCTTAAATTACTACATTATATAATTTTTAAATATTTAATAAATATAATCATCTTGTCTGTTGAAATAGTTGGATTACATGGCTTGGAAACAATAATAGGTATTTTTATTTGGAAAATAACAAATATAAGTCCAAACTGCTTTCTCAAAAAAAAAAAGTGAGATAATATCTAGTAACCCATCAATTTTACAAAAACTACTTAGCTATTTTAAATGTAGAACACAGTTTTAGGTAATTTCATGCATGTTTAAGAATCATTCAAGTGGCTATTATTAAAAAGACAAAAATTAGAAGTGCTGACAAGGATGTGAAGAAAAGAGAACCTTTGTATATGGTTGGTATACACTTGGCTGTATTGGTACAGCCACTATGGAAAACAGTTATGGAGATTCCTAAAGAAATTAAAAATATAGCTATCATATGATCCAACAATTCCACTTCTGGGTGTATATCCAAAGGAAATGAAGTCAGGTTCTTGAAGAAATACCTGTAATCCCATGTATATAGCAGCATTATTCAGAATAGCTAAGAGATGGAACCACCTAAATGTCTGTTGTGTTTGACATATGAATGGATACAGGAAATGTGAGATCTATCTTCTATTTGTTTGCCTATCTGGATATGTATAGATATATAATGAAATGTAATTCAGCCTTAAAAAAGAAGGAAATCCTGCCATTGTGATAACATGGATGAACCTGGAGGACATTATTGTAATGAAATAAAACAGACACAGAAAGACAAATACTGCGTAATCTCACTTTCATGAGGAATCTAAAATAATCAAAGATGCAGAGAGTAGAAGGGCAGTTGCCAGGGTCTAGGGGACGATGATGGGTAAGGAGTATAGTTTCATTTATGAAGGATGAATAAGTCCTGAAGATCTAATGTACAATATGGTGATTACAGTTAAAAAAATTGTATTGCACCCTTGAAATTTACTAAGAAGGTAGACCTTAAGTATTTTCACCATGGGGGTGGGGGGAGAAGGAAAATGGTAATTATGCAAGATGATAGAGATGTTAATTAGCTTGATTGTGGGAGCCATTTCACAATATATACATGTATCAAAACATCAACTGTTATACCTTAAACACATATAATTTTTATTTATTAATTATACCTCAGAAGTTTAACAAAAACAAACTGTAAGCTGATTTTGCTAGAAGATTCTCTCTTCCTACTGGCTTTAAACAAGCCAGCTATAATGTCATGTTGTAAGCTGCCCATATAGAGGGTCAGGTAGCAAGGTACTTAGAGCTGCCTCTGGTCAACAGCTGGCAAGAAAGAAGGCTTCCAAGTCCCTGAAAGAAACTAAGTTCTACCAATTCACTAGAAGTGAATTCTAGTCAAGACTCAGATGAAACTGCAGACACCTTGATGGCAACTTTGTGAGACTCTGAAGCAGACAACCCAGAAGTGAGGTCGAGACTTTTATCAATTGAAACTGTTGTAAGATAATAAATGTTTGTAGTTTTAAGTGCTAAGTTTGTGGTGATATTGTTACATAGCTATGTATAACTACAACGAGGAGATTGAACCTTAGAGTGTGACCCATTAATGGGCTTCATAGAATCAAAGAAACACCTCACCAACCTGCTAATGTTTGTTCTTACATTCATTCTTCATGGAAGAGCAACTGCAACTTTCCTCAGTTTCTCAGAATACTTCAGATACTGTTACATATAATTGAGAACAATTATTTATTTTTATTACATTTGGATGCAATGATATTTAATAGCTATCAGAGAAGTTAGAGTCAAGCCACTCTCCAAACATAAAGCTCAATGCTAAAAAGTGAGAAACCAGATATATGTTAGCTCTTTTAATAGGCAGTAATTAATTATTGAATGAGAAATGTTTTTAATAAAATGGATATAGTCCAAGGAAAGGTTTTTGCCAAAATTGTTTGTTTGAGTGGTTCCAAATTTTATAGTTAAGAAATCACCACCTTACTGTACACATTATTTTACTACTTCTCCTAACATATTTTAGCTTGATACATAAATACAAGTTACTGTACTGATAAAGTTTAAATCCTTAATCTATAAGGATATTATTCATGTTAGGAGAAGCAATAAATTGTGAGTATGAGTAGAGAGGTGAATTCGAAATGGAAATCTTTGAATTTGTGGCTCTAGGTATTTGAAAATATTCAAAAGATTTCACAGCTTTTAAAGGGCATTATGGTCATTTTTTGCTAAATAAAAATGAGCCCTCATGAAAATACTATTTTGGGGTGACAAAGTGATAATGAAAGAAATGTGCTTAAAATGGACAATAAATATGCCTTTCAAACTGAAATGATGAAATAAAGATATGCCTGTGGAAGTGATTGAAACTAGAGGAGTGCTGAAATTCCGAGCTGTGCTTAGAACATCTAAACTGGAATAGCTTTAGCAATGACTGCCAGGAAAATCAAACTTCATTTAAAAATTTTTCTTAGAATTTCTTTATGTCAGTGACATTCTGTGTGTGAGGGCTCCGTTAGCATACAATCTAACAGAAGCTATGTGCTGCTGATTGGGGAAAGAATACCATGGTTTACTCTGATATTTTAAAATGTGCTATTCTCTCCTTGTGTTCCGAATATTTCTGTTCATGGAAATGTGATTTTTTTTTAACAAGAGCATTTCTTTATGACATTTTAGATCTCAGACAGTCAACTTGCCCTACTAAGCCCAAGCAAAGAGCTTTTAAAAGAATAAAGTGGAAGGAAAGTGTAGCTCCAGAGTCATGACTGGTAGTGGTTTCTAACCTTAACATTTTTTTTTTTTTTTGACAATGACAGAAAATAATCAATGGGTCAAATTACTTCTTGAACACAAAGGCAAAAAGAATGAAGGAAAAACATGTATCCATGTGTGAGATTTCTTGTCAATCTTGTGGTTGCTTTAATGGTATAGATTTTTATTATAACTTTTATTATGGTTTTAAGTCTGCAGTTACTTTTTATAGTTATACTTTTTCCTATGAGATTAAATGATGAATTTTACAGAATTTGATCAGTTCCTTGATAAGCCTGGTAAGGCTTCTTTTCTGTACAATGTGATAGTGGATGTTCATTTCCTCACAAAATCCTAAGAGGCTTTTATGGTGATCTTATTGACCTGCCTTTCTATACTGCAAGAGATGAATAGTGGGAAAAAATTACAAGAATATTTTTACTACTGGTTGAAATATTGAGAAACCAAATACTTAGAGTTTGGGCCTTTATGCATTTATAAGAAAATAAAATCAGACTCTCTCCTAAACTGTCAGTGTTACAGATCAGTGTTCTACCAAAAATTTGTTTGAGTTAATCCAATTTTACCATTTCGAATTCACCTCTCTACTCATACTCACAATTTATTGCTTCTCCTAACATGAATAATATCCTTATAGATTAAGGATTTAAACTTTATCAGTACAGTAAAAGTAAACAAAAATATTGAAAATTATATGTATAATTTTTTATGGGACAGGTTTTTAATTAAGATCATGCAACAGAAACCACAAAAGATAGATATTTTATTATTTTAAAATGCAATATTTTTATAGGTAAAGATACAACAAATTCAGTAAGCAGAAAATTATAGGTTTGGAAGATGTTTGCAATTCAGAGGTTAGTAACTACAACAGAACTCTTATAATTTGATAAGAAGGCAACAAAACCTCAGTTAAAAAGTGGGCAAAGAACACAAAGTAGCAATTCTCAGAGGAGCAAATATAAGTAGCCAGCAAACATTTGAAAAGATGGTCAAAATGAATACAAATTAAATTTAAAAAATATATATTACTTACAGTCATCATAGTGCCTAAAGTAAAAAAGAGCTATAACGCTTATGTTCAGTGAGAAAATGTGGAATTCCAGATGTTTTAAAAAAGCAAGCTACTGCTATTTAGTAAAATATAACATACGTGCACGTGCACACACACAGACACACACACACATTTATTGATAGAGAACGTCTGCTCCCTCCTCACTTAATTGAGTTCCAACAATGACTAAGCAGGATTTGTATGTGCCTGTATTAGTCTGCTTGTACTGTTATAACAAAATATCATTTAAAATGTGCAACATGACACTTTGATATATGTATATAACCGATATTTATTTCTCACAGTTCTGAAAACTGGAAGGTCCAAGGTTAAGGTACCAGCAGATTCAGTTCCTGGTGATGGTCCTCTTCCTGGCTTGCAGACTTCTTGCTGTGTTCTCATATGGTAGAAAGAGAGGTCTGGTTTCTCTTTTAAAACTACTAATCCCATCATGGAAGCCCCACCCTTATGAACTCTTCTAACCCTAATCACCTTCCAAAGTTCCA
Source organism: Macroglossus sobrinus (assembly GCA_004027375.1). NCBI lineage: Eukaryota > Metazoa > Chordata > Mammalia > Chiroptera > Pteropodidae > Macroglossus > Macroglossus sobrinus. The sequence continues at coordinate 804,199 of PVKZ01000060.1, read as the reverse complement.
TTTCCAAATACCATTGCACTGAGGATTAAGGATTCAACATAAACTTGGGGGTGGAGCTGCGGGGATACAAACTGACAGGCCAGAATGGAATAAAAAGCACAGAGTACCAAAGCGAAGTACTGGACAGGCTTTATTGGGGGTCTGCGGGCGAGGTTCACTGATCCTGGGGTTAGGGGCCAGAGAAGTATCGCGTGCAGGCAGTGAGGGAGTTGTTTTTAAAGGCTTTTTTGGTCCGGCTGTGCTGGGCGTGGTGTTCCATTGTTCTGTTCCCGTGGTTAGGGTCTTTCCATGCTCAGAAGGTCCCTGGTGCAATGTGAGGTCTTGATTGCATCAGCCGTCGGCCATCTTAGGTATTAAGCCACCTCATTATTAGCAACTTAATGGCATCTGCAGGCGACCGAACACAAACATTTATTGCATAATGGTGATAGTACTCCTGCTAGGCCAGACTCATGTAAATCTCCCACACATGAAATGGCTGACCATGATTATACAGTCTAGCCAATAGCTAATATACACTTTAACCTAATAATTTTTCTCTTAGATATCCATGCTAAAGAATTAAATGATTAATGTATATGAAAATATGTACAAGGATAATTGTTGCAGCATTGTTCAGTTATTAGCATTTAAAAAGACGGAAAACAAATAGAATGACTGTAAATAGGGGTATGATTGAACAAATGATGGTAAATCCATACTTTAGAATACTTTGTAGTTATTAAAAAGAATAAATTTGAATCACACAACTTGACTCGAAAGGATTTCCAAGAATTCTTGTTGGAGAGATCAAGATTTAAAAAAGGCATATCTGCTATTATCCCATTTTTGTAAACTAATAAAATATCTTTAGAAACCTCACATATGTATATATGCCTGTGTAAACAGATACATATACATCTTTGTTTAATGTAATTATATAAGCATGTAAATACATAGCTGTCTATATGTTAATTATAAGATAGTTCCCCTGTGTCAGTGTTTGCAGGAAGTGGTGGCATTATTAGAATCAGAGAAGTTTTACTTAACTTTTGAATAAAAATGAAAAGAAATTTAAAAAATACTAACGAGAATGCATATCATTGTATATATGCATTTATGTAAATTTATAATCAGTGGATGTTTTTATATAAAACTAATAACAAAGATGGGATTTAAGTATATAATTTTGAAATAGTTCTCTTTGAAACCTAAGAATGTTTCCTCTCTTTCTCATTAGGTCTCTATTTAATTTTATTAAAATAAGATCTTTATAGGAAGCTACTCCTTGCTATTAAAATTTTATTTGCTTAATCACTGATTTGTAGAAATTGCCTTTATGCATAAATAAATGAGAACAACCAATAGAAGAAGAAATACAAATACTCAAGAGGTACATTTTTTTAAATTCTATATATTTCTCATATTCTCATTTGAAGGAATTAAGCAAGAATATTTGGCATCTGTTTTATGGAGGATATTCTTCATCTCAAAAGAAACCTGAGTAAGTAAGCATTTGCCAAGAACAGGTATAATTCTGTCATATACAAATTATTCACTAAGACAAAAAGCTTAGTGCAAGAAGTGGTAATTGGACTGAGGTTTTTGTTTTAGTATTTTTTCATTTGGGCACATGCCCAGATGGTATATGTCAAAGGTTTAATGACTTCAGACACAACTTTGGTTCAACAGATTACTTGGGACACTAAAGTGTCCTTCCTTAAAATTTTACCGAGGTCTGGGGACCTTGCTGACCCCAGACTTCACTGGCAACATCAAAAACCCAAAAGCATGTTTATGCTAAGAAAAGACCAAAATATTAACAAAAGCTAATGTCAGTGGCCAATTTATCACCAATGGCCTATCTAATATTTTTCTCTTCTATTAAATTTTGGAGACAGATGAAAGCTAGAAACAAAATTACATGCCTATTCTAATATTTTCTATCTTCCACATTGGTCCACTCTTCCAAAACTTACAGGGCTGTCTCAGTTAGTTTGGGCTGCTATAACAAAAATAATAGACCTGGTAGCTTCAACAACAGATATTTCTCACAGTTGTGGAGCCAGGAAGTCTCAAGATCAAGGTGTTTGCATATTTAGTGTCTGGTGAGGGTCTTCTTCCTGACACGCAGATGTCATCTTCAAATTGTATCCTCACATGAGTAAAAGACTCTTACTCTTTTTATGAGGACATGAATGCATCATTGGAGCGCCACCTCATGAACCCATCTAAACCTAATTACCTCCTAAAATCTCAGCCTCCCTAATGCCGTCTTATTGGAAGTTAGAGTTTCAAAATATGAATTTGAAGGTACACAAACATGCAGTAAATAGCGAGTTATATTTAATCTGGCTCTAGAATACTGTATGTTGCAGGATTAATTTGGTATCTGAGTTTGGAGAAAAATTTCTGCTCCTTGCTTTTTTTATCCACAAACAACTATAATAGTAACATTAATCACTGATTTGTAGAAATTGCCTTTATACATAAATAGATGCATAACCAGTAGGTTATTGATCCTATTCAGGGTGTAAATGTGACCATTAACCACTCTTCTATGATGAAACCAATTGGATGTTTGAGACCTATTTAATATAGAAAAAAAAAATGTGGATCATAAAGCCTCCCCTTCAGAGATGTTTTAAGTTTGGGATTTATTCAATAATGTGCCTGACACATTATATAAACCCAGTAAGTATTAGTTAAATGCATTTAGTATCTGTGCAATCTTGATCAAGTTACTTATTTTCTTAAGTGTTCTTATACATAAAAGCATAATGATATTTTACCTGATTAGATTGTTGTAAAGAATCTAAGATATGTGAAGATATAATTAATTGTGCTAACAACAATTAAGAATAACAAAACAACATTGTGGAAGTGCATTGTCTTTTTCTTTTTCTACTTTAGATATTAGAATCTTGTGTGAAATTTATCACCCACCATTAAAAAATGTGTTATTTATTTTAGCATGTATTTTATGACTCATTCCTGACCTAATAATCTCATTTCCTTTTTTTCTTCAATCATTTTGTTTTTAATTTATATTATCATATTGAATTATGTATATCATTGTAAAACATTTAAAGTCATTTCTGAGCAAAGGTTAGGTAAACGAACCAATATACATACATTACAATTACCATATTAGTCATAGATAAATACAGATAGGTCCAGATATTATCTGTCCTCTGATAATATTTTTCAAATGTATGTGGAGGGATGTTAATATTTATTATCTAAAAATAGAGTTCCAAGATAAAAAAAAATAAAATAAAATAAAAAAGGTTTGGAAAATATCTGAATGAACAAAGTCAAACAATTTCTTTACTATAGTTCTTTCCAGAGCATTTATTTGCCCCTATGAATTATATATAATCAGGGGCACAGAATACAGCATTTGTCAAAATCAGTTTTGTTAAATCAGAATTGTATTTTTAAAAAAACACAGAAATTAATTGAAAATGATTAAACCCACACTTCTTACCAATTCTTTTCAGGATAGTTTGAAGATATGTGGCTGGACCTCTGTCTTTTTGGGAAGTGGACAGAATGCAAAGCACAGCCTCATTGTGCTTAGGAAAAAAAAGTCCTGTCAAGGGAAGGGGTCTCTATCAAACCATAGTTTTTTTTTCCCTCCAAGATATTTGCTGAATTTTGAAGTTGCAAAGCATGGAATGCTAGAGCTGAGCTGCGAAGCTCTGAAGGACAGAACATGATTTCCTGAAGTATTGTCCAACGAATGAAACAAAGACCCTATAGTCTCTAATCAAAGGCACAGGAAAGCCATTGCCTAGTAACAGGGGAAAACAGAGGTAGAGTGAGTTAGCTACTAAAATTGTAATCCTGCCGGTTCCAGATGAATCGCCGATTGAGGTAATTAGTCCCTCACCTATCTCTTCAAAAGAAAAAAAGGGATATATCTCTGGAACAAAATTGATAGAGTCTCTATGTTTCTTTTATACATAAATCTAAAACTGAATTTAATATATATATAAAGAGAAAAAAATTATAACAACAAAACAGTGAGCAAGGAAAAAAACAGCAAACAGTTCAGTTATTGAAATTAGCACATAAGAATTTAAAAACTAAATTGTAGCATCTACCACACTTTATTTCACTTCTGAAGTCACATATATATAATCCCAACTACACTGTGCATACAATAGATCCTCAGTAAAAGTCTGTGGAAACATCTGGTTTATTTTTGTTCACTTCACTTGTTGACTGATTAAACGGGAGAGGACTGCACTCATTGCTGAGTCACATTAACAGCACCGATAAATACATGATAAAGTAAAAAACATATGGTCGCTTTTGATTCTATTCCAGGGTCCAACTAACATTTAGCACAATCCTGACTCTACTGTGTTTCAGTTGCTCTTTAGTAAAGACTATGGAGAATAACCATCCCAGTTTGCCATGAGCAGCCCTCTGTACATCTTAAATCCTTGAAAAATCCCAGTCCTGGACAAATCTGGATGGTGAGTCACTCTAGAAAATTATGGAACTTATTTACCTCTTTCTCATTTAAAAAATTACAAGATAAAGTGATTTAGTGAATATTGATAAACACTCAGCATTTACCATGTGCATCTCATTGTGGACTTCACATTTTTAACATTCGCAGCAGCCCTATGAGGTAAGTACCATTACCATCTCCCCTGACAGATGATGAAAAGCAAGCACAGAATGTTAAGGCATGGAACTGGTTTCATGTGCAGGGTTGTCCAAAAGCTGGGATTACTTTCTTGACCACAATGTTTAAATGCAGTGAAATAGCAAGTGGTGTTGTCACTGAGTTTTTTTCCAATTCTCAGAAACTTTCATATCTACTCCAAGTCAACTACACTTTTTAAATACTTTCTATCTTTAAAAAAATTTCTTAAAAAAAATAGCTTATGTAAACACTAATCTACCTTGAGAAATTAGTTTTCTCAGAATGAATATGTGTGAAGCCCCTATAGTCTAGTTGTACCAAAAGTTAATCAATTTGGAAAAAGAAACTGACCATTGCACTCCTGCAAAGGATTCGTTTGTTTGTTTGTTTGTGTAGCTTACAATTAGCTGCTTCTGTGGAATAATTTTGGCAGGAGTTGCTTTCTCCAAGTGTCTGATTTAAACATTTATAGTCCCTCAGATTCCATGGGCTTGGGTGAGCTTTTCCAGACAGGTTAGTGATTTCGAGTTTGGCAAGCACTTTGGCTTTTCAGTCTCTTTTGAGTGAAAATCAATTTACACTCTTTGCAAACATGTGACAGCATAAATCAGGCAATTAAGTTCACTCTTAAAACACAATAGGGGCTTGTTTCATTTTGCTAAGGCGATGGACAAACCATTTTCTACTAGTTTCAAACATAGCCCTGTCATACTATGGCAATTTGACAAGCATACTGTTTCACCATATTTAATTCAACAGATGATAAAAACAGAAGCATGACAGGTTAGATTATCTGTTGAGGGCAGCACACAGGCAGGCAGGAATTAAGTCAGGTTCAGAATTCACAGGTTCTAAATACACCTACCATTCTGGGCTGCTTAATGCCTCCCTGTATGTAGCATCCCTGATTTTTGATTGGGTAGCATCCATTGTCTTAACTAACCTATTCAGAAAATCTTCCCATTCAGATATCTTTTAATTAAAGATGGTCTGAAGAAAGTAGAGCTTTCAATCAAAACTCCAAAACAGTTGGGTGGGTGCTATAAAATGGAATAAAGTAGAAAATAAAAGAGCTGGTTACACCATTTAGGTTCTAAATGGCAAGTAATTTTAGTGATTAAGAAACTACTGATGTAATGTGGTTTAAAAAAAACACATAGAGCAAAATGGCGTTGGAATTGGGAGTGGATCATTTTTCACATCTGTCAGGGGAATGTTGATGATAAACTTAAGAGAACATTCTCTGTAGGAAACTAACAATCACTTGCAAATTCTAAATTTGTTTATGTCATCTTTTTGCTAAATATATACATTCTAGAATATTCAGCTATAGCTTCTTAATACTTTGAAAAGAAATTTATTCTGACTTTCCCCCTCAGTTTCTTAGCCGGCTTTTATCAAAATAGGCCTTGGGTTTTTTATTATAGTAGACTAAATTTATAATAGTTTTTAATTATTTACTCTACCCCACATTTCTGGAAAATCCTGTAAATTCATGTAGATTATTATTTTTTTCATTCTGTTTTATTTGTGTTTAAACCTGTAGCATCCTCAGTTTTAAGTATTATACAGTGAGCTTTTCTTTTGGGAAAACTACTTAAATTTGAGTTAAACTATGGGTTAACTTTGCCTAGAAACAAGGTCCTCAGATGAATGTGGACAAATGTATTTTTAATGTGATAGAGAAACACTGTGCCCATCTTTTCTAAAATGAAAACTGTTGACTTAAAAGAGGGTTATTCTAATGTTCATGGTTGACCTATGACTGGTAGTGACTCTCCTGCCTGTCCAAATAATTTTTAAAAAACTGAAACTGAACTTATATTATATAATAATTGGTCAATTCTATGGCAGATATGTTGTGGAGACCCCTAGTAATTTACTAGAAATCAAAAGCATTCTAAATTGATATTGGGAGCATGGACAGATGAAACTTAACAGTGTGCAGTGGTATTTAGTTTAGAATACTGTCTTATCTTAGTAATTCATACTAAAGAGAAATTTTCACTTGAAAGGCTAATCAGCTCTCTCTTTGTTCTGTAAATATGCTTGCTGCATAGGAATTACTATAAATTAACTAAAGACTCATCTTCCCTTTTGTTTGATCTGTCTAAGCAACAAATATAATGGTTTGTACCCCCTAGCAACTCCTCCACTTCGTAACTTTTTGTAACTGCTGGTAACACATAGCAACTCAGGCTGCATTGTAATGGTCTGAGGACAAATTAACCAATCAACCCATGCCAAAAAGGGTCTATATAAGGAATGTTGCAACTGAGCTAGTGAGTGGGGCAGATCTTTAGAGCACTAGCTCCTATGGGTCAGCAGCATAATAAACCTAGGTTCTCCAACTCTCTGAGTGCTGCTTGGTTTCTCACCAGTCTGATTTTTTGCAACTTTTCTGCAACAAAACCTGTTCAGAGATACCTTCATTTGCATATTCATCTTCAACACTACATCTTGTTACTTAGAGGCAGAGGTACTGAGACATAGTGGGATAAACTCAAAAGCATGCAAGTACTTTTGCAATTTAATCAAAAGGTAAACCTTGAGTGAAATGGTCAGGGACAGTTTAAATATCTCCACGTTTTCTGAACCTGAAGTCCCAGACATAGAGGACCTGTGTAAAATTTATGTTAGCCCAGAGACTTTTCAATACTATTTCTATAATTTAAGGTAGGTTTGCACATTATAATTCCTTGTTCTCCAAGTTTTAGGCCAGGACCTTATTCTTTTGTCTTTTTTGCAGGTGAGGCAAAGCCAGGTGACTTAGGTCTCAACAATCAGATGCAAATATGACAGTGACTTCTCTGCAGCAGAGAACAGTATGAGGTGTGTGCAGTGCCCGTTTTGCTTTACATGTGGAGAGGAATATGGCAGAGGGACAGTGAGCTATCAGATGTAACAGGGAAAGAAGTCCTATCAGTAACTTTTCAAGGTGCTATGCTCATCTTTCCAGAGAAGCTGTATGTCATGCTTGTGGAAGTGTTATGCCTATAAACAGTTCAGTGACATATTTGAATTTTTTTCTGATAGTGTAGCTTCTGAGTCTAATTTACTAGCCTTAATGGAGATTATATGAATTCCAGAGTACAGTTTAATAAACTTGTTTACTGCTTAAACTAGCTAGAAAGGACTCTACTTTTTGCAATTAAGAACCCTTACAAATGCAGAAATTGAGATAAGGAGTGCTTGCAAGCAACAAACCTTCAAGGAAATATGAATCTGTGAATTGACTGTTGGGTCTGGTTGGTTTTTCAAACAACAACAACAGCAACAACAAAAATCTAATTGTTATTAGTGAATATAGCTTTGGCAGCCCATGGTGAAAATCAGCAAAACATTTAACAAAATTATCACTATGATCACCTGGAGTTAGTGTCCATGGAGGAAAAATTACAATACCTAAAATATTATCAAGGCTAGGGGGAATACAAAGGCTGTAGACTGGTAAGGGTCTTTTAAACTGCACTAAAGAATAGAAGGAAAGACAATGACTATCTCAGAGCACTAAATTCCAGACTTAAAAAATAATCAGATCTAGTGAATGCTCCAAATACACTAGGACCAATACACTAGGAAAAGGTTTCTGACAATGTAGGCGACACTGATCACTAATAATTATGTCATAAATAAACTGATGTCCATAATATCTTTTACTCTAGGCTGCAAGTTTGCAGTAGAAATTATTTTTATGGTACTTGTCTTTCTTATTCTAACCACAAAAACTGAGTAAGTTCACAAAATTTAATGTTGCTTCAAGCTTATAGTCATCTACTGTCCTTTTTTAAAAAAACTTATTGTCACATTATTTAGTAAGAATGCAGTCATGCAAAGTTATTTCTTCATAAACTCAAAACTCAATAATGTGACAAAAAAAAGAAAACTTTTATTTAAATAGTGTCTGCTTTAGTAAGTGTCAAATATTTCTCTTTAAGAAAATACTGAAATGACCTGTTAGTCTGAATTGACAATGTGGACCAATATTGACTTTTCCCCCAAATATAAAGCTATTTTTCAACTTTTCAAATGAATATATTTTTCAAGCACTAAATATGATTTTTCATTTGTGTCTCTTCTTTGTTTCTATGTCTATTCTTTTAAGGGGTAATGTTTTACTCCCAATAAAATAGCAGTCATTTATCAAGGTTTGCAGGGAAAAATGCCAAAAAGTGGCAATAATCTATTAATCCAAACTTGAGGCCTTGTAGAGCTCTCAAATTCCTATATTATTTATAAAAGAAATTAATCTTCATGATGTAATTTTACATTCTATTTATATCATTATTCTTTATACAACATAAACATAGAATTCTGTGATGTTATTACATGTCATAAATGTCATCATAATTTGTCTTTACACATCATAAATATCTTAATTTGTGACATTATTATACCTTTGGGTGTCTCTTTCCATGATAATTACATCAAAGTATTTACTATAATTATGTCATTTGATGAAATTACAGTAATTACTTCGAAAAATGATAGCCCATGACTAATGAATTAAAATAGTATGGAAATTCACATTAAAAATGACATTAAAATAGTGCTAAGGATCTGAGATAACCCACAAGAACAAGAACATTCATTACTAAGTTTTTAACCTCCAAACTTGGCTCTACAGGTTTTCCCTTGTTGAAAATTTTATCTTTATTGAGGACTGGGAAATGTTTCATAGTGGTGCAGTAAACTATCAAGACATTAAAAAATAAAAAAGATTGAAACCCAGTTGCTAGTATTATTTTTGGCAAATTGGCAAAATCAAAATTAACAAAAAATAACTTATTAACTGTTAGAGAAGTTAATTCAAATCCTCATTCTGTATTCTCATTTACCCTCTCTCATGCTATCATTTATATTCTGTCAAAAAAGGCTTATACAATTTAATATATATATTATATATTTGTGTGTATATATATATATGTGCATATATATATATATATATATTAAGTAACAGACAAGGTACATAGTTAACTCATGAGGGACTTGTTTTTCAAGCTGAAACTCATGTTCATATATCATAAGACATAACCAGAAAGGACCAAGAAGTCATTTCATTCAGCTTCTGCCTACAGATAGATTAAATTTAACAATGGCTGAGAAATGACTATTTTTGGTAGTCTCCATGGAAGAATATGCTAAAGCATCTTACAAAAGCCTATTAAAGGTTACCTTTCATTACTGTCATAAACATCTTTTCATTTACAGCTCTGCAGCATGAATGCTCTTCTAACCAAACTTAGCTTACACTTACTGTATTTGCCTCACCCCGTTTGCCCCACTTTGTCTTATTACCCTCACCATGGGCATTTTCTGCTCCTTCTGGATGCCATTACTCAGATTTTGATATAAATATTTATATATTATACAAACATTTGAGTGCCTACTGGGTGCCATTCTAAGACCTGGGAATACAATAGTTTCCCTGTTATCTGTAGGTTCATTTTTTATAGTTTCAGTTCCTGCCCTCTGAAAATATTTAATAAAAAATTCCAGAAACAAACAATTCATACGTTTCAAGTTGCATGCTTTTCTACGTAGTGTGATGAAATCCTAGGCTGACTCACTCTGTCTGTCCAGGGCTTGAATCATCCACACTGCATAAACTCTCTGCCCATTAAGTAGACATCTTAAGTTAACAGTTCAACAGTCTTGAAGAAGTCATAGTGTCTGTGTTCAAGTAACCCTGATTGTACTTAACAATGGCTACAAAGCACTGTAGCTTAATACTACCTTGCAATGCCTATGTCATTCAGCTCATTTTATCTTCTTATGCAGGCATTTTCTCACTTCATATCATCACATAAAGGGTTAGTACAGCAAAATAAGATATTTTGAGAGAGACCACAGTCACATATCCTTTTTTATAGTATATTGTTATAAATGTTCTATTTTATTATTAGTTATTGTTGTTCATCTCTTATTGTGCCTAATTTATAAGTTAAACTTTGTCATAGGTATCTAAAGAAAAAGACATTATAGATAAAGTTCAGTACTGTCTGTTTTAGGCATTCTGTGGTTTCAGGCATCCATTGGGGGTCTTAAGACATAATACAGATAATAAAATAGAAAGTTCCAGAAAAAAAATTGGGAGCACTGAGTTGTAAATTGTAAAAAGTTTGAAGTAACATCAGAACAGAGATTAAATAGGAAGGGAGCCACCACTGTATTCAGAGGAAGAGTGCCTCAGGTGGAGAGAAGAGCTGTAAAAAGACTTGTGAAAAGAGCCTGTGCATTATGTAAGAAGGTCAAGGAATCCTTTGTATAAGAATAGGAAAAGAACAAGGAATAGGAGATTGGTCAGTAAGGTTGAGGGAGAGTTTGCTTTTAGATATATAAAATATGAGATTCTATTGGCTTTCCAAGTATATATGCAAAATAGGCATCTGATTATTCAAGTTTAGGGCTACAAATGTGGGATTCATCAGCATAGAGATGTTAGTTAAGTCCATGTGTGGGATGAAGTTGCTTAGGAGTAATGTAGATGGACTAGAAAATAGGGACAAGGCCTGTGCCCTGGGGAACTCCAACCACAATTGCTCAGAGAGAAAAGAGCAATCAAAAAAGAGTGGCCAGGTAAAAAAAGAAGAAAGCAGTAATTTGATTAATAGTCCAATAAAGAAAGAGTTTAAAGAGAGAGAGACTGACAATTAGTGTCAAATATTTCAGTAAAGCAAATGCGATGAGGACTCAAGTAGATTGTTGGACATAGCACTAAAACAGAACATTTCCATTCTCTCTAATCTAAACATCCCGGTACTAATCATCGACCCTTCAAATCCCAATTCAAAGTCCTACAGTGCTGACTGGAAATTTACTGCTTGGCTATCGCCCATGGGAACATAACGCTCTTAACAATAAGCTTTCTGCTTCTGTACCCTCGCTTGCACAACTGACCTGTGGGTTGACAGTTAGTAAAAAGAAGAAAAATAGACTTGTGTGTTCAAATAAGATGAAGAATAGGGGTTTAGTGCTTAAAATCCCTGTACCTCTACATTTCAGGGCTGCTTGATTTGGGGTCTGCATACCCTTGGCAGAACCAGCTGACTGAATAAAGAATGTGTTTCCTATAACTCATAGATTTCTGGTGGTCCATATGTCTATCGGGGGCTAGTGGCTACAACACTACTAAACAAAAATAATAGTGTCAAAAATAGTGTAAAAAATAATAAGTATATAAATCTTTATATTTCACAAAGCCATATATATATACATATATACATATATATATGTATATATATGTATGTATACATGTATGTGTGTATGGGTGTATATATATGTATGCGTGTATATTATTAGCTCATTACATTCTCATAGCAACCTTGGATAGTGCAGACAATTAAATTGAAATAAAGTAAGATTAAATGACTTCATATCTCAAATTCAAGTCTCTACACTTGAATTTTTTTCTATATAGACACTTCAAAAAATGTCCCATTAATTTTCTACTCTTCCAATCTTGTCACATTCTCACTTATCTCGGACTCCCTATATCAGATTCCCAAAGTATGGGCCTGTGACCATGGAGGTTCCAAGATCCTCGCAGAGGATTGGCAAGATCAAAACTATTTTATAATCAAACTAAGACATTATTTGCCTTTTCTCTCTCATTTTCCCATGAGCATAGAGTGGAATTTTCCAGAGGCTACATATGTGTGGAATTGCAATAGAATGGATATAGAAGCAGATATGAGAATCCAGCTGACTTCTTTTGAGGCAGACATTAAAGAGATTTAAAAAAGGTCTTAACACATGTAAATATTACTTTTCTTAATGATTTCTGAACCTAACTATTTCTAAAGGCATGACCCCTACTCTATATATACATGAAATTTAAAAATAATAAAATTGTTTTCATATGAAAAATAACTAAATAAATGTCTAACAATGTGACGGTTTCTTATATTTTTGTGTTGACAAATATATTTTTCCTCAAAATAGTACTATTGTCACATAATGTTTTTTATGGTTATTTTAAAAATAAATTATTGAATCTTTTAAAATTTTTGTTTTACCTTTTAATATGTCATATATCAATAGATATACTTAAAGCTTTCTGGAATTCTTAATAATTTTGGTGACCATTGTCTATAGGATTTTAGTTCATGCTATTCCACTTTGTATTCTCTTACATAATGGTATTTATTTTAATTTCTTTTACATAATCCACATTTATCCTCCCAGATTATTAACTCTTTAAGTTGTAAGAACTATCTTTTTTTGTTTTTATTTTTTGACTTCTGCTAGAAATAGTCATACTTGGGGGTAACTAAACAATTTCCAATTAATACTTAATGATCTTTCACAGATTGATTTCATGAATACCTTTTCCAGTTAGCTTACAAAAACTATTCTAGTTATAATTTCACTGCTGATAGCTTTTTTTCTCTTAGAGATGCATTTAACACATCTATACTGTTGCATGGAAGGACCTGTGAAAAATACCAAGATCAATGAGACACATTTCTTTCTTTTTTATTTATAACCCAGTAGGAAAGATAAGATGGGGTATTTCATTATAAGACATGGTATATCCTTGATTCAAATGATATCAAATACATCCAGAAAATTGTGCAACTCTTTTCCTCTAAGCTGTTTCTTCACAGACACTATTTATTTTAAACTTGATATCATTTTTAAAATTTTACTTTTCTATATTAGCTCTAAAAAGATGAAGCCTTTAAATCAATGATTTAGACTCAGCATTCATCAAAATTCTAATAGCTAACCATTGAGAAAGGGTTGCTTGAACAAGGTCTCCATAATTGGTCAGGAAAAAAAATTTCCATTATGGCCCCACTTGGTATATGAACAAAGGGCATGGGGTTCTTATTTTTGGACAGTATGGACAGTATGTTAAAAGGAAAGTGCCTAAAAAAGTGTTTTTTTAAGTACTTTTCGGCACATATTTTTTTCTGCACAGTTCTACCAAGATCCCATGCAATTTGCCATATGATTTATATATGGAAAGTGAGTTCAAAAATCAAAAAATTTTCATTACTATAACACTCAATTCACTGACTGAACTAATTAGTTGGACACAAACTAATCATGACCATAAATGAGTTAGTATTTTTCTCTTCTCACTTTTTGGAGAAAGAAAAGAATATAGGAATTCAATCAATCACATATTAGAGTGAACAAAACAAGCTCATGGTAAGTACAAACCTTGTCTAATCTCTTCTACTATCCAAATTAAAATTCATTGTTGTGACCATAATACCCTGTAAAAAATTCAATAGCCATTTCCATTTACTATTATTGAGGTAATTATTTATACATACAGAAAAGGTAGTAAGACTTGAAACTAAAGTAAAAATGAAAACAAAACAAAATGAGTAAAAAACACTGTTTATTAGAAAATTAAATTTATCAGAAAAAAAACACTCTATCCTTTAGCTATATATAATCCTGGTAAAAACAAAATGTGTGATTTTATTATATATATTATTCTGTGAATGTGAGTAAGACAACAATTGTAATAACCTTTTCTATTTGGGGTTATCAAAACAAGAAAACAAATGTGACAAATTTTCATTCTTGTTTATGGCCCTTTCAGATGAAAGAAAAAGTATAAAGATTTGTAAAAAGAAAAAAAAAACAATTATTTGGTTTAGGATCTGTCTAAAAATGTTTAAATTTTGCTATATTATTTAAATTGTTCACCTTAATATTACTTTCTGGCTTCAAGTTTGTTTTTGAATTAATGTTGCATTTATAATCATATCTTGGAAGAAGTGTTTAGCTTGTATTAGAAGTGAGATATGGAATCTGGTTCCCTTAGGTCATTTGTTTGTATCCAGCTGAAGTCAGCAGTGGCTAAAATTCATTACCATCTGGCAGTTTTTTCATGGCCTCTGTGACAGAACTTGTGGTCCTAGTCTAGTACATACTAGACAGATGTCCAGGTCATAAAAATCACAACGATACTTGGCATTGTGTCACCCCCTTGTTGACAGTACCATCACACAGGCCAGAGATCGAAGTGGAATAAAGAATGAGCTGTCTTTATCCCATCTAGTGGTCCATTGGCAAACAGATACTCAATCCTTATGTATTCTGTGTGTAGGGGGGAAAGCTCTTGGCTATACTCAAAGGAAATAGAAATAATGCTAATTAATACAGCATCTCACAGAACAACATGATCAAATGCTCTGATTTATCTCCTTGCACAAACACAAAATTAGATGACATGGTTAAACTTTCAAACCTTTCATTTTTGATGACAAATGATGTTTCGTGTACTCAAGTTGTCTTAAGGTTTTCTAACTACTGAATGAAGTGTGGAGGGCCAGCCACATCTGTGAACGCAAACACAGCTGTAAACTTGAACTAGCCATGCAAATTGCACTTCTTTACAAGCTCTGTATATGCTATTCTGACCTCATCTCTTATCTCTCTCAGGTATCCCAAACATTTTTCCATCACAGGCATATGTTCTTTCATAAATAAATAAATCCCTTTACCTTCAACCTTTTCTCCAAATATTCCCTTTGTGTTGTTGCTCTAACTGAAATATATTCTGGTTCCAGCAATGATGCTTCTTTCATTTTCTCAAATAGTGGCCCGTTTTCCTTTCACTGGCCATTTCAAGACCATTATACTTCCTCCTTATGTAATTTGCACCTCTCCATGGATGATCCATTGAGAAACAGTTCTATTTCCTGTTTTTGACTTAATTTTTTTTTTAACTGATTCTACTGTCCATTAACCTTAGTCATCCACTTCCATGGTTTCACCCTTATCCACATCAATACCAGCAACTGCACAATTTCCAACCTCTCAATTTAAATCATTGTACTCTCTGACTGTTACCAACTCTAATTCCATATGACATTCTCATATCCCTTCCAACTAAACTCAGATCACAGGGTACATCATTATTCATCATTATTATATAGAAACCACTACTTTATTGTTTCTCCTCCTCTGTTATATATAACTGGTAAAAAAGACCCAACTATGTTAAACTCATCTTTTCTCCTATTATGTGGTTACTTTTAAGAAGTGGAAAGTAGCAATCACAATAGATTTATGGCCACAAACTACAAATGGGACCTTGATAATGATTGTCAATTTTATTAAATTTTTAGTCATTTTCCTATTTAGTTTACTCTTTCATTGTCCCAAATACTATTTCACACCTAAAACTTTCAATATGGCTTTGTTTTCTTCACTCATAGTTCAGAAGCATGTTTCATATTTCATTGATAAAAACAGAAGAAACTCAATTGGACATTTATCAATTATAACAAATGTACCACTCTGTTGAAAGATATTGGTAATGGGAGAGGCTGTGCATGTGCAGGAGTAGAAGGTGTATAAGAGGTCTATACCTTCTTTCAATTTTCTGTAAACCTAAAGCTGCTCTAAAAAAAAATCTTAAAAATTCCATAAGGTGAAAAACAAACAAAAAAACAATTAAAAGATGCCTTCTATAACCTCTCACCACCTTATATATCAACTTATATGTCTCTTGCACCATCAACTTTTGCAACTACACTAGATTTTTCTATTAGTTTTCTATATACCATAATAGCATTAATTAAAAACAAACAAACAAAAAAACAGCCTTGAACACATATTCTTCTGTAGAACTTTTCTGCTTTTCTTCATGCTAAAAGTCCTTCAGAAGATTGAGCAATGCTTGTTGTTTTAATTTTCTCTCCCTTCATCTCTTCTCTCTTGAATTCCTTCCAACAATTTTATTCAAATAACTCTGTTAAGGTCAATTTACTGAAAGATCCAATGGTCAATTTTTAATCTTAATCTTATTCAACCTCTCAGCAGTATTTAACAGAGTTGATCATTCCTCCATTCTCAAAATACTTTCTTTACTGGCTTCCAGTACTCTCCCTTCTCCTTGTTAGCCTCTTACCTGACTGTTGCTGCTCTCTCTTGATCTTCGTACAATGGAACACTGTTCAGTAATAACAAGAAATAAAGTACTGATATATACTATAAAATGAATAAGCATTAAAAACATTATTCTGAATAAAAAACCCACTTATCAGTTAATGAACATTTGAATTATTTCTAATTTTTGACAATAGTGAATAATGTTGCTGTGAAAATTTATATATGTTTTTGTGTGGATTTGTTAGGTAGTTAGGCAGATGTGAGTGACAAGGAAAGAAAGGCATGAAGGCCCAGCCCTGAGACATTCTTTAGGACCTCCCTGGAGAACCCATTTTATACTTATAAATCACCCCTGCATATTGAGGAATGAAGGAATAAATGGTCATAAACCTATAGCTGTTTTAATTTGGCCACAAACGCTTGTGCAGTAAGGACAACTCTGACCTTTTATGCATTTTTGTCTCATTATACCATTATTATAATATCATGCCTATGCCTGGAAGTTCATGAATCTAATTATAACAGACTGAATTCTGGGTAAATGCATGCGCAGTAGACAGAGGGTTATATTAATAGCCAAATGTCAATCAAAATGACCTCATGTACCAATCATCTAGGAATACCCTCTAACATTCCATCTCAGCCCTAATATCTCCACTTCCATGGGGGTTACAGCTTTCACTGGTAATCTGCCCCTCCCTTGGAGCAAACCTTATTTTTTGTCTACTCACCTTCCAAATTCCACAGAGCTGCTGCCTTCCTTGGCATGGCCCATCTCCTTCTAAAATATACTTTTAATAAATCTTACTTTTTCTAAATCTTGCTGACCTATAATTCTTTACTGTGTTGGCACAAAAATTGAGGACCCCCAATGTCACTAGGACAATGCCGGATTTCAAATCGCCACAACAATAACATATATATTCTCTTTACTCTTAAGTATGTATGTAGGAGTGTAATTACTAGATAATGTGGTAACTCCACCTAGCAGTGTATGAGAGTTTGACTTCTCCACATCATTACCAATACCTGTTGTTATCTGTCATTTTTATTACAGCCATCTTATTGAGTGTGAAGTGGTACCTCATTGTGATTTTGACTTGCACTTCTCTGATGGCTAATGATGTACATATTTTCATTTGTCACTGGCCATTTGTATGTCTTCTTTGGAGAAATGTCAATTTAGTTCTTTTGTCCACTTAAAAATTATAATATTTATCTTTTAATAATCAAGTTGTAATTGTTCCTTAAATATTCTGCATACAAGTCCCTTATCACATATGTGATATGAAAATATTTTCTTCTTTTCTATGAACAATCTCATTACTTTTATGATGGTGTCCTTTGAAGTTTGAAATTTAAAATTTTGAAAATGTTTTGTTTATCTATATATTTTGTTTCTGCGCTTTGGGTATCATAGTTAAAAAATTATTACCTGATGCAAGATCATGAAGAATTACCTCAACATTTTCTTTTAAGAGTTTTATAGTTTTACCTTTTACACATAGATCTTTGATCCATTCTGGGTTAATTTTTGTAGACAGTGTGAGATAGGAGATCCAACTTTTATTCTTGGAATTGTTCTAGCAACCTTTGTTGATAAAACTATTCTATTCCATTTAATTGTCTTGGCATCCTTGTCAAATATTCATTGACAGTAAATGTGAAGGTTTATATCTGAACTATCAATTCTATTCCATTGATGTATGTTTATCCTTATGCCAATACCACATTCTCTTGATTCCTGTAACTTTGTAGTACATTTTAAAATTAAGAAGTTTGAGTCTTCTAACTCTTTCCATTTCAAGGTTGTTTTGGCTAGTTTTGGTCCCTTGAATATCAACATAAGTTTTAAGATTAGTTTGTTATTTTTTGATAGGAATTGAGATTTAAAAAGAAAAACAGAAGAACAATTGCTGCCTTAGAGGAGGAAAAAAATGAGACACATAAGAGGATCTTTCCTTCTAATTCATGTCATTGACACTACCTGGAGAGCAATAAAGACATCAAAACACATGGAAAAGGCATGAATTGTTTGTTTACCTTTCAACCTATGCTTTTCAATAAGATGGGATATCTCAATTAAAGTGTACATTGATTAATTTGTTTAAGTTTCAAGTTATCAGTTTTATCACAGGATATAATTTGTATAAAGTAGGCAAAATCACTACAAGAAATAGAATATTCATGGCAAGGAGAAAGATTTCTTGTGGATCTTAGCAAGACTTTTAGAATGATTAATAAGGAAGACACAGAATCTGTCCTGTCCACCACATTTAACATCAACTATTTAAAGCACCCTATGCAATCTTGTACTTCATTATAATCAATGACAATAACATTTCTTAGAAGGCAAGCAATGTGTTTGACAAGCTTTTAAGAATTATAAGTAGATGCATTTTGTATCTGGGAATTATGACAGCTATTGCTGTACCTTGTCTATGATTTTTCTCTTCAATCTTTAATTTGTTATTTAATCTCCATTCTTAAGATGCTCTGTAGACAGAATATCTGTCTTTCATCTTGCATTTATAGTGCTTAATTGGTGCCACACAAACAGGTGATAAATAAACACTCATTGAATAAGTCAATGAAACTTAAGGCATTCCTATAATTTAAATAGACAAAAGTGTAACTGGTCGAGCTCCACTAATTTTACTTTGAGCTAGGCAAGGTGAAACAAGCAGCTAAATATAATCTAGGTAACTGAGGAAAAGGATCATAGCTTTGTTTCATTTTCAGCCATCTTGCTATATACATTTCAGAGTCAGAGGATGAAATGGCAAGGAATGAGTGGCAAGGGTGACAGAATAGTTTACCATATTTAGTCAAATGTTTTCTATTGCAGATCTGAGCAGTTGTCACTCCTTTCACATTTAATTTCCCAATTGTAGTGGGGCTACAAATGTGTAATCTTCCCATTCAGATGAGGCTGAGTTTCTATTCATATAAAAACAACCCAACTTATCATGAATTAAGTTATGTGCCATTCAAGAATGTGGTATCCACATTTACTAAATAATTAATGTGTGCAACTACATTGCCTTTAACGTATTATTATTAAGCAGAATATGAAATGCATTGGTAAGAAATATTTAACAGATGATAAAGTGACAATGTGCTATTAAGCATGTTACTGTAATGTCAATATTATTAAACCTATATATCCAGCTAATTCATGAATATAAATTACTTTTGTATCAACCACACTTTATTCTTTACCAGAATCATTATTATAGCTGTAACTATTCCTTTGTGGCAACCTAAGGGCATGTCTCCATCAAAACTGGAGCCCAGAGAACAGTTGAATTCAGAGCTTATCTAAGGGTGAGTCCCTTAGGTACTGTTTCTCCAGACCATTTTGTTGAATCAGATGTGACTAAGAGATGTGATTGTTTCCCATTGCAAATCAAGATCACTACAATAAATATTGCTATAATTTGTTGAGGCTCACCAGCTCCTGGCACTGTGGCCAAGTGCTTTTCATACAATGTTGCCAATGATCTCCCAAATTCTGAAAGGTATTATCTCCAATAAGAGAGTAACAAACTATGGATAAATGATTAGAAAGTAACCTATATAAACTGTAGAAGCTTCAGTGCAAATACTTGTCTCCATACTCAGTTATCTTTGTGGTAAATCACAGATTTTTACATAGGACTGAATTATGTAATATACCACTGAAATTTGGAATAATCAGAAAATTTGGAATAACTCTTATTTGAGTTCACTGCCAGCTGACGATACTATGTCTTTTCCCCAGCTTCTCTCTTTGCAAAACGGAGATGGTACATTATTATAAAAATAGTTGTGCACCATAAGGGTAAAATTATTTTAAAAGGTTTTTCACAAAATCACTGCTATTTCTAAAGTACAATTGGACATTTGGTTTTATTATCCCCATTAGAGAAATTCTAGTGAAATGCACGAATTATTTCTTTACTTTAGGCCCTTCTTACACCTCATCTAATGTTTAGTTTGTTTTGAGATTTGAAGATCATTCTTTATTTGGGCTGTCTTCTATTTCCAAATATTACTGTTGTCAGCATTTTTGCCCACAGTTATTTATTCTGGTTAATTAAACAAACACATGTATGTGCACATATAAAACTTTTCTCTTATTTGCACCACTGTCAAATACTGAGGGAAAGTAAAATCAGCACAGGATGTAGAGAGACACGGGATTAAGAGAGAAAAAGCATTTGCTGAGATGAAGGAGAAGGAAACCCCAGTCTGTAGATCTGCTTGTCTTTCATATTCTAAATACAAGCAATAGACATTGCAATTCAAACTCTGAGTCGTCACAAATTTGCCATTTTCTTGAAAACAAACACATTAGCAGTTACACATATCCCAAATACCACCACAGTCCTTTAATATTTGTATTTGTTTTTATAGCTATCAAGACCAAGATGCAAGCTGTAAGTTTCTTGGAAAAGATGTGAAGTCAACAGCTGGTCATTTTTCTCTTTTTTCTATTTCTTTCTCATGGAAATCTGTATGATATGTGCATTCTTCTGCTCTAAAGATGAAATCTGGGGATGAATTTATGATACTATTCCACAGATGACTAAAATCTACCAAACAATGTTTCCCTGTCTTCATTTATATTAATTTAATTTTATGTTTGTAACCCAGGTCTTTACTAATTTAAAGGTATAAACAAAGTTAGTAAGAGTACGGAAGACAGAACCAATGTGTTTGTCTATAAAGGTCAGTGAGTAAGGCTCCATGGAGGGTGTGACAATTAGAGCTGAATTTTAAATTTGATGATGTGTGTTTACTTCATCTACTGGTGGACAGTCAAATACTTCGTGCTATGATTCTAAATGATGCAAAAAGGACAACCTCTGCTACAGTTATTTAATAGCTGTTGCTAGAAACCACTGTTTCAGTTTTACATCTTTCATTTATTTAGATTAGATGCTTATTGTTAGATTGGCCTATGTATTTTAGTTGAGAAAAAAAATCTTGTTGAATGTTAATATCCCACTCACCAGGTTAAAAATTCAATCTAATTTTAATAGATCCCAAATTAACCTTAATTGGGACTTTATAGTCAAGATTTTAATATCTCCATTGCTTAGCTGAATGTTTATCACTGTCAGCAATGAATAAATAATGATAAAATGAATGGGAAGAAATAACAATATTAGTTTGTTTTTAATAAATATATGTGTAATTTAAAATTTTTAAATTTTATTTTATAATTTATATCCTATAATATAAAGATATAAAAATTTCAGTCTTCTGGGCATTTAATTCAAGATTTGTTCAATACTAATACATTTAACAAATACCTATTAAATGGTCTACTTCCTATCAATTAATTCATGTACTATGTTAGGTTCTAGGAAAGGAAAAATTCATAAATTGCAGTCTTATTGAAATCTGTTTTGGCTATAAACTAATGACCCACACTTTTGAATTTTTTTTCTTTTTTTCTTTTACTTACATCTGATAGTATTTTAAAGAACATATTGGAAATTAAAACAATATCATCTAGGCTCTCCTAGGATTATTAAAATTTTTTATGTCACATGTAAAGCACCTAGTACTTTGTCTTGTATATCATAAGTAGTTAACACTGTGTTATTATTACTGTTGCTTCTACTACTTCTGTTACTTTTACTATAATTACTACTACTTCTATTAAATAACAGCTAAGTTTGTACCTCTATGGTTTGAATTTCCTGGATCCTGGATGCTGGAATTAAAATCATATGAGAATGTTGGCATACAAAAAAAATACAAAAGTAGAGAGTTTGCAGCAATGATTTTAAAAAATGTGCTTTAAATTTTGCTACAAGTTTAAATGGAGTCTTGATATTCCTTAAGCAGTTTAGTGAAAAAAATTATTTCAGCCAAACTAAATAATATCTTGTATATGGTGTTGACCAATAGGATAGTAGAAAGTTGTCAATTTAATTTACATGGTTATGTCATTGCTTGAGCAGATAGTCTTTCTTATTCAAGGCAAATTTTAAATATGAAGTCTTCTCCAATCACACTTATTTTTCCTTCTGTTAAAGTGTTGACCAATTTATTATCGAATAAACTGGATTAAATAGAGGCCAGTCAAAAACACGTTTATTCTTTCACATCACTGCATTTTCTCCTTGCTTTTCTCCTTTCTCCTTTCTCACTCCTTGAGATATTTTGGGTTGATTCCAAATTCTTCCTCATCATCTGCAAATGTGAATTAATTATTTCATTTTCTAGTTTTAGTAAAAAGTACAATCCAATCTGACAATTAAATGTTAAATCTCTCAACCATTTAAGACTTTTTTCTCCCACACCTCAGTCTGTGAAATCTTATTTCTGCCACCTTGCACTTCCACTCTCCCTCCTCTATTTACTATGTGGTCTCTGGGCTTCTTTTGGTATGAAATGGGAAGAAGGAATAGAGGTAAAGGATATAAAGGTATAGCTTGACTGAGAATTGTGCAATCTGGCACCAATACAGTTCTCTTGATGTTCCCTCCCTCCCCTACACATCTGTGTGTTCAAGGTGAGTAATGACTAAGTGTTGCTTGATATATTTTGGGTCATCTCTGAGGAAGTTATGCAAGAATGATCAAACATACCTTTTTTATGTGAAAAAGTATTAATATTCTTCTTTCTCAGATTTTTGGGACTTCAGCCAAAATGAAAGCAGTGGGGATTGTTCTTTTTAACATCAAGATGTATAGAGTAACTTATGTTGCTTTTCCTTTTATTAAATGTTCCTTTGAGGAGAGAAATTATGTCTTATCCAACATTATAGCTACTATAGCAAAGAGCACAATACCTTGTATATATTATGTTTTCAATAAATATTTGCCAAGGAACTATATAGTTAGCAGTAATTTTACCATTACTCTATTCTATCAAAACACAGAAACTTTTCTTTATTAGATTTTGTCTGCATCCTGGCAGGAAAGAGATGGTGTATTCAAAGGCTATAACTAAAGACAAGTAGGTAAATGGAGAAACTAATTATAGTAGTGGGACAGGGTTAAAGAAGCCGAAAAGGTAAAGCCCTTCAGATAAGCAATGGTGAGAAGCCATTGCCACTCTAAGTCTAAGAAAGTAAGGAGAGGGCGGGATGTTCCTGAAGCATGAAGAAAGCTGAAGATGTGGGAGAAAGGTGGCCAAATGGCATCCAAGGTCAAAAAGAAACATAGTCACTGTCAGCCCAGTGTCAAGGCAGGAAGAGAGCACAGGTACAGGTCCAGGGTGATAAATACATAATCTTTATCATCTCCCATCCTCCAGCCTCTTGTCGGTGCCTGCAATTGGTTGAATCCAACTGGAAGGCAGATGGCAAGGAGACCTGAGTGATGCTGCTCTGGAGGTCACCCAGTGAGAAAGAGAACAGGAAGGAAAAAATACAGATAATAGATCATGGAAGGAAGCAGGTGGCACAGAACAAAGGCACATTATTATAGATGGAAAACAAAAAATCAATCATATATAAGAATATTATATATGATATATGTTATATAAAAGAGATATGTATTATATGTATTATATTACAACATATATGTACTCCATAAAAAACAAGCATTTTAACTATATATTATTCTATGTACTTCAGGTTCATTACAATGTAAACACATTTTTGGTAAATAATATGAAATCTAAAACTATGTAGTTTTTTGTTTATTTATAAGCTTCCTTACTCCAAAAAGAGTTTAAACAATTCACATAGAATAGATTTGTACAATATAGAGAGATAAAATCAGATTATAATGAAGAAAAATAAAAGTATAAATACTGGAAGAATTAAAGCTAACTCAAAAATTTTAGGCATATTGTAGGCCATAAATCTGGTTCAAAACTTTCCTGCACTCAGTTCCAAAAATATTTTTTATATAATATTTATTGAGTTTCTATTATATTTTTTAGGTGTTAGGCATACTGCAGTAAGCACAAAAACAAGTTCACACAAAATTTATATTTTATTGGAAGGTACAGAAAGAAAAAAATATTTAAGATAATTTCAGATTGAAAGAAACGTTATGAAGAAAGTAACATAGGATAATGGGATAAAACGCCTGGGGCAACTTTAAATATTGCAATGAGAGGGGGAAAAAGCCTCTTTGAGGAATAGGTTTTATGCTGAAATTTCAATGATAAAATAATTGTGGCCAAGAAAAGAGGGAGAAGAAAATGAACTATGAAAAGATCTGGCCCAGCTAAATGTAACTAACAAGAATCACATTATTCCCAAAGGGAAATATCTTCAAGGTTACAAACAATATATACAGAATATTTAGACATAAGAAATTCCTGCTGGCACATAGACAGAACATCCCATTTTATTCATTGTTGTACGTGCTGCTTCTTTTTTGTAACTGTCCTAGATGCTTTAATCTTTATTCAACTTTAATTAATTTGAAAAACTTTATTTAACAATTACCATGCATCCAAATATATGCAGAATATCACTGTATTGTTTTGTTACTGCTGTCATAACAAAATGCCACACTCCAAGTGGCTTAATAACAGAAATTTATTTTCTCACTGTTCTGGAGACTGGAAGTCCAAGATCAGGGTACCAACTGGGCTGGTTTTGTGTGAGACCTCTCTTCCTGGCTTGCAGACAGCTGCTTTCTTGATGTATCCTCACATCAAGAGAGAGGAGAGGGGAGAGGGGAAGAAGGAGGGAAGAAGAGGCTGAAAGGGAAGAGGTAGATGTTTCCTAAACCAATCTCCAAATACAGTTCAAAGGGGATTAAGTCTTCAACATATAAATTTTGGAGGGATGTAATCCAGTCTAAAACAATCCAAAAAATTAATAAGTAAAGACTTAAAATTATTTTGAAATAATATATCAGGTGCCTGATTGTGTGACACAAGCCAAATATTCCAAAAAAAAAAAAAAAAGCTTAAAAAAAGCTCAAGTTGTTAAAAATACTTTTACAGAGAAAATTCAATATGACCTTAAAGTCTATGAATATATTATTCTGGTGATTCTGAATCTGAAGATTTGAATTTGTTAATTGAATCAAAATACCAAAATTGTTTTCTTTATTTGGCTCCTATTTTTTATTATGATGGAACAAATGTATTGGAAAGTTGCAAAGAAAGCAGACATAATCCATCTTCATAAATGTTCAACTCACTAATAAATGAATGTAAATTAAAAAAAGAAGTCCTGTGGCTTTACTATCAAAACATAGCCAAAATCCAATCTCTTGTCATCACTTGCACTGCTTCTGACAGGATCCAAGTCACCATCATTCATTACCTTTATTTCAATAGGTAACCAAATTGATTACTCTGCTCTGCCCTCACCCCGCTTCAGTCCAAGTGGTTTGTTGCAATGTTAGTCAGGCCATGCTATTCTTTTTTAGAAACTCTCCAATGATATGCCATTTCACTCAGAAAGTCAGTTTCTTTACCAGGACCTCCAAGTTTCTATACTACTTATCCCTCATTACCTGTTTGACCTCAATAGGAAAAGTGTCCTCACTCCATAGGCTGACACCTTAGCAGCATCTTTAACAGGACAGCAGTTTCTAGTGATGTAGTTTATGGAAGGACTAGTGGATTCTCTGGTTGTGTGTCCATTGTTATACCTCCTTCAATGTAAAACAATTCCCTTGGTCAAGGACATGTTATGAAAATCACAGGATGATAAATTAGATATTTTGTGAGTCTGTAAGTAATGCCACTGGTGGTGGTAGTTTAATGCTGGAAAGAAAAAACAAACTCATGGGTTAGCAATCTAGTTTTGCCTTGCAACAACATTTTGAGCTGACTTATTGATGACTAATAAATCAGGTCTGGGTTTCTTTTTTTCTCTGGCACCTGATCATAGGGAATACCCCATCAGGCCTCAGATGTGAGTTTAGGAAGAGGAAGATGTTCAACAGAGATAGATGACATGAGATCTAGGTCATGCAATTTATCTGTATCCAGTCTTAATGGACCCTGTTCCTATACCCCATCCAAAAGTATGATTTTGTAGGTTTGACAGTATCTAGCTTTTGATGAGGATTTATGGTTGCATAGCCATTTGATGCTTCACATTTATGTTATTATTGTCTGTTAGGGCTTAGTGACATCCAGGAGATGCTCTTTGAATAGATAATATTTCTCTGCTGGTGATGGCATGTTCTTGCCAGAGGATGGATTCAGGATTCCACTGGGTCTGCATTGGAATAGATCTGAGCCAAAACTCCACTTGTGATATGACCTTTGTAATTCTGATGTGCTAGTGAACCACAGTGGGATTTAGAGTCCCACGAGTCTAAATCCTTCCTCAAGGATAACCTGGTATCCCTCTCATCAGTCTGTGGATTGACTCTTGATGGGAATAGTGTTAGGGGCTGTGACTCACTTTGCTTTTGGAGATCAAGTAAGACTCTAGAAGAATGCCCATTTATAGCAGTCCCAGGGCCGCCATGATCATTTAATCATTGACAAAGATCTCTGCAGGTCACACCATTCTGATTATTACACTGGGCCTGCTGTGCATTACAGTAATTACCCACTCCTTGTCATTGGCGATTAACTAAGCCACTTGACCCCTGCTATTCTAGGATTCCATTTTTCTAGCTTAAATCAGAGAGCCCTTTTCAATGGTAGCATTTCCCACTATCATTCTTGACTTTCAGAGTTTATTAAGCATCCCTGTGCAACCTTCACCTAGGTATTTCTCAAGGCCTTGGTGTAGAGAGAATGCTCTAGATTCTTCAGAGGAAATAGAGGGATGGATCAGTGAGTTACACAATAAATTTTACTCCAGCCCCTCCCTTACCATTCAGATTTTTTTTTCTTAGGTTGTCAGCAAATGTTTTTATTAAAGGGCCAGGTAATAAATTTTTGGGTTTTGTGGGTAATATGGTCCCTGTCACAGCTATTCAACTCTGTTCTGTTATGAAAGTAGCCATAGACAATACATAAAATAAAGAGAATGGCTGTGTTTCAATAAAACTTTATTAAAAAAATAGTTTGCAGGCTAGATTTGGCATGAGGCATAGTTTGTTGACCTTATACTACAGTATAGCAAAGAAGCTCTTTAAATTTAATTTCATTTACTTTAGGGCACTGTTGGGTTCATGTTGTTGTCAACCATTCAAGCAAACTGATAGAGTCACATTATCATCCCCCCTTGAACTACAAATTTCTGGTAAGTGTAACTACATCAATAAATTCAATCAGATCAAATATTACATTTTTTTCAAACTAGTCTATTTTCCTCAGGACACACACACACACACACACACACACACACACACACACACACACACACATTTTCCAGGAATAATTGGCAAGAGTCTTGAAATTTTTTTTCATGTGTATGATACCTGCTTCTGGTCACACTTTGTACCTGTAATCTGCTGAGATATGAGACTAGAAATAACGAGACAAAATAGATGTGTGTCATAAATGATCAGCCAGCCGTTTTCTTCCAAGGCCATGATTTTATGTGAAGTCATTTCAGGATGTTTGGCTAGAAATTAAAGTCAGATAGTGGAATAAGTGCCAGGAAGGGAGGCTCAGAGGAATGTATAAGTTTAAGTTTTTCATTTTCAGTGAGAACTGTCCAAATTTCACAATTCCAATTTTTAGGATCTTGATTTTTTTCTCCAATCAATTCATTTACTTTATCAAAAAAAATGGCAAGATTACAAGTTCAATTTGTATAGTAATCCTCCTATGTCAGCATCAGATTTTTTATTATTTATTTATTTTATTTTTTTATTTTTTTAGGCGAGGCAACCTGTGGTTGACCTCACAGATTGCAAGGACCTTGTCAGTTTATAATCCCTTATTTTTTATTTTTTATTTTATTTTTTTTATTTTTGTTTTTATGCCTATAGCACCTGGTTTTCCTAGGTGGTCTCCCATCCAAGTACAAACCAGGCCCGACCCTGCTTAGCTTCTGAGGTCGGAAGGGGTCAGGCTTGTTCGGGGTGGCATGACTGTAAACAGCATCAGATTTTAGGTTCCTTTTTGTTGTTGTTGTTGTTATTTATTTATTTATTTTTTAGTAATTTTGATCTTCTTATATCTCTAAGAAATAAGATCATCTTTTTATCCATTTATAGATGATTTCTAATGTCTTATCTGGATCTTGAGTAATTTCATTGTTTACTTTTCCTACAGGTGTCTAGCATAATTAAAAGTATCCAGTTCGTCCTTAGCCTTAATACTCCACTTCCCTGTAGGGCATTACTACTGCAGCTACTTGTCTCCCAAACTCCTGACCTCTATAGATTCTTGACTCTGGTGACAATGTTTGATTTAAGTAACTTTATGGTTATGGGATGGCATGGAGCACTGGTGTCTCATTTTCCATTGTCAGTGGGGCCTTAAAATCTAATCAAATCAGTTAAATCAAATCTATCTTCAGGCTCCTGTCTACAAAGTTTCCCTTCCCCAGGACCACTTTCAGTACCAAAAATTCAATCTTTACGAGTTAAGTCGAAAACAATTATTTTAAATATTACAGGAATAAAATGATTTAATGGAAGAATTAGTGGGTGACTTTGGAAGTTCTCTGTGAGCTTGATGCAATTCTCAATCTCTGGAAATGCTTTGTCTATAGCTGCGAAGCAAAAACTAGGGAGAAGCCTGAGAAGCTGATTAGTACTTTGCAGCTGCCCTTATTACATCTGGCCACTAAAACTTCCCCCAAAGTAACGCATCATCACTTTTTTTTATCCAAACCTTGATGGATTCTCACATAGGGAAATTTAAACTCCAAGTGTGACTTCTCTGCAAAGAAGAGACATCCTTAAAAGTGGGTGGTAGCAGTACAAAGTCGGCCACTGACAATCCAGCACATGCTTGGAGGTTAACAAACAATAAATAATGTATTGACTATGTGCCCAGTGCTTCTCTAAGTGTTTTACATTTATTAACTCATTTAATTTTCATGACACTACAACAGATAAAGACCTGAACTCATTCAGCTGCAAACCTGACCTGACGTGATACAAGGCTACTTGTAATCTTTATTTATCATACTTGAAATAAATATTAATATATTTCACTGAAGAAATATTCATGTATTTTGGGTTGCTCCATCTGGAATGTTACCAAAACATTTCTGCATTCCATGATGCATCTGGTCTCTTTTGGATATGGGAGCATGCTCTATGCTTTTTGTTGGGGATTTGTACTTTTGTGTCCCTCTCCGTGCTCTGACCACTCACCCTACTCCCATCTGACTCTTTCCTAAGAATGAAAGAGCTGTGAATCTGATCAGTCAGAGCTTAGGACATTCATGGAGATACTTTTTTTTTTTTTTTTGAGCACCTACGGCACCTGGTATTCCTAGGCGGTCTCCCATCCAAGTAATAATCAGGCCCGACCCTGCTTAGCTTCCGAGATCAGACAAGATCGGCACATTCGGGGTGGCATGGTTGTAGAGACACATTTTAATGGTAAGGAGGATTATTGTTTCTTTTGAACTAGGCATCACTTTGATAGAAATAAAGGTATAATATAAGGTTTAAAAAAAAATGTTGTCTTGACCAAGTTTTAGAGCCCTAGAGACAGGTTTATGAGCGTCTGACTAAATCCACACTCAACCAATTCCTTTATTGGCTTTCACAGTCTGGGACCACTATGCACTTGCCCTAATCACACTAGGGCCAGGTAGGGACAGATTCTATGCCCTGGAGCCTGCGAAATTTTTCACTTTAGCCACTCCATAGGAAACACATGAGAACCCCACCCCACTGGCCATACAAAGCTGCCCCTAGAGCTCCAGATTACTCTTCCCCTGGTCCTGAGTGCAGTCCTTCATGTAGCGATGCTTGGAAGCCTTCTCCTGTTTGGAGCAATACCGTAATAAAGGTTCTGCCTTTCATCTATCCCAGGCTCCTTCTGCTGTGTCCTACAGTCAAAAGAGTCTTTAAATCTTATAAAACACAGGGGTAGAACTGCCATCCTTGCTTCCTACCATAGGCAGTCAAAGATATACTGCTTTTGAGATCTGGTCTCTCTTCCCTTCCCTTCTCTTTCTCTCCCCACACTTCTCTTCCAAAACATAAAACTAACCATATAGTTCCAGAATTCATATCCAGAGGAGGGTATGTGAGAGAGAGAGGTGAAATGGAAAGGATCTTTAGGCCAGTGCTACTCAGTGCTAACTGCATATGAAAGTCACCTGGTGTACTTTTAAGAGGGCAACAAATCTGAAACCCTAATCTAGAGCAATTAAATTAGATTATGTGAGGGTGATACCAGGGCTACAGAATTTTTTAGAAGTTCCACCAAGTGCTTCTAATGTGCAGGCAGTCTTAAGAACTGTGGATTTAGGTCTTGATTCTAAAGCCCTTTGATATAGTAAATATTTCCTTAGTTCAAAACCCCAAAGGAAAGAGAGGTCATTGACAGGGCAGAGTTCACTCATGTCTTATTTTCTGGCTTTGTCATGATACCATCAAAACCTCACTAGGATACTCAGTACCTTCCAAATGTAATAATTATATTGATATAAATTTAGTGGTAGATAATTGCCTCATTGCTTTTCTTGAGTCTTTAATACATTCATTTAAAATATATAATACACAAAAGCATGGAGCACTATTTCAACAATGTGTTATTTTTTCTTCTTCTTTAAGAAATAAAGAGAAACAGAGTAAACAAAAAAAATCTAGATTTTTAAAAAATGTACTGATAGACCCTTTCCAAATTCTTGCTTTTTATTACTCTTGCTTTTTTAAATGTCATTATTTCTAGTAGATATTAACTGTATCATTCTTAGTTACTTGAATCGAGAATTCACTTCACCTTTCTCCCCACCAATATACTATTATTTATGTCTTCAACAGGAGCTTCTTACAGTCATATAACTTTTAGTCAGTTATTTGCTTGGCAATTTTTATAGATATGTAATTGTCTTCTGTGGTCTTTATTGTTGTTAAGTATGATATTGTCTCATGTGAAGGTAGTTGTGGTGGGCTGCACTAAAGGCTTTTCCTATACCCATTATTTGCCATGTGACTTATCACATTTTTCTGCCATGGACAATAGAATGAAACAGCAGTGAGGGTTTATCAGTTCTAAAACTAGGCCTTAAGAGGACTTGACTATTTCTATTTGTCTTCTTGTGCTATCTGTCATTGTCACGAGAGTAGCTTCCCCAGTTAGCAACTGCTCTGTCAATATAGGTCCAAGAATAAACATACTTATGAAATAACTCTAATTACAAACCCTTATAAGTAACCAAGCCCAACTTGAAGTAGAGGTACCCAGCTAAGCCAAGCCTAGATCACTAAAATTTCTAACCACTCACAAACGTATTACCTAAATAAATGTTTATAATAGTGTGCCTCTGAGATTTTTATATTTCTTTGTTATGCAGCCTTACTGTGGCAGTAGCTAGCTGATACAATGGTAAATACACAGAAATTATATAATAGCCCCAACTATTTGCATTATTTCTATTATACATAAAATTATTTTAAATTTGTTAATACAAATATTGTAGAACACTATCTGGCAAATAATGTTTTCTAAATTTAATGATTTTCTTGAGGTCAATTTTTCAGAGTGAAAATTTATGCTGCAGTTGCTTATAATAATTTTATCTTTGGATTAAATTACACTAATATCCATTAGGTATTGAATAATTTTAAATTAAAAGTGTATTCTTATGTTAAAAGTTTTTTTGAAAGTCAAAAGTTTTTATATTACTGAAATTTTGTAATATGTTGTTTCATATGACTATTGAATTGTGTTGATAGAGTTTTTATTGTTTTCCTGTTTCAACCAATACAAGATAATGACAACTTTTACTTTAGGACTCAATAGTACCATGCCCATCATTTAAAAAATATATTTTTTTGGTCTTCTGATTCATTTAATGAATAGAAGAGTGATCATCTAATACAATTAAGACATCTTGGATAAAATGCAGTTGGTTGTGAGTAGTTTGATTTTACAAGGAAGTTGTTTTCTCAACATTGTACTAGAATCCAAGAGTGTGAAATTGTTATTTTTACAGTGTATAAACAAGTCTTATAACTTGAAATTCAAGTAAATTAATTTTAGTTCTTAAACTACTACTGAGAAGAACTTCATTTTCTGACCCAGTGCTTCTCACAGCAACAATATGGGAATACCACTGTTGTCTCCATTTTATAGATGAGAGAACTGAGGTACAAAAAGAATAAATAAACTGAGGTAACTATATGGCTGCAATTAGTGGCAGAGCAGTATTCAAACCCATGAATCCAGAATCCATGCTCGTACCAACTACATTATTCAGTTCCCTTGACCAGCTCACAGTGGGCACAAGAAACCAAGAGCAATTGCCAGTTGGATTTGTCTAAATATTATTTTTCAATAGCATTTAAATCTCTTCTTTTGATTTATAACTAAGGAAAAGTTTCAGTCTCCACCGAGAACAGAGGTAGCCAGAATCTGAAATAAAATAAATTAAAATAAAATAAATCCAGGACATTTTCAAGAAAATAAATTAGCAACTTTTTAATTTCTTCTTTCTAGGAAGTAGTGAAACCCTTAGAGACGAGTGTGATTAACCAACCCATTTCCTCTTTGCCCTGAGCATACTCGCCAATGGTGCTTGTGACTGCAGCATTTACCCAAAGATAACTGACATATTACAGTCTTAACCTTATCCCCAAAGTTTGCCCTGAAATATCTGACTTTTATTACTATTTTCACATTGCTCTTGTATATCAATAGTATTTAGAAACAAATGACACATTCTATTTATAGCATTCTGTTTTTAATAGTGGTATTTTCATTTATAAAATATAGTAATTTTTAATTGCTGAAAATGTCAAATCCTAGAAAATGTAGCATTGTTATGCATGATGTTAAATTAACACTGGCAGTGAGCTGCCCTTTTTTTTTCTAAATGGGAAAGAAATCATGTCTTCTTTTGGGGTGCAGGTTTGTTTTAGCATTGTTCTCTGGGCTTTCTTTTTGTTCTCCATGTCATTTGGTACAGCAATAATCGTTTTTTACTTATAGGAGTCAGAATTTTAATTGCGGAGAACTCTTAGTCCCTTTATCTGCAAATGCTCACAATTCAATTTTAGTTCTGCATTTATGTGTATATGTATATATACACATCTGTATATATATATATATATATATATATATATATATATATATATATACATATATATATAGTTGGAGAGGTTGTGAGAAAAAGGAAGCCCACAATATCTCCAACTATTCATACACTACTAGTGGGAATGCAAATTGGTACAGCCACTATGGAAAACTGTATGGAGGTTTCTCAAAAACTAAGAATTACCATATGATCCATCAATTATTATTCTGGGTATCTACCCCAAAAGTTTGAAAACATTTTATTCATAAAAATATATGCACCCCAGTGTTTATTGTAGCACTATTCACTTTAGCCAACATGGGGAAATAACCAAAATGCCCTTTGATAGATGATTGGATAAAGGAGATGTGATACATATATACAGTGGAATATTACTCAGCCATAAGAAAGATGAATACTGCCATTTGAAACAACATGGATGAATGTTGAGATAATCATGCTAGGTGAAATGAGTCAGACAGAAAAATTTAAGAACTATATGATTTCATTTATATGTATGATATAAAATTGAAAGCAACAAAGGAACAAGACAAATAAATAAAACTCATAGACACAGACAACTGTTTAGTGGTTATTAGAGGGAAAAGGAAGAAGGGAGGAGGTAGATGAAAGGGTCAAATAAATGGTGACAAAAGGAGATTTGACTCTGGGTCGTGAACATACAATGCAATTTACAGGTGGTGTATTATAGAATTGTACACTTGAAATATATATAATTTTATTAACCAATGCCATCCCAATAAATTTAATAAAAATGCATTTAATTATATCTAAATTTAAGTCACAGACTTTCATTTCACGTATACTCTGCATAATTCCCAACCTCTTTTTTTTCCCCTGGAAATTAGCCCTCTTCTTTGTGTGGTGCTGTGGTGTTCTCCACATCTCTAAGGTCTCTCATAATTTGCTCGCTGCAGTCATGATGTTATTTATCTTAATTCTGGATCTTTGGGTAATCAAATATTTCCATGTTAAAATTGTAACTAAAAGTGTTCCCCCAGAGGGTAGAGAATTTTGGACCAAATGATAATTTCTGGGCATCTTAATTTATTGTCCATCTTCTTACAGCCTTCTGGAACCTTGAAGTTAGCCATTTGCTTGCTGTATTGCAGCCTCCATGTTTAAAATGACTTAAGCAAACAATGAAACAACCATCTTTCAAAAAATGTATGTAGATACTATTAAGATTGTCCATCTTTCAAGGCCTATTTTACTATCATTCCTGAAAATAAGCTTGTGAAACTAAGACTTAAGAGGAATGAAAATCAACCAAACTGATAATCAAATGAAAATGAGGCAATTTCTTTTCTAACACTGCCTTCATGTTACAATGGCAATGTTGAGTAGTTGCTACAGAGATCATACAGCTTGAAATGCCTAAAATATTTACTATTTGGCCATTTCAGGAAAAAAAAATTATTGACCCCTGGCATATAGTATAGTGCCCATTTCATAGTAGATTTCCATAATAGGTAGCTTTTATTTTCTTCTTATATTGTACAGTCACATTTTTGGTTACACCGTCCTAATTATGATGTTGCATAGAGAATTCCCCCTGAGGTGTTATTAAAGAAAGCCTGCAAATTAAAATCCACAGGGGACATTAGAGATTATCTATGTTTTTCAATTGATTCCTGTGACAGTAGATCAAACTCAGTAAACTGAAGAGAAGTTTCACATGAGTGACCCATGCAATAGGTAAAGAAAGCTTACATTATTGAGACTATATCTGAACTGCACATTAAAGTTACACAAAGAAGTACTTTTCAAGTTCTCACTTGTATATGTGATACAGTACTCAGACTATATAAAACTGTAATAAGTATAGTCAATAAAAAATCAGTAGAAGAAAAATTGCTTAATCTATTCACATTTATAAAGCAAAAGTGAACCATTTTTGAGAGAATTGGCAGGTTAATTAAGAAGTCTGTTAGTAATTATGCTAAGAACACTGACTCATTTTTAATTTAGCTTGATGTTACTTGACATATAGGTATAACTGACACTTGTGTGAGAAGTTTAAAATCAGCTATATGGGAAATTTGTTACATACTTTGCAGGTGATTTTGCCCAAAAGTTGAGTGTGATCTCATAAACAAAAGATGAACATATAAAGTCAAGGAAATTTACAAGGATGTATTTGGAAAGCATGGAAAGGTTGTCTAAGTACTCGAAGTTTATTTTCCTTAGTTATACAATAGGAATTAATAATCATTTATGAGGCGTAAAGGAGTAAAAAGATGTATGGTGCTTAGCTTAGTCCTTAGAACATAGTAATCACTCAAAAGTTGTTTTTTCTTCTCCATTTCTTCAGGACACAAATTAGAGCCAGTTGATTCTCATTTAAAACATATTTGTCTGATTGATTTGTATCATACATTGTGTTCCAAATATGAAAGACTCAGTCTTTGTATTTTTCAGAATATAAGATGAAAATCAAACATTGATGTATAGGACAATGGATTGATGTTATGCAAAACAGAAAACTCATCAAGGTTTTTGCATATTTGTATGTCATAACATTTTTTTTTCAATGAAGAAAGTAGCATTATGAAAGATGTGACCTTAGTAAAATGTTTGTGTAAATTTTGTTTTATTTTTAGAAGGAATAAAATAAAGACTGAATATTTTGCATTCATGTTGTCCTTACCTTTGGAAAAACATCATTGTGTATAATACATAAAGGAAGTTACAAGGAAATTATTTGAATAGCCTCTATTTACTTCTGTTATAATTAATATAATTAATGTTTTCTACATAGAAGTTTAGTGGCCATAGACAAAACTCATTTATTATTAGCACACACATACAAGATAGAGACTATAAAATAGCTGAAATATTTTTTTAAGTCTCAGGACATGAATACCACTTAAAAATGATGACAGATAAATGATAAGGTCTTAATATCAGCCCAGTGGATGATTTCAGATCATTCAAAATATTGCATGCTGAATCAAGTGGTTGTAAAGGTACTCTTAGTGTGAAAAAAATCTTTACTGTATAGACAAGTTAGAAATCAATACTATGAACATCTAAAACTTAAGATAAAAAAATTTTTGAAGGGTTTTCAATTCACATTTACCAGAAAATACTAAGGTTAACCAACAGTCCCACAGAACTATTAAAAATACATTCAAATCTTGCTATATACAGCACATCTTGATCAAAGGACTCCTAGGTTCAGTCTAGATAAACAACTGACCAGATGAAGAACAGCTGAAAAAAATATTTTTTCGTTTTAGCAACTGAAGAGTCAGTGTGTAATTAAGACAATGAGATTAAACCTCTCATTGAGTTTGGCAATTATATTTTAGAATACTTGGAAAACCTCTAGGTCACTTAAAAATCTGATATTCTGAGTGTCATAAATCTAGACTATACTTTAGAAAATTAATTGAAACATGTCTAAATTTGTAAAATTCAAAAACCTAACAACCAGAACTTTTCAGCTAGAAGATCACATTTCAGAATTTCTCAGTTCTGAGCACAATGACTATCAAATGAATGAAATAGAAAGAAAGGCAGCAGACACCATATTAAAAAACTTCAGTGCTGCAAATAAAAAAAAATCAAACATTTAATGCTACTTAGTATTCAAAGCCGTATACATGCTAAAAAGGTTTCTGAATTCATCTGATCATGCATTGAACTTCTGCACTCCAATCTCTTAATATTTTATTTTTCTCTTACAAACATTGCATACAATGTTGCAATGAAAGATGCTTTACTATTTCCGTTATATGAAACTAGCCTTAAGACGAAACTCATTGAAGAACAATGCTCTGGAATTTTCATTCTAATAAGCTTGAAAAATTGGCACAACAATAAATCAATTTTGTATTTCTCCTTCTCTAAAGAAAATAAATTCCGCTTCCCAGAGAGAGGTATAGAAATGCTGTTCATCATAATTAGGACTATGTAACTAGGAATGTGTGGCATAAACATATTTAGTGCAAAATGTAAATATTGCAACAAAGTGGGTTGGGCACCTGGGTCTCATCTGGATTTTTCTAGAACCAGTTCCAGTACACAGGTAAACACAGGTGTAGGTCTTTCAAACTTGCAGTGCGCTATTCTAAAATTATATTCTAAATCATCTTGTTAATGGACACTTTAATTAACAGCTGCACGAGCCTTGAAAATTAACTAGAATGTAATAAATTTTGGCAGCAAATGAGGAAGTTTATGTATACACACACATGCATGTATATATGTAAAATAAAAATATATACCTGGAAAAAAAACCTTTTTGGAAAATTATGGCAATAGAGATATAGAAGTAGATGAAACTAAATGGAATGGAGGTATGTTAGGGTATCTGTGGAAGAGAAATCACTCCTAGATAATGAAAAAAAAAAAAGGTGAAAAATAGAAAAGCAAAGTGGCCCCTTTTTACTCAGAAAAGATGCCTGTCTAAAATTAAGACACTTTTTTACAGCTAAGAAGAGAAAGAGCACTTTTATGTTATCAGGGACCTGCTTTTTTCATGGCCTTCTTCCCAAAGTTCTATGCAATATAAGGAGAATTGAGCTGTGAGTCACAGCCTTTCAGGGGAGGCTGAGCTCAAGGTTCTTAGCACACACATACTCTCCACAATTAGCTTTCCAAGGAACCTATTGCATATAAGAATGTTTAAAAGTTTGAAAAGCCACCGTGAGGTAAGACTGGTGTTTTTCCAACTGAGACTTTCAACCGACTTCATGATTTTACCATTCAGGACATGATCT
Source organism: Macroglossus sobrinus (assembly GCA_004027375.1). Taxonomy (NCBI): domain Eukaryota; kingdom Metazoa; phylum Chordata; class Mammalia; order Chiroptera; family Pteropodidae; genus Macroglossus; species Macroglossus sobrinus. The sequence continues at coordinate 765,912 of PVKZ01000060.1, read as the reverse complement.
AGAAAAATCAAAGGTAGGCTAACATTTTAATAATGATTACTACAGATAAGGATGATACACATATGGGGTTGATCGATGTTGAAATTTCACAGGAAACACTGGGAGATGGAAATGGAACTTAGTACAACTTTTTGTATGGCAGATGGCATTTAAGTAAAAGCTACACTTTATGCAAACAATGAGAGGGTCTTGGAGAAAAGAGGTTAAGGAGAGATGAAGTTAAAAATTCTAAAAGTATGTTCAAAGTGAATCAGTACAATTTAACGACTCTATTGCCTCTTGGGGAAGACTCCTGTTATGCCTTTATGCTAAGTAACAAAAATTGACATATTTAATGGGCTGGTGCTTTCTGTGACTACTGATAAGAAGCAGGGTGTAAGGAGACCACTGCCCTAAGAATTTTCATATTTAAAACTCCAATCTTAAGACATTTCACCCTATGAGTTTTATAATTAATTGAAATTTAAACATCTATTTTCAGTGTACAATAGACTCCCCTTATTCTTGGGGAATATGTTCCAAGATCCCCAGTGGATGCCTGAAACTGAACCCTTTCGATACCATGCTTTTTTCTATACATACACAGCTATGATAAAGTTTAATTTATAAATTAGGCACAGTAAAATATTAACAGCAACTAATAAAATAGGACAATTATAACAATATACTGTATAAAAGTTATGTGACTGGAGTCACTAGTTTCAGGGGATCTGTTGCAGAATTTCATAGGGGCTTGATGCTTTCTGGTTCAACATGTCATCATCAATTGAAACACATTTCCTCTCTTTCACCCACAGATTTAATGAATTTTTCATCTTAACTAAGCACCTGTCACACACTGTCCATAGCTCATGCAGTCTGAGGGACGGCAGCAAAACTAGGACAATTTTTTTCCTTCTTCACAATTTGACAGGTAGAAAATTCATTCTTACTGTAGATTTTAGCAAACTCAGCATACTTTTTCATTTCCTTATGAAGTCAAGAATTTTTACCTTTTCACTTAAAGGAATCACTTTATGATGTCTCTTTTCCATATCCGAATTAGCCACATTGCTACTTTTGTGTTTTGGGTCCATTATTAAGCAAAATAAGTTACTTGAACACAAGCACTCTGATACCAAGTCAGTCACTAGTGATAATCAAGATGATTACTAAGTAATTAATGGGCAGTAGTGTACCCAGCATGGATACACTGGACAAAGGGATGATTCACAGCTTGGCTAGACAGAATGGGATGGCACCAGATTTTATCATGATACTTCAAACAGTGCCGATTTAAAACTTATGAGTTGTTTATTTCTGGAATTTTCCATTTAATATTTTTGACCATGGTTGACTGTGGGTAACTGAAATCACAGAAAGTGAAACCATGGATAAGGGGGCATGACTGTAAACTGATGAACAAGCCCTTTGTTCATCTTTGAAATTCTCTTCAGTTATATCTGACAGAATTTAGGATGTCTCAGATATACTCAGGAATAATGTTCTAATGTTCTGAGGGACCCTCCTGATATATCTGCTACTTACCAGCCTACTTGAGAATGACCCTAGTCATTTTCTACTTTTCCCTAGGACAAGAAATGGGGCTTTCAATGCCATTAACAGGTATGGGGCCAAGTAACAAAAATTCCTACATCATCACTGAACTGAAGTTATGCTGTCTTCACCCAGAACTTTGTGGGGAGAACTTCATTCCCTGTGTGCCAGAGAAGTACTGCTTGTGAACCCAAGACTAATAAATATCCATTAAAAAATAGCTCATTTGGCTTTAGCCAGCAGCCTCTTTCTCATGGGGTCCGGCAATTGTCCTAGGAGAAGACCAACAGGTGGACATCTTATGGCCTCCTCCAGGTATTGATCACACATCAACCATGCAGTCCCATGCAAGTCTACTGGAAAAGAAAATTAATGGGTCTACCATCCTAGAACTTTATCAGATATAGCCAGCTATGTTTGAATTCTCCTAATTCATTGGGATCCTGACTTCCTGTATTTTACTAAAGTAAATTGATGATCAGTGGCATAGCATTTGTGGATTTTCACTCATACTTCAGGAGTGAGTATGTCTACCCACTCCCTGTTTCCCTTCCAAAAGCTAAGTACAATATCCTACACTCACACACCTTGCCACTTCTCACCTTACTGTGAACATAGCTTGTTTTCTGCTGAAACAACATGGTAGCAGTATTTGACTTGACAAAGTGGGCAGAAGCTCATAAAATATTTTAAAATAAGAAGTAGTTATTTGCATTCTAGCCATTCCTTCATCCATAAGGAGTTCCTATGATTTTCGTAAAGTTACTCAATTTCCCCCTGATTTAATTCCACAACTTGTGATAGGAATTATTCTATTGTGATGTCATAGGAAATTGTGATAGGAATTATTCTATTTTGATGTCATAGGGAATCGTGAGTGATATGCCAAAAAACCTTTTAAAAGATGTATATGCATATCAAGTCTGTGACAATACTTTAAATAATTTAAATAAATTTTAAATTTAATAATTCAAATGTCTACCTTTCAAATTGAAATAATCTCCAACCATCAAATTATTTTATCTTTAAAAGAATGATTATTTTTTTGAAAATCAGATTTTATTTTGCTTTACCTAAGTATGTCAAAGTTTGTTTGTGAACAGATAAGTCTTATGAGCCCCATAGACTATAATCAAAAAAACAAAACATTTGCAGTAGGCTGGTACTGAAACCTGCTGTTCTCTTTCCCAGTTTTTCCTATTTAGTTCAAATGTTCAACTGTTTAGCAGGCTCAGATAACTTAATCAATGAAGCTCTTATTTTTGGCATTCTCACATTCCAAATTAAAATTACATTATATTTTTTTGGGAAAACCCCCCACCAGTACCATCTGTGAATTGAATGGTGTCATTACATCAAAGTACTGCAATTAGAACAATAGGGTAAAATTAATGCCAATGTTAAGTACAGATGTGCCAAATATGATGGGTAGTTGATACACAATTCAAATTGACAACCACGTGCAATGTGGAAAGTATCCAGGCATAACCCCAGATCCAGTTGGCCAATGGATGTCATGATTGCCTCACAGAGAACATATTTAAAAGAGATTTATTTGGCAGTAATAAAAGTTAGTTTCAAAAGACCATAGTCTCTCCTAGGTTACTCATGCAAAGCTTTTATTATCTCAGGGTACAAATGGGCCCAAAAAAGATAATCCAAAGAGGACATAACATTCCATAGCCAAAGAACAAAATTCTGATTTATTTTTCTCTTCAGGAATACAACATTTGGTATTTGCATTACATGGTAGATCGTATGGCATTATTGGTCTAATGGTGATGTTTTTTTCATTTTTGTAGCTACAAAAAGCTATTAGCTTTAACATGCAATGGAGATTTTTTAGTATAAGTTAATATGATATCTTTTATTATTTAGTTTCACCATCTGTAAAATCAAAGTTTCAGAATAGATGATCACGGGCTAGAGTTCCTTGCAGTTTAGGATCTTCTAATGTTTGATATTAATGTTAATGCTGAAAAGATGGTTTTACTCAGACAATCAAAAGCTGTTTAATCTTTGTCATTTCATGTTGATGTGTTTGATAAAATGTGGTATTAAAAAAAGATATAAGTGGTTCAAGGTGTAAGAGTACTAATGAATCAGTGGCAGCTATTTCTACCAGCCCTTAATAACAAATGATAAATAGCATTTTGATATTAAAATAATTTTGCTACTAAACCCAGAAATTTTTTAGCAATGAATTTAAAACAAACATTTTGTGTGTATGTGAATAGGCATAATTAACCTACAAGCCTCATAGAAGCAGCTTTTATTTAATCAAATAAGTTTCAAAAATGAGACAATATTTATAAAGCAAGGATAGCAGTTGCTAGGTTGACAATTATATGGAGATATCAACTGATGTGTTTCTGTTCATGAAAGCTATCTTGAACAGGGGTCATAATGATATTTTTCTACAGAACAAAAAATTACAGCCAAGAATAATAGCAAATTCATGTTCTTTTCTGAAATACTATGTTTTCACATTTTTTCTTTTATTATTGCCTTTATCATTCTTAAGCAAAGTTTTGAATGGAAAAAATAGGATGCTAAGTGGCATAAAGTCTCATATTTTTTCATCGCCCATTGTTACTAATCCCAAAATGTACTAAAAATCACTTTACAAATAGTAGTAGTATATATCATAGCCTATATCTCTTCATATTTCCTCTAGTCAAATACTCTTCCCTAAATGAAAAAAATGCTAAATTTATAATTTCTTAGCATAATATATACTTATTAACATAGTATCTATAAGGTGCTGCAGATGAAATACTGTTGACTAAAACTGCTCTCAATATGATTATCACCTTATAAGAGGTCCCAAATAACTTCAGGCAGAGCAACAATAAAACAAATGGCATACAAGAGATTTAAAAAGTTTTAATGAGGGAGACGTCACTTCATATTAAAAGGTCAGAAACCTACTTAGTAGAGGGGACATTTTTGGATGAGTAGATTGAGAACTCCAGGTGAGATCAACAGAATAAACAAACTTAGAAAATAAAGTTAAGCATCAAGAATCATTTGTTTAACAAGGTGAGAAATGAGGGTAGCTTGGACTAGAATGGTGAAGGTGAGAGCTTGACCCATGAAATACTTTGTGGAGGTTAAAAATTGACTGATTATTAAGATGTGACTGACAAAAGACTTGAGGTTAATTACAATTGAAATTAATTTAATGTGGGTGAAACACAGGGAACAAATATGATAGAAAGTAAAGATCAGAAATATTTATTTTAGCTTTGTAAGTCCAACTTGAATACCTTGATGAACCTATTTAGGTTAAAGAAACAAACAAAAGAGATTTATAGCGCAGATTACTGGGAAGAACTCTGTAGAAATGACCTTAAGGACAACTTAGAACCATGAATACAAGCAATGTCAGGAATATATTATTTTCCATCTCCTCTTTGTTTGACTCTTTATGAGTTTCATTCTCCAGAGCAGCTTATTAGTATAGTAAGAAGTTTACAGCCTTGCTTACAGCCTTTCAATACTGCCATCAAGGAGGAAGGAAGTACCTTTCCTCAGGTTCTACTTGAAAAATTCAGGAAAGAACATTAAATGTTCATATGGTGTCCTGTTTATCATTGATTACTTACTGTTGGGTAAGGTTCTGTTTATCATCGATTACTTACTGTTGGGGAACCCAATGGATTCAACTTTGGTTCTCTTATTCTTTTAAAATTATTTTTACTCTCTTGATGATCTAATAAAATCTGACAGCTTAAATTCCACTGCTGACAACACTAAAATTTATGTTTTCAGCTATTATCTCTTCCCTAATCCTAGACCCATGTTTCACACTGTCTACTCAACATCTCTGTGTAGATGTCCAAGATATCTTAAATTAACATATATTTAAACTCCATAATCTTCCATCCTCAAACCTACTTACTCATTAATCCATAACCCATAACCCATAATCCATAACCCATTGTTACAGAATCAACTGTGTCCCCTGCTTTCCAATTCATATGTGGAATTCCTAACCTCCAGTACCTCAGAATGTGACTACATTTGGAGACAGGGTCTTTAAAGATGTAATTAAGTTACTTTATTGAGGTCAGATGGGTGGACCTGAATCTAATCTCTAACTGGTGTCCTTATAGGAGTTATTGGGACGCATAGGCACCAGAAATGCATGTACAAAGAGGAAAGACAATGTGAAGACATAGAAATAATTATTGCAGAAAGTTATATCTGCAAGCCAAGGAGAGATGTCTCAAAAGAAATCAAATTTACCTACATCTAGATCTCAGACTTATATACTTCTAGTACTGTGAGAAAATAAATTTCTGTTGTTTAAGCCACCTACTCTGTGGTATTTTATTATGGCAGCTCTAGCAAACTAATACACACCAGTCTTTTCTAAGTCAAGTCATAACAACATAACAGCTCCATTTTTTGCCCATGCCAAAAACTTTGGAGTTTCCTTAGAATCATTTTTTTTTGTCTTGCATTCTATGTTCTGCCCATCAAGAAATCCTGTTGTATCTAAATTCAGAGTAGAATCTATTCAACAGCTCTTATACTACACCTTGGTCCAGATCATCATCATTTCTTGCCCTGATAACTACAGTGGATTTTTAACTTGCTATTCTACCTATATCCTTGACCCCACACAGTATATTCTTCATATCTCAGCTGGAATGATGCTTTAAAAAGTAAGTGTAAAAAAATATCAATTCTTTGTTCAAAGCCATGCATTAGCTCCCCAGTTCACTCAGAGTAAAAGTCAAAAACCTTATATTTGCTTTTTAAGACCTTGAATAGCTCTGGCTACTACACATGACATTTCTGACCTAATTTCTTCTACTTTGTCTTTCATTCATTCTGCAACAACTATGTTGGCATTTTTGCTAATCCATGAGCACTCCAGGCATCCTCCAGCCATAGGGCTTTGCTAGCTGTTGAATCTACTAAAATGCTCTTCCTTCAAAATATTTTATATTCACTCATTTCTTTTATGTCTTTGCTCAAAAGCCACTTCAATGAGACCTCTCAGCTTATGTTATTTAGAATAAATGTTTCTTTTACCATCAGTACTACCAACACTTCTTATATAGCTATACTTTTTCTTCTAACATATTACATATTTTAAAACTTACTTTAATATTTTAAAATTTATTTTTTCTATTCCTCCTCTAGATTGCAAGCTCTATAAAGGTGGTGATTTTTTCATCTTTTTTTTTTTTCACTTATGTATTAATTGCCTTGAACGATGCCTGTTACACAGTAGTTGATCAGTAAATTTTTTTGAAGTAAATAAATGAATTGAACTTAAGACCTAACAAGATTTTAATAAAACACCCAATTTGAGAAATAATATATTATTAAAACATTGAAGACCCAATACTCACCTTTCTTTTTCACTTCTCCAGAGTTAAACACAAACAAACTTTTGTACTTATTATTCCTATGAATATCTTCATAGTTCTACTTCACAGGTAGGCATGACTAGACTAAAATACTTTCTTTAGTTTGTATGTATTTTAAATTGAAAAGTTTCTGTACTTGCTCTTTTGTTCAACATAATGTTTGTGAGGTTCATCTGTGCTAATAATGATGTTGTAGTTTATTCACCTCTAATTCTGTAGTTCCCTATTAAATGAGTTCTCAATTTTTTTAAAAGTTCCTATATATTTGGCTTATTTTCATATTTGTACATGTCTTCTGGCACAATGTGTGCAATACAAACATTTCTTAGGCTATATGATAAGGAGTGAGATTGGCTGGCCCAAGATAGTTTTTGAAATTCTGCCCTTTCTTTGAGAGGATTGCATTGAGATATCTGGCTTGTTCTGGCATCAAAGTTCAGTTTCCCTGCCTTGTAAGGGCCAAAGAACCTGGAATTTTGTTTGCTGATTTAAACAAATGACCCAATTTCTGTTTCCTGCCTTGTTTCTTGATCAGGATTCAGTTCTCTCTCCATTTTGGCCTGGGTGTATTTAAGTTTCTTTTAAGCTTAGCTGTGCATTATCAGTGTTGTTTGTTGAATCTTATCCAGAATTTCTACATGTTTTAAATAGATTGTATTTATTTTTTCAGAATACTTTGTCTGCCATATTGCAAGAAGCAGCAGGAAGCTTAAACTTTTATACTTAATTTTAAAACTATCACATATTGGTGTTTTTGGTGTTGTTATTTAGAGTAGGGTAAATGTTAGGTAATAACAACTGTGTTTTGAAATATTAACATAACAATAGCAGCTGGTATTAGGAAGCTATTGATAATGAAAGGTGCTTCTTTTATGTATCTAGTAGTGTACTGTATTAAAAGTTATCAGATCAACTGGGACAAAGGTGGATGTTTAAATAAATGGTGTGACCAATGGCCAGTCATTTGCATAAAGATAAAATTGGATTCATGCCTCACACCATATACAAAAATAAACTCTGAATGTGCAGGAGAACTAAATGTAAAAAAATAAAACCATATAAGTAGAAAAAACCAGTGAATTCCTTCAGGACCTGATGAGAAAAATGGCTTTCTAACTATGACTCAAAATCTAGTTGTTCTATAATAAAATATTGATAAATTTAAAATTTTAAAAATAATTCTTTTGAAATGGCAAAAATCACCACAGGCAAATTCAAAAAGCCAATGACAAACTGGGAGAAAATATTTGCAATGTATGTCAAAAATAAAATGCTAATATTCTTAATATATAAATAACTTTAAAAATTGAGAAAAAAACAGAAATTAACAGAAAATGATAAAAAAATAGCTTCTAAACAAATAGAGATTCTCAACTTTACTCACAATAAGAGAAATGCAAATCAAAATTAGTAAGATGCTATTTTTACCTATCACTTTGGCAAAAATTCAGAAGATCGACCACACACTCTGCTGTTGAAGTTGTGGATAAACAGGCACCCTCATATATTACTGGTAGAAATGGAAAAAGATACAATATCTATGAAATAGAACTTAGTAATATCTAATAATATCATTTGCATTTACTTTTGTCCTATAAACCCTAGGTGTTCACCCTGAGGATACATCTCCATTAATATGAAAAGTCATGCAAGGTATTCATTGCAGCAGTGTAACATCATATTACACATAATTGCAAAAGTTCATAAATAACCCTGTTTAGAGAAAATCTCACTTCTGTAGATTTTCTCCTTTACTGTCACGTTACTACGACTGTGCTCATAACATTTCTGACACCAAGTGTGTATGGGGTTTTCCCACACCAAGTAGTTCTGTATACCATTTGAGTGTCCTACAGTTTAACTCAGTCCCGAAGGTTAAGGGCTCAGTCCCACAAGACTGCTCTCACTCTACTTCAGATGCCAATTCCAAGTCCTGTGCTTCTGACTTACCAACTATAAATTGGTGGTTCTCATGACTCCTTCATTGGGTTCAATAAATTTGCTAGAATATCTCACAGAACTTGATATATGTGTATATATCTATGCAAATATATATATATATATAATTATATAGATAATTATATACACGATTATATATTATATATGTATTTATATATATATCACTATATGTATATCTATATATATAAAATCTTCATTCTGGCTATCAAAAGGTACTGACAGTGACATCCTAGTAGCAGTGAGCTCACTTAGTGCCCCAAAATTGGCTTCTGAATACCCTTCCTCACTAAAGGAACAAGGGCACCTTGAAAAACTGACTGATTACCAAAGCTAAGTAAAAGAGAGGACAAGTTGAGTTTGAAACACTTTGTTGCACCAAAAAAAAAAAAGAAAAGAAAAGAAAAGAAAAGAAAAGAAAAGAAAAGAAAAGAAAATGCTCAGAAATAAATTGAGAGGGAGCTCATTAAAAGGACATAGGAGACTGCTCAATGGGACTTTCACTGGACAAATATGGGTTAGTTTGAGTAGCAAAATGAATAGTCAGTAATGAATTATAACACATTGAATTTTTTTAAAATCAAATAAAGGAAGGAAAGGAGAAAAAGACAGATTTTCTTTATGATGGAATGACATTTAATACTTGTTGAAGGAATAATAGAATTAGGAAATAATTATTTACAACCATTAAATAATTGATTCTGGGAAGAATCACCAATGTCTTCTCAAATAATGGGAGAATGGTTTTAAGTAATGAGATTTTTAGATAGTCTTAAGTATTCATCAACTATCATGCATTAATCACAAAGAAAAATAAAGGTACATTTCAGTTGGAACATAGATGCTATCTTAAGCCAAGTTAATAAAGTGAGCATAAAAAATACAGAGACGATATGCCATGCTGTGACTCCTGGGTAATGTTTTGAGAAGGTAAATCACTCATGTAGAATTTCTTCCCAAAATACATAGCCTAAATCTAATCATGAACAAATAGACAAAGCCAAATTGTGTGGTACTTTATAAAGTATTACTATTTATGGCATTTTATAAATGTCATAAAGAAAAAGAGAGGAATTAATGTTTGTGGAAGAATTGTAGAATGTAGAATGTAGAAAATCAGACATATTTTAGGGCATGTGATTAATTTGGCCTCATACAGAATTTACTTCAAATGGACTCAGCTCTTCAGAAACTGTAATGAAGAATAATGCATGGTTAAAACACCAACAACAAGGAGCTGACATAGGAATTCTTCGTAATTTCTCTTCTCTTTTTATCTCTACCCTTTATTTTGGTATTTGCAAGCAATTACAGTGCAAATGTCACTCAAGTAAATAAATGGTTAAATAATAAAATTTTAGGCAGTACATGGTAAAGTTTGAATTAAATTCCCCATGTTACTTCGCTGGTTTTCTTATCTATAAAATTAGATAATAATAGTATCTATCCTGCAAGGGTTTTAAGAATTAAATGAATTAAAATGCTTAAGAAAAACACTAGTGGCATATCCTAAGCACAGCTATCATCAAAGAATAAAATAATTTATTATCCAAACCATGATACTTCTGAAAGTAAAAGAGGGCATGTGAATAATTATGCTGAGATAACAGATGTAAATAGGACTGTTCTAGGAAAACCAGGATGTATGGCATATGAGTCAAGGTTCTCCAGGGAAACAGAACCAGTAGGATATTAGGAGGTCAGAAGGCCCACAGTCTTCTGTCTGAGAGCTGGAGAAGTAGGAAAGTTGGTGTTGTGATTTAGTTCAAATCCAAAGGCCTGAGAGCGAGGGCAGCCAATGATGTTGGCTAGTCCTAGTCCTAGTCCAAAGGCCCAAGAATTAGAGGGGCCAATGGAGTAAGTCCCTGTTTAAGTCTAAAAGACTGAGAACCAGGAGCATCATGTCTGATGGCAAGAAAAAATGGAGGCTCCAATTTAAGCAAAGAGCAAATTTGCCCTCCTTCCTCTATTTTGTTCTATTTAGGCCCTTAATGCATTGGATGATGTCCAGCCACACTGATGAGGGGGATCTTCTTTACCTAGTCTACTGATTCAAAATGCTAATCTCTACAGGAAACAGCATCACAAACACACTTTTAAATAATGTTTTACCAGCTGGCCAGCATCCTTTAGCCCAGTGAACATATGAAATTAACCATCACATATGGCCTCCCTAGCTATTATTATTATGTCACTCAAATTAATTATGATGTCTATTTAATAAGAATTTATTATATATCTGGCACAGAATAAATGTTATAATTTTATTTACTCTTATTAAAATACATTCAGGAAAAACAAGTGACACAAATTTTGATTGACTTTTCAAGGTCACATATCCAGAAAAGGTTAAATTGGGATTGAAAAAGTCTGTTTCTGATTTCAAGATCCATCCTCTTAGCAAATATTTTATATACATTCCCCACTCACATGAATCCATAATCTCTCATCACAGTGATGCAGTAGATGAAGTAGATGAAGCCTTTCAGACTTCAGACCATTATTTATTTCTAATCTTAATACTTATTCTTGGTGCACAGAAACCTGTGGTGCTTCCATTAATCTATATCCATAGTAGCCCTACTATGTAACAGTGTCTGATTTAGCACAAAGTTATATGTTGTGGCTTAAAAAAACAGCTATTATAAGAAGGCAGTGTGGCAGAATGGTTCTATATCTAACAGCTTAGGTGAAAATCCCCAATCCATTAATTATTGTTCATCTGATCCTGGGGTTGACACCATCTCAGTACCAAAGTGCATATATTCAGATTGGAGGAAATAAAGGGAAGATGGCAGGCTTAGAAGGGTCAAGTTCAGGATATAAAGGTATCACCAATCAAACCACCATTATTTCTGAATATGTCTACTTACTAAAGCAACTTGCAAGCAATTCCAGAAACTATCCTTCACCTCCTCTTAGGTCTTTCATAACTGAAAGCCCTGTCCGCATCATTGCTTCATCTATCCCTCCTTCTTTTGACAATCTATTTTCAAAACCTATTTTAAAAAGTCCATTTTTACTTCCTCACCCTATTGGTTCCCACCAATTCTCTCATAGTATGCTATGCATGCTTCTATATGCGTATCACATCAAATACTGAAATAATGGGTGATTTAACTAATATCCTATAATGCAATACCCATTAGCGCAATACAAAATAATATTATGAGATTTTATTAGCTCATATTAGTAAACACAGATTGCATTAAAAGCTGTTCCTTTTTTATTTTTGAAATGCTTAGATATGATAGACTAATATAAAATACCCAATTATGCTGTTCTGAAACTGTAAAGTTGAGTTTCCTGCTGAGCAGGTTATGTTAAATCTTTTCTTTTTTTCTTTATTCTTATGAAGGATAAGGAAATGGTGGCTACAGGGTTTCTCTTTGTTCACCTTCCCTGCTGCATAAGAAACAGTTTAAGAGTACTTCCCAGCAACTGTTTCTGACCTCCTGTCTCTTGCTTTCCACGAGATACTAGTAACAACATCAAATGCCACTTAACATTAAAAATTAGATATTATCTAACGTTAGATTTTACATAGTACAAGGTAAAGTTAAGGGTTTTTTTGGGGGGCGGGGGCAGTGGCGGGGGAAGCAGATAGATATCTAGCTCTATGCTGACCGAAGAAGACCATTCGAAGCCTCCTGGTTAACCCTCTAAATAAAATCTCTCCCTCATCCTAGCTATAGAAAAACCCGTCAAAGGAAGCATTTAATATTTTCACCTTAAGTATTTCTCTTTTGAATTTTTACCACCCTCTTCAAGTATGTCATCTTTTTCATTTAACAAAGCCATTATCATAACAAGGTTAAGGCTATACAGAAAAAATATCTCACTTAAAATGACAATGCTCTATTTATATTTTCTTATGCTAATAATTTTGAGGATGAGAATAGAGTGAAACCAAAATGACCATTTCCAAAGTCTATTATTCAGTGTTTTTCTTCTATTAAGCAAGAAAAAAGATTGTTTATTATTAATAGAATCAAATTTTATAAATCTAACTAGAATATTATAATTTTTACTTTGTGAATAAAGGACTTTTAATGTCTGTAAATGGGGTATGGGATGTTTTAAATGTTTGTTTGCTTAAACAATCATAACTATCTCATTGATAATCATAGATTATAGACCATAAAAATATTTTAAAACAGTGGTAGGCTTCTTAACCAGCATAACTACACAGAATTATTTTTATCAGAAACATTAATTAATAAAGTATAAATGGTTTATCTACTGAAAACACACAAGCCATACACAGAATTCTTTAGTTAGCATCTCGTTACCATGTCCTCCTGCTATGATAACTGAAAACCCTTGAACTGTTGACTCATCTTTCTCCTTAGCAATATATTTCTCAGAAAAATTCTTATAGCTATTGCCCCTATTTATTTACCATCCAATTTATTCTCAGTCTACTGAAATGTAAATTTTACTCTAAACTTTAAAAAAAAATGTTCTCTTTAAGTTTATTTATGACCACCTAATGTGGGTAAATATTTTTGGAATTCTGATGGGGTTAAGAAGAAGAAGGAAGGAAGAAGCAGTGTTTTCCTTGCTAGACTTCCTAGGTTCTATGGCTTGGGGATTCCCTATCTAACCTCAGGAAATCTTAACTAGGGGAGGAAATGCTAGTTGGACACATCCAACCAGGTGAGAGAAATGGATGAAGAGTGGCAAAGAGACAGGAGCCATCGGAGCTACATTCTCAACACAGAAACTATCAGGGGGAAAAAAAAAAATTTATATAGTTTTCAGTAATCAGAGTTACCAATAAAGATATCAAAACTAATCACGTTGCTGAGTTCTGATATTTCTTCAAATTCTATTATTTTTTCAATATAGAGTTTTCCTTCTAAAAATTGAGTACTTGATCTCTCCCCACCATTATTATGTTTTTTAATGTTTAAATGTAATACTTTTCTTTGCCTTCATCTTCATTAGTCACCTCCATCTTTAAAGGCTATAGACTATCTTTCCTTTGAATCATTTTCTCTCCTTTACTCTGCTTTTTCTGGTATAGCAAATTTCTTTCTCCTCTTCCCCTTCTTTGCATTTATTTCTCTTCTTTGTATAGTAATTTTATAGTTTCTTCTGACCTTTTGGAAAAACATAACTTTCAGTCTGAGTACAACAATAAAACCAATTCTCATAAACTTTTGGATGCTACTTAAGTCATGTGATCTAATCTCTCTCTTGACTAGAGTGGTCATACATTTTACTTTTAACTTTTCATGTCCATACTATTTAAGCTATGCAGAATAAAGGCAAGAAAAGGGACAGACTATTAAACAATTTAGTTTTAAAGCTTCTTTATGTTCAAATTGAACAAAGTGTATTATATTTCAACAATAAACATGAGTATATATGAGCAGAACCCCAACATTTTCTAAAATAGGAGTTAGCAATGAAAAGTGGAACTACATATTTTAAAGAGAATAAAAACATGTATAAATACATAATTATTGATATACACATTATTAATTTAGTTATATGAAATGAAAGTCTTGATTTTTAAGATGACTTCCTTGATGGCAAACATTAGGTAGCTTTTGGTGTGATAACATATAGACTATTAGGCTTGACGAAGTATGAGTTTGATCCAATATGGTCTTGCATGTATTCTTATGAGCTTCAATTTCACATTTAAAGTAAATTGTAACTCTTTTTTTTCTGAAGTTCTATCTGTGAGTGAATAATTGGGGGAAGAATTTTTAGGTTTTATCACGTTTTACTTATCTACATATTTCACCATTATTTTAAATTATAAAAAAATTTTCGTGCATGTGTTTTGTTAGAAGGAGAAAAAAACCTAAGAGGATATGTGTTAACACTTGACTGAGGATTTACATGCTCCTTAAAAACATCTCAATTGAAATGTGATGATCTTACTGCTCAGTGATCATGCTCTCCCATGGAACCATATTTCAATAGCTAATAACTGGCTCCTCGTGGCACACTCATTTTACTGGTGGTGTAAATGACAAGCTTTCGTTTTGCTGCAGTTGATCACGCTGCTGCAAACTGTGTTTCATTTTAATGAGAACAATCCCATGTGAGTGGACTGCTTTTGATTGTACAGCCTATGGAATGGGATAGCAGCTAGCACCCAGGTACGCAATTTATTAAAACATGGTCATTCCTAATCCTGAAATCTTACTTTTATGGAATATTAACAACATACAAGGTAAAAATATTTTATTGGCTAGAACTTTACTCACACAGGACATTTTGTTTTAAAGGCAATTACAGCATAGTACCTGATAAAGACTCTTGCATCTTTAATAGCAAAAGTAGAAACCAAAAGTTACATGTCTGTGGGGAAAAGCTTCAGTGTTCAACAATAAGGCAGAGACAATGACATTATGCATTCCTTTCTTGTTTTTCTGTAATATTTCCCTTGAATTGTTCACTTGTTATTATCTTAATTGAAGGCATTCTTTCTTAGAGCTGAGGTGGTTGCAAATGAATCAGAGCAGCTTAACTTGTCAAAATATTTAGGGATCTGGATAAAATAATAAAAATTGTATGGAAAACTACTACATGAGTAAATGCCAAACAATGTCAAATGCAGATATTATGATAAAAAAGCAGGCAAAAAAAAAAAAAGGTCTAATGTGTCTACACAATTCTGTAACTAATATTATGATTCCAGAAGCAGAAAATGCTATATGTACACAAAAAAGACAATATTACCATGGGAATTTTGTTGTAGGGAGAACATTATTTGACTGAAGAGATGGCTAGTATGGGATTTCATGACTGACCTGCACTCAATCTTTTCCCGGATGAATGTCTTGTCTCTCTCCAACCTGAGCTCTGTCAATTAAAGTGAAAAATAAAGGGTGAAAATATTTGGCATGTTAGCTATAGCCCTTCATGTAGGCCATGACACAAAAATTTCTATCTCAGTGTTCTTAACAGAATCACATGTCAATTTCACAAAAATATCTAGGATATCATCAAAAGGAATTAACTCTCAATGTGACTTATTTTTCATTTACCCTATAAATTCTTACCAGTTAATAAATCTGCTCTTTAGATTAGTCCTCATCTAATCTCATTCTGCACTATAACAAAAATAACCAACATGTATATCAGCTTAACATTTTAAACATCTTTATTTACGTAAAAGAAAAGAAAGACTAGAAAGCTCATGAAGACAAACCTACACAACCTTGGATTTCTATATCTTATCTAAAGCAGATAAACCAGGTATAAACAGTCAAAAGTGAGTTGGCAAACAGGAATCTTGAATCTTAAAACAGCAAATAGATGCATCATTTTGACCCTGAGGTTGTTTTCAGTTATATTTTTCAATAACTATCACAGTTGCAGAATTGAGAATCAAGGCAAAGATCCTGATCTTTTAACCTTCCTATATTGCCTTAATCTTACTTATCTATAAGAGATTATTAAAAATTAATTTCTCCTTATTTAAGATTCAGACATTTTCATTGCTGCCATCTGGAAAGGATACTTTTGAAGTAGAATCATAAACTAACAGGTCCATTTTTAGTTAAGATTAGAATGTCAACCTTTGAACTCTCTCTAAAGCACAGAATGTATTCCTTGAAATTATGATCTGACTTCTTTGTAAAATTAACATTAATAATTTAAATTACATATTCTACACCCTAACTTGGCATCCACACATACACAAGAGATTGTCAATTTTTTAAGCAGATAATATCTGACCTAAAAATTTAAAAATATTTATAGACTAATTCAGATAAAATAAAGAAATAATTAAGATCTGTGGACATTAAACTTGACAGCAGGCCTAGAGTTGTAACATTTGGGTACCCCTCCTCACTGTCATTCAATACCACAGCTCAAGGAAACCACGATTCTGAGTTTTGTGTTAGCAATCCTATGGATTTTATTTGATTTTTTTTTTATTACATAGCTATTTCTAAATAAAGCCTAACATTGTTTTGCATGATTTAAAATTTTGTATAAATAGTCTTGTACTGTATATAATCTACAGTAAATCCAGATTCTTGATTTTTCTACTGGTGTATATTTTCTAATATTTGATTTCCAAAGCATATTTAACCATTCTGTCATTGATGGATTTGAGTTATTTCCAGACTTTGGTATTTCATACGGTGCTACATTCCTGTATATGCCTCCTGCTGTCTACCTGTAAGAGTTTCTTTAGAATATAAAGCAACAGTGGAATTGCTATGCTATCTTTAACTTGACTTATTAATATTGAATTTTTCAGGGAGTAATGTCACCAAGATGGTGATATAGATTGTTTCTGACTTTACTCCCCATCACAAGGACAACTAACAACTATTCAAGAATAAGACAACATTCAGAGAATTGTTCTCCAAAATAGTTTCCTTAGTTAATTTGTTAAACTCTGCTCCAATTCTACACTGATCTAATGATAGTACTTTCAAAATAATTGTTGAAATATGAAAAGGAGATTCCATCTTATTCTTAATAAGTTCCACCAAGATCATTGAGGTTTTGATGGAATTGCATTAAATTTATAACCTCATTTATACTTTAAAGTTATTCAGCAACATTTAGAAATTTCTCCAGAGATTATTCTGGCTGTCTATTGTCAATGTAATGCATAATTCAAAAATTTAGTGACTTAAAAACAACAAAAATCATTTCATTACCTTTTATGGTGTCTGTGGTCACGGTTTTTTAAAGGGAAGGGCTCATCTGGGAAATGCTGATCCAAGATCTCTCCCTGTGGTTGCAATGAGATGGTGGCAAAGGCTGGAATGGGGTGGTGGAGGACAGTGGGAAGGGAGGATTTGAGTGGCTGGGAGATAGAGATTACCCTGCATCTTTCTTCATTTAGTCTCAGGGCCTCTGCATGGGGTCTCTCCATAAGGGCTGGATGAAGGAGTACCTCACAGTAATGTGATTGAGTCCTAACAGTATTCTTAGTAATAGGAAGTGAAAATACCTATTTCTTTAAGACTTGTGTCTGGAAACTGTCTCAGTAACATTTCCACTAGATTTTATTGGTAAAGCAGTTACAGCACCTCAAGGGGATGGGCCTACCTTGTGATGGAAGAATTGTCAAAGAATTTTGGGATCATATTTTAAAACTGTACAACTTTTGTTAGATTGATTGTGAATTATGTTCTTTTCTAATGCTACTGCAAACTATTGCAAATGATGTTTTTTTAAAGGTTACATTTTCTAATGGTTGATTGCTGATGTATAGAAATAGTTGTTAAAATTTATATCAAACAATATTGGTAAACTTTCTACAAATTCTCATATTGGCTCTTTTGGATTTCTATGTACCAACTCATATCAGATCTATATAATCACACTTTTCTTCTTTTTTTTCATATCTGATTTCTTTTTAGATCTCTAATACAATGTTAATAAAATTGAGGAAAGCGAGAACTCTTTCTTGTCCATAAGTTCAAAATAATGATTTCACCTTTTTGCAGTGAAATGTGATGATTTCTATATATTATTTGTAGGTATTCTTTTTCAGGTTAAAATATTTCTTTTTTTTTAATTTGCTAAGATTTAAAAAATATTAAAGAATAGATGTTGAATTATATCTAATATTTTTTCTGCATCTATTGAGATAACGATATGACTTTTCTCCTTTAATCTGGTGATTTCTAATGTTAAAGCAATGTTACATCTCCAGGATATAACCAGTTTGGTCAAGAGATGTTATCTTTTTTTTTTTACATTGCTATATTTGATTTGCTAATATTTTTAGCACTTTTTTTAAATTATAGTTTAAAGCATGTTTTTTCTTTTTCATATGGTCTTTGTCTTTATTTGTTGGGCTCCTCAAATGAGGTAGGTTTCATGCTTTTTCTTTACTTTAGGATACTTTATAATATAAATTAGAATAATTTGTTCCTTGACTGTTTAGTAGAACTTATTCTTGCAAAAAAAAAATCCAGGTCTGGTATTCTTTTCTTTTTTGGAAAAATATTTTATTTTTGATTAATTTGACTTAACATTTCTAAAACTATTCAGGTTTTTCTATCTTTTCTTGAAATAGTTTTGTTATTTTCATTTTTCCTCTCCTCTCCATTTCTTTCTTTCTGATTCTAAAATACAAACAAATGAACAGTAAACTTTCTTAATTTCTCTAAAATAATTATTAGTCTTTTTAAGTACTTTAAACCACATTAAGCTTTCTTTTGAATAATAGTTTAGTTCTAAAAATAAAGTGATTTCAGAAAAACTTTTCTATGCATTATCACTGTCAGTTCCTTTTTTAATCTATTCAAAATGAAAAAACAAAAAACAGTTTAGGAGGCTGAAGCTCTCCTCATTCCAAATATCAAGAGTTTCAATTCATTAGAAAAGGATAATCTTTGAATCAAAAATAGATATTCTTGATTCAGGCAAATGAGTAAATGTAGAGGAGACACTTCCAACTCAATGAACATATCAGAACCAGCTAAGATTTTTTTTCAAACCACGCACTATACATTAATTCACTCATGTCCTGGGAGATTTTGATGCATTCCCTTAGGCTGAAAACTACTCTGAAATAATTTTTTATTTTTATAGGTATTTGTTTATTTTTCTACTTTATTGATGCAAAAAAGGTGATAAGAAAAACTGTTGTAAACTATTAATGCTACCTCAGAATTGGTGTCCTAATTCTATTGATTACATCAGAACAGGCAGATTTATTAGTATGATTCATTCCATTCTAATTTAAATGAAAGGAACCTCAGATGCCTTTTAAACTTGCTACATAATGTGGGAATCTCCCCCGTAACATTACTAATGATTATTGAGCCTGCCTAGTCCACCATTGTCTGTAGTCATTTAATATGTCATGATGTAGTCAATTCTAATGTTCTAATGTAGATGGCATTGAAGTCTAGAATTTCTTTTGAAATATGCTTAAATCAAGCTTTTACTCATTGGTCTATTTCCATTATAGTCTATTTCCCACACCTAGTCCAAAAACTATCTTCTTTAAATTAAACAGATCTAGATTCCATAGGCACACTTTGTATCCCCTCATCATCTTTATTGCTCTCTTCTGAATGTACTTATTTTTCTGTGCATATAATCACAGCCCTAAGAATAAGACAAGTCTTGGAATACTGTCCTTTTTCACCTTGAAAATTTTAAGACCCAATTTCTAATTCTTTGTTCTCTTCTTCCTTTCTCCTTTTCTTTCCTTCTATTTTTCTTTCTTTTCCTTCTTTTCACAAATAATCTTTGAAAACTATTGTCTCAGGATGGAAATATGACACAAAACATTCACATTCTTGTCATGAAGATGCTTAAATTCTAGTAACATGTGATTAACAACAAGTATGCAACAAGTAATTGCATATTATGGCAGATCTTGATTATTTCTCAAGGCTCTCCTGGATCTAGTCTCTAACTCCTGCTCACTTCTTCAGCTTCAACTCTTGCAACTATTCCTTTCTTATGCCCCTTCCCCTTCCCTCATCTGACTCCTATGTACCATTTTTAGCCATAGTAGGTTCACCTTATTTCCAAAATCTGCTATTATTTTTCTCACATTGGTACCTTTAGACCACATGTTGGAAATGAATCCCTTTTCTTCTTTACTAAACACACTTCCACTTATCTTTGGAGTTTAAACTAAGACATCACCCCCTTCACCCTATCATCTGTTAAATAAATGCTAGGTTCCAAAGAATGAGAAGACAATGGTATACAAAATAGGTGTGATATTTGTGCTTCAAATTCAATGAAGAAGACTAAGTCGAAAACAGAAACCTCCTGACAGACATAAAATTTCAAACTGCAAGATCTGATCTCAAGGAAAGAAGAGTCCCAGAATATGGCACGCACCAAGCAGCCCAGAAAAGCTGTTTTGGAGAAAGATCTCTTTACCGGAAATTCTTTCTTGACCCCTCAAAAGCTATTTGGCTGCTCTTCTTTATGTTTCTGTAATATGCAGTGGTTAATGCCATCATAACCTTATTGTGGTTTTTAAACTATTTATTTGGGCAACGAGACAATCTCTTATTCATTATTGTATTACAAGAATTATCACAGTTGCTATTCCATATTAGGTGAGTATCCAATAAATGTTTGTTGAAACATGTACTAAATAAACAAAGGTCCTGAACATAATAAGAATAAAGTTAATATTTCTAGAATGAATGGTTGACCACAATACTCTATATATGGGTTTGAAGACTGTACAGAGTGAGATTCATTTACATAAACTAATACAACCTGAGAATATACTAACTATAGTGTTCATGTCACACTATAGTTATAAATATCATACCATACTGTAATATTGTATAAGAATTTATAGAAACTGACATATATTTACATGGATATATATATAGAGAGAGAGATATAGATATAGATATAGATATTATAGTCATATATTTATAAATAACTTTGTCTCCCAGTTTCAAAGTATAACTCAAATTATAGGACATGCTGAACTTCACTTAAAATTTCTTAGATTTTTCTGTTTTGCATGTCAACTTTTATATTGTTTTTAAAAATTCATGCTTAATTTGCTTCTTCATTTGTATGATGCTAATGGGTTGTTATTGACTAGTGTCTCTAGTTCAGTTCATCACACACTGGGCAGTATTCATAAAATGCTCCTTATATGCCAGCTGAAATTGGTAGTGGTTTGAAGGCAGAGAGCCAAATTCATCAAAAGGATAATGGCTAAATATATTTTGTTTTGTTTTCTGAATTTTAATGACTGAATGGAAGACTTATTCATTATTTATCTATTTTTGAATTTTATCAAATAGTTCTAGCGGTAATTACCCTATCTCTGTATTTATAGAAAAGTGGCACATTATCAGGATAATAGCCTGATTCCATATTTATGAAGTATCTGTTAAAATTATAAATATAGATACATGGAACTATGTGATTAATGCCAAGGAAAGTCACTTATAGGTTAAAAATGGGGGAGGCGGAACTACAACTAGCTAGCACCTTCGGTGAAATTAGTATTCTGCATTTGAGTTCCATGTAGAAAAAATTATTATTTTTCTTTAAAATGCAGTTTCTTTTAAAGGGAAATGTTCACTTATTAATCAACTGCATAAAAGTGAAAAAAATTGAATAGGTATTTCATTATACCTTCATTGAAGATTAAATTACATTGGATCTAATTTTTTTTTCTTTTGGTATAAAAAATACCCAATTAAACTATGTTTCTGGATATCAGTAATTTCATATGTCTACACTTCTAATTATCATATTTCTGAAACATATTGATGTTTATGTTTTTTAAAATGAAAAGAAATAAAGACAAATTGTATATATTTAAATTTATAAATATTTGCAAATAGAACATAAAAAAATTTGCAAAGTTTTTTTACTTTTTCAATTTAAATTTGACAGAATTGAGTAACTCAAGAGTCTTTCAACTCTATTTTACTTCTAAATATATATAGTGTCT
The DNA here is from genome assembly GCA_004027375.1 of Macroglossus sobrinus. NCBI lineage: Eukaryota > Metazoa > Chordata > Mammalia > Chiroptera > Pteropodidae > Macroglossus > Macroglossus sobrinus. Next base: position 743,634 of record PVKZ01000060.1, on the reverse strand, counting down.
TTAGATGAGTATGGATATTGTACTTTTTCTACTAATTAAAAGTAGACTTTGTTGGAAGTCAACTGCTTTTTCTTTCCCAAATGAATAGAATTATATTTCACTTAAACTCCTGTCTAGAGTTTGCCAAATAGGTTTTGTGAATAAGGCAGATTGTGCTTCCATCAAATTCAATGGCTTGAACCCCAGACAGTAATTTACCCTGTTCAGCGATCATTCTGTGAAAGCAGGTTATTGGTTGCTCACCCAAAGTACAAGGACCACTGAATCTGTGCAATTTGACATCTTCTAGGTATAGAACTTTAAAAAATCAAGAAAAGGAATAAGTTTAGAAGAATAAACCTTTACTATTAAATTTTGAACAATTTAACTATATTCTTATAGGAAAAATACCTATAACTATAAATCACTATATGTTAAGGTGTTAGTAGAAAAACTCTTAGTTCAGAGTGTCCCAACTAGTGTCTGTTGGGATTTTGCTTTAGGGCTTTTTCCTTTCGTTAGCCTCATACTTTTATCTGTTTCTGTGTCCTATGATATCCATATCTTAAGCTGGTGATAACCCTGTGTCAGAGCTGACATATTAATTGAAGAGATGACTATAATAAAAGATTTATTTTTACATAAATTATTGAATTTCAAAAGGCTCATCAATTTACAAAAAATTGCACATATAGTACAAAGATTATTTCTTCTTCCATAGCCTTCGAAGAGTAAGTTGTTGACCTAAGCCCCACTACCTTTGAATACCTTAGTGTGTATTTCCTACAAATAATGGCATTCTCCCACTAAACCACAATGCAACCATCAAAATCAGGAAATTAACTCTGATGCATTGTTATCATTTGATCGTCAGACCCCATTTAAGATTTTTCCAGTTATCTCAATAATATTCTCTATAACAAAATAATTCAACCCAGAATCTCGCATTGCATTTATTTATCACTTCTCTTTAGTTTCTTCATTCTGAAATAGTTCCTCAGTTTTAACTTTCATGACCTTTATTCTTTTGGAGATGAAAGGTAAGATCAAAGTGAGCTTATCTGATATTTCTCATGATTAGAAATGGTTTATGTATCCTTTACAACAGCAGTCCCCAACCTCTTTGGCACCAGGCACTGATGCTCCAGTGAGAATCTGCCTGAAGATCTTAGGTGGAGCTGAGGTGGTGATGCAGCTGCAAAAACAAATGAAGCTTAAATTGTTTGCCAGCTGCCCACTTCCTGCTGTGCGGCCTGGTTCCTAACAGGCCATGGACCAGTACTAGTCTGTGGCCCAGGGGTTGGGGACTCCTGCTTTACAAGAAAATCACAAAAGTGATGCTATGTTTTTATTGCATGCTATCTAATGGTGCACGAGTTTGATGGGTCCACTATTGACATTGTTCATTTAGATCACTTGTCTAAGGTGGTGTCTGCCAGGTTTCTGTACTTTAAAGTTATTTTTTCCTTTTTACTTAACAAGTACTTTTGTGTCTAGGTACTTTAAAACCATGTTAAAGAGCTCATTTCTCATTAAACTTTATTTTTTATTTATTAAGTTTATTGGGGTAACATTGGTTAATATAATTATATAATTTTCAGGTGTACATTATAATTTGACATCTATATATTCTATTGTGTGATTACTACCTAAAGTTCAGTTTCCTTCAGCTACCATATATTTGATCCCCTTTACAAACTTCACCCTCCCGCTACCACCACCCTATATTTGACTCTCTTTACGCCGTCTACCTCTCCCTTCCTTCCACACTCCCTATTTTCTGGTAAGCACTTGCCCATTGTCCATGTCCATGAGTCTCTGTTTGTGTTTGTCCTGTTCATTTGTTGCTTTCAGGTTTATATCCCACATATAAGTGATATCAGGTGATTTTCTGTCTGGCTTATTTCAATTACCATGATTACCATATTGTCGCAAACTCATTAAACTTTAAACTTATTCCTTTACATCACTTCAATTTAGTCATAAATTGGTAACTGTTTGAACTAATAGTTTTCAATTTTATTTAATTAATTTGTTACAAGCACTATTTATTTTGATGTCAAATTGTCCCGGATTTGAGCAATAGCAGTCTCTTCAAACTGTTTGTCCTCTATGTCCTTTTGACATGTCTCTGTCATTTTTTAGTACTTCCTTGATTTTTGGCACACAATGTTCCAGGCGTATCTTTTATTTCTTTTGCCATAGCCCTGGAATAAATCATTTTTTAAAAGATCCTTGGTCTGCTTAGTGGAGAATGATTTAGAATCCAAGATGTGTAATATAAGTGTGTTCACTGGTATAAGATATGTTGTTTCCAGGTCCTCGCAGCAGAGAAACCTAGAGAATGTGTGAATTAATGTATGTACATATGTATGTGTGTGTGTGTGTATATATATATAATATATACACATATATGTGTGTATGTGTGTGTGTGTGGGTAGATAGACACATATCTATCTATCTACTTATCATCAATCTATCTATTCGTTCATCTGTCTGTCCATTTGTCTGTCTACCCACCCATCCACCTATCCATCCATCCATCTACTTACCTATCATATATCTATCATCTATCTACTCATCTCATGTATTCATACAGATACTTCCAATTCTAATCTTAAACCACAGAGCTTATTCTAGTATCTTATTTTCAATATTTTTAACACCTTTTCTCAAAAACAAAAAACCTGATTCCCTTATCATTCATGTTTATAATTTTGGTCAGTCCTCTGTATTAAACTAATCTTTCCTCTCTGCTGCCAGTGTTTGCTCCCCACACTCCCACTGACCACATGCATGCCTTCTTCATCCTGTGCCATGCTAGGGTTTGTGGATATGCTCTTGACCCTATTTGGTCTCTGAAACACCATGCCAGGTGACTCCCAGGCATGGATGTCTTTTTGACCTTGCTTGGTGTCCAGTACTCAGTGTTAGCCCACTCTCAACTACAAGCCCTCATCACCACATTTGGGATCTAACATCCCACTCTTGCTACCATGGCTCCCACATTCCAATCACCTCAGGACATCTATCTTGTTCTGACACACCTAATGGCTTTAGCCTTGACCTGTTCAGAAAGGGAAGAAAACAGGAAAAAAACATAATAATAATAATAATAATAATAATAATAATAATAATAAACCTTTTAAAATGCAAAGAACATCTGCCTTGTGCTATATAAACTTCTTCCACATTATTCCAATTTGTATTATTTCAAATTTAAATAGGTCTTATTTGAACTTGAGCAAAGCAATGTAGATACAGGTAATTACGGAGAAAGGTATTTTTTCCAATGTGAACATGGCCACAAAATAGTCTATGTAAATATTTGACTATCAGATACTTTATATTCCCTCCAAGAATGAAGTAGAAGTTATGTTGTTAAACCTTTCTCACTTATGAGAAAGGCACAGCTTATGGCCTGAGGGATGCCTAGAAAATTGCCCTCAATTATTCAAAAGTACTCTCTTTTAGACTGTTTCTTACCTTTGCTTGATTTAGCAGCTAAACTTTAAAAAAAATCTGGTTTTCCTGGACTTTTACTACTTATTTATTTGAATAGAGGGTAATTTTAAAGAGAATCAGTTCTGTAAGTTCTATCCATGACTTGTTTCTATTTCTTACTAGCTGTGTGACCTTTCATAGCTCGATTTTTCTATGGCTCAGTTTACTTATCTACAAAATGGAAATGATCATCATATCCACCTCATAGAATTAAGTGAGGCAATGCATGCAAACTATTTAGTGCCTTAAGAGTAAAGAAAAGTAAGGAACGAATAATGTTATTTATTAGTAACATCAGTATTATAATCATCACAATTCAAGTATTGATTAATAAGTTTTTATCCTGTATATAAAAACAAAAATATCAAAATAATTTTTTCTTACTTATCTTAATGAATAACTTCTTATGCTCATTCTATCACTGACCTGGAGCTGCTCATGGGGTTTCAAGGAAGGTGGTTATTTGATGTGCATTATACACAAAATTTTAGAAATAATAATAGAGAACACTGCTCACAGTTAGAATAGAAATTCAGAAGAGCATTTAGCATTTAGATATATTCTAGATCAAAGACTCACACAGCTTATGCCCAAGACATTCAGCAAGATTTACCCAAACGGAGATCCAGGGAAAACAGCACCAGCTCACTCAGTGCACAGCAGGCTCTGCTGCCTCAGCAGTTCTTGGAATGGAATTTATAAGGAGCAGGACTGATATCCAGCCCTTAGGTAAAGTGACTCAAGGAAGTAATTAGCATATGGATACCTACATCAGTGTGGCATATTTCCTTTTACATAAGCTAAAGGCAACTTAAAAATTGCTTAAGTTCTCACTACTTTCTTTCACAACATATCCACTCAGTGGGCAAGCTGTAAAGTTATATCCTAGAGAAACTTTAAAAAAATTATTTCCATAAAGTGTAGAACAATTCATTACAGGAAGAGAAATCTACTTTTAACACAAAGTCTATCTTATGTACATATAGTTTTTTTGAGCTTGAGGATTCCACCTACCAGTAATATTTGGGAAAAGGAAAGCACATGTATCATTTGTTACTTATTTTTTTCTGATGCATATAAAAGTTACAGGGAAAATTTAAAGTTGTTTTGTCCACCTTGCATTCTGTAAGCAAAACTTATTGGAGCAATTCTATTCAAAGCCTAGAATGCTCCTTGAGAAGCCAAGGGATAGCCTTTGGCTGCCAGAAATCTTGGACACTGCTTCTATACCACGAAAAAAATTGGATAAATAATAAAAATTACAATTCATGTGATGTCCTCTTTTTTTCCAACTTCCTGACTATGGATGACAATAATATGTTAAAAAATTGAAATAAATACCAGGAATATCATTATTGTTATTCATATAATATTATTTAGAAACATTTTAATGATTAAATATTGAATATAGTCTCTAAGACAATAATATAAGAAAAATGCAAACTCCACTAAACAAAATCAAGAAGTGTGCAGCAATAATTGTATTTATCAATTACATTCTGAGAAATGATACATCAGTAACTCATATACCAAGGTAATAGAAAGTACTTTCTCAGTCTGATTATGCTGGAGGGATTTTCTAGAATGTGAGACTTTCAGTGATAATACCAGGATGTGCTAATATGATGGGCAAACCAAGTTGGTAAGAAAACATGAAGAATTTGACTTAGTGTGGGGATGAGAGGGGAAGATAGTATCACATGCTCCTTACCCCAACCATAAAATCTACAAAATATAATCTATTGGACATTCCAGGGTCTCTAATACAGACCTGTTTGCCAGAAAGAGCAGGTAGAAAGCATAATTAACAGAAGACCCGCAAAAGACACCACATTAACTATAAGTAATATAGTTTCTTAATATACAACTGGGAGTATTAAACAATCATCTTCAATTACTTGAGGCAACTGCTCCATTTTAGAATCCTTAGAGCCTGAGGCACCATCCTCAGATGACTTCCAGGTTGTCTCTGCCATAGATGCTTTGTCTTGGAGACATTTTGCTCCCTCAGGCACTCTATGATTTCTACTGAGTATCTGGGTCTTTTTTGAAAAACATATTCTCTTTTCCAGTCATCTTTTGACACCCTAGAGTAGAGAAAATCTCAGAAATTATTTTTTATTTGCCCATTCATTCATTTATCTATCTATTTAACAAATATTTATTAAGCGTATACCATGTGCCAGACTATGTGCAAGGTGCTAAAGATACAGCCATATACTCTCTGACAGTCTCCACAGTCATTAAGTTTCAGTTTAATGATGGATATAAACAATAAATGGACTTAACCTAAATAACCCTAGCCTGTAAATACAAATGTGATTGTATTAGCATTAAATGAACAGATTTCCATTGTTCCTGTAGAGCCATTATCCATCCTTGTCTATTTTGCTCTCTGCCTTGTAGCTTGACTCGTGTGGAATAAGTCAACAGTTTCCATGCCCTCTGCCTTCTGCTTCTACTATGCCCACACCTTTGTAAATACTGCCTTTGGAAATAAACTTTCAACATACTCTTCTGTTTAACTATGCCATCTGTTTCTTGTTGGGACCTTGATGATTACACAAATTAACCCTTTTCTTTTCTGGAGCTCATAAGAGAGCATCTCACATGGCTTTAAGAACATATTCATGCCCCAGTCTCCCTTTGGCATCTCTAGTATCCAAGCAGATTTGGAGCATCTGCTTTCTCCCATTGATGTCACTCGCCTTATGTGACCATTACTCAGTCCATGGCATTTAAGAGCTGCAAAACACTCTAGTGCCAAACCAACAATGAGTAACTGTCAGGCCTGACTTATCTCGTAGGCATGGAACCTAGGGCCCAGGGTACTTTCAGAGCCCATGAACATTCTTTAATTTCTTTTAAAAACAGAAGAAAAACTGTTAATAATGTTTTATCATATAATATTAATATAATTGTTTTTATGTCAGCCTATTCCAACATATTTCTTTCTCCCTGTCTCTGTCTCTGTTTCTGTCTCTCTCTCTCTCTCCGTCTCTTTGTCTCCCTGTCTCTCTGTCTGTCTCTCTGTCTGTGTGTGTGTGTGTAAAAAGGGGCACATGGAAGCAAATGTGTCTAGGGCCCAAAAAGTCATAAAGTGATTTTGTCTTCAGGCCTCAAAACTCAGACATGAATTCTATAGTAAACTGAATGCTATAACATCTGTTCTCCTTAATATTCTACTCTTATTCTAGCTTTCATGCACCCTTCTTTTCTCATTTTTCTAGCAGAAAGTCACTCATTCTCAACTCATACATAAGGCTACCAATGATATTACTTTATCTAATTTACCCAACCAAATTAAGCCAAGACCACCTGTCTTACATAGAAACTCCAATACACTATGAAAGAAGCTGTATTATTGAAGAAGTTGTTCTGACATTGCCTAACCCAAAGCCTGGGGGATCAGGAAGGTCTGGTGGAGGTGGTTTCTAAGTTGAGGTCTACGATAAGTCTAGAAAATGGACCAGGAAAGAGAACCCATGCAGAAAGAAGGGCATGCTTAAATTAAGCCCCACAGTGAGTGAGAGCAAGGTGAGTTGGGGATCTATAGTGGGGGGAATTTTAGAGACATGGGGTGGAACAGATAGAACCAACTCATAAAAGACCTCAGAATTAGTTTTGACTTTAACCTGAGCGCAAATTGAGGAGCCACTTAGATTTCACTGTAAAAGGGTAATTCTAGATACATTATAAGGAATTAAGGGACCAATAAGGGGCAAGAGTAGGCATGGGAAGAACTGATTGCAGGTTGCTGCAAGAGAAAATAAGTTAGTCATGGAAACCCAGTGGTGGCAGAAGAACTACCTGGTACTTAGTACAGGAAAACAGTATAAGTTGTTAATGGGTTAAAAGGAAAAGTGAGGGTGAAGGGAGTTTCAGTTCCTTCTAGACTTACTGGGACGTCTCAAAGATTCTGTAATAGAAACTGTTTTAGGGGCTGGTGAAGTAGAGTAGAGAGGAGGATTACTTCAGATCATCCAGACAGAAGACTGGAACATGAACTTGCTCATTCAAATGATATTTCTGAGTATCTACTATATGCTAGGCATTCATCATATAATTAAGAATTAAGGCAGATAAGATTTCTATTCTTTGAGCTTACAGTAGAGCAGGAAAGAGAAACCTGGGCCAAACATTCACTATTGTGAGGGCTACACAAGACAGGGACATGTGTCCCTGACAATGTATTATAGGAAGATTTGCAATAGTTAAGGAGGTGAGAGAAGATTTTTTTAGTAAAGTGATGGTTCAGCTGACCTATGAAGAACATGTATGTGTTAGTAGGGCAGAGAGTGAATAAGTCTTTTCAAATAGATCGAACTTCATGTATAAAAGTTTGGTGGAAAGATAGAGCATGATGCCCTGACATAACCAAAAGACAGCTAGTGGGGCAGGCTCACAGAAAGTAGGGGAAACAACACAGTGTTAAACTCAAGAAGTATACAAAAGCAAGAGCAGGAAGAATCTAGACCAAGTAGTTAGAGCATCCAAAGTCATAAGAAGGATTTTTTTTTCCCACAGTTTGCCAATTTGTATTTAAAAGCTCTCTCTCACTGCTCTATAAGGAATAAACTTGAGGGCTAAAGAATTAGCAAGGGCTATCTATTAGTGGACTATTACAGAGGTCTAGACAAGAGACATTAACTTAAACTGTGTGATGGTGGTGGAGATGGAAAAATTTTGACAGATTTGAGAGATGTTTAGGAAGTAAAATAAGCAGGACTTGGTGATGGATTGGTTCTGGGTAGCGAGGGAGAGAAAGGTGTCAGTGCTGATATCTGAGATTGATGAGCATGGCAGGCATTAAGATAAGGAACACTGGGAGGAGCTAGATGGACATAAGTGGTGATGTAAGGTCAGTTTTAGGCAGACTGAGTTGGAGGTGACTTTTGGAATCCAAGTGAAGGTGTCATGTGTGCTGCTAGTTGCACACTTGTTATTCAGCACTTGTGGCCTAGTCCTTGATCAGAACATTACTCCTTTGAGGACATACTTTATGTTTTTCTCAGTCATAAGGGAGTGATTTCATAACTTTTCAAACAGTTGAAACTGTAGCTCTTGGCGACAAATAGTCAGCTTGTTCCAAGGGGAGATGTCAATAATTGTGTTCTGTAAGGATGAATGACAAACTCTTCCATCCTCTGAGCTCTCCATCCTAGCATTAGCTCAATTAATCTCTCATCCAGGATCCCTGAGGAAAAAAGCCTCTTGTTACTCCAAAGGTAACGTGCTCTCTGTTTCTGGAACTTACTTTCAATAGTCATTAACCCTTCTATGGCTTCCCAATGAATTTCCAGTAAAATCCAAACTGCTTATGATTTGGCCTTGCCTGTCCCTCAGGCCTCTTCTCATTCTACCTGCCTTGCTCACTCCATGTTATTATACTGACCTATTTTCAATTCCTTTTCACAAGCTTGTTCCTGTTTGGAGACCTCCACACATTTTTTTTTATCACTTGTTTCTTGGGTGCTTTCTATCTATCTTTCAGGGCCCAACTTAAATGCCACACTCTCAGAGATTTCTTCCCTACCTCTTTCTCCATCTAAATTCTATCCATTCTTTATTGCCTTTCTTGTTCTCTGTTTTTTCCCATCAAAGCGCATACCAGAGACAGTAAATGTATATTCATTTGTGTGTCTGTCTAGTTTCTCTCTCCCCACCTACATTATGATTTACGATAGGAGAAATCATGTTTAATATGTTTTTAATAGTAAACCAGCAATAACATCACATTTATTCAATGAATGAATGAATGAATAACTAAAGTGCTTTCTCTATAACAGGCACTAATCTAGACTGAAAGATGTATGAGATACCACCTCCATGCTCGGTGCCCAGTAGGGAGAAATAAAAGGAGTGTGGTAAGTGCTCTAGTAGATATTTGTATAAGGTGATATTGAAGCATATGGTAGCTATACACTAACTCTCCCTGTGAGTACTGGGAAAGTTTCTAGAGAAGGGTATCATTTAATTTGTGTCTTTAAAGAGAAGCAGGAGTTCACTGGGAGGAGAAAGGGAGGAAGGTGTATAGACAGAAATTACAGTTTGTGCAAAGGTTGAGAGATATGAAAGAACATGATGCTTTGGGGGCAATGGTGAAATGTCTGGCCTGTCTGAACATGGGATAGAATGAAAGAGATAGAGATGAAACTGGTAACGGAGGTTGGAACAGACTGGAAAGCCCATGCTGCTTTGTTTAGACTTCATCCAACATGGAATGGCAAGTCAGTGGAGATTTCTAAGCCAGGAAATAATTTGGTCAGGTTTATGTCAGTAAAATTACTCTGGCATCACTTAGAGATGATGCCACAGACACGGAGGAAGTGGCTGTGAAGAAAGATAGCAGAGAATGGATTTTGAGGGATCTTTAGGAGAAAGAATTATTAGAACTTGGACTTAAACTCTCTGAAGTCATTTTCAACTCTAAAATTCTACAATCAATGTATTAACTCCTACCTGGGCCTCAGAATTTGGGTGAAATATATTCCTTAAGTATTTCCATTTTTCCAAAAATAAACCCAAGAAACTTATATCTCTTAGAATAAAACACAACAGAATTTTACATTATACAGAAGATTGATATGGTTTCCCTGGGATGGAGCCAGAGATATTATGAGAAAAGGACTATGAATGGGTCACTTGGGATAGGATAGCAAAGTGAACAATTTGTGCTGGGCCTCAGACCAAAACATCCTAATAAACCTTTCCTGCTCTCCCTTCATGGCATGGACTCAGATGAATCTGTTGTGCGGGGAAAATGCTCCACACTTAATTTGGAGTTGTGGGAGAAATTGACATTTCTATGTCTCTTCTTTTTCACTGCTGCTAATGTGTATTCTTGATATATAAATTTATAAGCATTTAATAGGAATCAAAAGATGAATTTAGAGGTAGTAGACCTATGAATTGTCAGAAGGCTAGGATGAAATAGGAAGAAATACAAACTAAATGGTAGTTTATATTAAGCCTGGATGAAATTGGGAACCATGGAAAGAGGGCAGATCAGAGGAATATTTACTAGTCAAATGAACTAATCTTTAAGTGAAATGAACACACGTGAGTTTGTGGAGTCTGTTTAGATCAGTGTTTATTAGGTCTGTGTGAACTCCTTAATTTCTTTGATGTATGTCCTCAGGAACCACCAAAGATGGAAGAAATTCCTTCCCAGTCCCAAGGGATTATCCCTCCAGGGTACAGTTAAACGGCAGCCAGAAGACAAGGGGGTGGATGGAGGGGGGGAGTGCGATCAGCCAAACTGTAACTATTCATTGGTTTCAAAGAAAATATCCATATCCTTGCCAATGTGGTGTTTTACCTTTTTTGCAGTGAAAATTAGTGGAAAAAATATTCAAGACCATAACAAGTAATTTGAAAAAGTTGGGGGTAGGGGATTATTTACTTGCTTTAAATAGTAATTTGTTAATTTATTTCACTCTCAGAAGAAACATTCCCATGAATAGTTCCCTTATTTCAAGAAAAGCCTTTATATATACTTCAAGTGTCACAAAGACCTTATCTTGTACCCCCAACACAAACACTGTATTAAAAATAGTCTCGAAAGTATTTAAAATTTGTAGCACATGATCCTTGCCTAACATTTCTCATTTCTCTGTAGAACTTTTGACTAAAATAGACACAAAGTAACAGATTAATCCTTTTACTGAGAATCTGACCTCAGAATCATGGCCTTCTGAATAATTTTAACCTGTGCCATATGTCCAGTTCCTTCAGTTAATTAATTATTAACTACTCATTGCTAGCAGTTTATTCACATGATTTCAGTGCCAGCTTCCCTGGACTGAGTCTTTTAATATGAACATCTTAGTCTTCCTCACTCATAAAGCAAAATTTATATTCTAGCCTGTCATATAATAGGTTATTATAGCCTTCCATATAACAGGTGAACAACTTATCCTTTCCTTAAAATCATCTTCCTAAAGTTACAGTATTATTGAAAATTTCATAAATTTATAAATTATCTATTACACAAATAATTCAAAAGTATATATTATACTTTTAAAAAACTCCAAGCCTTTGTAATCTTTAAGTATAAGTTCAGATCTTTTCATACTTTTGGGAGCCTGAGGTCATTGTTGTTATTATAGTACCATGATTAATAGTCTGGGCTTCTGCACTGACTAGTTCTGTAATATTGGGCAGGTTATAACCTCTCTGTGTCTTATTTTCCTCCTCTGAAAAATGGAGATGATAATAGTACTCACCTCACAGTATTGTTATGACTTAGTGATTGGTATGTGTTATTGACAAAAGGAGTGAAGAATGATTTCTAGGTTTCTGACAAGGACAACTGAGAGTACAGAGTGCCATCAACTGAAATATGAACTGTAGGGATGGAGGAGATATAATTAAGACATACTCAGTTTGAGCTGCCTGCTGAGTTTATTTGACCTGAAGATTGTTCAGTGTGAATTTGAAAATAAGCCTAAGATTGTATGGGTTTTGGAGTTCATTTTCCTGAAATATTATATGGTATTGAATGGCTCAGGGAACTTTGGACTATGAAAGGTAGACTTTAATCTAATACAGTCCTTTAATTTGACAGGTGAGGAAACAATTCTTTTGGTCACATTACTTATGATTAAATAGCCTGTTACACTGGTGACCTCCAATGAAGCACACTTGTGCAGTCCCTTCTCCAATCTAAGATTCACTATAATAAATAGTAATACTGTACTATTTTCAAGACTAAGCCATAAATGATGTCATGATAGCTTCTGTTTTTATGCTCTTGGAATCTCTAATCTCCACTAAGAAGTCCGGTTATTCTGCAGGAGAGACTACATGAAGAGGCCACATGGAGGGGGAGGTGTCCTGAGATACCACAGAGAGAAAGAAAGCCCAGTTGAGTCAGTGTCCTAATCCCAGGTGACTGACCCCCATCCTCCCAGATAAGTGTAGCATATGGGTGATCATCTTTGAAACTGCCTAAAATGAGTCCAGCCAAACTACAGAATCATATGAGATCTGATTTTTCTTAAGTCATTAAGTTTTAGGGTGGTATGTTCATAATAATGACTACTCGAAACAATAGCAGTACCAGGACAACTTTTCCAGGTTTGCTGAGCCCTAAAACTAAAGTCTTCTAGGAAAGGGATTCATACTAATAGATTTTATTCTTAACTTTCACAAAACCTTAATAAAAATGCAGAATGAGTAAATGGACTTTTGTCCCCTGTTTGCTCAGCTGCAAATTTTTATAACAAGTAACTTTCTGACTATAACATACTCTAATATCCTGAGATTAATGACAGTTATCTGTTATTTAACCATTTTTTCATCCTTCCATCCATTCATCTTTCCTTTCATTCATCCATCCATCCATCCATCCATCCATCCATCCATCCATCCATCCTTCCATCTTTTTATCTATCATCTATCCATCTATATCTTGCTACCAAAGAACTAGACTGCTATTCTATATCAAACATCTGTTTTTACTTTGTGGCTTTCTGGGCTTTCAGAAAGTATAGAGAGGTGGACTGGAAAAGTCAAAATTTTGTCTTTCTTATCACTTCAATTTCAAGTCTCAATAATTCTCAAAGGGAACTATCAATGGCAGCAGTGTTCACATTGACTGTTGAAAGTCTAAAATTTTTATTGAATTTTAACTGTTCATGAAATAGGATTGCTTGAGGGGAGTTATCAGAACTTCAAGACAACAGTCACAATCTTCTGAAAATATACTACTGTTTGAGAAAGAGAAGTTTAGAAAATGACAACATATCAACTCTCAAAAAAGCAATATTTATCTAGCATGCATCTTTAAAGTAAATCATCCCCTTTTAGATTTTATTGATTAATTGATTTAGATTTGCAGTCCTATATGCCTGTGAATTCAATATTAGATATCACTCTAGAATAGCAAGATTCTTATTCATTTCTATATTAGAATTATATTTGTTTGAGAACTGTTCAGAAGTCTGTCTTGTAGCATCTGACAGTTTGACAGGGCTTGTTGCCATGGAAAATGTTTGTGATGTTATATAAATATATTCCTAGGTCATGAGTTGCCATGTATTTTTTGGACATTGATGCTAAGAAGGAAATGACTAAATATCTTTTTTAGAAAGGAAGAATAACATAGTAAACAAATAATAATAACAAATAACAAATATACATGTATCCAGTAAAGTGGTGTTCTATTTTCTTAAGAATTGGTCTTATGTTCTAATAACTATTTTAGCTATAAAAGTCCATTTATTGCAAAGGCTTTTCCCCCTTAAAATATTCTTATTACCAGTCATTTTACAATATTAATGGCTCCACTATTAATAGACTGAGAGACAAGGGAGCTATTATTCTTGCTCTCTATCTGTTATTCCATTAAGTAAGTGCCAACCTCTGACTGCTAGCAGCTCTATAATGGACCATGTGCTCAAGCCACGGGGTACATCCTAAGTAAAAGTTGTCCTCACATGTTGTTTTTGGTACATATTATGACTAGACAGGAAAAAAATACAACAAGATGCAAGGGAGAAACACTCAATTCGGGTTAGGTTCTAAAATAGTCATTTTCTTTGGAATTGACGGGAAGTGAAGAAGTGTTGGGGAAATAATGTGAAAGTCATGGGTGAAAGTCTCTGTGATCTGTCTCCTTCTTATGACTGATGCCCTTTGTGAGAGCTCCAGTGGTACCTACAATCTGACATACACAAGCCTGTTATCCATCCTTGCTTTCTCTAACATGCTATCACTTATTCAACCAGTAATGAGACCTGCCAGATTGTCATGCCTGGGGAATCACTGACCACCTTAGGATTCAGTGTTAGCTGCCTGTGGGGATGCTGTCTTTTCTACTGCCACTGTGGCCTCTGCTGCTCTTCACCCCTTGAGTCAATAAAGAATGTTACAAATACCACCTCATGATGCCAAAACAAAGAGAGTATGTGACCCTCTGATCTGTAAGCATGCTATCTTTCTCTAAGTGAATGTAAACGTGGCTTTCTACCAGTCTGGATCTCTTAATGAACTGTAATCTACTGTGAGATATGCCACAGATGATTTTACTAAACACAGTGCACACATTTGAAAAATATTTACCTTTTAAAATAAATTTATAGGAATTCGGATTTTTTTTCTGATAACATTACTCCTATTTCTCCTGAATTATGTTATGCTTTCTTGAGTGGGAAGAAAAGAATGGAATTAATTTATCTATTACCTGAGTGTTGGGTGTCATATTCAGATTATGCTACATGAAGGAATATCATCTTATGTTTAAAGAAAGAGAAATAAACAAAGGTTGAGGACAGATTGGTAGAGAAAATATAATGAGCCAATATTTTCACCATTGCAAATCACTTTTACAAACATCATGTCCTTTGATTCTCCCCTGAACCCTGCAAGGTGTGTAACAAGTGACATTTTAATCATTTTTCAGAGGAAATGGAGATTTAGAGAGATTTAGGAATTCTTTCAAGTTGCACGTCATGCAAGTGACAGAGATGTACTTCTCATGAAATAGTATTGCCTTGCTAACAATGTGTACAGGACTTATGAACAATATTTGCTTTGGCAAACTTCCTCCAGACTCAGCTGAGGACACGTTTTCATTAAGACGTTTTCAACCCAGGACAGAGCCAGGAGAAGAAAAACTGGGTGGATGCTAAATTCTCCAAGGCTTCTCTGGCTTCCTTTTCCTACTGTGGATGTCACTATCTTTGAGTGAGATGCCTATTGTTTTTCTTTCTACATGCTTGGAGCTTTCTTTGTGCTGGAAACTGAAGGGACAGAAATAGGAGAAATCGGATGCCTTCCAAACTAAGGAAAGTAACTATTTCTTTTTAAACACTGCACCTCTGACTAATTTTTGCTCTAATTTATTCAGGTAATTCTGTCTGTGGGAAAATGAAGTAAAAGTAACATTTGCTTGGATTATCTACATTCTTGAATTTACTTCACTGATACAAACACAGTTTTTCTGGTTCTTCTATTCTAGATTTGCTGTCAATCCAGGCTCAAAGAATGTGTCCTCTAAGAACCTCAAAATTAAGCAACACCTGATTATGTGTGCACATAAAAAAACAAATGATTCTTTTGAATGAACTGGAAAATTAGATTAGTTAAAGGAATAGTGGTATTGGATGTTAAAAAGAACAAAGACTAAATCTAACTTAAGTCATGTTATGGATATATCAAATTGCTATATTATGGCTTTCTAAATATCTAGAACAGTGAGGTATCTGGGTTACTTAAGCTTTCTAGCTTTTTTATTTTGAAAATCAGTAAGTGAGCCCGAGTATATCCTCTACTTAAATATTTATAATGAGAGATTGATAAGAGAAATATCAGCCAAGAAGACATTTCCGAGAATACTTTGTGACTAGATGAGATTTCTAACATAGTTTTAAAAAGCTTAGAGTTTTCACTGCCATTTATATTATTACTCGGATCCCTATCACCTGGACGTGCTGATCTATGAAAATGTACTTGACAAACAGTCTTTTGGTTAAAATATATTTTTTGTGAGATTTTATGACTTGGCAACCCAATCTTTATACTAAAAAAGATTAAAAAAAATAAATTTAATATTTTGGCCACTTCAAAGTTACACTAATTTCACACTCAGTTTTCACTTTGTGTTCGCTCTTACTGGTGATATATTAATATTCCTTGTTTAACTATTTTTATGTAGTTTATTTTTTGTATTTTTGGCAGCCTATGTCTCATTTCCTTTAAGCTTTAACCAATGCCAATTACTTTATTTCTTTACCTGATGTTTTGCTCATTTCCTCTATAAGTTAATCTTTCAGGATTTATGAGAAATATATGACTTTTTATTCAAAATAGTCTTTAGAGAAATAGTATTCAGACTCCACAGGAAACAGAAAACATTTTTTTTAGAATATTCATTCTATTTTTAAGTGGCAGAGGGATTTTTCACAGCTCACTTAAACATTTAATTTTTTAGTTTCCCCATCTACTACATATGTATAACTGCCATATTCTTCACTTTAAACTGAAAGGATAGTTTGAGAAAAATTGTGTTTCTAAAACTCTTTCAGTATTATTTTTCAAAAGCTAGGTATAAGACATTTGAATCAGACCAATATACCTTTGAGACACTGGCATTTTAAAACAATTATACTATAACCTTTGGAATGAGCTATAGTGTTCAGAGTTTAACACAGGTAGATCTAACAAGTGCCAAAGTAAATGATAACCTGATTTAACCAAGGACTTGTAAGACCTGTATCATTTTAGACATCATGTCTAATAAAACAGATATTTCAATATTTCAATGACCCAAAGCCAAAATAGAAACTTGATTGCCTGAATTAGATAACATGTTACTTGCCACTTCTGGAAGTATTCTCGGTATTAATAAAAGCACTAACAGTTTTTACAATGTTTACTATATTTTAGTTTCTACGGGGGTGTTTATCACCTTATATATTGTGATTCTCTCACAACGACCAAATAAACTAGGTAGTTTTCTTATCATCTCCATTTTACAACTTTAGAAAGAGCCTTAAGTTAATCAGTTGGTGCAAGGTTACAGAGTTAGTAGTCAGCAGAGATCAGATTTGAAGATAGGAGGTCTAATTCCAGGGTTCACACTTTAAACACTACTATATAACATTTTGTGACTATTGACCAAATTATTTTAGGAAATTTATGGAAAGGTTCCAGGTTAATAGGCAAAATAGCAATATGAGAGATTCTCTCTACATCAGAAATTTTATTAATAATATCCCACCAGAATATAAGAATCTAAAGTTACCTGCATTGGAGAAGAGAAAAGCGAGTGACTAATACGTTGGGAAATCTTGGAACCACATCAAGTGATGCATGTTTTCTTAAGAGTCAATGGATTTGGTTTCATAGAGACATGATTAGAAATTTTACAATTTAGTTACAATATTTTAAAAGCTGTCATGTGATAAAAGAAGGAAACTATTCGGGGTTGATCCAAAGATGCAAGTAAGAGCCTTTCAATAAATGTTACAGTGTGGAGACAGATTGGGAGTTAATTTGTTAATCAACAGTCTTTCTGAGAACATCCTATCATGCATAACTTCTCTGGAGTGTACTTCAGAAACAGAGTACCAGATGAAAGCCTATATCTGAAGTCTCTCTGAACAATCATGAGTCTGTAGTGGTTGTGGGGACGCTTTTGAAGGGATAAGAGCATCATTGGCAGTGGAGAAAGCCAGAACTCTTGAAATCTATCGGGGAGACTTCCACAGAACTTTAGCAGGTCTAGTACCCTTAGCATAGATATATAAGAAAAGTCCTTAGTAAAATGTCACTCCTTTTAATTCACGTAACATTATTTGAAGTGTTCTCAATTACAAGTGTATAAAGAAGTTTATTAATTGTTTTAAAATAAGAAAGCCCAAGTCAAGCTTCTAGCAGATTTACTAAAATAAACAGGCATAAAAATATTTTAGAGGCTATGTATACAGTTAACCCTTGAAAAACATAGGGGTTAGGGGTGCTGACTCCTGTCCAATTGAAAATTCATATATAAATTTGACTCCCCCAAAACTTAACTACTAATAATCTACTATTGACTGGAAGCCTTACTGATAACATAAACATTCCATTAACACATATCCTGTATGTTATATGTATTATATATTGTATTCTTATAATAAAGTAAGATAGAGAAAAGGATATCATAAAAAAAGAGAAAATACATTTACAGTACCATATGTACTTATTGAAAAAAAATCTATGTATAAGTGGACCCATGCAATTCATACCCATGTTGTTTAAGGATTATACATATACCCTCTCACCAATCATCTAACCATCTGGAAGCTAAAAATGCTTAGACTGGAAAACCTACGCAGTCAGGGATTTCTGTGTTCATTGTTAAATTCTCAACACCTAGCACAGAACCTCGCACGATAAATAGTTGTGGAGTGAGTCATGATAAATGCAATAGGTAGTCATTCCCAGCAATTATATAAAAATGATGATCAGAAGTGAATTTAGATTGCTTAAGTTACAGGATTTCTGAAATATATTGAATCTTTCCTGTTGCTTTATGCTTTGGCTTCAAAGATGAGTTCAGAATTTAAGAAAATTTGACATAAGGCATCTAGATAGTTCTGGTTAAAATAGTAGAGCGACTCATCTATTCTAAGAGTCTTTCTTTTACAGTTAGACCTGAGCTTAGTTGTATTTTCAGAAAGCCTTATTTTCATAAAAAGAGTTTTTATACACTGCAGCTTAACCAGAGTATGGCAATACAAGTGAGCATACTTCTGGATTTAATGGTTTTCTTAAAAATTAAGAACACAAAACCATACAATCTGCAGAATACCACTGAGAAAATTTTTATTATATTTAAACAATTGACTATGTAATGTAAATAACTGATTCCTGCTGGGTTCCATTCTTTCCAAACAAAAAGGAAACCATTTATTCACACGGTAATGTGTCCTTCATGTGAAACATTCTAAGTTTATTAATGTGTTGCAGACGATGTTGTTGAGAAAGGTTTCTGACCCTGAAACAACTACTGAACAACTGGAGAGTTGGTTATTCTGCGTTTATTCCATTCCTTTTCTGGAACACTTGATATGTTCCTAGCCACTAAATAAAGTATGTACACAATAGAATCAAACCAAAAGCAAAAGAAAAAAAAAAAGAAAGGACGAAGTGAAAGGCTGCAGTTGATGGCATAACTACTAATGGGTATGACTGGCCTATAGTCAGAAAGTTCTGCTCTCCTTATTTTCTTCCCTTTGATTCCTGAACATGTTAGATTTTAGAAAATGAAACATTATGGATCTCATTCATATGAAAGCAGTGTAATTATAAATGAGAATATTTTTTAGCTCATCAGATTTCTGCTTTGACTGTTATGAATAAGAAAATGCTGAAGAGGGGTAACCCAGAGCATTAAATATGGCCATGTATGTAGTTAGGTTGATTATAAACTTTTTCACAGTTCTATTTGTAACCATTAAATAGTAAAAAAGTAAAAGAAAAATTCAAGTCAAGCAACTATATTGATTTAGACTCCTATCTGTTAAGAAGGATAGAATATCCTTGTAAAACCCCAAGACTCTTCACTTTCTTTCTTTAAAAATAAACAGATTAATCAGTTAACAACTAATTATTGAATTATCTACCAGACACATAGATGCACAGCACTGTACCATATCTAGGCAAGCTATTCCAAGATAAATACTTTCATTTGTTTTAAAATTAACCTCACTGCTCTAATAATGTAATTTTACAGAATACATAAACCCAAACCAGTGATTGATTTTCAGGCATGTGAATTTGAAAACTTTGACTGAAAATGTTCTAAACATTTTAAATCTTTCTTCCTATCCAAAACGGTAAAACTGAAAATAAACACTTATACAACCTGGCCAAATATTTAGATAAAGAATGAGTTCGTAACCTGCAATATACTAAAATGTGTTTGAGTTATTCTATATGCTACTTAAATAGTTAAACTGTCAGCCTGGGATTTTGTATATATTCCTCATTAGGTTGCTTCAAAAACCCCAGGGTAGGTATATCTGCATTTTAAAATTTTGTATTTTTCCATGGTTTATATACCTCATAAAATGCCTTGAGAACTTTATGAGGGATGTTACATTAATATGTGTTATTATAAATATGATTTAAATATCTAAAGCATTACAGAGTGATTACTGTTCAATAAGGCAGCATGCATAAAAGGGTTATCTCCACACTGTGCTTAGGCTTCTACAATATAATATAATGAATTGTTCAATATAGTTTGCATGCTATTTGTCTCTGTTCCTTCCTAGGCTCGAGGGAAGCTGATGTGCAATCTTCTAACAAGGCGATCATAAATTGCAGAACAATAAACAGCCCTTGAGATTTTTAGATAGTATGTGGTTAGCATGCAATCCATCTTGGGAAACTTGATTTAATACCTCAAAGGAACATATCTGACAATGCTCAACATTGTTTTAAACTGCTGCTAAATCAATTAGTGCGTTGGAGAATCTTAATGTCTCTGCCTCCTTCATTGCCCATCCCAAGAACTCTGGCTGGTTATTTTGTAAAGCAAACGATTTAGGGAGCCACTGCATGGATACACTTGGGTTCCCTGGAAATCATTAGAGATAATCCTGCATGAAAGGAGGGATGAGCCAATCTCCCTAAATCATCAAGATCAATGAATGAGTCATCTTCAAAACTCATTTCAGTTTTTCTGAATTACCCATCCTGTAGCCAGGAAGAATAAATTTAGATAAAAGGTAACTATTATTCTAAAGTTAAGACTTTGAGGTTAAGTATCCACTCCCAAAAAAGATTTCTTTTTGCCTTCATTTATACATTTCCTTTGGTGTATATTATGTATCTTGACATGATATTTGTATTATATTGGAGGATCTCAAGACATTTATAGATATTATCAAATTCACACATTTATTAACATGTAAAGTAGAAACAAAAGTTTAAAACCAGCAATAAACAAAACCCTCCCAATGGAAAAAAAGATAATGTCAACAGTTTCTCAGTTTATGATAGATTATTGAACCTTTTTTGTTTTTTTGACTGCACTAAATGTATAATTAACATAACAATTGCTATTCATGGAAGAGGAGGATCACCTCTCCTTAAAATTTACAGTACTTCCTTCTTTTCTTAAATGGTGTCCTTTTATATTTTCACATAAATTTATTGAAGACGATTCTCGACAGTTCTTTGTCTTTCTTTCCATCTTTTATTATAGTGCAATAGACTTGCTTTTTCAATATCACACAGACCCAGCTGGTTCCTGTTCCCTGCAGGGTGAAATCACAGAATGTGCTGAGAGGAGAGCTTCAGCCATACTCCTCAACCACACTACTTTTGTCCTTCTAAGGAAGTTCACTCAATTTATTCATCCAAGACAAATAGACGGGAATAAGAAGCAACTGCAAAATGAAACAAAACGGTTAATCAGTCCAACTAAAAAAAAAAAAATTCTGTTTTTCTTTTAACAATACTAAGTACCTGTTTTACCTGACTTTAAAAAAAAATTAACAGCCTTTTCCAGTGATGTGTAAACACAATCAATGCTTTCCTCAGCCTAAGGTTAGTTTTCCTCTGGTAAAGTGAATTTTTCAACATTTTATGTCTCTATTATTTCCTTCAAAGGTGCATAGGGTATGACTTTCTGAAAGATATCTAAAATTAATATTAACTTTCAGATATAATGGGAATCCTTACCATATACCTCCCTCCCATATGTAATGGGAAGCCAAAGGGAAAAGGCTTTTTTCTCCCCTCTCCAAATAATTGAACTAGTATTTAAATGGCCTGATTCATAATTGAAAGCCAGGATGAAGCTTATTTTTCTAACCCATAAGAGCTATAGACATAGTTATATTTCACTTTCTTTATAATGTTATTTCTAGACAAAGTGAAAAATAATTAAATAATTTCTAAATTACTTATATTTCTTGTCTTGTTCTATAGCTCCTTTTTGGGGTCATTAGTATTTTTAAATAATATATTACAATATAAGTGATGATAATTGTTCATGTGTTTTGAAAATTTATTACTCTCATATGTATATTTGTTTGGTCTCACTATAATGCTATAATGTAGTTTGGCAGATGTTATCCTCATTTTATGTAGGTAAAAATGGAGGCATAAAGTGGAAAAGCTGCCGGTGTAATAAGGATAAGTCAATGCCAAAATCTAGCAATTTAAATATTTTAATAACGTTTGTAGTGTTTTGATTGGAAAAGAGGTTTATAGTAAAAATTAAGAGAATGTTTTGGTATTAGGTGTCACTTAAATATTATCCAAGAGTTCATTCTCACACTTTCTCTCTTTGTTCTCTTAGGTATCAATGAAACTTTATTTCATATTGGGGCTTGCCAAATGCAGTTATATTTAGTTTAGTTATGCTTAATAAAAGAGGTAATTCTGATTACAGAATTGGTTTCAATAAATCATATTCCCCTGTTATCTTTTATGAAACTTAAATGACATCTTTATCACAGCCAAACCTTTCAGTTATTTTGAAATCTAACAGGACTTGCCACACAGCAGGGGCTCAATAGTTAGTGCCTGTTTTATTGATTATTACAGAAATCACTTTTGCTCAAAACATGAACTCCTGAGATATAAGGGGGAAAATGACACAGTAGAGCTTCCTTCTTGTCACTTCCTTTCTGTAGTGATCCTATTCGAGTGTTTTTTCTACAATTTTCTACTTTCACCTCATCCAGATGTGAGTCTGTACTACAGTCTGACAACATTTTTAGGTAATCAGAGGCTTATGGCTCAGTTTGTAGGTTATTTTGATCCACTATTATTACTTCTTCAAACTTTTAGATACCATATATCCATTTTTTTTCTTGTTAGTGTCTTTATCTGAAAGCGAAAACAAAACAGTGTTATATTGAAATAAATTTGGTTTGTGAATTTCTAAAGAGCCTTCCCTGAAAGAATGGTTGAACAATGTATTTTTCTCATTGGAGTAATGCAAAACTCTCTATACCATTAATACAGACAATCAATAGATAGATTTTTATGAATTTATACCTTTAAAAATGTTTTACTTCTACTCATCTTCAAGTTGCTGTTATTAAACAAATATTTCTTGGCCATTTTGTATGTATTAGTTGCTGTAATAGAAATAAAAAGTAGAGACTTTTTCATATATCATATTATAAAGTCTTGTAAAAAGAGATGTTCAAAGAAGTAGCTATGCCAAGGAAGGTGAAGAAAATTAATTATCTGGGAGAATCAAGGAAGACTCTATAGGAGAAGTAGCTTTTGAGTTTGGTGTTGAATTATGGTATCAGATTGTATAGGGACTTAAATACTAAGCTAAGACATTGATTTTATTCTGTAAGAGAAAAGAGTCATCACATTTTTAAAGGTAGAGAATAACAGGATCCAAAAACTTGATTAATAATTTTTAGGTTATTTTTTAATTGCTTTCTATTCTTAAACTTCTTCCAAACATTTGATATTTTTATTATGATCTTTTATTATCATATAATAGAAATTTTCTGATTTGTTGACTTACCTTTTAAGTAGAAAGTGGAATTTGAAAATAAGTAACCTAAAAATGCTTTAAAAAGCAATTCAACAAAAGCATTTGAAATTAGTTCTACTTACCTTAAATAGATGGTTTAAAAATTAATCTTAATAATTTGAAGATAATAGGTATGTTGAACATAAGATTCTTAGTCATCTTCATCAGTCCCCACCCAGAGACCCTTCACCGATTCAAATGCCTTTCCCAGGTACTTGACACTCTTCTTAAGTTGTTACCATATTAATTAGTTTATTTCTACCCCAGATATTTTATGAATATATATTAGGTTGCAAGAACTGTGCCAAGTATGGAGGATAGATGTGGTAGTCATTGCACAAGTTGACTTGGCTTTTAAGTTGTTATGGCGTCTTCATGAAATTGTACTTTGTGGCTTTATCTCCACACGTCACTACTAAACTCCAAGAAAATAGCATGTGTAACATTACAGTAAAAGTGACTGTCTCTTCTATTCCTTATCTTATTTTCTAGAATTCTACCTTCATCAGGAATTCGACACCATATGGAGATATGCTTCCTTGCTGTCAGGATATGGACCTGTGGTGTTGTACAAAACTCCCTTTTCCTCATTAAAGGCATAAAAAGTCTAAAAGTAAATCGTTGGCTTTTTCATCTTCTGCTTTTTAGCAAACCTCTGAGAAAAATTGCCAGCAAACCAGTTCAAGTGATAAAAGTGAAGCTAAAGTATTCAGAAGGCAGAGCAGGAAGGCAGAGAATTCATGCTTAGAGGATTGGAATCAAAGCCAGAGGGAGGTCAACAACTTGTTAGTAATATTTTGATCTTAATGTTTTCATGGTGTTTATTTCCACCTCTAAACTCTAAGACTGGTAAGCTAGCTAACTTGGGCTGTTGCTGTTATATAAGGACTTGGAATAGCAGCAAAAGCAATAGGCAAGAAATGGTGAGGTTTGATAAATCTGGCCCTTTCTCCAGGCCCAGCATCCTTGCAAAAAGGATGACTCCTTGGAAGAGTAGTTGCCTTTATTTTGATTTAATAGGTACTGCCCCAAATACCTCCTCACCTGACTTATCATCATGCCTAAAATCTCCACGGAACTTATTCTCTTATTGTTTTAATGGATAGGTTATCTGGAAGAGCATCAAATAAAACTATATAGAACCAGTCAAATTTTAAATCTAGTAATTTCTTAGTTTACTTTTGTTTTCCAGTAGGATTCTATAGGACTTAGATATGAAACAAATAAGTTTTGATAGAAGGAGCACTCCTTGAGGATGATTAAAAGCAATATCTGGATCACTGGACTGCCCATAAGTAATTCTGTAATAATGATCACAAAGAGGGAAGTGTGTGCACAGAAAGTCCTGGAGAGTGCAGAAGACCAACTTTATCACTTCACCAAATTGCCCAGAAGCTTTCTCTACTCTTTGGATTACTGACAGAAGTAATGGTGGAACTGTATTGTTTCAGGATTATAGCTAGGAGCATTTAATGAACAGTAAATGAACTGTGAGATTTTTAATTGTATGGGCTGGCTCCTGTCTCTGTTACTACTTAGATAAAAAGGTTAAATTCCAAAACATAACTATTGATATGTCTATTAAAATGATATCTAATTAAGGTTACCTTTTGCTTTCCCCCCATTTTTCCCCATGCAGCCTAAGAAATGTTCTAGAAAAAAAAAAGATGTCTCTATCTTTAACTTAAATCCACATATTTTTTGAAATTCTCAATATTGCTTAATTCATCCTTTTTTTCAGTCTTCAGAAGGCTTGGTTTCTTTTTCATTTTAAAAAAATCAGAACATTCTATAGGTGGTGAGATTTTTACTAAGGAAAATTTTGCCTCCATTTGCCTTAGGCTTTGGTAGACTTGAAAAAAGTAAATGTTGTTTCTGCAAAAAAATTCATAGCTTAACTTTGGAAAATATAAACTTACCGTCCTTTTGGACCAAGTTTTATAAAATGAAGAACTGAGCTATGGGCTGACTTGAGGTTAATATTTATCTGAGCCTGGATTTTTAGAGGACAGTCTACAGATATTATGAGATAAATCAAGTCACTTATCTGGGTGTAATCTGAATATTCTATTTGCAATAATTCCAGAACATTTTTTTCTGTACTTTTCTTTTCCCTTTAGAAATCGACAGGGTCATGATCTCAAGAAATATAGATGAAAAGATGATAGACATAGATATAGATAGTTTTTCCTAAACATATACACTTCTCCCACCCCCAAATGTCTATTGCTTGATTTGATTTAACTGGTATTGGGAGAGGCTGAGAAACCTGGACATGTGTAGTATTTTTTAATGTCTTGTTAAATTTGAAATATTTTTGTTTTCACTCTTTCAGATTGTTTGATCTTTTAAACATCTTGTGAAGTTTAAAATTTTGGAAGTGCCTTTTTCTCTTTCATTTTTAAACTAATATGAATCCATTTACTGAAAAAAATTTTATTGAACACAGAAGTTGTAAGAGAATAGTTATAAAACAACATTATGAAATGAGACCAGGGA
The DNA here is from genome assembly GCA_004027375.1 of Macroglossus sobrinus. Classification (NCBI taxonomy): domain Eukaryota; kingdom Metazoa; phylum Chordata; class Mammalia; order Chiroptera; family Pteropodidae; genus Macroglossus; species Macroglossus sobrinus. The sequence continues at coordinate 717,644 of PVKZ01000060.1, read as the reverse complement.
CATTAAATTGTTAACTTTATTGATTGTCTATATAAGGCATTCTAAGTTCACTCAGAGAGAAGCACCGAGGAGCTAAGTTCATTGCAGGGCAATTAAACAGAAATTTCATGTAATGTGAACTTGCTTTTCAACATGGAATTAAAGAGCTTCAATAATCATTCATTGCAGCTCACACTTAATGTATGGAAGACACAAATAAACGTATGTGTAAATATTTTTAAAAAGCAATACTTTTAAATGAAGTCTGATATATCATTTAAAATTGCCTATTCCAGGTCTCAAGAAATTATTACATTCCCAAACAAAAAATGCATGTAACTATAGTCATAACTTTATAGACTACTGCATAAAGGGTTATGACAATTAATTTTTAAAATGATTACTCAGTTTCCTTGTTTCTAAGAAAGAAATTAATTACAGATTTGCAGAAACAAATAAAAAAAACCAAACCAAAAACCAAACAAAAACACCCCCAGAAAATGCAAACTACATAGGAAACAATCAGTTTGACAAGTTCTTACACACTAACATATAACATAGGCACAGAAGGATTCTAACAACATAGGGTATAGAATATATAAATATAAGATTCTCAGATTTTCTCTCTTGATAAGAAACTTCAAATATTATTGCAAAAACAAGACCTATCTATGAAACATTGAGATAACCTGTTCAAGGTTTAAATTAAGGACTAAGCTCATGCATGGGGTAGAAACTGTGCATTCCAACCATAAACACCCTATTATAGATCTATGCTTTTCTCTTTTCTTCTGACTTTATATCATGACACATATGTAGCTGTTACATTTTTTTTTCTTCTCCCTGTAGCCTTTCTTGCTTTTCGTATTCAGGGTTTATACTTTCCCTCTTCCTTTCTTCCTTTTGGTTACATGTGGTATCTGCAGATGCAGCCCACACAGTTCTCTCTATGAACATCCACTGATAGACAGGTGCAGAGATTGATCACGGCTCCGTAACAGTGCTGGAAATGGCCGCCAGTTGTGAAGAAGAATAACAACTGGAGCCATTCTGATTGGTGCTGGCACCGAGTCTTTCTTATGAGATCCAAATGCCTTGAGAACCAAATGTTCCTGGGATTCAGGCTTTCTGCAGCCAGCAAAGCTTAGGTCAAAAGCTAATTGGCTACTTGAAACTTTACTTAGATATCTTCAAGAGAAACAAAAAGGGTTGTTTCCGTTAAGTCACATATACATATACCAAGGAGCGATGGCTAAACAGATAGATGATAAAAAGCCAAATGCTTCTTTGAAAGAGCTTTTAAGGTAAAATGAGGAAAAGTGTTTGAAATAACAATGTAAAATACATTTTTATAGAAACCTGAACCAAACTGTTATTTTTTTAAATTCACCACGTACTTATGCCTTTGTGATATAAAATCTTCTGCATGCAATTGTTCAAAGCTGAATGGGCTTTGAAAAAAAAGAATAAAAAAGGAAGACAGGAGAGAAAGAAGGGTGGAAGAAAAAAACGGAAGAAAGGAAGGAAAGAAGGAAGGAAGAAAAAAAGGAAGGCCTTTTTTTAGAAGATTATTTAGTGTGATTTAAATAGAAATATACCTCTATACCAACACTGAGTCCTAAACCTTCGATATCATCGCCTATGTGAAACATTGATATTCTTTCTCTTTTGCCCCTCACTCAAATGCCAGATCCACTGTAGGGCATGGCACAAAGAGTGAAACAGTACTGAGGCATTCTGATTAGACTCTAAAAAAAACGTTTTCCTAAACGCTCTTTCACTAGTGGACAGTTCAATAAAAGAGCGAACTGGGCAGGCAGAACCTCCTGGACACTATCATTAATGAACATCCAGTCGACATTGACCTGTGTAGTCCTGTTCTGGACACCATACAGAGCAGTTCACAGACATGCTCCCTGCTGCTCTTCAAAGTTTACAACTGAAAAAGATGAAAATAGGCTGTAGATTATATGCTAAAATTAAGTCAAAAAGCAAACAGGAAAAATATGAAGAGTTATAATGTACAATAGATTTGGATAAACTCTGTTTATCCAAATGTCATTCACTGAGAAGAATCTTCGCTTTTATTTAATGAGGAAAAAAAGTGATATCAAAGAAGTGTGCTTGAAGAGGTTTTTAATGTAAAAGAATCAGATGAGTGATGTTGGTAAACTAAGGAAAGGCCAGTACACCGGATGTGGGGGTCACAGCTCACAATGTGAAGCATGGTATAAGGGGGCAGTGGACAAACTGACACTGGCCAAATGGAGGACGTGGCCTGAAGCCCAGAGACAAAAAAAGAGACTAGCCAGACGCCGCTCGATACAAAATTAAAGTTCAATCTTTGTTAGCTCCAAAATTTTGTTATACTGTAACATGAGTAAATGTCTACAACATATGGTTATTTCCCACCTTGAAGCTGGGCAACTGGTGCTATTTTGCTATGCTGCCTCAGCATAACATAGGTAAGGGAGAAAAGCAGGGCCTTGGTGGGTGCTCTGAGCTGCATATGACCACTGTCTTTGACAGTGCTTCAGTGATAGGCTATGGATTCTGAAGAGATAAATAACTGAAGTGAGAAGGAAAGAATTTAAAAACAAGGGAAAAGAAGAACATTTATTTTATTTCTTTTTTCACTCTTTTCATTAATGTTTGTTTCTGTGTAAACATATAAGAAAGTATCTCATAAACTAATTTCTATTTCAGTGTTATGTATTTGAGCTAATATGAATATTTATTTTCAAAAGGGATCCTCTTCCCCAGGTATTCTGATTTATTAACCATTCATCATGAATATTATCCAGACTATTTTAGGATAGTTCAATTTGACTAGCAATGTAGCACACTTGAAGAAACAAAACCCAAATGCATAACTGTGGAAAGCTATTTGCCTTATTAATATTGCCCTGAGCCCTTTCACAGTAGTGTGTCATTTTTTTTTTGTAAAAAAAAAATCTAAGTTTCAAAATCACCAGATTCTATGAATGTTGAGGTGTTCTAAAAAAGGACAAAGAAAGGTTGAAGGGATTCTGAAGAAAGCTTATAAGAATTGGCACTATTTCTCCTGAGAAAGAAAAAAAAAAGGGGGAAACTACAAAGATGAGCCTGTATATCTAATCAAGAAAATGTGGCTGATTAATATATGTAAACACTTCAGTTAGACTAAAGGAAGAATTCTTAAATTGGAATGCACCATTGGGAAAAATCGGAGTTGTAACAATGGCAATCTTTAAAACCAGGATGGACAAACTTAGCTAATGAAAAAATTCACATGTCTGGGAAGACAAAGGCTTGATTCAGACCATCTCTTCCAAGCCTGTCATTTGATGTCATTTCTTGCCTAATACATGTGTAAAATGACATGAAAGGATTATCAAGTGTTGCTGTAAACTTTTATTAGTGAACTCACATTTACTGTTATAAAGAACCGAGAGGGCAAATAAGTCATCTCCTTTTGACTTAAATCTGATATTATCTCTTATCTTCTACTACAAATTCAGATTCATTTCTATCAGAATTTTCTTGGGAAAATTGAGGATTAATAAAGAACCATGTATTTGGTTTGCTGTTCATATATTTTTCTCATTATTATGCTTCTTTTGGTTGGTTGATAGAGATTTTTTTATCAATATAAACAGGACCTTTTTTTTTAATTTAAGATTTTCATTTTCATAGTGTCATTACTGACACTGACAGCTGCCTAACAAGTCATGTGAAATGTATAATTGCCTAAGGAAGAAATTCTGTGACCGTTTCTTTCTCTTTTATATTAAAAAGAAGTTAGACAGGCTTGCTAAGCCTCAGGCTTCTGAACTTTATGTCAGTTCAGGAATTCTTTTTATTTTCCAGATACTGTGTTCATATATTTTTCTAATATATCAAATGATTTTCTCCACAATAAGTTTAGTAATATATTTCTTCCTTTCTTTAACCAAGATATTGCCTTTTGCTGTTCTAGATCTTTCTCTATAGTACCTCTTGCAGGATCAAAAAAGCACAAACAATCCATGCTCTTACTTAATCTGTAGTAATACATAACACTTTCTCTAAATTTCAAATATTATTTAAATTGCTTTCTAAATCTTGAGTTTGAATTTAAAATAGAGTTTTAATTTTTTTTTTAAAGATGAATTGCAGCACCTACACTTTTTTGGTCTGTTGATACTTTGATTATTTTTTCACTGTTTACTAGGAAAAAACACCCTTCTAGGCACACTTTGACTGTATTAACATTCCTTCACTTCCCCTCTCTGTACCTCTTTTATTTTATCAAACATTCTTATTCAGGACTAAAATGGATATACCTAAACTTTTTATGAAGGCATCCTTACTTTTCTTTTCTCAAGGACTTGTTACTCTGATTCCTTTAACATTTTCTAATTGCTCATTCTAACAAACCTGATCATTTTTTATATAATCTTTCAAACCCTCTCCAAGTAATGTATAACATTCCTTTTTCTTTTCAAACTGGTAAGGAAAAGATGATATTATATCATGGCAAAGAGTGATTCCTTAAGAAAGAAAATCTTAAGCATTAGAGAATCATGGGCTGAGGAATTGATATAAGATATTCAATTTATGTCAGACTTCAGGCAACTGTCATTTTAAGTGACTTCCTTTATGACTTCATATATTTTCCTGAGCCATAGTCAACTTTGAGTCAAAATGAGATAGGTAGGAGTATTTTCCTGGTTCTTTCTAATCATGCTCCAAATACTACAGCTCTTCAAGGCCCTGCTCTGTACACTTCCTTATTTATTTCTTGGGGGTCCTAGGATGATGTTTCATGAATACTTGTGAACAAAGTTACATGGCTACTCTTCATTTTCTCACCTAGTACCAATATATAAATATGCATATTGTCCTCCAGCAGTTGCTGGTTCCTTTAACAAGAAAAATGAGGCCACTTCAGAACACTGAAGCAGTCCAGCCTATGACATAAACACTGTGCTGAAGTCCCGTGAACGCAGCCATGCCATTGCCACCATGATTGGTGTCATTGCTTTACTGGAGTGTGCGGTGACTCCAAAATTTATGTCTAGGAGGTATCTGGGCACAGCAATTGGGGAGGAGAAGGAGCTCAGAGAAATTTGTTCTGGGGCTTGTTTGTATTATTTAGATTTTGTGTTTCCTTGCATACTTTTAGGGGAGAAGCCATTGATGGATACCAGCTAACTCAACAGCCTTCATCTGAATGTGACTGGACCTACAGTGGAGCTGCAGGACTAATTCAGGGCTGCAGTCAACTACAGGGCACTCTATTTAGTGTGCAGAATCAGCCCTCAGTACTAAGCCATTTCTCAGAGCTCCTTTGCAAACATACACTCCTCAAAACTCACTGCATTCTTAGAAACTCAAGGTAGGAAAGAAGATGGGGGCACAGGAATCAGCACTGGCATTCACAGTGACCAATTCCTCTTGGCAATGTTACATGGTTTGTGTCCCAAGGGGCACCTAAGGACTTGCCTTTTCTGCTTCCATCTCTTTACTTTCATACAGAATCCAAAAGTTGGTGGGAGTCAAGATGAAAGATTAGTGGCAGCAGGCTGGGGTCCTCAATTTGAAGAAAAACTTTGTTTTTTCAGACATATCTGCAAACTGGAGAGTCAATGTGACAAATTTCTTTGTGTAAGTGGGCCTGACAAGATCCCTGGAAAGGCTGAAAGGCATGATAAGATGAGAGGACAGTGGTCTTTTCCTCACCAAGACATTGCCAAACAAGAAGAAACATTATAATCAAGGAGATGGAAAAAAGGCAGGAAGTACATAAAGGGGATCTGAGTGTTGAAAACAAACTTTTGTTTTTTAAACAAAATATTTTACTTCTCTATTTTTAGTTCTCTTTTAGTTTATAATTTTATTTTTCCTTTAACTAGTATTATCAATTTAAAATTGTTAATATGTATCTTTTCTAACATTTTCCAAAAATTTATGGTTTGATTTGATCTGAAATAAGGTTTTATGTTTTTATCATTTTGCTTTTTTAAATTTTGTTTTATTTCTCAACTATTTAAAATGTTAACTACTTTTTATTATTCTAGTTTATTTCATTGTTATGTTTCTTTTTTCTTCTAGTGTCACCTTTATTTTAATCACCTTTACTTTTTAATCTAGTTTATTCCTTTTTCATTTAGATTCTTCTTTTTTTAAAATTATTTTTACATCTTTATAGAAATCAAAAACACATGGTTTTGGAGACAAAGAGAAAGTCACCAACAACAGGGAAGCCTTAAGAACAGCAGCACTTCTGTACTCTCTTAATAATTCCCAAATCACTTTTAATGTTGAATCTGCTAAAACGTTAACTTGAGTGACTCAGGAGACCACCATGTTTCAAATTCCCTCCCAGGATAATGCTAATATTACCTTACAAACAGCACATTCAAACTGCCGCAATGGTGTTGTTTTCTCAGTTCCCTTATGAAGGGAAACATTATTTAAAATCCACGGTCTCTGCCACATATGACTGTAAACGTTGGGCAAAGCTCCAGGTTAGAGCTGGGCAAAGTTACACAGAACAGAGGGAGGTGAGGAAGAGATTCCTTTCAGGCAAAGAACATTAACAAAATATCCCTGGTTTGACTTTAACAAGGATGTAGGTTGTCTACATTTTCACTGAGACACTCAGAAAGGTGACTTTGGAGAGACTTCTTGATAGGTATATCGAAAGTAGATACTGAGGGTAAACAAAAGCTAACATGCATTTTGGTGTTTTGGTTGTTATGGACTCTTGAGGAAGAATAAAGGGTCTTCCCCTCTGGAAAAAGAGACATACATCATTTAGTTGTAAAGGTCTGAATGGTAACAACAAAAACAAAAACCAACCAAACAAAAACTGGGCACATTAATAATAAATAAATAAATAAATAAATAAATAAATAAATAAATAAATAAAAACTTCAAGGGTGGGGAATTAGAAGTGAAAATACGCTGAGGAGGAAGAAAGATTTCACACTCTGCCTTGGGAAATGGCAGAGGTGAAGGGGTCTCCCAAAGCTGTGGGATCCATGCCACATTGCCCCAACTCTTTGATGAGGTGCAAAATACTTGGGGAAAATCATCCCCAATGCTGAAGCCTTGAAAACAGCAACAACTGGTCACTCAAACCTGTGTTAAAAATCCAAGAGAAACCAGGAATCCATTTTCACAGGCATGAGGACTATAGATTTGTGAAACTTGATTTGCTTTCATGGATTAAGTTATCATTATGACTTACTAAATTTGATGATACTTAATTCTCTTAATTTTCTCTTTATTCAAGAGGGAGAACAGTATTCCTTTAATGGTATTGGTAGCATTCATTCCTCCATTTAATCTTGCATTATGATACAGTCTTAAATCTTTTCTCTATTGAAGATCTACATTCTCAGGTTTTCCCTTATCAATATCCAACTTCATTTTTCCGAGAAGAAAAAAATGTTGTATCTCAAATTATTAAAGCATTAACTTTAACAATTAAAAATTAAAATGTAAACTAAAGTGTAAGGCTAAAAAGATGATTATATAAATTATGGAACATTGGCATTATGGAATATTATACGACCATGTTACAATTACAAACTATATAATAAAAGGAAATTTTATTTACGTAAGAACGATATGTAAAATTTCATGTCTTTTGCAGGAAAGTCATTAATGAATCACTGAGCCTCTACATTTGGAAAGTAAAAATCACATTTATAAATAATTTCCTCATTTAAATGTTGTATCAATCAATATTCCATGCAGGAAAAATAAAAGACACTCTAAGTATATTGAGAAGGAAGAGATTTAATAGGGAGAATGAGAGCTTATGAAATGATTGGAAGTGTTGAGGGGTGGCCAGCTTTTAGGTTAGTCCTCTAGAGTAATACTGGAGCAAAGCAGAATTGCCTTTTTAGGTAACTACCTAATCTAAGGTTACTTCTGGAAATCATGAGTTGAAATCCATAGTTGCTAATCAGTGACCAGAAAGTCATAATCCAAAAGTCCCCTTTACTGCTGCATCTGCTGCAAATCATTCTCACAACCTGTGCAGCTAGAGAATGGACACTGGAAGGCTGTTGCAAGCAGGGTCACATTTCTTTCCACCGTGCATGCCTGCAAAAACAACTAGATGGGACAGGAAAAACGGTCCCCTCTTCTCTCTGCCTTGTGATTCTTGTAAGTATACCTAAGAGACAGAACCTAATCTCCATCTGGAATCCTCACAGCTAGAGTGTCTAGAAATGCATGTTTATATTTCCCCACATTCCAAAAATTAAGAGAAGAGTGAAAATGCAGTGAGCAAATCCATTCTCCTCACTGTGCCTGATGAACATTGAACTTGGACTTTCCAAATGTTGATTGTCAATTGATGAATGTCCATATGTGTTTCAGATTCTTCTTTTTTGTTGATTGTCCTATTCTTATGATTTATACATTTATTTTTAAATTTATTCTGAACACTAATCATTGTTGGTTGTATGCACATATCTTCTTTCAGCCTGTTTCTTTTTTTGTCATAAAAATACTTTTATTGTAATGCCATCAAATTTATCAATGCTCTTCTTTGTGATTTATGCTTTTTGCACCTTTTTCAAAAGTTAGTCTCTATCCTAGGTCATATGCTAAGTCTATACATTTCTTTTAAATGTTTTAAAGTTTTACTCTTCACATCTATGTATTCATCAATCTGGAATGTATTTTAGAGAATTGTAAAAAGAGAAATGTAATTTTAATTTTTTATTATGATGGACAAAAAACTGTACAATTTCACCATTTATTATTTCATCTTCTCTCTCTTACTGATATATAATGCCCTTCCTATAATAAATTCTGTTCCAATTTATACTTAAGGCTTTTCCACAGCTTTTAAATTTAGCTCAAATATCTTTTTGCCTCTATTGAAACACAATGTGGTTTTAATTACCATAATTTTATAATATATTCTATGATTCTTAGAGTTAGCACTAACTTCTTAGTCTTTTTCTTCTTGATCTATTATCCATAAGAATTTAAGATTCAGTAAATTCCCATTCAAAATGTTGGGATTTTGTTTGAAGTTATACTATATTTACAGATTAATTTGGAGATACTGTACACTGTTAAAGAATCACATATTCACATCCTTACACATAATCCACTTTATTTAGGTGGATCTTCTTTGATGTCTTTCAATAATTTTTCTATAATTTTTCTATTATTTTTCAATAATTTCTGCATAAAGAACATATATATTTTGATAAACTTATTCCTAGTTACATTGTTGCTTTCAGAATGGAAACACATTATTAGTTTTTATCCTTGTTTGTTGAGGGTGTATAGGAACAATATCTATCCTATAACCTTGCTAAACTATGTATTTGTTCATATAGATTCATTTGGATTTTTTTGTCTTTAGCATTTGAGAATAGTAACAATTTTGTTTTTTCACTTTCCAGTTTTTACACCTCCTTTTTCTTGTCTCATGTGCTAAGGAGTCCAGCACAATGGTGAATAGCAAATGCCCTCTGAGTGAGGGACAAACTGGATTAAGGGCCAGCTGGTTCTCACCAGGAGTGCTAATCTGTAAGAAGCTCTAAAACTTCGGTGGAATAAATCAAATATATGGTGCCAAAAAACTCATGTTTCCATGAGCAATTCCTTATATAATTGGCAAAATGAATATTGGTCTGCTCCCACTGAAGTGGTGATGCCCTGAATGGAAATTTATTTAAAAAAAAAAAAAACAAAAAAACACTTCTTGCCAGCCAACTCTGAAGCTAGTTTGTAGGCAGTCACCTAAACTTGGCAGTCACCAATGGTTAAAGTTCCGAAACAAAATAATGATTGCATGGTGCTATTTATTGGGAACAAAAGATTTTCCTCATTATTTAAATTTTAATCATTTTACTGAGCTGCTTCCCAAACATACCTGGTATAGAAAAGAAAATTGAAAGTGGAACGTAAACTTCAAGAATTTTTTTTAAAAAGATTTTTTTAATTTAGTCACTGAAAGCAAATTAGTAAGCAAATTTATATGTGAATACAATATTTATTAATAGAAAATTGGCATTTCTCCTTTCTCACTAAATCAATTTGAAAGAACATTGCTTAAAGATTATTTGGAAAAGGCACCAAATGATTAGCTTGCTTAATTTAGGTCCTGAGTGAGGACCTAACAATTGCTCCATGAAAAAAAGTATCTGAGCATAACACATCTTTGAGAATGTTTTAATAATCTAAATGCACTATTTTCATTTGTACTAATTGCCTGAAAGTTAAGCACAATTGTGTACATACCACATACAGACAAACTCAATTATCCAAACTTAGAGCAGAGGTTATTGATGTTTGTCCATCTGCCTTTTGGGGTGACAGGGCCCTTTTGATATACATTTGACATATCCTTAATTTTCCTTCCTCCTTTAATTCACAGCCAAACATTTATATTATTTTGGTCTTTGTTTTTGGACAGTTTTTTGGATCTTTGCCAACATCTCATAATTCAGTCCTGCCACTCACTCATTTCATTCTTGCTTGAAGTTTTTTTTTTCCTGTTTTTATATCTCCGTGTCATACTTTCTTTCAGTCTTTGTTAGTTTTTTTTTTTCCTTCACTCACTCTGTAGTAGCTCACAAGCTCTGCAACAGAGTGAAGAGGGAGATACTAATCAAGATGTGTGTGTGTGTGTGTGTGTGTGTGTGTGTGTGTGTGTGTGTGTGTGTAGAGAGAGAGAAAGAGATTTGAAGAACAAAAAAGAGGCTTTCCTAAAAGTAAACAAAACTGTGTAGATCAGCTACCAAGTAGGTCTGACATATATAATAGGTCACAAATTTAGAGCATGCTACTGTGCAAGTTGCCAAGTAAAAAGTATACTTTTTCAATTACAGACACAAGAAAGTTTTTAAAACATATACAGTGTGTTTATTAAAGATAAAAGTAAAGCAGTAACAGAATAAGTATAAATATGATGAGAAGTAAACAAATCACACTAGAAATCCCCAGTTGAGCATAATATATACATAGGATCATTTTATTCCTAAGAGAATAAATATTCATCATCCAACTCCACTCAAAAGTTTATTTGAATACCTTACACAGACCCTCTACCTCCCATAATGTTTAAAAGATACATATTTGTTCAGAGGACCTTACTGGAACACTCCTCGCTGTTGTTGAATATTCATGCCCAAAGTGATCACTTCCAAACTGTCCTGCATTTCTCCACTGAAATTATATCAAGGAGAGAAAAAGAAGCAGAAACAGAAGTGCCACCATTTGTGCTGCTTTTCCACAAGAACTTGTCTTCCAATGGAGAGATGCAGACATAAAAAGAAGCCAATGCAGAATAGTTACAGGGCTATGATAGAAGGCTGTAAACAACTCAGTGTGACGTGGAAGAGAAAAGGGCAGGAGTTCTGGGAGTTCTTGGATATTTCGAAATCCCATGAGATATTAGGGTAATTCTGAAAACTGAGCTGTGAGGACGGTGGGCTGCCCATCAGGAAATGAATGTGGACAGGTAGGTAAGGCTCACCTAGGATTCCTGTGACTTGCTAAGGAATTTGGAATTATTCCTTTGTAAAATGGAAAGTCCTTAGAGGCTGATGAAAGGAAAAGTCCAGAGGCCTAGGTTCTATTATAGACTGTCATCCATGAGCTAGATGTCTTTAGATAAAAATTACCTAAGTTTGTGGGTTTTAGTTTCTAAAATATGCAAAGAGAGGGAGCAGAGAGAGTCAATGAAGTCCTCATCGATTTTAATTCATACTATTTATAAGAGCTATCATTTATGCCTGCTTATGATGTACCAGACACTTTATTTGCTTTGTCTCATTTACTCCTTGGAATAGGAGTATTTACTGAGATAAATCTGAATACTCCTCTTTATTACCAAGAGGTTGAGTAATATTAACACATTTAATAAGTAAAGAACCTAGATTTGAACCCATGTATATTTTCCCAAAGCCACTGAGGTTTTAATATGATTTTTTGTGCTTCCTTAATTCTAAATCTTTAAAATAAAATATGATATATAATATAGGTGTTATTTGAAAGACTGTGGCCAATAAATAAATTTATATCTTCTATGAGGAGATTAAAAAAATAAATTGCAAATACAGGATATCAACTGTGATTTCACTTAAGAATGAGGAGAATTTTTATGTAGTGGAGGCCAGTAGTCACAGTTGAGGCATATTTTCTCTAAAGATTTTTCATTAATTAGAGTCTCCCCTATCTGAATTACTTTTGTTCTGACCAGATATAAATAGTTGAATAGGACAGATACTTATGGTTCTTTTTGATTTATGGTGTAATCTACAAATATAATAACCAGATGTGTTTCCCTATTGGAAGGGACAGAAAGTATTGATCTAACATAGTCTTAAACAATTATGATATCATAACATATACCATAAGCAATGTTTTATGAAAAATGGAGAATTTTGTTTTTAATTAATTTTTTAATTTATCAAATTATTGTGATTAAAATCTGCATACATTTATGTTATGCATACATATGCTTAAAGGGAAACAGATCTATGAAAATTCAAATTTACAATACTCATAAAAAGGGGGTAATTTATTTAAATCAGCATTTCCAAATTTTTAAAGACATTTGTTTTTTTTAGATAAAATTGAGAATTCTATATATACACCTCCCAGTATTCTGGTGTAATAGTGTTCCCTTTGTGAAAGACTCCTGTTTCCTGTGTGCCTCCTTGTCAGTCAGTAGGTATTGTTAAGCTTTATTCTTTATACTTTGTCTTACAAGAACAGTAGTTTATTTCTCTTTTAATATAAATATACCAAGTGCTTTTAAAATCATACCTATCTGTCTACCTCTTCTAAAAATTCTGATTTGCCATTACAGTTTAACCTATTTCTGGATGTCTAAGTTTAAAAATATACCCGAGTGCTTCCACATAATCTCTACACACTATTCAGGGGAGCTGGATGAGGACAGAAAAGAAAAACATAAAGCTGAAATGTGAGAAACAATTCCCAAATAACTAAGCATGAAGATTTCTTTGAAATTGTGAGATGCTCCACAACAATACTGTTAGTAGTTAACTTTTTAGCGGCCTTAAGTGAAATTCATCTGTCCGCTGTCTTGTTGGTTTTCTCTTTTCCATTATCAGCCACTCTTTCAAATGCATACCTAAACAACTTCTCTAGACTTCATCTGAATTATACTAGTGCTCTTCAGGCAAGTTAATTAAAGCACAGTTGAAATTCTATTCAAAAGGTCTTCAGCACTTTTACTGAGAAGAAAGCACCCCTCTGAGGACCTGCTACTGTGTGCTCCGCTGACATTTCAGATACATCCATTGCTCTTGAAAACTGTCCTTGAGGAAACAATATGCCATGAATGAATGCAAAATACTAGCTTCCCCATTATTATAAAAATCAAATTACTTAATGTCTGATCCCCTCTTAGATACAATTACACATTTATAAACTGTCATAAATGAAAAAAAGAGAAATAATTATGTTTGAAATTTGTAACTGAAGTTACTAATGATTTGGATGATTCCATTTTCCCCTTGCCTCAGCATCAGTTGCCAGATATCTTACTTACTGGGTAGTTGCCAAAGCATAGAAAACCCTAATAAAGAATGTTAGTAAAGTTATTAAGTTATTACTATTTCTATTACTCTCTCTTCTTTTCTGCGTTTCTTTCCTCTACTCCCCAAATAAGCACATTGTCTGCAAATGGGTAATCATCTTGCTCAGCTTTATAATACCATCAAGATACTTTTAAAGCCAACCGAAATAGCAAAGCCTACAAAAAAGTAAGCTATTAACAATGAACATGTAATAGCAACTGCAATTCTAATAAATACAATAAAAATGTACTCATTAGAAGTATTAAGGAAGACCTTCAAGGTTTGGGAAAAACTCACTTTGACGAATTGGCAAAGTGAAGAAAGTAAACTAGGCCTGTGTTTTTAACTTCTTGCCACTCTGATGGCTCATATCTATTCTCGTATGTGCAAGTGCCTATCAAATTAATATTTACAGCTAGAAACTTGGCATCTTCACTTGGATGTTAAAGGAATCTCTAATATTTTTTAACAGCTTTAGTGAGGTGTAATTTACATATTATACAATTCATCCACTTAAAGAATACAACTCATATTTTTTAGTAAGCTCACTAAAAATTAGATTGTACAACCATCACCATAATCTAATTTTATATTTTCTTTCCTAAAACAAACTTCATACTCATAAGCAGTCACTTCCCACCCTACCCCACAACCCTAGGCAACCATTAATCTACTTTCCGTCTCTATGTAAATTTGCCTGTTCTGGACATTTTATGTAAATGGAATCATATAATATATGGTCCTTTATGACTGGCTTCTTTCACTTAGAATAATGCATTTAAGGTTCATTCATATGGTTGTAGTATTTTATTTCTTTTTGTGGCTGAATAATATCCCATTATATAGATATAGCACATTTTGTTTAACCATTTATCAGTCGATAGACATTTAGACTGCTTCTACCTTTCAGCTATTATGAATAATGCCACTATGAACATTCATGTGCAAATTTTTGTGTGGAAACCATTCTCCCTGGTGCCAACACCATTTTACATTCCCACCTGCAATGTATGAGGGGTCCAATTTCTTCACATACATGGGCACACCTATTACTGCTTGTCTTTTTGATTACATCCATTTCAGTGGATATGAGGTGGTATCTCATTGTGGTTCTAAATTGCATTTCCCTAATGATCATTAATGATTAAAGAATGTTGAGCATTCTTTTATGTGTTTATTGGCCATTTGTATATCTTCTCAGAGATACATCACTTCAAATTCTTGGCCCATTTTTTTGTTTTAAAATATACTGTACTATTAAAATTTTGAGATATAGTAATTCCCACAGATCAGGAGATAATTATCATTAAAAAGACAGTTTTATCACTTCCAGTTCTCAAGAAGAGAGGCTATGCTATGCTGGGAGGGGGCACATGAAAAAGCACGAGGTCAGTCATGAGGCAGAAAAGAGATAGGAGGTAACTGTAAGTCTTTATTGCAGTTTCCACAGGAAAGAACAGACGAGGTAGGGCAAGCAAGTTTACGATTCATACCAAATACGCTTAATTACATCTAGTTTTACAAAAAGTATAATACATTTACAAGATCTCTTAGGTCCTTTTTGATACCTTAGGACAGAACTTGCTGGCGGATGCACAAAATAAATAGAGATAAAGCACAGATGCTCACACATTTCAAAGGTACGCTTGATGCTGACATGCTGAGTGTAGTTCTGGGAAAGAAGCATAGCGGTTGCCACTCTTCTGCTGGCTGTGCATGCTGCTTCTGTAATGGTTCACTGCAAAACAAATGCTAAATGCTGTTTTTGCTTTTCACCTTTTTTCATAAAAGTAAAAATCTTTCATACTTCTTTCAGTTAGAAAAAAACAAATTCTAATGCAGATCTGTCATTAAAGCAAAGTGGTATAATGTGAACTTTTGAAACATGAGGGGATACCTGTAATTCATTTCACATGTTTCTGAATATTGGTTTGCTAGAATTTTTTGTGGATCTTTTTGTGTTTACATGCATAAGGAATATTAGTCTATCGTTTTCTTGTGATATCTTTGTCTGGTTTTGAAATCATATTAGTACTGGTCTCAATAGGTGAGTTGAGAAATATTCCCTCCTCTATTTATTCAAAGAGTTGCTTTAAATGTTTGGTAGAATTCACCAGTGAAACCAACTGGCCTTGGGAGTTTTCTTTATGGGAAGTTTTTTGTAAAATGATTAATTTAATTGTATACTTGTTATAGGTGTATTCAGACTTTCTATTTCTTCTTGATTTCCTTCAGTAGTCCATGTCTTTCCAGGAATTTGTCCATTCATCTAAGTTATCTAGTTCGATGGCATACAATTATTCATAGTATACTCTTATAATCTTTTTTAAAAAATTTCTGTAGGGATTGTAGTGATGTCCTTTTTGTCATATTTGAGTTTACTTATGAATCTTTTCTCTTTTTCAACATCGCTAAAGGTTTTCAATTTTGCTGATATTTTCAAAGAATTAACTTTTGGTTTTGATATTCACTACTAGTTTTATATTCTCTGTTTCATCTATTTCCATTTAACCCTTTATTACCTCTTTTCTTTTTCTTGGTTTAAGTTTAGTTAGTGTTGTTTTTTTCTAGTTTGTCAAGGTAGAACATTATGGTATTTATTCAAGATTTTTTTTCTTTTTTTAGAGAATCTAGAAACAGGCATTTTCAGCTTTCACTTTCCCTCTAAGCATTGCTTTAGCCACATTCTATAAATTTTGACATATTCTGTTCTCATTTCTGTTCATATAAAAGTATTTTCTAGTTTCTCTCTGATTCTCTGTGACCCAACAGCTATTTAGAATTTTGTTAAATTCCACGTTTGTGAATTTTCAAAATTTCCTTTTGTTATTGATTTCTAATTTTATTCTATTTTGGTTAAAAAGCATCCTGTGTATGATTTCAATTTTTTCAAATTCATTGAGGCTTGTTAAATAGCCTACCATATGATCTATGTTGGAGAATATTCCATGTGTAATTAAGAAGAATATATGTTCTGTTATTGCTAGATGGAGTACCCCATAGCTGTCCGGTAGATCTAGTTGGTTTATAATTATTCAAGTCTTCAATTTCTTTGTTGATCTGCTTAGTTGCTCTATCCCTTATTGACAATGAAGTATTAAAGTCTCCAACTGTGTGAATTCTCTATTTGTCCCTTCAATTCTATTAGCTTTTGCTTCATGTGTTCTGCAGCTAATGTTAGTGTGTTTGTGTTTAGATACTTGCTATATATTCCTAATGCATTAACCCTTTTAACTTATGAACTGGGCCTCTTTATTTTCAGTAACATTTTCTTAGTTTCAAATCTAAGGTCTCCCTAAGTAAATATAAGTAAATTATGTGTAAGGTCATACCTAAATTCATGTTCCCAGTTAGATTTTAATTCTTTGCTGTAAATGTGTGTATAATTTGCAGGCTGCTAACAGAGATTGAGGAATTCTTTTTGTTTGTTTTGTTTTGTTTTCCATGTTCAGTTAGGGACCAGTAGCTTAGAGGTTATTTTTCTTTTTTGAGAAAGCACACCCTTGGGTATTCACATAGTCTTTCACCACCAGGGATGAGTGTGATCTTATTTTTAGTCCTGTAATTCTAGGAGACACCCATTGGCTAGAATAGTTTATTATTTAGTCAGTGTTTGGCCAGAGATCTTACTTAAGCTATTGATGCCAGTGAGGATTCTGCCATGTGTCAATGGGGCTGTGTGTGGCTTGGGGAAAACTTTCAAGTCTTCTCCATGTCTTTCTCTAATTCTGAGTGGATATAGCCTAGTGCATTTGCATAATGTTCTCATTCTCCAGAGTTGGCTCCAAGAGGGCTCTTCTTGGTTATTTCTTTTCCTGGTTCTCTCTATTAAACTTTTGGCTGGTCTACTGTTTTGCTAGTATCGTGGAGCTATCATCTTCCTCTAATTGCTCTTTACCTAGCTGTCCATTGTTAGACAATGCCTTCTTTCATGGTGTCTCCTTTCTCTGTTCCAGATAAAGTTGGTTCCCTTCCATAGAGCTCTAGAATTATTAGTCTTATGGCTTACCTTTCTCACTGGGCAGAATCCTTGTAAGCACTGCATCAGATGTAGGAGAAGGAAGCATGCTTTTGCTGGAGTGATATTCCCACTCTCTGAATGGGCCCTGAAGTAGTGGCTTGACCTTAGTTTTCTTGGCTTGCCCCTCCTAGCATTGAACTGGAGCAAGCTGAGGTAGAGCAAATGTGGACCTAGTATTTCATCCTGCCACACCTGGAGAAGAAATGGAGACCCAGTTCTCTACTATACTTGCCTATAACAGACCTCTGAAACAAAAGGCTGGGTTGGAAGTGGGGAGGAAATGCTATTGGCCTGACCCTTGTAGGGTAAAGCTATAGCTTGAAACTTGAAGATGGGAGCACAGGGAGCCCCATTTTCTTGGCTGTACCTGCCTGGGTAGAATGCCTGGAACAGCGCTTCCCTAGTACAGACCTGGGGAAAGCTGTTAAGGAAGTGGCCATGCCTCAGACTTGCTTTTCTCAGAGCTAGTTGATTGTCTTAAATGATTGTTTCTCTATTTATTGTATGCCCTTACAACAATATCTGAAGTCTTTTAATAATTAAAAAAAATTTTTTTCACAAGTTAAATTGTTTTTCTGGGGAGAGACTCTGAAGAGCTTTTTATACTGCATTCTGGAAGTTCTGCCTTCTCTTCTTCCTCCACCTCTTGCTTCTGCTGCAATATTTCTGCTTTTATTAAATGGCTTTATTATTCACATTGTCAGTAGATTTAAAGGAGACTCCAGTCTTCACCACTACTCTTACCTAGTGCGAATCATTATCAGCTCCTTAAATATTACAATCACTTTTTCAGCAGTAATAGCAGAAAGTTAAACTGTTTCAATAATAAAGAAATCCTCAAATGCAATGTATCAAAGAATGTATTTCTGCTATCTTTTTCTCTTACTCTTTCTTTGGGAGTATTGAGTCTACTTACACACTTGTTGAAAGAAATCTTCACCTCTGTTATATATTTTTATTTATAATATTTTCATTGATTTTTAAAAATATTTTTATCTCTAAGCTGAAATAATTTATCTCATTTAGCTTACCGCCCCACACTTTTTTCATTAATGCATTTAAAATATTAACTATAGTTATTAAAAAATTTTTGTCTTGATAGTTTCAACATCTGTATCATGTCTGAATCTGGTTCATATTAAGGAGATTGCTTTGTCTTTTGCCATCGTGGTTTTTTTTCCTGAATTTTTTGTATGCCTCAGGTTTTTGTTATTGTTCTTGAAATTTGAATGTCATTGCAGGATAGCAGAGCCTGAGATTTTATGGCTGTAACTAGCCACACCTCTCCTTGTTCTGGGCCATGATTATGAGAATTAGTCTGTTTTTTGAGAGTTGAGAAGAACTTGGAACTTGATACTACTAATGGTTATTATAAGTATACAACTGATTTTAAATTTCTTTATCGTTACTGTATGTTTAGTGTGGGAGCTGGTTTGCCAAATAATTTTTCTTAATATCTGTTCTAATCTTAGCTGTACATGTTTCATTTGTTCTATTAGAGAAGGTCTCTCTTTACTTGCTTGTCCCTCTTATACCTGTATACTGTTGTTCCTTGTTACTCTAAACCTACTAGCCTAGTGGTGGAGATAACTATGTGGTTATTCTCTATTTTTCTGATGAAGTCTCAGTCTTAACAAGCACTTTATTCCTCAACTTAGGTTAGATAGCTTTCTAAGTGCTCCTGCCTTTTTCCCAGTTTTACTTCTTGGCACAGCATGTATTTTGCCACTACTCCAAGAGAAGAAGGCTTTATTTTTCTGTTGCCCTCCCCCAACTGTAATGAGTTATTTAAGTTTAGGAAGAAAGAACTTGTATTTTTAGAGCATACTTTTACAAATCAGAAATAGTTTATTTTAACTAGAAGTCTATTATAATCATATATCTAGTCTTTAATACTCCCACCAAGAATAAAAATACAACCTAGCCAATCTTTTGTTGAAATTGATTTTTAACAGTGCCCTAAGGGAGCTATTGTTTGTTGCTCTTCTCACGGCACTTTAAAGACCTTTGTTCTGTAAAGAAGATAAGGGAGAAAGATGGGGGTGGAGGGTTGGTGTTCATCTTTCTCACAGTGCCAGCTGTTTCTCTTTTCCCACAGCACTGTAAGTGATGCTCTCTAGAAGCTTTTTGCCCTCATGTGTCTGTGTCCCCTAGGAGTTCTATTCTCTTGTTAGTTCACACTCAGTTTTTACTAAATCCTTAAAAATTTTAGCTGAATCATTCTTACCACTGCTCTCTGATTTCTGCCTCAAGTAAAGTTGTGTTAGCATCACATGTCTCCTTGTGAGCACCTGTCTTCCATGAATTTCAAATTAGTTGTTTGTCCTATGACCTTTGCTATATAAGGAGTTCAAGAATATATGTGAATTTGAAGATTGTCCAGTGTTTTTGTTTTGTGGGGTTTTTTTTGTGGGGTGAAAGTGATTTTTCTTTCCAGCTTTCTCCATTCTAAACAGAAGTAAGAAATCTATAATGTATGGGATAAGTTTAAAGTTGCAGTGTGAAGAATAAATATGGAATGACTAGAGAATGCATGCAAGAAAATCAGAGAGTGGTTTTCTATAGTTCAGAGGTGAGCTGATGATTAATTAGTCTAAGGTGGCAGTGGAGGTAGAGATAAATGGACCTACTCGAGAGATAGGTAAGAAGTAAGATGTTTAAGATGTTTGATTATAGATTGGATGTGGTAGGGGAAGAAGATGGAGATAATTGTTCATAATGACTCTTAATTTTCTGGTTTATAAGACAAGATAATGGAAAGACAAAGAACACTAAAATAGGATGAATTTCAGGAAGGGATGATGAGTCTGACTTTGTACATATGAAATATAAGGTACTTCTGAGGCAATCAGTTGAAGACCTTGAATGAACTCTAGTATATAACAATTAGAGTTCAGAGATATCTGATCGACTGAAATATAATTGTAAACCTTTTTCCTGTAGGTCATTATAAAAGCCATGGTCCATTGAAGTTACAGAAACAGCATAAATGAGGGTTAGGACAGAGACTTAAGCAACTCCTTTAAAAAGAACACCTAACTTGTTCTCAATGCCCTATATATTTTAACCCTCTTTTAATTCGCAGACTACAGTAGTCTTTTCTTCAGGGCCCAGCCTTTGCAAATGTTTACTTTGTAAAATTTTCTAATTTTTATCTACTCTTTTTTCCAATCCCACGACATTTTCACTAATTTCTATCAGGCTACAGTAATTAGTTTAAAGTTTTCTTCTACTAGGAAGCCTTTCTTCACTTTCTCTAAATAAATCAGTCCCACTTCAGAGTATTTTAGGTCCCTATTACACACTCTCACCCAGCACTTTTTCTTTCACCTTAATTTCTCATTCAGCATTCATCTCTTCCCAGACCATAAACTTCATAATTACATGGATTTAAATTTATCTTTCTCACCAATAAATGTGTGGCCTAAACCATTGCCTGGTTAATAGTGGGTAGTCAATAAATATTTGAATAAGTCAGTTCCCCTATGACCAGGTTTTATCCTACCTATTGATCACCTGAAGTTGTATGTTAGCATTCGTCTGATAATACTGAATAATTTTTGAATTTTTATAGTGGAGATTAAGATAGTATCTTTTAACTATTGGTTGTTAACTCACTGAAATATAGAAGAGAGAACTAAAAAATGGGAGGTGAAGAGGACAACTAAAAAATGGGAGGTGAAGAGGACAACATATTATTGTTATGATTTTCTGCTTGGGTGAAAATCAGAATTTTGATAGTAAGGAAGTTAGATATGGAGTGAGAAATAAAGTCCTTCCCCTGATTCATATTTCTAGCTTCCATTTCTCTGTCTCTCTGTCTCTCTCTCTCCCCTAAACATGACTTTTCTCTACTCTTTTCTATTAAAAGTGTTTGTATTCTAAAAAAGAAGAAATTTGGAGGAACTTGAATATATTACCTATATATTTTATTCTCATTAGTTTAATCTAATTATATTAATCATATCAGTGCTTCTGTATGAAGCCAGAAATTATTATGGGCTTACTCCTGTCAATACTTGTCGTTAGTCTTGTGCTGCCTCCCATCCTCTTTGCTAATAAGTAACAGAGAAGAATGTACAATACTAAAGTAATAAGGTATAACAAGGTGTGTAATTATTGTACAATAACCTTCTCTCAGAGAGCAAGAAAAAAAAGGATATTGAACAAAGGGCAAGATGCTTGGAAATCCTTGCTGTGCAGTTATTATATCCTAGCTGTGCAGCAGTTATATCATTTTTGTGAAGATTTTAAAAAATTATAACATAATTTTTTTTTTAAAAAAGAAAAACATTGGGAAGAATTGTAAAGAAAATGCCAGTGTTTGGAATAAGTTTTACTATTTTTAACTTCATTCTAGTTTATGTTGCAGTAGATGATAATTTCCTTGCCTGCTGGAGACTAGTTTTTAAAAAAATGTCTTCCAAAATTAGGTAAAATGTTATAACAAAACTTACTTTTCTTGAGCAAAGAGTTGAAATAATGGTTTATGAAAAGTACTTATTAAACAAAACAGAAATGCAAAGTTAAAATTTTTAATCTCGTAGAGACACCAGCATTCAAACTTCTCAGAGCTGAATCTGAACAGCTTATAAGGCTCTCAGTAAGAAACATAAAGAACACTAAGTTAAACCAAATATGACTTTATGGCTTAATATCTATATTTAACTGCATGTAGGTGGTTCATTGGAAAGGTAATCTATTGGTGCTGGAATATATTAGGCTACATTGTCTTTTTGCTACCCTAAAGAACTATTATTCTAACTATGGGTCTTTCAGCATTTCCTTCAGACTTAAAGGTTTTAGAGGTATTAGGGAAATCGTTACTAAATGAATAGTAGAATTTTCTATAATTGTTAATGAAATAATTGTTAATGGATAAGACTTTGCCTTATGCATATTTTCATTCCCTTAATTATAAAACAATGCTCAAAAGTTGTAAGAGCTCAAAAAATACTTGTTGAATCAACTAAATATACTGTAATGAAATTATTTGAAGAAGTTGATTTTTAATGTATTATATCATGACGAAAGGGAAAGTTTGGTAAGGTACCTAAATAAAATTGAGATAATCCAAACAAAAGAATATCAGATCTCAAAATGTAGATTCTAGTATACAACAAATTAAGATATATATGGAAAAAATTATGGGAGATAACATAATTTTTGAGAAATACACTATCCTGGATATTCTATAAAGCCAGGAGTATCTTGGAGATAGCATCTATGATAAATCTATTAAACCTCATGATTATCAGGTCTTACTCAATTTGAAGTTGCATTTTGTTTTTTTACCAAGATAGTATAAAAAAGCATTCAGTAAGTTTACTGAAGATATTGCTGGCAGATATACAACAAGAAAGGAGAGTAAAAACAAAATCTTGAATATGTGTCTATTCTAATGAGTACAAGTTACTTCTCCTTTTATATTAGAAGAAGTTCAACATAATTAAATCTGTCATCTGGTAGCTAACTAGTCTTTGCAATACAGTTCCATAATGGAGTCAGATATGTCCCTAATATTGGGCATTTAGCATTGGAAGTAGCCAGGTTAGCCTTAGTGCCATGAACTGAACGATTTTGTCCTTCCAAGATTTATACGTTTAGGCCCTAATCTGCAATATGGCGGTATTCGGAAGAGGGGTCTTTGGGAGGTAGTTGAATCTGGATGAGGTCATGGAACTAGAGCCCCCAGGGTGAGATTGCTGTTCATATAAGGAAACAAAGAGACCAGAGCTCCTACTTGGCCATGTGAAGATGCAGTGAGGAGTTTACAAGCCAGGAAGCCAGCTCTCATCAAAACCTGATCTTGCTGGCACCCTGATCTTGGACTTTCAGCCTCCAGAGCTATGAGAAATAAATGTAGTTTAAGCCACTCAGTATAAGGCATTTTGTTCCAATAATCCCAGCAAACTAAGACAGTTAAAAAGGTGTAGGCTGTTTGTTCAGTAATAGCCTCCATCCCTCTCACCGTGAGCCCCTTGCTTATAAACCCATTGATCAAACCCTGAACTAATTAGAAAAGTTCTTCAGCTAGAAAACTTCTTCCACAAAAGTAGTGCAATCATTCACAGAGCAGACCATCTGTTTGCCTAATGATCAAGAATATCTTCTGCAATAGAGGTCTTTTGTTGAGCAATCACATGAAATATGACTATTCTCATCTTCTGGCCCCATTTTTAGAACAACTACATGTAAACTAAAGACTCAGCCAGATTGTTATTAGTCAGGAATCACTGTAGAACCTGACCTTGGTTTATTCTTCCTTCCTTTTAAAGTGAAGAAATCCTCCCCATGGGGAAGATTTCAGAGTCATGCTGAATGGGGCTGTATACCACAGCAGTCCACTTCAGCTTGTGTTAACATATCAAGAAAAGCTAATAAACTAGGCTTGAGGTTTCTTCACTCCCAGCCAAATGATCATAGGAAACTCTTCAGAAAGCATACCAATTAAAGAAGAGAAAGCAATGTAGCACTAGTAAAGGCAAAGGGGTGAGTAATTGGCTCATGCAACTAATTTTTACCTTCTGGGTCAACTTATTACTTTTCCATGGACACTGTTTCCATTTGTTCGCTATTGAATGTGTTTAACCTCATAGTCAGAAGGAGTGATTATGCCCAGTTCTTGATGGTACCTAATTGGTAAAGGAGCTAAGGTTTTACCCTGCTTGTGGCTGAAAAATCAGTCTGCCAGTTTCACACAGATGCTGGCAGAAGACAGAAGACTCCTGGGTTAGGACTTTATTACTCATGGCACAGTAAGTAGACTGTATCAGTATCATTTTTGTATCAGTCTCGTGGGGAAGATGTGGAGGTAGTCCTGAATGGGTGCTGTGTATACAGTGAATTTGCATTTTACAGTTAAGCAAATGAATTTCTGTCCTCCACAAAAGAAGTACAATTCTGAGGGTATGTAGGTGCTCCTCCTGAAAAAAAAAAATGTGTTTACAAGTGTTGGGCATTCGGTGAGGCTTATATCAGTTGGCTGCACTGATTGGCAGTACCTGTATATAGCCTCTTGTCTGACTAGAGGATCTTATGATTCCTAGTTCAATTTGAATAATTGGGTCCAATATTTATTGCAGGGGCTGCTTGAGAGGAGCCAGTCCAATCTGTCCTATTTGTTCATTACACAAGCTAGATGGCATCACTCTGCCCTGTTAAATGAGAGAAAATGGGGCAGGGTCAACATCTGGAGAGGTTAGTAAGTATTTTGTGTGGGAGGCACAGACACTCCTGCCATTCTTTGCTGCCTCTGATAGAGGTAAGGTTAAAGAGAATGGCAAACAAATCATGGTCAAAGTCACCTGTAAATTATGTTTTATTCCATAGGCTCTCTTCTGTCCATGCAGCCATCTATTGGATTTATTAACCAGGCTAGCCCGGGTTACTATTAGGGAAAAGAAAGACATATCATCTGCAATAATGTTCAAGATAAAATCTTAAATTTTTAAATTAAATTTGTTTGACGCCCGCCCCCCAATGACTTTTACCCTTAAAATAATGTGGAGACTGGTGAAAGAGATTTATCCCTTTCTGGGGATGGCTGCATTCAATGACCAAATTGCATTGCTAAGGTGTATGACCTAAGGAAAGGGGAGCTAAAAGAGGTCGTTTTTGTGATTAAAGGTATGTTATCAATGGTCTAAAATGTCAAAGACATAAAATAGGTTAATTTCAAGGGTTCTTATGGTTTATCTGGGGTCAGCTGATTAATAACCTGAAAAAGTGTCAACATCAGTGAACCATGCCCAGGCATCTTGAAATCTGTGAGAATCAAGGTACCCATGGGCAAGCGGTTTAGTTTCCTGTGGAGGAGGAAGGAATAAAGTTTTCCCAGAGAATAGCTGCCACTTTTTCATGTGAAACAGATGCCACTGCAGCCAGTCAGGGTATGTTCTTGAATATATCATTCCCAGTGACAAACATGCTTTTTGAGCCCTTCTCACTTTGTTAGTCACTGAGTCCAAATTAAGAAGGGATGTCAAATCAGAAAGTCAGAAGAGCATCATGGACCAGATATTAAGTTTTGATGTGTTTAGTACAAAACTCATAACAACCTTTCCAAAGGTGTATATACCTGGTCGACAAGTCAGGGATACCACAAGTTTAAAACCTCAGTGCTACTACCAGGTGGAGGCTGCCTCCCTTTGCCAGAAGACACAATTGGTAAAAGCATCAGTTCCAGAGAATGTACCATTTCCGATACCTAATGGGTCCAATAAGGTGCTATATCTCTTTTTTGATGATGAGGGGCCAAAGAAACAGTAGTTCTTTTGTTGCTGAATAGACTGAGCATTATGAATCCATCCTTATAGTCCCCAACATTTACTTGGTAATCTGACATTTATCAGGGTTTATCAGCAACCCTTGTTGGCAGAAGTATGGGACTTCTGATTTGCCAAAAGACAGGATACTATCTCTATAGTGAAAACTTTGGATATCAGGGAAAAGAAAAATACTTATATTCAATCTTGAAGCCCCTCTCATGGCAAGTGGCAGTGAAAGTTGTCCCACTAGCATGTTTCAGATTGGGATAATTTTGGGGGGCTCATATATTACAAAGAAGTATAGCATATAGCCCATCAATTTGTAAAAGCAACATAAACAATACTTGAATTGATTAAAGGTCCCCACTCAGCAGATCTTGTCAGTTTGTCTCTTCCATTGTGATCCCTGCAAAAAGGAGATCTGGACACCCCCTTCTCTGGATCTATGTAGAGTGAAGACTGGGCTCTTGTTTCTAACAGAGCCATAGCAGAGAAGATGAAGTCCTCCCCCTCTCTGATGTTGCCCAGCATACTCAGGAAGTAGCCAAGGTTGGATCTAGTTAGAGTGAGCGAGTGAGGAAACAGGGTTGGAGACATAGAGATAGAGAGACATAGAGATAAAGGTAGAGATAAAGATAGAGATAATACAGAGATAGAGATAGAAGAGACAGACAGAGATAAAGACAGAGACAAAGATAGACAGAGACAGACACAGAAGTAGAGATAGAAGTCTGTCTGACTTCATGAAAGCAAGACACTTTTGCTTTTGGTGCCAGTAAGCAAGAAACTTCTGGTTTTGAGTAACTGCATCATGGCTCAACTAAATGAACGTCTAATATCTTTGTTCTACCCAAATTTCTATATTATATTTAGAGATTCCTTGATTTTTTTTTCTCCTCCTGACTGGAGGAGAGTAAACAACAAATTCACCACGAGGCAGTTTCTTTCCTACATCTTGGCTCTTAGCCTCTCTGAAAGGCGAGACTCTTATTCTCACACCTCATCCACCACTTGGGTGACAGCATTTGTTACTGAATTCTGGGAAGGCTTCTAGGTCTCCTAACCCTGTCCACAAAGAGCTTTTGTCTTTCTTCCAGAAAGCTAGGTCTCTGTGAACATCCCATTCTTGTCACCAAAATTATCATGAACTTTACTCTTTTGACAAACTAACAAGTTAGCCTATTACAGTTTCATAGATACTGGCAGAAGACATACAGTTTCTGGCTAAAGATGAAGGACTTATTTTTTATGGCAGAGTAGACAGACAAAGCTTCATGTTTACATCTGTTTCCTTTGTCCCCAAAGTTCGACAGTTCTCTGATAGATGCTGTGCAGTGGGTTTGTGTCACAGCTGAGGAGTCCTACACTCAGAAAACTGCAATCTTTTAAAGGAGCTATTAGAAAATTTGTCTAACCTTTGTACTAAAGGGACACATAATTTTTATCTTCCCAGGCTGTTACTTATGCAAACATCCTTAAAATGATAGTCTAGTATGTAGACCTAAAAACAAGATATGTAGAAACATGAGAGACCCATGGAGACTCATCTTCCAATACATTTCACACAATAGTCCATGGTTAGGAATTCAGTCTTCATCAGAGTTCAATAGCAAGTCAAACCATGTCACAAAAGGAAAGCAAACACTTGACAAAAATGAAATGGCTTAATTCCAAAACCCTAAAGAATTATCCTGTGATTCTTCTATATAAGCTTGTTAAAAGCCCTGTATAACCTGCCTTAGACCCCTCAGTAGGCAGGATATCCCTTCCCCCAATGCCTACATCCTAATCCCTAGAACTGTAGATATTACTCTTGCATGGCAAATGGAAATTAAGATTGCCAGTGGAAAAAAGTTTACTCACCAGCCAGCCTGCTTCTTCAATATCTGTTGTTAGCAGGGCACTGTGGTATAAAAGAAAAAAATATGGGCTTTGGATCAGACAAACTAAGGTTTAGAACTCTGATTCTACAGCTTGGACTGGTTATTTAACCAGATTCTCAATTTATTTGTGTGTATAATAAGGATGAGAAGACCTACATTATAGAAATGTGATGTTTAAATAAGATAATATTATCAGGGAAGATACTCAAGAGATGTTAATTTCCAATTTTGTGCTTTTATTTAGGGAGGACTAGAAAACCAATTTACAACTTAACTTAAAAAACTTAAGTATTTGTATTAGTTTGCTAGATCCGCTGTACTAAAGTACTACAAACTGAGTAGCTTAAAGGAGAGAAATGTATTGTCACACAATTCTATAGGTTAGAGTTCCAGCATCAAAGTGTCAACAGAATTGATTCCTTCTGAGGGTTGTATGGAAAATCTGTTCAATGCCTCTTGCCTATCTTTTGGAGATGTGCTGTCAATCTTAACATTCCTTGGCTTATAAAGGCATTATCCTGATCTCTACCTTCACCTTCACATGGCATTCTCCCTGTATGCATGTCTGTATCCAAATTTAATTTAATTTCTATGTTTTTTTTTTTTAAAAAAAAAACAAGAACATTAATCACGGATTAGGAGCACACCTTACTCTGGTATGATTTCATCTTAAACTAATTATATCTGCAATGGCTCTATTTCCAAATAAGGTCACATTCTG
Organism: Macroglossus sobrinus; assembly: GCA_004027375.1. Lineage (NCBI taxonomy): Eukaryota > Metazoa > Chordata > Mammalia > Chiroptera > Pteropodidae > Macroglossus > Macroglossus sobrinus. Next base: position 689,217 of record PVKZ01000060.1, on the reverse strand, counting down.
AGGTTATGGGGGTTAGGACTTCAATGTATGAATTTTGAGGGGACACAATTCAATATATAATAGTTTTCTAAGCTATCTTCACTAATGACAGCTCTTTGTAAAATAGGGATTTAATGTTATTAATTTTCAATCCCACATCATTTTCTTCCACTAAAGACTGTAGTTTTGTCAGATCCTCAGGTAATAATGTCTAGTGTAATAATTTACATGATATGTTTAATAAAAGCAATAACTGAAACATTTCTTTAGTTAAACATTATATAATTGTCTTCCCACAAAGTGTTTTAAATATACTTTGGCAGTATAACCAAAGGCCATCAAATCATTATCAATGATAGAACCTCTGTAATTCAGAGAGCTTGGTACTTACTATCATCAGACAAAGTCAAACAGTATTGTTTGATTTCATATTGTAATGCCATATTTTTGTGGCATTTGTAACAGTGATACAAAATGCATGTATTATATATTACCATTTTATGTGGTTTTGTAAGCAGCCCTCTTTTAAGATTAGTATTGGAGAGAGTTCAGCTATGTATTTGAAGAGAACTCTGACAATAACGATGTTCTGGGGGTCCCTATAGAAGACATAGGATCCACTGAATTCTGTCTCTCTCTTTTTTACCTTTCTTTTTCCATAGTCATTTGTTTAAAAAAAAACCTGTTGAGAAACTACTATGTGTAAAACACAAAATAGTAGTAGATGCTAGAAATGCAACAACTTATTAAAGGCCGCATGGTTCAGTAAAGGAAATACAGTCATAAATCAATATATAATATAGTACTTCCACATCTGATTAAGATGAAGTAACAGGAACTTAGCCTCTTGTTGAAACAACTTTTAAAAAAGGGGAAAAAAAACTAGAAATCAATGATTTTTAAGACATTGAACATTTGGCAACAAAGGACAGTGATTTCTGTAAGATGAGAAATATAGTGATTTCTGTAAGATGAGAAATACATGAGGTGAGCTGTAAGATTGCCCCAGCTGACTGCTGGAGAGAGTTTCCTGGTTATGATGCAGGGAGAAGGAACCCAGTCAGAGGTCAGTGGGTTCTCTGAGTTGAGGAGCTGGAATTGAGGATTATGGGAACCAGAGCAGGTAGAGTTCTCATGACAGACTGCAGGAAAGAATAGTGCAGCACAGAGAGAGCCCTGGAGATATGGAACAGTCAGTCTTCAGATGAGTACTGATTGGTTTATATAGCTGAGGCCAGTGAAAGAACCGCCTGAAAGGATTAGAAGGAATAATATGTGGAGCTCACAGAGGATTAAGAATAATTTGTTTTGCTGTCATCCAGAGTGGAAAATCTCATAAATCACAGAGCATCAAGCTAACTATTCAGTACTGGCCCAAAATTAGCCCTAGACTAAAGATTACTCTGGTCTAGCTTAAGAAATTTTAAAACTGAAACCCAAAATAGCCAAACTCTTTTCAAGTAACTGAAATGTGCCTCTGAACAAAGCTCAAGAACATTTATAACAACACAAAAATATCCCTACCTAACAAGGTTAAATTTGCAATGTCTAGTATTCAATTAGATATTATTAGGTGTGTAAAAAATCCAGAAAGGATGATTCATATAAAAAAATAATTTAATGTGAGTTGTAGTGTTGGGGATAGCCGAAATAAATTAGGAGAGTATCCAGGAAAGGATCATGAACTCTGCCTCGTTAATATACATGAGCAGTTATTCAAAGAAGAATTCCAGGAGGAGGAGAGTGAAAATTTAAAAATGAGCAAGTGTTAGCCAGGTAAAAACGAGACAAAAGGCATTTGTGACAGATATCACACAATGTGCCACAGCACAGTGGCATGGAATTATAGATTTTCTATGACTGAACAGATAAGATTCAGGAGAGTTGATGAGAGGCAGGACTGTTTGGCAAACTTTTTCTGTAAAGGTCCAGATAATCAATATTTTTGGCTTTACAGACCACATACAGTCTTTGAACACTCTTTTGTGTGTGTGTGTGGCCCTTGGGCCATAGATTGTAGAGCCCTACTGTAGATCATGGGGCATGACTGAATGTTTTTCAAAAGGGAAACACTTGTTAGGTTTGCATTTTAGATCTTTTTGCCAAATGTGTGGAGAATGCATTTAAGGGGAGAAGACAGAGAGACTGTTTAGAGAACTATTGTTAGCCCAATTGAGAAATGATAAAGGTGGCCAGAGGGATGGCCTTATGAGTCTGAGACACTGAAGAGAAGTCTGGGTTGTTCTATAGATTTGGAAGTTATCAGCATATACTTCAGTTTAAACCTCAAACATGAATAAGATCATGCAAGGAAAGTAGGGCAAGGGAGAAGAGTTTTTATTGAAATATTAGTATGTGCTAGATGCATTTACTTATCAGTGCATTCATCCTTAATATAGCCCTGTATGGACAGCTTTCATTATCCCCGTTTTACAGATGATGAACCTAGAGGTCTGGGAAGTTAAGCAGCTTATTGGGAGGTAGCAATGAGAAAATAGGAATGTAAAACCAATTAGTTAATTTGGTTTTAAAACTTACTCTATTCTCCATGGTATACTGCTCTCAGCTCTCCTTAAGACTAGAGCTGGTGGCCTTCAGCTGCCATGTGGCTTCTTTCACAGCACTCACTCGTCCTCGCTGCTTGTATCTCACAGCACTTTGCCAGGAGTCCAGATACACAAGAATTGGCCAAGTTGCTCACAAAGGAAAGAGACCCTGTGGCTGCCGAGTGCCTATTATGTTGCTATTTCCGGAGTATACCTTCTCTCTTTGTAACTAATTTTGCTTCCAAGTCCCTAAATTTAAACCAACTCCACAGTCTTGCCACTAATCCTGCAAAACTTAAAAATTCATATAGTTCATACACACAAAATTCACATGATCCTTGAGACACTCTCTTATAGTGAGGAATTTCTAAAAGTCAGTCCTAGCACTGCAACTGTTCGCAAAGAGAAACTGGCCAATATTCATAATTCTACAAACATATGGTAAGGCAGAGCATATTTTAAATACCAAGAACATTTACTTGAGACCTTCCCAAATGGTTTCAAAATTTTATTCGGAGTTCGGACACATATCAAAACATGTATTTACCTGACAGATCATGGCCTGCCTAAGCCTTTGGGGTGCATGTTTTTCATGCCATGATATTGAATATACATATTAATTAAATTTTGCATCCAGTTTCCAGCAAAACTGGGAATGGCTTTGATAGATAGGCAGCACTTTAAAGTAATTCTAACATGCTTCTCCTAACACGAGTTTCCCCTTTTTATTTGTTCAGTACAAAAAACAAACACTGAACATATGGAAGGATAACAGGGAGTGCTGAAAACTTTGAAAAATATTTTGTGTAGGTTTAATTTTGGTTACACAGGACTTAATGTTTTGAAGGATTTAGTGCAATTTTTTCTTCCTTCCTAGGGAATTTCCTGGTATGAAAAAAACAGAATTGTATTTGTCCTTGAACAAACACAAGCTTTGAGGAGAAGAAGGAGGCACTGTGAGTTATATATCCATTTTACTAACAGAAAGCTGAAGGACATAGAGGAAGACACATTTCATAGAATTAAACTAATACTCTAAGAAAACATAAAAAGATCCAAAATCTTTTATTTTCTCAATATTTTGCTCAACTTCCAACAAATCTATTTTTTTTAATCTAGAAGTTGAATAAAAAAATTGAAGTGGAATGCTTTTGTTAATTATTAGGATTGAAATGATCAGAAATGTTTAGTAACATGAATAATACAACAATGAAATTATATAAATACAATAGGAATATGATATCCATTTTACAAAATACTTGTAATGACACAGATTGCTTTAAAAGTCCTTAGTTGTAATTTTCTGAATTTCTGTCTTCTCTTAATTCTTATTTCCCCAAATATCTTATACAATTTCTTTCATATCAGCCTTTTGTTTCCACTGAGTTATCTTTCTTCATCCAAAATATCTAAAAATTCTACTTCTCACAAGAAATCTACTTTGATTACAAGGCAGGAGTGGGTATACAGAGATGGGAAAATGAAAACACTCTTTTCTTTCCTAGCCGAGTCACAAACATCTGACTGTTCTTTGGCTTTAATTTTAAATACACGGAAATGTAATGCATCCCTAGACAAACACCTTATTATGTCTTATTACACCTCTTCATACTTTTCTAGGAATGTGGCTTATTGATAAATATTCCTATAGTATTAAATCTATGGACAAATTTATTCCTTTTCATTAAAGATTCAAAAGAGAGTGATGTTTTCTTCTATATCAAATTAACTTATATTCCTTAATATGGATATATATAAATGTATGTGTGTATATATATATATATATATATATATATATATATATATATATTTACACACACTTATTATTTTCCTGTTTTTAAATGTAGCACTTTTAAAAAGTCTTTTTAAAAACAGCAAACATAATAGCATATTTTGTCTTTAGAACTATATTGTTTTTGTGAAACATGAAATCTCTTGTGGATTTATAAGCTTTGAGAAATATGAATATAATAAAAGAGGCCAGTGTCACTGACATATCGTGAACACCCACAACTTGTTTTTTAAATAGTAAGTGCAAAACACATTCTAATTAGTAGCTCTAACCCTGTTACTTGAAAGATTTATCATGTTGACTCTATTGCAAGTGTACCACCTTATAGATCAGAAACTTTTAGTAAAGTGAGGATTTGCTCTACAAATAAAAGAAGATATGGCTGCATATAAATCTGGGTGTGTGCATAATTGAAAGAGCTATAGAAACGAAAATGGGGAGGGAACGAGCAATTCCTGGAATTGATGCCCATTGAATCTCTGCCCATTTCTAAAAAAGAACCTTGAAAAAAACATATTCTGGCAAAATGTTGGTTTCCATTACTTTTCATTTTCTCTTGCCAGGATCAGAACCAGATGTTCTGTAATATAGCAAAGTCTGTTCTATTGGCATTTTTGGTTGTATTAACTTCAGGAACTACTGGAAATTTTATGTGAGAAGATTCACAGGTGATTAAGTTCCAAATTTCCTGAGACTTCAGGGGTTTTGATGGGGTTGGGGAAGAGATGGCATACAGTAGAAGTGTCTAAATATCTTGTGTTCTCTTCTTGATATGCTCATATTCATAATGAAATACATATGCTCATGTAACTTATCTTATAACATATGGTACAATATAATTGAAGAAAGTCTATGCAATTATTTTACTCCTCCTAAAAGAAAACAGTTCTACATTACTAATAAAAAAGAGTCAGGACTTAGAATGTATGCTAGAGATACGGATTTTAAATATAGCCTACCCCCAATCCCAAAAATTTAAGTGGAAATAAGATTGGAACATTGTACAACTTGGTTGCAATTTGGTTTAGTATCATTTCCTCTTTTCTTCTTCTTGGTCTAAACTGACTATAAAGAAAGTGATTTTAATATAACAACTCAAACTTGTAGAAATTGTGTGGTTGATCATACTTAAAATTAGTGTCATGGCTTTCATCCTCTGCAAATTTTGTCATATAAATTAACGGTGAGAATGTCTCTTAAAATGCACTACCATATTTCACACACACAGGTATTTGAAGGACTGATCAAAGTGCTTACATTTAGAAGCATTTCTAGAATTATATTCTGGCAATTTTACCATAGTCCAGCTACCAGGAGAAGCTTACCATCCCTGGAAGCTCTGTTGTTATGATCTAGCTACTTGATATGACATTGACCATGTGCATGAGTTTCAGTTGGATATGCTTATATTTTTAATTGTATAATGCTTATTAGATGAGGCAGTGAAAGATATGTTCATTGGTAAAGAAAACAGGAAAATATAGCTAATGATATTTTGCTTTAGAGAAATAAGTTTTCCGAAAAGGCTCCCAATTCTTCATTTTATTCACTATCTCAGTGGTGTTGTGGAAATGGATATGATGAGACAGAATGGGCTTCCTCTATAAGAATAAGAGGAGAAGGTGGTTACTAAAATGTCAAACTTCCCATCTCTATCCCATCCCCACTCCGTAACACAAACACAAAAGCCTGTATGGGTGAGTGTCCAGCATAACATTTTACATCCTGTGGGAAGAATGATGATCAGGAAAGGCTATCCATGAAGTCGGGCAGGCTATGGCCAGATGTTCAGAGAGTCCCTGATCACAATGCTGGGAGGCTGAGCTTGAGTCCTGACATTTTCTAAAATCCCCTTTAGTAGGGCTTCTATAACCAGGTCAACTTGAACTATTAGGCAACACTTCTCCAAACATGTTATACCCATGATCTAGCAAAAGCCTCAGTGATGCAAATTCTCCTTATATATAATTTTTTTCTTAGTATTCACCAGCAAACAATATTTTAGTTACAAAGCCTTAGCTGGAATTACTTGATAATCCACTGAAAGGGGTGGGGCATATATGTGAGGCCCTGGGGCCCCGAGCATTGGAAGCGTAGGGAACAGAATGATAAAATGGAAAAGGGAGCTGAAGAGTTAGAGGGCAAGGTGTTAATGGTAAGTCTCTATCTGTTTCACAATTTTCCCTCAAATTGGCTTTGACAATGAGACTCAAAATTGAATTCAGACATAATATAGCTTGCCAGTGCTGTGGACAATGCTTTGTTTTTCTTTATTCACACTGCCCAGAGATAGATTACAATTATGTATTGCTATTCTAATTCTTAAAATGGTAAATCACCTCTGGAAAGAGGCTGGCTTCCTTCTAAAAGGTGGGTTTTGGAATCTTCGGAATCCCCAAGAATTAATTTTCTTAGAAGGTTGGCAAAGTGCCCTATTGCCAAGAGAAAGGGTTCGTTATCATATTTGTCAGAGTATAAAATACAATTAACCCCTTTGTACCAATATGCTTCCAGCTGCTTTCAGGCAGCTAATCAGAATTGGTCTCAGGTACTATCCCCACTTTCCAGATAAAAGAGACTTCCAGGCCTTGACAACATGGGACTTCTAGGTAGCCTTCTTGACTGTCTGACAGTTTCTTGGGTGGTGTGTGTAAAAAGACCTAGCCTAGAGGAAAGTTTGAGGGCAATACTTAAATGTATTAAAATTCAAATTAATATGTCAAATATAGGTGTGTATATCATATAGTCAACAGATATGATAATCAGACACTTTATGTTCTGAAGATTTAAAAGAAAGTCAGCCCATTTTGTAAGTGTGAACTCTGCAAAAGAAAGAGAGTGATGGTTCTGGTTTAGAAAGATGGCAAACAGTAAAACAAATCATGTCCTCATGCTGGGCAACTGGGAGACAGTTGGGTTTAGGACTCAAAGACTTGAGCACTAATTTTTGTAACCTAAGAGCTGATCAAGCTGACTTTAGTGACTGGAATTAACCTTCCTTTCTATAGATGCTACAGCAGAAGGGCTAGTTACGTTGACCATGGGAGCAGCATCTCAGGGTGGCCTGATATCATCTGACAAGCGAGACACCATGTGGCTACACAAAGCAAGATCATCAGCAGGCTGGGGGAGATTAATGTTCTCCAGCTTTGTATTGTATAAGCCCTGAGGTTAATAGAAGATTTATTAAAAGAAAGAAAGAAATATTTTCTGAGTAATATGATACATGAAGTTTTCAAGTAATGAATTGGAAAAAATAAAGTTTCTATGACTAAATTTGCTACTTGAGTTTGTGGAGAAATGTATACTGGTTATATTCATTAAAACCCTCTTAACCCTCAGATTACAAAAGAGAAAACTTAGGTTGGGAGAAATAATAGTTGGTGCTAAAGCTGTTTATCTAAATGATACAAAGCAATTTAACCTCATGCGAGGGAGGAGAATCCAGTTCTGATGTCTCTTCCAGCACTCTAGTCATTACATAAGGAAACGTTTTCTAAAACCCAACGGCCTTGATCCTGCCCTTTCATGATTGCTGACTTCATTTATCATTCATTTATCCACTTCTTCAACCAACAAATATTTACCGAGAAACTATTATGTGCCAGGGATACAGAAGGAAAAAAATACAAATCCTTTATCTTTGTAGAGCTTTGCTTTAAATTTTATGCGTGTGTGTATATACATATATGTGTGTTGTGTGTGTGTGTGTATTTATATATATTTTATATATGCATACACACACACACACACACACACACACATTTTTACACAGTCATGGTCAGAGAAATAAAAGCCATGTTGAAAGTTGTAACAAATAGATCATCTCAATATCTCAAAATCATACTCAGATACTGAATATGGTCAATGAATTTCATTTCCTAAACATTGTTTGATCAAACACTTCACTCCCACATAGGACACTATCAATAGGTTCACACCACGACTTAAAATAGATAAGAGATCATTTGTAGACTAATGGGGAGTCAAGTAAAGGTTAACTCTAAGCAAAACTAATGTGAGTAAAGCTTACTTTTAGTACTCACTCTGTATCTTCTGTGTTATCTGTTTTTCTCTAATAATAGCATCAACTTTCATTCTGGTGATATAGCCCCACTCTTCAATCTTTCTTCTTCTTTCTTCTCTCAAACCTAAATTTCCTTCAGAGGAAGGTTTAAATATATAGTAAGAGTTTTAAGTGCTTTAACCCAGGTGTTTTAGCAGAAATCAGAGTGTTAGGATGAATAAATTTCTAGCAGAATTTAAACCTAGCTAATACTAAAGTTGGAATACTAAGCATAGATTGGCAGGAAATAGAGCATAGGGAAGCATTTGAACAGTATTTGATCCTTCCAGGCATCTGAGTCTCTGAGTTTTGGATCATAATCATGATGCCATTTTGGATATTATAGTGCTTTTTATTACCTTGATATTAAGTTTTGAAATATACATTTATATAAGAACTTGGAGATATTTTAAGGTATTAATTTTTATGTTTTCTATTACTTGTTAGCAATCCATTAGTGGATCTTGTTCATAAATTTACATTGTTGGCAATGTAGTCATGTATTTTTTTATTGGTCATGTAATCTTGCATGGTTTAAGTCATAATTCATAGGAATTACATTTTTCTAAAAACATCAAAATATGGGCATATTTAAATTGACCTTAGCATTAATTCTGCATGCAGATCCTACATGCAGATCACAAGTTCAGGCTTAAAAACCCATAGTGACAATGAAAATAAAAAGAAAAACGCACAAACATTAACACCAAAAAGAGAAAGACCAACACATATCAGAGTCTTAAAAGAATCTTACCAAGTATAAGGCAAATGAAGTTTTATTTGGAAAAAGCTTCCCCAGGCTTTGCCTTTGAATGGATACTGCCTGAAAAAAATTAAGACAATATATTGTATTTCTTATTAACTCAGAGACTCATAGCCTATGCCAACTCAAGTTTGCTTACAAGCCTGCTCTCTGCTTTGGGGAGAAGCATGAAAACTGTTTCTGTCCTTGTTTATTCAATCCCAGCTATCTACATGCACTAGACTTAGCAAATTACAAAAGCCAAGGGAGCAGTAAATTGACAATAAGCACGCTTTGCAGCTTAAGAAGCATATAGTCTCTATGAGTAAAGTGCATTAGGTCAAACAGAGATAAAAAGACACCCCAGAGCAATGCTAGTTTAGTAGTGTAGCATGTCACATGCTCCACTAACTATCAAATAATAAATTAATTACTACCAAATGGAGAGAATTAGGTGGCAGTTGGACAATTTGAATCCCATCTTAGAAAAATAATAGGAGAATACTGATTATCTCTTAAGTTCAGGTAATCTGCACTCATGTTTATTAGTAAGAACTAAGTCTGGAAGTATCTTGCCTCATTTGAGTAAAATTAAAATAAAAAATATATATACATATCATTTTTTTGAAAAGATATTTTAAAACAATAGAGTAACAAACTCTAAAAATAGATCCACTTTAGAAAAAAAAATGTAGAAAACAAATGGGCTCACAGTAAAATTTAGGAAAATATGACCAATATAAGACCATAAACTCTTGAGACAAAATCTAAAATAAAAAGTCAGTAGGATAAACTATAAATGGATATAAATAGAAAATATCTCTAGGAGACAAAAATGCAACAACTGGAGATAGTAAAATACAGAAATGAAAAAGAAGAAAACTTAGTCATATGGTGTAGAGACTTGCAAATTATTTTAAAGCTTAGAGCGAAAAGATAAAAAAGTTAAAAGCAAGTACTGAGAAAGTGAGTCATTTGGACAATAGAGAATAAAAATGTAAGTATAGATAACATACCTGAAGAAGCAGCAAGGACTTTTGGTCAGAATCAAAAACGTAACTGGAGAAAATATTCTGTACTAAAAAAGACTCATGTAAGCAAATGTATAGTTGTCCCAAATTTTACATTAAATAACCTCTCATTAAACATTTCCAAAAAAAATATTTGAAATACAAGGATTATGAAAATTTCCTCAAGCAGTGTGAATTATCACGATGGCATATGACTTTTCTTCACAATACCGATAAAGGAGAATGTAGCTATATATATGCAGAAATCTGAGGCAAAACTTTTGTAGAATAAGGTGATATAAAATTTCTCTTTCAATGGGAAAAAATATATTCTCAAATATACAAGAATATGGAAGATACCCTGCCTTCTATATAATTTTTAACTGAATACTTAATGAAATTAAACATAAGGTAAAGTAAAAAATGAGAAATTTAAGGACATGCAATAAATAATAAAACATGTTAAACATAAATTTCTTTAAAATAATTATACATAATTTTAAAATTAAATCTTACATTTCAAAATTATTCAGAAAATAATAAATAAAATATGTAAATTTTAATAAATGACAATCTTATTCTAATATTGGTATACATACACAAAGAGAAGTACATGACATTAAGCTCAGATGAAAGCAAAATTATCTTTAGTTATATATTTTAAAGAGAAATGAAAAGTTATGATTTCATCTTATTTTCAGCTGAATGGAAAATTATGGTTAATATTTTTTATGAGAAACATAACTACTAACAGACATAAAATTTTTACCTTTTAAAATAACAGACTTTTAAATAAATGCTAAGAAAACGTATTTAACAAATATAAAAAAAATTAATCAGCAAAGGAAAAATAAAAATATAATGTATAAGATGACATAACCAAAATAAGGTAAATATGTCAATAATAAATATGAATGGGCCACATTGTTTATAAAAGAAAAAAAGATTCTTAGGTTGGTTTGATGGTTATGACAATACTGCATGCTATTTATGAGAGTCATCTATTTCTAGTGAAATAAGATTAAAAGTTAATATATCAGCAAGATATCATATATATATAAATTTAATATAAAAAATGGTCATAAAGAATAATTTAAAGAAAATACTAAAACTAAGATTATTTTATACTGAGTAAAGTGCATAGTAAAGACAGACTGCAAAATATATGACTAAACAAAAACATAGAGATATATGAATAGTATAAAATTATCAACAGTCATGAAAGAAGACTTTACTATAAACTTTTACCACTTACCTGTTAAAAAGATACAGTAATGTATAAAATATCAAAGCTCACGAAATTGACTTTTATATTTAATGAAACTATCAATTAAAATGCTCATTTTTGGATACTTAAAATTACTTCATTATCTAGCAAAGCAGACTATGTATTTTTTAGAAAAGATAACTAATGAAGCAAGATTTACTTAACCAAATATTAAAATATACTAAAAACAATTATAAATAATGAAAATAGAATAAAAATAAAACAGAACAAATTAGTGAAAAGAAATAAAAATTTTATTAAAAAATCCCATCAAAAGTCCACAGTATCTACTCAATGAACCTATGATAATTGGTTAAATATTTGGAAAAAAATATCTATTAGAGTCATCTTATGCCACAAAAATAAATACCATATTAATTATTAATTTATACATAATAAAGTAGATAAAAATGGATCTAATTATAGCAAAGAATTTATTAAGCACAAATGCAAAGAAATCAACAACAACAAAAAAGAAATGTTGCTAGGAAATGAAAAGGTTACTAGATGTTGCTAAATCAAATATGAAAATCAATCTATATTAAAATCATAAATAAACAAATTAAAAATTTAAAAGCAATGTCTATCTTATATGAGAGCCAATAGTTTAATGTTGTTAATATAGAGAATGTTCTCAAAAATTAGTATAAGAAAGAAAAACAGCCTACAAATGGGTAAATGAAAAAATTATTTACAAATAATATGAATAACTATACAAATAATAAAAATATTTAGTCTGACTGGTAATCAAATAAAAAGTTTTAAAGTTTCAGAGAGACATTATTTATATCTATTAAATTTATATTTTTTAAAAATAAAAGATCACAGGCTTGGAGAGAGAGTATAAATTGTAAAAATACTGGTATAAATAGATATAAACATTTGTAGGGTAGTTTTGAACTATATATCAAGATATATAAAAATATTAATACCCATTGTCTTACATTTTACTTCTAAGGTTAAATCCTAAGGAAATAAAGCAAAATTTTCTAAGGAAATTTTGTCATACATTCATAAGATGAATGTAATGTATCCATTACAATTATTTACTAGCAAATGACTTAATATTAATGAAAGAAATGAGGATCCAAGGTGACCTATGTGCAATGTTAAATTACATATATCATATATGTTTTATTTTAAAATCATTAAGCACATATTCATTAACAAAATATATTTATTGAGCTTATAAAATAGATAATAATATAGACACTAAAGATACAGCAATAAATAAAACTAAAGATAAAAATTAATCTCTGCCTTAATGGAGCTTATGTTCAATTTCACATAATACCGATACGAGATATAATATAGTACATGATACTACATACAATATAGGCAAATATTAAGTCGATTTGCATGGTGGGAATGTGAATGGTTTTCAAAATATTTTTTATTTTATTCTCTCCCATAACCACATATTATTTTGATACAAAAAATACATTTAAAAATGACTTCTAAATCAAATTTCTTATTAAAGATATATTTCAGTAGAACTTTTCAATATTAACATACTATTACATTTTTTTTTTATAATTTTGGGCATACCTTATAGTCATGATCCAAGTTTAAATCAGAACCATTATTTTAATTCTGGTTATCTAATTAAAATTCCAAAAAGTGGCATTTCTTTCGTCCACTGTTCCTGAAACTGTCTTCCTTATTGTGCCACTGTGAAATTTACTGGCATGTCAGAAATTTCCTAGGCACTTCTGATGCCCTAATTCCAATTATTTATTTTAAATAATTTAATTTCATTTGTACTGTATCCCTTTCCTCCTGCGTTTCTGTCTGACACTAGCGGAAACAAATTGCAAAACAACACAACAAAGGTTTTCCTCACAGCTGCTTCAACCAGATGGTAGATTTGAGCTTCTGGAAACATATTAGGAAAGCCTATTCCCACATAAAGTCTGTCTCAAGCCCAGACATCACCAGGGCCCCTGCAAGACAGAGAAAGACCTTTTAAATTTTAGGTGTTTTTTTGATACAGTAATTTCTTTGTGCTTTTCAACTGTCATGAACTTATATGTTATCACTGGTCCCTTGCCATGATATACATGCTTACATAACACCACGAACTACATATGTATACTAGGTAATCTTGTTTGTACCCTTTCCCATATCTGAACACCTTGTATTTTACAATGTCATCAGAGAACATTAAAATCTATGAGAGCCCTTTTCTCCAATGAGATGATCTTTTTGAAGAACAAGATGTGAAGATGCTATTTAGACCAGCTGACATCTATTCAAATGCTGCTACAAGTCGACTTAGAAACAACCATTGGGAGTTTAGAAACAAGTGGTCCCTCTCTTGGCCACTCATCTTTACATTTTCTTCCATATGGACAATCAAGAAACAGAAGAAACTAATCACTTGATTATCGAATGACATTTTATCATCATACTGTGGCAGTGATTATTACAAATTTTTCTTATTTTTTGTTTTTAAATACTTAAAATTTGTGTTTCAGTTAGCAGTTTGCCATATATAAATCAGCAAGCTGAAGCATTGCTGACTTTGTGTTGGACATACAGATAGCAAGCCCAGAATCTAATTACTTCCAATTGTAGACAAGAATTTGAGTAAAGTTATTGTCTAAATTGTTACCTTAAAGAACAGTTCCAATTATTTAATTTCACTGGACAAAGACTTTTATTGGCTTCGTACTGCCTACAGAAAAAGGCACAGACTCTTCAGTCTACTATTTAAGAAGGTATACCACACACATAGTCAAGCCATTTTTCAGTTTTATTTTCTTTTGACCTGTATGCGGCAGGGTTTCTCAAAATGTGCGCATTTTGAGAATGACTGGACTACATCAAAATAAAAGCTGTCAAATTACTTGATTGTCACTCAGATTCCCAGCTTCCTCTATAAGCTTTAACTCACATTACTCCCTCATTATTTTTTCTTCAAGACCCACCTCTAAAGCTCATTATTTATTGAAGTCTTTCTTACCTAAGCTGATCAGGGTTCTTTTCCACCTCTGATCCTCGTGAATAACCCACTGGGAAAGTCACTGAATTTGGAAAGTGGAAACTACTAGTGTAACTTGGACAAGTCCCTTAACTTTCCACAAACCTCCACTTCCGGATCCATAAAATGGGTCATTTATTCATCTCTTCACCCATTTGGCAAGGTTTTATTAAGTATTTCTATAAATGAACACTTTACTAAGAACTGAAGTTATGTAAATGATGAAACATTCTGGGCTCCTGAAGATAATGACCACCCTAGACCTTTACCGTACTCTGTGCTTTGAAAAAGCACCCAAAACTGAAGCTTCCTGGCTTTGAAGTATTAAAACAGTATTTCCCCAGAGCAGCAGCAGTTTATCATCACCTAGGAAGTCATCAGAAATGAAAATTCTCAGACCTCACCCCAAATCTACTAAGTCTGAAATTCTGGAGGTGAGACTTGCCAATCTGGACATTAACAAATCTTCGAGAGGATTCTGAGGCATGCAAAAGTTTGAGAAATGCTGTATTAGAGAAAATAAAGCTAAAATAAAATTCTCACTGACTTCTCAAATCACTGTCATTTATTATGTCTCTGTCTCCTCTAGCAACCCTTATCCAGGCATCCTCATTCCTGTGCTGCTGTCTCCATCTCATCTGAGCCTTATTCTTATCCTGCCCTTCAGAATAAGAGTACTTCCACTGTACCCTAATTCATGTAGCTCACCACTTTTCAACTATGCATCAGCCCCTTCTCATGTTCTCCTTTTGGACTTCAGAGTCAGAGCATTAGATAGATTAATTATATTATCTAATCATTTGGTTTATTATCTAATCATTTGGTTTATTATGTAATGTCATCATTGTTCCATGTAACATTTCCCTTTTTAAAATATTTCTTTTCATTTATATTTTCTCCCCTTGTCATAGACAACATCTGTTCTGAGCTTGCTATTTATCCTTGAGTGTATTTTAGTTTCTATAACTGGAATTGTACTTTATACACTGTTCAATTTTTCATTGTTCTCACCACTGTGCATTTGTGTGTGTGCATCTATGTTGGCATGTTCTTATTTGGTGAAAAAGGTGAAGGAGAATATAGTAAATAATGTGGTAAATTTTCATGGTGACAGATGATTACTTGAAATAGTGGGGTGATCACATTGTAAGGTATAAAAATGTCGAATCATTAAATCGCACATCTGAAACTAATACATTATTGTATACAAACTATATTTAAATTTTAAAAAAGCAGACAGAAAACCTGCTAGTTTTTCATCATCAAATCTAAAAATTCAATCTGCATTTTCACTCATTTTAAAACTTCTGTTATGAAAAATGCATTCCTCATCTTTTCAAGGCTGACTTTTACACTAGAACTCATTCCCTTTGCCTTCAAAAGAACTTTGAAATCTTCCCACTTTTAACAATATCATTGGTTTCCATATTACTGGTTCATACATTTTTTTAAAAAGCATCTCACTACTTCCCATGTTTTAAAAACTCCACTTAGTCCCACATCTCATAGCAGCTATTTTTTCTTTTTTTTTTTCCGATTTTCCACACAGTGAGAGGTCTAGAAAATACAGTCTACAGAAGTTGGTTCCACTTTATCCCCTGTGATTTTCTATTTAGCTCACTTCTGTCCCCAAAATTCTACCAACTGTGCTTTCCAAGTCAGTATCTATTCCTTTAGTCAAATCAAAATCCAAAGTTTTCTTAATTACTCTTTTTCCTCATTCCCCTTATCCAATTTTTTCAGAAAGTGTTTTTGATTTTACATATAAAAATCATCTCAAATCCATACAGTTTTTTCCATCACCAATACTACCATCTAGGTTCTGGTATTATTGCATGTCTTCCTTACTGCAGTAAATAGTTTCTGAATTGATGTATTTCTTCCATTATTATCCTCCAAAATTCATTCTTGACACAGAACTCATAATGATTTATATTACATGAACTTCATATCATTTAATTCTCTGTATAAAACCTTCTGACTATGGCCTACAATGTCTTATGTAAAATTTCCTAATGTCGCCTTCTCTATCACATCTTTTATCATAACCTCAAGCAATCTCTAGTCTTTAGTCTTCTTTCTTTATTTGGAAAAGCTTGTCCCTACTTCAGCAACTTTGTACGTTTAATAATCTCTCTCTACATCATCCTGTCGCCCCATAACTTCACATAACTTTCTCTTTTCAGGACTCTATCATGTCAGCTTCTCAGGATGGCCTTCACTCCTCTTTAATCTATCTATCATAATTATCATCAATCATTATTTTATATCACAAATGTCAATTTATTTTCTTCACAGTATCTATTTTAATATGCATCTACATTTTCTATACTTTATCTCCTTCCCTGGCCCACACCCCAAAATGTATTTTCCCTGAGACTAGGGACTTTGTTTTACCAGAACACCTAGCACATAACATATACTCAAGAAATATTAGTTAAGTGACAATGACAGCCTTTGCTGCATAATGATACAGTTGCAAATATTTTACAAGATAGTTGTGGAAAAGCTTACAGGTATAAAGGGGGGAGGGGAAGAGATCATAACTGTTGGCATCTACTCTGCATTAGGAAAACACTGCCCATACATTGTTTTATTTAATTGTATTTTTACAGCTACCTTCTGAGTTATGTATCCCATTTTCAGATAAAACGAAAGCTCAGATGAGTTTATTTTTTGTCCATTATTATATCATAAGTGGCCAAGCCTGTAATTAACTATAAAGTCTATGTTCTTTATTTTAACTACATTAGTCTTGGTAACACTTTGCAAATTAGTTATTATTTTCTCTCTGGCATTAATGCACTTACAATTTTTTAACATTCAAAATACTTGTATAGGTTATCCTGTTTCCAAAATTATAAACTTCATTTAAGTAGTGGTTAACACTACTTAACATTTAAATTCTGTGGTTCCTCAAACATTGTCTGGAATACAGAAAATATTCCATAACATTTTATGATCTTAAGTGAATTGGAGGCTGAATTTTCTTGTTAACCTTTTGGACAAAGGGCTCATCCTATTTTTTAGTCTGTATTTGCCTGAGGGTAATGTTCTTGTTAAGAAACTGACCAAGTCAGGGAGTTGATGTATTTTACCATTGTATTTATTGCATTTCTCAGCCCTGGAGACTATCTAAGTGAAATCACTTGAAAAATTCACTTTAAAAAGAACTCCACACTTGAATAAGTTTCACAGAAGAAAAAGTAAAATAAGAATTTGGTCTGTAGCAACATGAAGGAAGTCAAGTAGTTACTAGCTGTATAATAAGCAGTATCTGGTAAAACAAAATATCTATTCCTAGATTTTTAAAAAAGAAATAAGTGGAATTATTTTTTGAAACCTTGGGATCTGATGCTGTTTCTAATGTACGAGGGAATGAGAATTCCTTCTTGTACCCTACTGAATTTTTAATTGTGTCCTGTGAGTCAGAGACACTATTTTTGAATCCGTACTTTAACACAACAGTATTTTTGTAAGGTATGATTATTCAGTTATTTGGGAAAACTGAAATCCAAAGAGTTAACTCTCCTATAACACATGTTAATTCTACTGGTATCATGCTGTATTCTGTCCAAACTCTTTAAAAAAGACTTTTAATGACTTTTAAGTCTCAAAAGAAAACTTCTAGTCTTTAACTTTATTCTTGCTTGACCATCATGCATACCTGTCTTATATTAATCTCACTATATGATTCATCACTAGGGATCTACACCTTCCGTTGAATTACTTCATTGCATGGATGTATTAAGAACATTAAACTATGAGCAAAAGATATGAGAAAATTAAAGAAGGCTTCCTAAATGATTTACATCTTTAAAAGCTGGAACTAAATTAATTTATCTTGTAGAAATATTACGTATTCATTCTATAATTCAAGCATGCTTGCTAGCTCTTTTCCCTGGATAAACATCTTTTCTCAAAATGCAATAACTGTTACTTATGGTCAGCTTTAATATTATATTGATAGAGATAATGTCAAATATAAGCACATTTGCTTTTACGTAATTCACTATGTCACTATGTCAAAAACAAACTGTTTAGTTCAAGTGACTTTTTTTTTTGTAGTGGCTATCTCAATAATAAATGCAGAATGTTGATTCACTTTCTAACATAACTTCCATTATCTAGTTAATAATTTCAGAACGTTTTCCTACTATTTCATCTGTGTCATAGGACGTATGTCTACATATAACTTAAACTCTAAACCACATTTGTTGATAATGCAATTCTTCGTAGTAGTAGATAGTTCAAAGATTTTGTTTATCTTCAATACAGCTGACAAAAAAATTCTTTCTATTATCAAGTTCAATTTGCATATATACTAACAAGGTCACTAGAAATGTATGTACATTCATCAAAATGCAATAAAAACTAATTTTCTAGCAGTATTTGTTCTATAAATTGGTCTTTCACATCATAAACTAATTCCAAAATATTCTGAGACATTGTATCATGGGAGAGTGATATCTGAGCTATCTTCTATGCTGCAGATATTCCCAATAGTTCTAAGCAAACATACTTAAAGCAAACTGCAATGTCTTGACAATTATCTATGATTTCTTTTTTTTATTTTTAGTAACCTGAAGCCCTTCTTTGCAAGAAGCCTGATATGCTATGAAATAGTGACTTAGGCTTCTTTCAAGTTTTTAAATGAGTATTCTTTTCTTTAAAGAATCCTTTCAGTGTGGGAGTTACTATGCTACGTCTTTTTAAAAATGTAAATACTGCTAACCTTACAATGATTCCATTGTTTCAATAGTCAGTGTATCTCTGCACACTTCAACATCAATTATGGCTACAAAATTGAACTCGCTATTCTTTATTTCTTCATCTATTTGAGAGTTATTTCATAATCATCATATGCTTTATCACTATTGATATAATAAAAAAAATTGTTTGGTTTCTTTTTTACAGGAAATTTCCAGTGAGGCTGTTTGCTAACTGCAAATTAGAGTTTAAAATAAATAAATAAATAATAGTTCCCTAATTTAGTGAATAATGCTAGACTACAAAAAACAGGTTTGGTTAAAAATTAAAGTGATTGCTGAAATAGTAAATTACAATAATAAATAAATTTTTTAAAGAATTTTACATTTATAGGTTATAATTGTAAAACTAACCTTAATGTATTAGTGTTATAGTGTGGTACTACTGTATATGACCAATATGCACCTTTTTCCAAATGTGATTTACCACATGAGTTCAACAACATGAAGCCTAATCTATTTCCTGTAGCATGAAACAAGCCCACTAATCAGGTGCTTAAATGTCGACACAATGTTACATTTTTGTGAGAGTTTCTAAGCACTCTAAATTTCTGTGTTTATTACAGACTGGTGACAAATAGTTCCCAAACCAGTTCGAGAGAATCTGGTTAGGGCTTTTCTTAGACTATGAGTTTGGGGGCAAAATTGAGGACATATTAACTGGTAGTTTTATTATTTTTAGGTTTTTCCATGCTTCATAAAATTATGTTTCATTACTTTACCTCTAAGAAGAAAAGCAGAGGTGATGTTTCCTCAATGCAGTTTCATTTTCCTAATTGTCCCAGTCATGTCTCTTACATAATCATTCATTTGGCGGTCATTTAATTTTGAGTATCTTTTTGCTCCTTTCAGTGTGTAGTTGGAGAAGCTGTATTAGGTGCCACTAGCCAGGTGTCTTATTAAACCAAAAGTGTTTGGCATATTCTTTTGATTGTTGTTGGAGATAATAAACCTTGAAGCTTTGAAAATGGATTTGACCTTTAGAAATAGCCAAAACTCATCCAAAGTCAAGTTGTGGCTATATAGTAATGGGATTAATTTATTTTTATGCTCATAATATAAACTCTAAAGGCAATTTAAATGGGAAGTTCAAAAATGCTTTAAGTAATGACTATATCACTGCAAATAGTAGTCTTCCTAAAATAAAGGTTATGTTAAACTCAATCAAGAATTTCTCTGATAAACTTCTTGGTCTACCAATTGAGACATTGATAATCTAGATACGGTTTAGTAGTATTGCTTCTTTTACCCATACAATATCATTTGCTTCAGATATACCAAAGTTTTTGTAATTCACTCTATATATTATGCTTCCATGTATTTACACTTTCTGAATCCTCCCCAAGAAGCATTGTCTACTCCTAATTACCTAACATCTATTCCTCCTTCAGTACTCTCTTCTAGCATCATCTTACATTTTATCCAAATATACTCACCAATCTAAATTACCTACCCATCCTCTACAGTCTATGGTGTGTAATATCCTTCAGAGTATAACATAATCACTGACTCACTTGTTACAATAATTATGCTATCAGTCATGAATCCAGTTGCTTTTCAGAATGTTGGATGTCATCTATTTTTAGGATACAAGATCGATTTAGTAGTTAGAAAATGAAATGATAGGCTACGGTAGGCTAGGATAGGATAGAATAGAATGAAATGGAATGTAAAAGAAGACTGTAGAACACAAAAGAAAATACCAGAATGCCTCAGATGTAGTTAGAGAAAGTATAGTTTTGGAAATTTTTGCTTTGGTTAAACACAAACATAAGTCTGTTCTGTAAAAAAAAAAAAATTTTCTAGAGTCACTGTCAAAAACATTTGAAAGCCACAGCACTACATTTTAAGTGCTTGTCAATCTCATCCTCTCAGTACCCAGCACCATCGATAGCACATTCTAAGCAGAGACATTGTGGAATGACTAAGTATAAAACTTCCCATTCATTATCTTTAAAAAGATGTAATTGGTTTATAAATCTTAGTATTTTTAAAAGGAGTTATAATCAATAGAAATACAGTGTTTGGGACATAATTATTATGTTTAAGATTAATGCTTGCAAGTTCATCTTATGATGCTTCTTATTTTCTCCAGGTTACTTTTCCTATGTTTTGAAAAGTGATGCTTTGGTTGTGGATTTCTGGGTCAAACAACCAGATGGGAATGTATAATGCATAAAATGAACACACTTTTTTACTCAGGTTCTTTGGTAAAACTGAAGACAAATATTTTGTTAACAGTTAAGTTTAATGGGAATAATTCTGTATACCCTTTCCACCATGCACATGGATAAGGTACAATTCAGTGCTGTTCTTGCCAGCATTTTATTGTTATTTTAAGTTAAATATTATAACCCTGGTTAACTACTTCAAAAGTCAATTTCAATCTATCTGTATTTCTTCCTTAGACATTTCTATGACATTCCCAGGTTTGTTGAACAGCGTAATGTGATGGAAAGAGCCCTGTATCATATTTAGAATATCTGGGTTGCTAGAGCCTGCTTTTTTTTCTAACTAGATTTTGTCTGGTTAATCTTCCTATACCTTAGTTTCTTCAAATGAAACACACCCTCAGGTTCTCACTCAAACTCTGATGTTCTGTGAATCAGGCAACAGGACCGCTGAAGTTCCTCCCATCTCTAGCCTTCAAAAATCTTGCATTTGTTTTCATCTGTAGTGGAAAACTTTTCCCTCTGGAGAATTCCTAATAAGACATTGTTTGTTTTTCAAACACATTCTTAAATTTCTTTTTTCTATCCATGTACAAAAATAGAGCAATTGTTAGCATTGAATATCTTCATATGTTTCTTTTTCAATAATGTGATTTTTTTTTCTTCACCTGATGACCCTTCCAGCTTTTTTTTCCCTATAAAATTCTCTTTAGCCATCTGTTCTCCTATTAGGCATTTGGTTTATATCAATGATTATTACTAATGGTTATACATTAGAATTGACAAAAATTTTCTAAAATATTAGTTGGTAGGCCTCATTCAAAACTGGTAATTTGAGACTAGAGGTCAGATCTGGACATGAGTATATTTTAAGCTCTACAGGTGATTCCAACTTTAATCAAGGTTGAAAACCTCACACTAACATACATTGATCTCCTTAGAACTTATGTTCTAGATATATATTGTTTTTTTTTCTAATGGCTTTAGCTCTAAGTATAGAATTTAAGTCATAGGTTTAAAATACATATTTAAAGAGAAAAAAGATTTAGAGTATTTCAGCCATGGGATAGTCCCATGAAACATAACCATGATAAATGTGAGTATTAGAGAAAGGGGTTACCAAAAGTTTGTCTGAAATAGGTAGAAGTAACATGTTTACTGGGTATTGAGTAGAATAACTAAAGGATTAGACGGAGCCAATCAAAGGTAAAAATAGGTTGCCAAACATCTCATTACAGATAAGAATCTTTAATATCAGTGCCCTATGATCTTTTCAATTTTCTAGGCAGTCAACCCTTAAAATGCTCAAGCAAATTTTATGATTACTGTTAATACCCCATCTCTTTCTCTGCCATATCTTAATATAAATATGTGCCATATAATCAAATAAAAGCACAACCTTCTTTGGTGGCATTTAGAAAGAAGTAAAATGTATCAATCTTGGACATAACCTAGATCAAGGTGACCCATTGACATTGGCTGTGGGAACCATGACTTTCCTTAAGCACATCAGTGTTAGGGAATTTGGTTGAGGAGAAAGTGAGAGATGCCCAGATCCTATACTAGGGATACTAAGGTAAGTCAACTTGTTTCATACTTTTAATTAATCTGAAAAAGAACTTAAGTAAACAATTTTTCAATGCTTTGCCATTTGTGGATTGCTTTTAGAATAAGATTTTTTTTCTTCCTTTTAAAATAACTTTTAAAAATCTAACCTATTTATACATTTTTCTTTCAATTAAAGACCTGAAAGGACACTATTTAGCTAAATGGTATTTTTATATTGGAAAATCTAGAAATTCTTTTGAAAAGCTTAGTCTGAGTGTCATTGGTACCTTGAGAGAACATCATTGTAGAAAATACAGTAGTGCTAAGTGAGCATGACTATAAATTCAGATCAATATGTGACGGTGTTAGAAAATGCAGAGCATACCTAATCCAGCTAAATATGGCCCTGATAAATGCAGTGTGAGCAGTGTGTCATTGATGCCTTTTCTTTCTTTATTTGCAATATCCATCAGGATAGCCCATGAGGGAATGCCTGGGAACTGTGGAGCTCTCTGTAATAAGCCACAACACCAATGAAGCATAACAAATTTAGCAAGTATCATGTATAATCTTGATCTTTTATTGACACTATTACCCATATAGATTACACTTTGCCATTTTTTTTATCTGTATAATGCAGATGAAAAGGGAGGGTGAAGCTGAGTTACTCCGTCTATAGTTAAACATTTTCTTTAAACAAATTGTCATCCTCCAAGACAAAAACTCAATAGTCCTGGTCTCTGTTTTTGATGTTGCCTCTCAGCAGGGTTGGCTGGCTGTTTTTGCAGAAGGTCAGCCAGATTTTGTCTTTCTCACAGTTTTAGTTTCCTCCCGGGATCGAGGGTCTAATATATTTCTGTAACACACCAACTGAACCCAAGATAAACAAGTGCCTAGAGAAACATGGCCCTAGTATATTCCTCTCTTTAGTTGAACAATTTAGAAATCAGATGTCTGAAGTGATCCTTGTCTTAGGAATTGTTGAGCCTCAGCCAAGAGAAGGAGGTTGCAGTGAGGTTATGTGTCAATGATGAGACTTTTGAGTTGAGACTAATAATAAGAATTTATAAAGAATCTGTGTACATTATTACTTCACAGAACTTTTTAAAACGTAAATTCATTATCCCTCAAATGACCTCTTGGGAAAAGCCAGTGTTAGTTTTATTTTATAGATAAATGCATTTCTACACAACGAAGTCATTATAGAAGTAGGAGAAAAATGAATACATCCTGATGTTTAGCTCTGAAATTTTCAGAAAAGGGAGAAACTCATGAATTTACATATGTGCATATAAAATACATATGAAAACACCTTAGGTGATCATAAAATGTACCAGGTCTCTTATTTTATTCCAAAAAAAGTCTCTGAAATGTATTTTACATTTATGTCTACTAAGACCTCTGCTCTGCTAAAGTATTTCAGACCCAGGATGACAAAACAGTAACTTGTATATTTTTCCCTCCAAATGTAAATTCAGACCCAGAAATGAGAAAATTGTAACCCATATATTCATGTCCTTTAAATTTTAAATTGTTTTCAATCAAAGAAGAAAAAAGATATTTTAATTAATCACTAATTGGTTATACTTGGTAATATTAAATTAAACAAACTAAAAAAGATTGGACTAGGAAAGGTACCAACAAGACAATATGGAAAGTAACAATGCAGTCACATTAGTTATAATTAAACAATTCAGAAGTTTCCTGTAACGGATAATGGCTATGTACCCTAAAAAAGTACCTAAAAAAGACTCAGCCTTTGTTACCTTTCATCAAGTACTTTCATCAATTTGATCCAGTGAAAGTTCTTTTTTGGGAGTTCTGAGTATCTGTGGTGGGCTGGAAGGATGAGAAGACAAGGAAGAAGTTTACAGACATAATATTGCCTGCTTTTCAGTTTTACCTGATTCTAGATCCAGATTAATGGACTAAAATTTTCACTTTCATCATGTTGCTAGGGATATATAATTTCTATGTATTTTCTTCCTTCTTAACACATTCTTGATGCTACCTTATTATTTATGACATCTTTGTAGCCTCTTTTTATGTTTATTTATTTATTTATTTTTAATATTATGGAAATTTGTGAGCAGTGGCATTTGGGATTACACATTTTGTATTCTCCTAGCTCAAAGACAGAAATAGCAACATATGTTGAAACTACCATTGTTAATGTTTTTTTAGCCTATGATATAGATTAAGCAAATAAATTAGTAGTATTGTTAATTTCCCATAATTTTGTAATGCTAATTTTTAATGATTTTAATGATTTTTAAGATAAGGTGCTTTGTCAAGCATAGCTTTATATATATATATATATATATATATATATATATATATATATATATATATATATATATAAAATAAAGTGGGTAGTAATGTTGATAGCTGCCCCCCCAAGTTTCAGGGTTAGATGATTAGAATGGTTTCATTTTAAGGTCAAAATTGTTTTTAAATGATATAAAGTCTAGTTTTATTGCAAAAACATATTTTTTTTAAAAAAAAGGTAATTTAAAAACTACCTTTAGTGTTTTGAAATACATTTAGATGGAATTACTTTTGCAGATAAAAGAGTCAAGCTGCCTTCCAAGCAACAGTATTAAGGTGCAAGAATCATCCATCAATCAAGAAACTGACAAATAATTGTTGGGGCCTACTATATGCAAAGAACTTGAATAGGGTCTAGTGAATTCAGAGAGTAAGATGAATTGCATTAGCATTTAAGGACAGAGGCTGGCATGGGTAGTTGTTTTAAAAATAACTTTGAGAAAATGATGTGAGTGTTAGCCAAAAAATAATTCATACTCTTTCCCGGTCTATAGTATTTTTTGTGACTACGTGGTTTGTTAAGAAGCATGTTACATGTGTATTCCTAGAGAGAAAGTAGGCTAAATTAATAGAGTAAATAAATATAAACAGAAATTTGGAAAGTCTCAAACATTTAAGTTAAATCTGATCTTTATATAAGGTTCATCATCAAAGTCTATTTGCTTTTATATGTCTATTAAGCAGTATTTCACTAAAAATTTTATTACTGAGACATTTGGATAGAATAATTTGCCTGCCATCTAGGAATGTACAAATTGGAAGACCGAACTGTTTGCTTCACTCTTAACAAAACATTGCATTTTGACTGCGAAATACACTTATTTCTCCAGTTTGTGAGCTAAGCTTTAGTTTTAAGATTCTTATATTTAAGTCTGCTTACTTGGGTTTTTAAAAACTGGAGTAACAGAAATTCAGCTAAAGTTGTTTTAATAAGCATAAATTATTTTAAAGTTCACATTCAAAATGTTTATCAGAAGCCTAACTATTAAGTCTTAATTAGAATCAATAGTCTTCCATATTTTTATGAATGAATGTCGCATTTTTATGTAACAAAGAGCCATATGATTTAAAATGTAGCAGCCTGTTATAATTGAAGATATTAATTCTTTTGAAATAAAAGTACTATTTAAAAAATTGATGGCTTTCTGAGAAAATCTTTTAAAGATGTAAGATGTATAACTAATGTATTCTTTGAAATAAATATTAACAAAATAATAAAAATATTGTTTAGAAGTAGGCAATTTTCAGGTTTCAGATGTGTGTTCAATTAAAAATATTTTTTGTTAACTATATAACTAGGATATTCTGAACATTTAAAAACTACTACAGAATTTACTTACAAGGCATAGGGAATACAGTTAGTATTAATGTATTGGCTAGGTAAAGAGCCAGAGGAGAGAAAGAACACTTAGGGGGATCATGTACTATATACTTGAAAACTAATAAATAAAATTTAAGAAAAATATAAAAATAGAACCAAATGTTTGCTGAAATATAGAATTTAAAAAACAAAATAAAACAACAGTTTGTTTTGATGAAATAAAATGACCTCTAGGTTGCCTTTCATCTGTAATATTCTATTGTTTTCTGTGGAAAAATTCATATCTGTAGAGAAATAAGTTGTTTTTTAAATATCCTAACTCATACTTCATGCTGCATCTCTCTTAAAATGGAAGGTTCTAGGCTTCCATTGATTTCCCAAAAAAGCCTAGCTATTTCATATAATCCCTAAGTGTTATGCTGTAGTCTAGGGAACACAGATATCAAACTCTACCATCTGGGCAAAACCCATGGGCTAACCTCTACATCCTCTCTTAATTCACATTACTGGTATCTTCATGTTACTGGAATGATACTCATTCTGAAGAGAGTGATATCAACCTTCAGGTAGCCATTCGAACCAGAAATACCCACACTGTAAAAATAGCATAGTAGGATTTTCTGGCCTGATGCGTAAAAGACTTGGCATGCCTCATTTGCCCTCTGTGTTTTTCCTCTACTCACTGGCCAAGAAATTGTTCTGAAGAAGAGCAGATACTGTGTCATCACAAAGTTGGATCAGGAGGATACATAGAATCAGTCTGGATTCAGGAGAAAGAAATAAAAATCATGCTAGTAATTTACTGATGTAATTTAGTATTGGAAATTGGTTTCTTGAGTTTCATAGTGTTGGAAGAGCAAAAGATGGAAATGAAGTGACCCAGAAATTAGTAACCACCTCTAAGCTTGGGAGCACAAAGAAAGAGGCTGTGTTTTGGGAACCTGGGAGTGGGGAAGAGATCCTGGTCCTTCCGGCAGAGATCCTGCGGGATGGGGCTGCTGTGAAGAGTTCTAGGGAAATGAAGTTTCAACAGCTGGAATGGTGGAAGAGATCCAGACACTTCCTGGGACCACAGGAAAAAAAGAGAAACAAGAGAGGTAGAAATAGAAAGAACAATAGTTCTCTCCTGCTCACAGCTTCTGATTTCCCAGTAGTCATTCTTATTAGCAAAATCTAGCAGAAAGTGAACTAACAAAGGATCTCGGAAATGCAGTTTTCAGTTCTGGCACTGCCAAACAAAATACAAGAGTGAGCAGAAGACCATGAGAAAATAGATAAATAATGGCCATACCTCACAGCTGCTAGTTATATTGCTATGCTTTATCTGCTGTTTTCCATTTTTGGGGGAACATGAAATGTCCTTGAGATAAAAGGAAATGTAGTAAAGAGTTAATGTATGTGATTGTGATCGTTTTTGCTGTGCCCATGTAAATTCTGTGTCTGATTGAAAAGAGTGAGAGAATAAAGTAAAAGGCCCAGATCTTATCTTTAGACTTATTGGGTTCTGCCCTGGGATGCTATGTGTATTGGGCTTTGGAAAATTATTTCATATATTTTAGAACTCATAAATTCAGCAACCTGTGAATTGTCCACAATGTAGCCTCTGGTCTGAGGGCTAGGAGATTGTACCCAATATTTATTAAGCAAATTTATGAGTAGACAAGCCATTTTTTCCTCTCATTTTTTACTGCAGATTCTACTTAATAAAAGTACAACACTGGCGAAACAGTCTTCAAACAAAATACATTGTAAAAACCTGTTATTCTTTACAATCAGCTTTGTACCTTCTGAATGTAGTTTAAACTTTTCAGGATATCCTCTCATAAAGTCCTGAATCAAAAACCACACAAATCCCTATATAAAGAGTAGAGTGATCCATATTACTTCAGTAAAATGAGCAGCTAAGAAATAATCTTAAAAAATATGTTGATAAAATAAATTTACTCCAAAATTTGGAGTATAGAGGACATGATTTTACTTTACCTTTCTATGTACATTTCTTCATTTATAAAATGGGAATAATAATGGTACCTATCTTATTAAGTTATTGTTAGCATTAAATGAGTTTATGCATATAAAGTGCAATAATACCTGTCCTAGTCCACAAATTGCAGGTATCAATATGATGAAATGCATTATTTCCAATTGGCCTTAACTGCTTGTTCAAAAGCTCTGGAGAGTTGTTCAAGGATGAGCTATAGAAGAGCAGGTTAGATATCTCTGTAAGTATCAGACTCTCACCATAGTGATCCCATCCACCTTATCTGGCCTGAGGGCTTTATGCCTTCCATATCCTGATTCTCATTGTCTCAAAAAAGTAATGACTTCTGACTGGCCTGCTCCTTACCTGAATCAAGTGTAAGGTGGGAAACATTACCATTAATATGCTTGCTCATTAGAACAATCCCCTCCACTCCTCCCTCATCTTTCTTCCCCTTCCCTACATAAATGTTTGTGTGTGTGTGTATGTGTGTGTTTGCTCCTTCATTTTCACCCATCAAAGGAATCTTGAACTTCTTCACATGACATCTGGAATGTCATTGTCCTTAGCTCACACACATTCACTAGGCACAAAAGGTTTCAAGGCATAATTATGCAACAGTTTCTTTGTGTTCCATTAGCACCATTCACTACATATTTATGTTTAAATAACCTATAATTAAAATAAATACCAAGTAGAAATGCAAGATAAGAGAATTTAAGGAGTCAAGTTCATTTTGAGGGCAAGAGCTAAAATGGGTCATTTCATCCCTTTACAGGGACTAGTTCAATTTAGTAAAATATCTTCAAAAATGTAACTTCTTTATTTTATTTTAACCAGTAGAAAAGGTCAAATTTTTTCCAGGATGGGGATGGGGATAATATTAAAGTAAACAAAATACTTCTGGAAAATATTATGGACATTCAAGTTGCTATTAAGTCCTCTTTTTTGCATGTATATAGTTGTTGAAGAAATTCATATCTGTAGAACTTAGTTTCTTCATCTTATAAAGTCACTGTTATATTAGATTTTGAATGGAAAGATAGAATCACTTCATTTAGATAAAATTGTCAGTTCATTAGAAATAATTTTATTCATGAAAATATATTCATGGAAAGGATATAGCCATGTGTCCTCAGCACAAAAACCTCTCTGAGATTTCCTTTGCTTCACTGCAGCTCTGTCTAGATCTGGCATGGCTGACCAGCCTCTCATTCTCTCCCTGGCTGCAGTTACCAGTGGACAAACACTTCCTGTCAATCCATTAGACTCATTTTGGTTCTTGCTTTGTGGTGACTCTGACTCAGCCTGACCTTGTAGATTTCTGACCTTGGATTACTTGACCTTAAAAACCTACTTGTTCACTTCTGCCTTGATTGACTCTTTGGCTTCTAGACCCTCAACTTGCCCTGAGTCACCTCTAGTTTCAAAGTCCCCGGCACCCCGCCAGTTTTCCAGGCCGTGGTCTCTGGCTGGTCTGGGATGTTTAACCAGCAGTCTGTCTGACTCTGCCTTAAACTCTGGCTTGACTCCATCAAATTTCTCCGAAGACATTTTAATCTAGTGTTCAAATTTGAAAGAACAAGCCAAATACATTGATGCAAGTGTCTAGTGTCAGTGGTTGGCTGGCCGATCAGGGACCAGAGACCTCACAGGATGGCTATGCCTGGTAACTTTGCTGAGGTCCAGGGGCAGCCAAGGAAATGTGTCATTTATTATGAGAAGTCACACTTTTATTCTCATTTATATCTGTAGCTCTCTCTCCTTTCTCATTTCTAGTTGCTTTTATTTTTCTCTATTTTTTTTCCTTATTTACATTAACTACTTGTTTCTCTCTCTTATTGGTCTTTTCAAATAATCTGTTTTAGTTTTTACATATTCGGTTTTTTTACCATTTCATTAATTTTGTTGTTGATTAATTTTATTTTATTTCTCTTAGTTATTTAGTAGCTAAGAACACAGACTTCTCAGGCAGACTGCTCAGGCTATAACCCTGGATCCACTGAATACTAGGCATGTAACCTTGGATAAGTTATTTGGTTCCTCATAACTCCATTTTCTCACCTATAAATGAGAACAATGATAAACTTACTTCATTCAGTTGGTGTTTATACTCATCACTATTTCAGAATTAAGTTAATTACTAGGCTCACCACCAGAATTTGTTAACTGTTGTTTATAAAATTTTGCAATTTATTTTATGCATATATAACACTTATTTTGAGATAGGTTTTACCAGCTGCCAGAGGGTCCAATGACACATATGACGATTACGAAGCTCTGCCTTCCAGAATGGCAGAACAGCAGGTTGGGAGGAACCTAGATCCTTGAATTAACCTATAGAACACCCTTAATCACTCTTTCTCCACTGTACTGTTACATGACAGAAATAAATTTCTATCTTTTTTGATCTATTGTATCAAAACATTAACTAACACTCTAACTCTAAAAGTTTACATACATGCAAATACCTTACTTCACTTTGACAGTGAATACAGTTTGGGCTGAGTGAATTATTCCTGATTTGCATTCCTTCCTCCATCTCCGCTCCCAGAAAAATTTTGTAGACATTATTCTACCACTTTCTAACATCCAGTGTTTCAGATGAGAATTACAATGCCAGTCTGATTGTTTCTCCTTTGTAAATAACTTTTAAATTTTGTCAAGAAACTTCTAATAATTTTCTCTTATGTTTGGATTCTAAGAATTTACAGTTAAATATGTTTTCTCATCAATCCGTCCTGAAATACAAATTGCCTTTTCTGCAAATATGCATTTCATCTCTGTTAGAAAATCTTATTTTATTATTTTTATTAATTATTAATTTTATCAATTTATTTTTTTCCAGAAATTCAATCATTTTCATGTTGTTTCACGAATCTATCATCTATCTCCCTAAGTTGTTTTTCTCTAATAATTTTTCACTCTATATTTGCTCTGTATTTGAGAAATATCTTATATTTATTTAAGTCTCAAGATTGACTATTCTCTATTTCATTATGCAGATCTCCTAAGCTTAAATATCATGTTTTCTTTTACTTTTATGAACTCTTCTTTTTGTTTTTCCCGTACTTAATATGTTAAATAATATAGTAGAAAAAGATGGAAAACATGCATGGTATGTGAAAGATATCAGCAAAATAATAAAAACTGTAAAAAAGAGACAAATGGAAATGCTAGAAATGAAAACACAATACTAAAATGAAAAAAATTCTTCTAAGGGTAGGTCAGCTGACTGGACACAGGGAGCAAAGAATCAATAAACTGAAAGTTAAGTTAATATAAATTATTCAAAATGAAATATGATGCAGAAAAAGTGTGAAAAGGAAAAATAGCCCAAGATTATCCAAGGTCCGGGAAGAATATCAAATAGTTTAACATACATCTAATTGGAGTACCAGATATAGAAGAGAGAGTGAATAGGGCAGAAAAATAATATGAAAAGATACTGGCTACATTTTCCAAAATTAATGAAAGACAATAAGTTACAGATACAAGAATCTCAGCCAGAAGAAGAAAAACTATAAGGGAAAACATACACAAACAAATTGTTTAAGATAAAGAAACTCTTACAGGCAACAAAGAAAAAAGAAATGTTACCAGAAAATAACATATTTCCTAATAACCAACTGAATTGTCTTTAAAAAACAATAATGCCAGAAGACAATGGAAAAGGTGTTTTAAATGGCTTGAAACACACCCATACACACTAGAAACAAAAACAAAAAGCATTTCACCTAGAATTCTATCCTTCAAAATATCCTTTAATAATAAAAAAGAAATAACTATATAGCAGACATAAAAGATTAAAGATGACAGAATTTATCTTCAGCAACCCTACATTATATTAAATGAATAAAAAAGCTTTATATCTGGAAAGGCTATAACATCAGAAAGAAACTTAATTCTAAAGAAAAAAATGTAGAAACCTAGAAATAGCTAATAGGTCAGTAAATATAAAATATTTTTTTAATTATCCCTGAATTTATACATATATATAATTAAATCTCCTTTAAAAATTATTGGTTGTTAAAGTAAAAATAATAAAATGTGAGCATGAATTTTATAATAAACATAGAACTAAATTATATGACAAGAAGCATAGTAAGTAAATATATATTATAAAGTTCTCATTTTTCTATGACAAAATATTTTTTGAATATAGAATGTGATAAGTTAAAGATGCATATTACAATATCAAAAATGTTTTGATATTATATCTAAATTGACAACCAAAAAAAAGAAAAGACCTTAAAAGTCTATTAAAAGAGATAACATGAGTGCAAAAAATATATTTTATTCACTTCTAATATAAAAAAAGACAGAGAAAGAAGAAAATAGTAATAAAAAAAGAGAATATCAATAAAAATAAAATGTCCAGATGGTAGGCTTCAATATACATATTAATAATTATAGCAAAAATAAATGGACTTTAGACTTAAACAGACGTCTGACAAAAGAATATGTGAAAATGGCTAATATGAAAATGTGCTGTCATAACAAATTGGGAAAATGCAAACTAAATATACCATGAAATACCCACCTGCAAACCTGCTAGAATGGCAAATTATCAGATCAAAGCGAATAAAAACACCAAAATTTGGTGAGCATGTAGAACAACTGGAACTTTCATACATTGGTAGCAGAAATGGAAAACTGTCAGTTTCTAAAAAAGTTAAACATACATCTAATCTATGATCCAGAAATTCTACTCCTATGTATTGATTCAAGAGAAATAAAAACATTTGCCTACAAAAAAATTTGTACAAAAAAGTTTATATTATCTTTATTATGGTCTAAAACAATCTTCATTTACTTCAATGAAAGAATGGATAAATGAACTGCATTATCTACCTAATAGGGTACTACTAGTAATAAAAAAAAAAATGATCTGCAACAACTTGGATAAAACTCAAAAATATTATGCTCAGTAATAAAAATCTAACACAAAAATTCATCTTGCATTATTACATTTATATGAAGTTCTAGGATAGACAAAAATTAACCTGTAGTAATAGAAATCACACAGGAATTGATTCATCAAATTTGAAGGGGCCTAGAGAGCCTTATTGGATAATAGAAATGTTCTGTAAACTGACATGCATTCATGAACAGTGAATTATATACTTAAGATCTGGGTATTTCATGATGTGTAATTTATGCTTCAATTAAAAAAAATTGACGCACAATATGCAAGGCACTGTTCTAAGTGATGCTGAAGAAAGACCAAAAAAAGAATATAAAAGGTTTCTGGTCTTGATAATTAAATAACCCAATAAAAAGTTAATTATTGGAAATTTAGGTATAAATAACTAGGATGTTATAGTATTTATTTTAATATAATGGACACGTGGGAATGTAACACTTGAGCTGAATCCTAAAGAATGAAAAGAAGTAATCCATGCACTATGTTAGATAAAGACCATTCTAGGCAGAGGCCCTGAAGTGCTTGGGGTATTTAAAAAAACTGTAAAGAGGTCAGTATATCAGCAATATAGTGAGATAAAGAAAGATTGGTATGAAATTAAGGAGATCTAGTCAGATACTAAATTAATAGGTTCTTTTTGGCCATGATAAGGAGTGTAGATTTTATTTCAATATGGCCAACACTTCTGCTTCTAATGGAATGACAGGAATCAAATTTACTTTTTCAGTGTAAACAACTAGACAACTAGGCTATCTATCTATCTATCTATCTATCTATCTATCTATCTACATATCATTAACATCTACGTTGGCTTCTAGGTAGTATAGGACTATTCTTCCTGAGAGAATAGAAAAAAGAAAGTGAGTCTTGTGATTTTCCCAGCTAAGTTCCTAGAAGTTTGCAGTACAAGAAGCAGAAATTAAAATAGATCCTATCAGTCTTGCCAAGTAAAAGAGATGGAAATGGAGTTTGGGGAAATGAAAGTAGGTGAAATAAATTTTTTGTTATTATTGTTTGTTTGATTTTTGGTTTGTCCTTGTCATAAAATTTAAAAAAAAAAAAAGGAGAGAACTACATAAGAGAAATCACCATATAGTAGAAGAGAGAGATTCCTTCAAAACTGTGGTTGTATGCTGATCTCTACATGGTGATGGGAAACTGTCTTAGGACAAGAAAACAACCACAAGAAATCAGTAGGCCAAACAATTTCTAGAGCCCACACAGGACTAATAAAAATTTATTCCAGATTGAAAAGAATTTATAATGCACAAGACATGGTACAAAAATCTTTTAAAGCCTGAATTCTCAAAAGTATTAAACTTATTCCAAGTAACTTAACTGAAAGCCATAAAAAGTTCAAGTCTGTGTAAAGAACAATAAAATTTAGCACCTGATAAATAAAACACAAAGTCTAACATTTAATAAAAAATTACTAGATAAGCAGAGTCCAGAAATTATGAATCAACAACAGTTAGAGAATCAGTAGATTGTAGCTCATAAATAATGATGATAATGAAATTAGCACACACACACATAAAAAAAAAGGAAAAGAAAATGATGAAGGTAAAAATGTGAAATATTAAAAAACACACACCAAATGGAATTTCTAAAATTAAAATGAAGTATCATTTGAAATTTAATTACAGACTGATGGAATTAGCAGCATATTAGACACTGCAGAAAGAAATATCTGTGAAACCAAAGACAGAATACAAACTTGATAAAAAGAAGCACAGAGATTTAAAAAAACTCAGTAAATGAGGAAGTCATCAGTGATCTGTAATGTAAGCTAACATTAAGTAGTCTAACATATATGTAATTAGAGACCTAGAAGTGAAGAGAGGAAAGAGATGATAGAGAAACGGAAGAGATTATGCCAAAAATTTGTCTGAATTTGATAAAAATATACACCTCAGATTTTAAATTAGTAAAATCCAAACAAAATAAACAAAGATAGAAACCAACCAAGGCACATTACAATAAAATGTGGAAAACCAGAGGTTATGTCAAAAAAAATTTTTTGAGTAACCAAAAAGAAATGGCATATTACATCCAAATGAACAAAGATAACTATGACAGTAGATTTATTGTTTCACTTTACACAAGGTAGAAGAAAATGAAGCCGTGTCTTTGAAGTACTGAAAGAAAAAAGAAGTTAACCTACAATTCTATACCCAGTGAAATGTCTTTCATAAATTAAGAGGAAATAAAATCTTCTGGGAGAAAAAGGAACTGAGTAATTAATTTCTGTAGATTTGAATTAGAAAAGAAAATCTAAAGTAAGTTTTTGTGAAAACTTGGATTTCACAAAGAAATTAAGAATACCATACCAGTAAATATGTAGGAAAAATTAAGAGAAAAATATTAAACATTAAAAAACTTTCAAAAGACAATTTGCTGTTTAAACTAAAATTAATAATAATGTGTTGTGGGATTATAAAATATACATAAATTAATGTACAACAAAAAAAACACACAAGCAATAAGAAGTAATGAAAATACAGATGAAATGTCATATATTACAACATAAAGTGTATTATGATATATTAAAAATATTTTTTCTAAACTCTGAAGCAATGACTAAAAAATAAATAAAATAATTTTTCTAGTAAAATAGTGCTGATAAAATAGAATCCGGAGAAGTACCCAACTGAAAAGAATCAGAAAAAGAAAAGGGAAATGAACAACAGATGGTATAAATAAAAAACAAATGGCAAGATGATAGATTTAAATCCAAAAATACTATTAATGATATTAAATATTCATAATAAACTAATGAAATGCCATAGATTGGACTTTTAAAAAGTCAGATTTAACACTATGCCATCTATCAAAACATAGATAGGTAAAAAGTAAAATAATTGAGAAAAATGTATCATTCTCAGACTAATCAAAAGAAAGCTGGAGTGGCTATATAACACAAACTAAATTTTAGAACTAGAATTATTTCTAGAGCTAAAAAGAAAAATTCAAGTATGATGAAGAAGCTATTTATCAAGAGAACAAAAACAATCCGAAATATGTATCCACCTAATAGCAGAGCTTCATTTATTAGTTATATAGGAAGATAAAACTAATAGCATAAAAATAAAAATAAAGAGATCCAAAATTATAGTTGGAGATTTCAACATGTTTCTCTCAGTATATGATAGAACGATTACACAGAATATCGGTAAGGATATAAAAATTTTGAATAAATCTTTAAAACAACTTAAACCAATTTCAATTTGTAGAACAAGTCATCCAACAATAGCAGAATGCACATTCTTTTTAAGTGCACATGGACTACTCATTAAAATAGACAACATTTTGGACAATAAAACATACCCCAATAAATTTAACAGTATGTTCACTGACCATAACAGAATTAAAATAGAAATTAACAACAGAAAGGTATTTTTTAAATCTTCAAATATTTGGAAATAAAATATTTTTATTTTTAAATGTTTTTAAAGAATTTTAAACAATTGAAAGGAAAAAATAAGTAAAATTAGAAATACTGTACTAAATGAAAATAAAAACACAGCATTAAAGATTTTGTCTGCAACATAGAGGGAATGTTATTGTCTTAAATGTTTACATTTAAAAATAAATTTTATGAGCTAGAAACAAGAAATATATAAACAGGTTAAACACAAAGAAAACAGAATTAAGAAAATAATATAGATTAGAACAGAAGTCAAAGAAACAGAAAACAACAGAAAAACAAATAAACCAGGTTTTTAAAAAAAGATCAATAAAATTGATGAACCTTTGGCCATATGATTAGGAAAAAAAAGGTGAAAACATAAATCACCAGTAGAAGAAATGAAATACGGAGTCACTATAAGACCTACAGACACTATAAGATAATAATGAAATATTATGAATAATATTATGTGATTAGTTAGACACTTTAAGGCAGTTACCTTGAAATACAAACCATCAAAATTCACTCAAGAAGAATTAGATAACCTGAAGTTCTACACCAATTAAATCTTGTCACAAAGAAACTGTAATTTCAAATGACTTTACTGGTAAATTCTACTAAATGGTTAAGGAAGAAGTAATAGAAATTGTATACAAACTCTTTCCAAAAACAGAGAAAAGAAATCACTTCCCAGTATATTTTATAATACCAAGATTACCCTAATAAATTAACCAGTAAAAATATTACAAGAGAAGGAAACTATAGAACAATCACCCTGATTAATATAGACACAAAAATCTGTAACACAATTTTACACAATTGAATGCAGCAATGTATAGTAAAGAATAATAAAACATGATTAAGTTGGATTTATCTCAAAAATGAAAAGTTGATCTAATATCTGGAAATAATTCATTGTGATTCACCTATTAGCAAACTAAAAAACAAAAACAAAATATCAAAACCTAAAAAAAACATAATTATCTCAATAGATGCAGAAAACACATTAGACAAAATACAGCATCCACAGCATACTTAGCATAGAAGGAAACTTCCTTGACCTGATAAAGGGCATCTAAGGAAAACAGACTGTCCTTGTACTCAATTAGGGAAGATAATCTTTTTATGGTTAAAAAAGGGCAAGAAAAATTGTTTTCCTCTATAGAAGGTGGGGATGAGAAATAGAGCTCTATTTTTTAACCCAGTGAGTCCTGGCATAATTATATTAAACTGCTTATTTTTATTTCAATTCTCTCCTCTCTCATTTTCTAATAGGCAGCTAAAAGAAGTTGGAGATAGTCAACATTCTGCCTGGATATACCTAGCTAAATCATCTAGTTTATCGTATTACTGCAAGAAATAGTGTTATTAAAATTTCTGCCACTATGCAACAAATATCGCCTTTTCTTCAGTTTCCAATGACCTCCTTGCTCTCTTTTAACCCCACACTAACAGCCTCTTCAAACTGCTTCTAACATCTGACCACAGTTCAGTCCCAAAGCCAAGGCCACGTTTCGGTTTCTGTTATAGTATCACCTAAGTTTCAGGTACCAAAATCTTTTTAGTTATCTATTCCTGTATAACATACTACCTTAAATTTAGTAATAAAAAACAATGGTTATTTTGCATCATTATCATCATCATCATCATCATCATCATCATCATCACCATCTCATAGTTTGGGGATTAACTAAACTCAGCCAGGTAGGTTTTACTAGGGTCTCATATGTAACTGAAATCAATTGGTGCCTGGGTCTGGAGTCATTCCAGACTTCCTCACTCATATGTCTGATTGTTGATGCTAGCTGTCAGCTGGAACTTCAGTTGGGACTGTTGATTAAACAACTACATATGGCTTCTCCATGTGACCTGGCCTTCACAGAATAGAGGATAGCTTCCAAGGACAGGATTTTCAAGAGAGAACCAGAAGGGAGCCTTAAAAATTATACAGTGTCACTCCCTTCATGTTCCACTCTTTAGAAGCAAGTTTCTAAGGCTATTCATATCTGTGAGGGGAGAAGAATTAGGCCTCACCTCTTGATAGGAGTATGAAAGAATTTGAGGACATTTTCTAAAACAATCACCCAGAAGTATAAATTACATAGATACCAACTGGAAAATAGTACTGGGAATATGAATATTAAGTACATGCTCTTGTAAATTCCTAGGCACTCCACTACATCTACCATGATAAAGCTGGGATCCAAAAAGCACTGAGGATATCATTACATTGGAGCAGGTACTATAAGGACTTCCTCAAAGCTCTAGTTCCAGTTTAGATATGTGAATACTGTCAGGCTCTCTACATCCAGCATCTTCTAACTCTATGCTTGGGCCTCTTACTATTTTTCCCATCCTCACCACCATAAGCTTTCACAAACAAAATTTATGTCTTGTAGTCTCTATGATCCTTGAATATAAGAAATATAAAGAGTCTTTTGGAGAAGGGCCTGCAAGTTGGGAAGTCCCTAAAGATGGCAGAACCTGCTGTCCAGGGGCTTTGCCATATCCAGTGCTGAAGCTTTACATTAAGTTTGCTTTCTTGTTTTTGGTCCCCCTCTCTGATCTTAAATACTTCTTTCTCTTGTTTCCAAGAGTCTTGGCAAAACTTTGTGCCCTGGCTATAGGAATAAGGTCCCTTTAATTTCTTGCCTGTATTCCTGCCTGCCAGCCAGCCTCAATTGTTTTAAAGACAAAAGTTTCCATCTGAGCTCCACTGCTCATGGCTGGGGCCCTATTTGCTACTGCCAACATACCCTCATCCTGTGCTCTGCCCGCCTGCCAGGGAGCCACCTATTGCTCACCTCTGGCTCTCTTTTTTGCCAACCACCTGCCTGTCTGGACCTCTAGCTTCTACCTGCAGCCAAAGCCCCTGGACAGCAGATTCTGCCACCATTTTGGACTTCCCAGCTGCTAAGCCCTTCTCCAAAAGACTGTTTATTCTCCAGGTCTGGCACTCTTCAACTGTACCTAGTTCACAGTCTTGACATGTACCAAAAAAGTATTTGACTTCTTCTCTGGTTGCCACTGTCTCCTTTTCAGTATTATGATCTATGCCCAGTAAGATCTACAGAAGCAATTAGAGAAAAATTCACCAGGCAACAATCAGGCTGATTTTGCTACTTTAGTCAAAAACTTGCATAGCATCGAACTTCCTTACCTTCTCAATTGCTTCATCTCTAGGAAACCTACCTGATCCAACTTTTCTGGTTGGTTTCTGGTCTTCTTCCCCTTTAGCTTTCTCTTGACTTCCAAGACCTGCAAACTCCACAACTATGGCCTGACGTCCTGGATTTCAAATTTCTGGCTCTCTCATAATTCAGCAGTCATCTGGTTCTCAACACTCAGACTTTATCTTACACACTTGCTGGAGCCAGCCGGCTAAGATCAAACAGTTCCCGAGAGAGGGAGTGAGGATTGAGAAAAGAAAGAGAGAGAGGGAAGATAGAGAGATAGAGAGAGAGAGAGAGAGAGAGAGAGAGAGAGAGAGAGAGAGAGAGAGAGTGAGTCGGGAGGGCTAACAGTGAATACTGCACCCCGAGTTTATTTAGCACAGCATATAAATACCCTTGGAAGAGCACAAGAAGCAACACCCACACATATGCAAATGATTGCTGACCTTTACATAAGTTCTCTCAAAACATTCTTGTTCCTCTTTTCATCTCTTATTCCCTGGGGCAAGGAACATTCAACTCTTTCCATTAAGCCAAACTTCCTCCTTCACTAACAAGCTATCCATTAAGCCAAACTTCCTCTTTCAGTAAAAAGCTATCCATTCACGAGCCCACCTGCTCTGCAAACTTCTAGCTTGCAGGCAACTCCAACCCTGTTTGCAGGGCATTCATCAAGAATGGCTCCCAACACACACTTAGCTTTCTGGCCCCTGCCTAATTTGTCCTACTAGCTGCCATTCATATCTGGTTAGGTTTTCTTATTATATCTGAAAAAGTGGGGAACAAGTTAAATTATTTTACATCTATAGTACAAAACTTTATATCTGCTATTTGTACATATTTTAGATTTTTAATGCTAAGTTTTCCTTGACCTCCACTCCACTAAAAGAGGGCTTGAGAATTTGATTTTAAGTTTATGGTATATTTTCTTTCTAAGAATGCTCAAAACTGGCATGATTTTTTAATGGGAAGAATAATATGGTTAGCATGTTTATAAATTAACAGTTAAGGAGGTGTACAACCCAAAATTATTCCCACAGGAAACAAGTTGCTGGCTCTGACATCCCTTCTCTTTCTTAGCTTGCCAGAAACAGATGTTGACAGTTCTCTCATTTGGGGAATTTATCCAGAAGGATGAATATTACCCTTGAGAAACACAATATACCATACATGACTTCTTATAAGCAAAGAAGTAGTTTATTTAAGCTTAGAGAAAGTACATACTGACAACCTGTGCAAAAAAAAAAAAAAAAAGGAAAAATGCCATAAAGCAAGCTAAAAACTTAGGTCTCAGCTTCAGGGAAGTTGTCTAAGCTAGTTGAAAGGGGGCAATTGATATGTGCTTACAGGGCTGCAGATGGTATCAGACCTAAGAGACCAAAGTCTTCTCTACACAAAGCCAGAATTCTCTGAGAAGGGAAAAATATCAGCCATCCAGTTGGCTGTTATGCCATAAAGGAGTCCAATTTTTTTTAACACATAAAAAACTATAATTAACCTGCTGTCACTAAAATCAAAAGGTATTTATAAGGTGCTTCTTACATACCAAACTCTATACATGCTTATGTTTGCATGTAGGCATAAAAATGGTATATGACAGTTACTACTCTCAAAGACTTAAAAATGTAAATTGGTAGATTCTAAAAGGTAAAAAGTCTGGTGAAAAAAAAAAATAAAACTAGTTCATTTGTATAGTAGTGCCTAGAAAATCCAGCCTACATTTTAATTGTAAGACATTTTTAGCATAAATAGTTTTTATTTTTGTTTTTTAATGCGGCATGCCTTATTTTGATGGGGATTGCATATCTGCCATGAACTCACAGAAATGTATCTTTATTATTGAATGAATGAAACCATATACTGGGAAAGAAACAAAACAGATTAGAAATTACAATAGATGAAAGAAAGGATTGAAGCCACCAGATCCTGGTGGCGTGTGGCAATCAGAGATGGATGACTCCCTTTGAACAAAAATGTCATACTGACTTTGTGGGGAAGATGGCAGGATGCAACCCCTGCAAGCAATATCTGGCAAAAGAACAGAGTCAATCAGGGTGACCTAAAACCACCAGTCACATTCCACTGTTTTCACGGACATAAGGTACTAACACATTTAAATTTGCAACCCTTCTCTGCTCATTGAGCAGGAAATCCTGTGTCTCTGATGTCAGTGAACCTCTTCACATAACCAGTTCAGAGACCCTGAGCTGCTGGTCTGTGAGACTCTGATGCCTGTGGAAGGAGCCCTACCTGGCATTTGGTTATGATCATTAAAATAAATGTCATATTTATTCTAAACACATCATATATCAAAAGTTCAAGACTCTCTTTTGACCAGAAGTTGTGACAACTTTACTGGTTTATGGAGAATCACCTGCATTAATAATACAATTTGCCTAATAGTTTCAGTTGCCAAGGACTTAGTTCAAAGTTAATATTGTTAGTTGTGCCTGTCAAAATATCTGAAAAAAGGAAAACTTTATTTTATAAAATCGTGGATACTATTTAACCCAATTTTTATTTCTGAAAATCTTTTGGGAAAAAATAATCAAAATATAGTAAAAAATTTTTCTAAAAAAGGTTATGAAAACATTATAATATTTAAAAAGTACATAAAATATAAATGGTTATAAAAATCAGGTACACATATTCCTTGTCTCTTGAGTATGAGGAAATTTTTAGAAATAAGAATTGCAATGTCAGTAAAATATCATCACAGTATAATAATAAATGATAAAAGCAGATTGCAAAGTTGTATTTATTTAACAAATATTTATTGAATGCAGGAATTACTAGGAACCAAAGAAAATCTCTGCCCTTATGGAGATAACGTTCTGGTGTTTAATGCTCTTCTAACTATGTAAACAAATAACCAGGCTAACAAATAAAGTAAGAAAGCATAGAAAAGAAAGTGGAAGGTAATTGTACTGGACATGCCATCCATATTCCTTGAATCCCTTTATAATTTTTGTGAACAATATCTCTTGTGTGCTTTCCCTCCCCAAGCCTTCACCCGCATCTATGTTGAAAGGCTGCTTTCAGACTGGCTGCAGAGCCTGCTTTGCTAGAAGTGCCTGGGAATGTACAGACCCCCAGGGGCAGCTCTTCATCAGTGAGTAAAGGGAGCATGGTGTAAATATTGCATCTCCCTTGCTCCAATTGGGACATCTCTTTCCCGTGGATCAAGCCAGAGCTACTCTCTGTACGACTTTGTTTGCTATAACACCTTTGCGGTTGGAGAGCCAAACTAAGATGAATATTTGAACAGACATGGCACAATAATAATAAACATAGCTTACATTTACTGAGCACCTCTTATGTTTCAGATTTAACATGAATTATCTTAATTTTCACAGCAACCCTTTGAGATAAGTACTATTATTATCCTCAATAGTACAGCTGAATATAAGGTTGTGGGCATTTTCTTTTTTTTTCTTATACTTCCATGTCCTTTACAATTTTCTGCCAAGATATGTATTACTTTTATAAGCATACAGGACATGAGCACTTGTTTTCTGGAGTGCTGGCTTTAGTAGCTACAGAGATGGAGCACTCCTGACAGCTTTAGAGCATTATTGCTCTTATATTTGAATGCAATTGTTTGTCAGTCAACAAATGGTAAAATAATCGCATCATCACCAAGAATGTTTCTTAATCTCTGTGAATAAATTCCATTAGGAAAATGAACTAATATTTGGGGATTTGTGGATTTCTGCTATTGCCTTTGAAATTTGTTTCATTATTTTGAAAACTTTTGGAGGAGGGGGAATTATTTTTTTTAAATTAAATTTATTGGGATGAAATTGTTTAATAAAATTA
Organism: Macroglossus sobrinus; assembly: GCA_004027375.1. Classification (NCBI taxonomy): domain Eukaryota; kingdom Metazoa; phylum Chordata; class Mammalia; order Chiroptera; family Pteropodidae; genus Macroglossus; species Macroglossus sobrinus. The sequence continues at coordinate 645,386 of PVKZ01000060.1, read as the reverse complement.
TATAGGTTTCAAATACAATTTCATAATATGTCATATGGTTACTGCATTGTGTGTTCACCACTGAAAGTCAAATCTTCTGTCGCCATATACTTGACCCTCTTTTCCCTTATTTATCTTTACCTGCTCCCTTTCCTCTGGTAACCATTAAACTGTTGTGTCTATGAGCCTCTGTTTGTTTGTTTTATTCATTTGTTGCTTTCAGTTTTATATCCTTCATATGAGTGAAATCTTATGGTTCTCAACTTTTTCTGTCTGACCTATTTCATTTAGCATGATAAAATCAAGATCCACCCAGTATTTCATCTTTTCTTATGGGTAAGTAATATTCCACTGTATATATGTACCACAGATACCACTTCACACATGTTAGAATGTCTATCATTAACAGAACAAGTAATAGTTTTAGAGAGACTGTGGGGGGAAAAGGAACCTTCATACACCACTGGTGGGAATGTAAATTGGTACAGACACTATGAAAAACAGTATGGAAATTCCTCAAAAAATTAAGAATAGAATTGCCTTACGAACCAGCAATCTCTCTTCTGGGTATCTATCCCCCCAAAATTTGGAAGCATTTATTTATAAAGATATAAGCATTTATCTATAAAGATGTTCATTACAGCATTATTCATGGTGGAAACAAGACATGGAGACAACCAAAATGCCCTTGTTTAGTCTAACTTACCTTAAACTTTCAGAACCACCTATATTTAAAAATGTTATCCTTTGACTTACAAGCATACCTCAGAGATACTGCAGCATTAGTTCCAGACCATCATAATAAAGCAAATTGCAATAAAGTAAATGACACAAATTTTGGAGTTTCTTGATGCATGTAAAATTTATGTTTACACCATACAATAGCATATAAAATGTGTAATAGCATTATGTCTATAAAAACAATATACATATCTTAGTTTAAAAATACTTTATTGCCAAAAAATGCTAATCTAAGAAATGGCACCCTAGACATGCTCAAAGCAGGGGTGCCACAAACCTTCAATATGTAAAAAACACACTATCTGCAAAGCTCTATAATGTGAAGCACAATGAAAAGAGGCATCCCTATATTCCTCCAATTTGCCCTAAAATGTTCTAATTTTGTTTTTTAAATTAATAATGAATTGTTCTGGTTTTCATTACACAATAACATTCAGTTTTAACATTTTTCTAATGACATTTTCATAAAAAATTTATTGGCCCAGACCCACTTCCTCTAAGACTAAAAGAAGGAAAAGCCTACAACTGAAGTTGAACCACTCAAATATTAATATATACAGTTTCTCTGTTGTCTTAAAATTAAAAAATAGTCAACTGGGAAAATTGTCCTCTACACTATTTCATAGCAGAAGTGGTAGTCATGGACCAGAAGCAACTCTCCTTATTAGTGTCATACTCTGTAAGGTAGAAATTTCTAAAGATCTATGTTACTAGATTTTGTCATAAGGGACAAAATCTAACTAAATAGGTCAAGCCAATGAATGGAATGAATGAACGAATGAATGAATGAATGAATAAAAATAAAGACCGGTAAAATATTAGGAAGCTTTAAATTGCCAAGCCAGAAAGATAGCAGGAATGTGTCTTGGCCTCAGGGATGTCTCTTGACCAGAAGTGAAATCTATAATATTATCCAGCATTCCTAAAAGTAGTATTTCTTGGCACAAGATATTTTATTTTAACATATCTATGTTTTTATATTCAGAGTGTGTTTCTTGGAGACAGTGTGTAGTTTCTTCTTGCTTTATTATCCATTAGACAAGTTCTTTTTCATCATAGTGTTAAGACCATTTATGTTTAACATATCAAATCGGTTGGCTTAAATTTGCCATTCTGCTATTTATTTTCTATTTTCTAACCTGTACTTGGTTGCTTTTTTATTTTTCTGCACCCTGTTTTTAAAATTAATTTTTTTTCATTTTCCATTTTATCCTTTCTGTTGGCTTACTCACTGTATAATTTTGGTTTACTTTCAGTGGTTTCTCTTGAGTTTATAATACACATCATTAATTTACCACAGTTTACCTTCAAAGAATATTATACCATTTCACTGATAACGTGAGAACCTTATACTTTCAATTTCTTCCTTTCACTTTCATCTTTTGTGCTATCATGATCATATAGTTGACATCTGAATGTTATAAACCCCAAAACACTTTATTATTATTTTTGCTTTATGTAGTCAAACATCTTTTAAAGAAATTTAAATTGAGAAAAATGTCATATTTACCCATATGTTTATCAATTCTAGTCCTCTTTAAACCTTTCTATTTAAATTTTCATCTGGTTTCATTTTTCTTCAGCCTGAGAATGGCCCTTAACATTTCTTTTAATATAGATTTGCTGGTAATTGATTCCCTCAACTTTTTTGAGTGAAAAATCTGTGTATTTTACTTTCACTTTTGAAAGATATTTTTACTAAATATGTAATTTTAGGTTGACAATTATTTTTTCTACATGCTAACATTGTCATTCTATTGTCTTCTGATTTGCATTGCTTTCAGATTAAATCCGGTTTATCTTTGTTGCTTTGTATGTAATAACGTATCTTTCTTCCCCTGGCTTCTGTCACAATTTTCTCATTATCGTTGCTTACATCAATTTGATTCTGACATATCTTTGAGTGGTTTTCTTTGTGTTTATTCTGTTTGGTATTTATTAAATGTCTATAATCTATTGGTTTATAGTTTTTATCAAAATTAGAAAGTTTCTAGCTATTATTTCTTCAAATATTTTATAGCTTCTAAACATTCCTTTTGAGAATACAATTACATGTATATTAGGTTATTCAATATTGGCCCACAGGTCACTAATTTCTGTTGATTTTGTTTGTGTTTGTGTGTGCATGTCTTTTTTTCTCTCTGTGCTTCTGGTGCTATCTCCATTTTTGTTTATCAGAACTCAAGCTGCCACTCGCAGTCTTGGTTCCCCCCTCCTTTTACCATGATCTGAAAAGTGCTACCAAGCAAAAGTTGGTCACCTTGTTTTCCTACTCTCGGGATCACAATCATATAAGTTTTGCAAACTTATATGCTTTAAATATTTTTTCATTTTTATGGTTGTACATAATGGGAGACTCTCTGGTATTAGTTACTCCAATGTGCCCTGAAGTAGAAATCCCACTGTAAGATTTTTAATCAAAGGGAAAATATAATTAAGTATAATAATGTCATTTAGGAAGATCACTATAGCAGAAATTTAGGCTGTATATTGAATAGAGGTTAGACTCAAGGCAGGAACATTAATTAAGAAACACCATTAATCATGGAAAGAGGTGATGATCTAAGACGTCAAAATGGAGAACAGTATTAAAAATCACAGATCAAAGTCAGCAATATTTTACGTAACTTTTTACCAGATTCCTCTATTAATAAATATATATTTATTGCTTGCTATGTGCTAGGAATATAAAACTGTGTTTATTTAATTAATAAACAATCACTTACTATTTTTGTGTATCAACCAGTATGATATTTATGAGAAATATTGTCTGTCCACATTTTACAATTTTTCAGGCAGCAATATCCAATATAACTTTTTTGCAATGATGGTAAGAGTAGCCACTGACTACAAGTAGATAATGATAATGAGGAACTACCTAATTTTAATCAATTAAGATTTAAATTTCAATAGTCTGATATGGCTAGTGGCAACCACATTGGATACGGCAGTTCTAGAAGAATTTTAATACAGAAGCATACACAGACACACACACACTTATAATTAAACCTATTAGTACTAAATGCAGGGCTTCTAAAATTACTTTCGGATTCAGAAGGGAGCACTTATCCTTTTGAAATTAAGATGAGGAAGAAGAAACATTCAGAAGTTGTTTACATTGTAGTTGAATTTTTAAGAAAACAATAAAAATAACAGAAGAGTGATGGAGAAAGTGCATTTTTAGCAGAGGGAAAGGTAGTAGCATAGGATATGAAGAATTGAAAATAGATTGTTCTTTTTCAGGCCAGAGGAAAAGGTATTTATGGAGGAGAAAAATATAAAATGAAAATACATAGAAAAGATATACAATATTCATTACACAAGAATGTTTGAACTTTTTATAGATTGCCATTAATCAGAATAAGTTAATTTTTTGATATTTTATATTTAGCTTATAGATCGAGATGTTCAAGAGGCTATCAAGATAACTTAGCTGGAATTTAGAACATACCTGAGCTAGAGATATTACTTAAAGAGAAGAAGTAAAAAAAAAAAAAAAAAAAAAAAAAAAAAAAAAAAAAAAAAAAAAAAAAAAAAAAAAAAAAAAAAAAAAAAAAAAAAAAAAAAGGGCCAAGAAAGCTTTATTTGGGTTAATTTTGTTATCAAGTGCCCTAAGCAATAATTTTCTTTGACAAGAATTTTTTAAAGACCTAACCCATTTATGTTATGACTCAGGAATGCTAAGCTGAAGTTTCTGAATCCTAAGGGTCCTAACTGAAAAGTAACCTCATAGATCGGACCGTATATAAATGTCCCTGATTCATGGGGAATGGGGATCTTTACCTTTCTTAACCTTTGAGTACTTTTCTCCATGTCCCAACTGCCCTGTGGAGCCAGGTCTAGGGGACTGGCATACAGGCCTATTAACATCACACATCCCTGGCATAGATGTACAGGTAACATATTTATCCTGAACTATAGCAGAGGTGATGTCCTGTAACTAGAGATTCAAATTAAAGTCTCTTATTCCGAAGGTAGATTCTTTTTATTTTTGACACTATTACTATGTTACTTTCACTGGGATTGTAAAATGACTTTATATAGGTCATCTAGGAGAAGTTAGTTTTTAGGGTGTTGTCCTAGGAGCTAAAAATAACATTAGATTAGCAGTAATTAGTGAAGTGGGTGTAATTTCATACCTTTGACTATAATAATTTCCCAAAGTGGTTTTCTCTTGATTTGACTTTCCAGTGTGTTATATTCCCTTGTTGAAAGAAAATATGCATTCAGTACCCCCCTACAAGAGCAATTTAAGGAAAGTACAGTAAACATAAACTAATGTAATGATGGGCTACATAGAACACTTTGTTTTCATGAAATAAACCACTAAAAATACTTATAGTGACAATGTGAAACTAGTAATATTGTAGTTCAAAACAATTCCAAGCTATTATTTTATTTTGCAAGATGTTGTTGGCAGAATCTAGTCTCAATAATTACTTCTTTAAGGAGAGAGAGAGAGAGAGAGAGAGAGAGAGAGAGAGAGAGAAACAATTTAATGCACTCCAATACAAACTCTAAAAATATCAGAGAACCAAGTATACAGGGATCAGACTATTAATAGCTGGAAACACTGTCAGTTGGTGGGATAGGACACATTTTATTTTTTTTAGATTGTGAGCCAAAATCTAAATTTTACTGCTGAGATATATGCTTTGAATCTGTAGCACGATTACAGGTGAGAAAAGGCTGTAAGTGATTAAACCTCATGTGTCACAACGCCCTGCAGGAGTCAGTAATTGTTTCAAGAGATGAAGAAATTCTCAAATGTGATTGATTTTGTTATAATTAACTTAAAACAAAACATATAATATAGCATTTTTACATAATTGATAAGAGCCATATGCAAACTAAAGTATGATTTGCCATCACAATTCTAAAAATCTAGGAATCCTTGAACTAAGCAGGAACACCAGTGTGACCAAATGTAGTCGTAAGAAATGGGCCAATGTTCAGCAAACAGAGCTCAATCCTGAAAAGGCCTGCTTTCGGCTACTGTAGATATTGGTTTAGCTGTCACTTTCTATACTTTACTCAAATCCACTATACATACCAGGTAACTATTTCACTGGTGGCCATTTCCTTGACATGATTATCACTGAAAAATTTTAAAACTGCAAACACCATAATTCGGACATTATGAATAAAATAATTGGAAGACCTTTACTTATGTTTATAAAGAGAAGACAAGTGACTTCATAAAAAAGTAGAGGAGAGTCAGGTGTTAGTACTGAAAAGAGAGGCCAATTGGAAATTCATGCATGGACGATCTAGCAAAATGTACTGAAGTCTTAAAACATGAAAGCATTATTTTCTTTTTTTAAATTCAGATATAGTTTACATAAAGTATATAAATATAAAGAGTATGGGTTTGTGCACCTCAATCGTTGCTTTTTTGTATGTATATATCCATATATCCATCACCAAATCAAGATATGAAACATTTCCAGCATCTTGGCAGACTTCCACATGCCTTTTACCCTTGATAACCCCATCATTCTGACATCTAGACCCTAATGAGAGTCCCAGTTATTTCATATTCCCACCAGTACTTGGTATTTTTATTTTTAATATTTTCATGTTAGCCTTTCTGGTTGAAGTATAGTGATATCATATTGTAATTTTAATTTGCATTCCTCTGGTGGCTAATATCATTGAACATCTTTTCATGTGTTTACTTGGCTATTTGGATATCTTATTTTATGAAGTCCCTGTAAATATATATATATATATATATATATATATATATATATATACACATACATATATGTGTGTGTGTGTATACATATATATATATATCGCAAAAGGACGTCCAATTTTTAAAATGAGCAAATTTTAAAAATCACTAAGCATAAAAGAAAAGTTTGCTGACATATACTTATTAAAATTTTGAACTTTTTATCAAACAACAAAATTAAGAGAGTAAAAAGGCAAGCTAGAGGGTAGGAGAAGAAATTTATATATTTGACATTTGACTGGGGTTAAAGATGTTTTCACTTTTCATGCACAGTAATGTCAAAGGCAGTATATGTTGCATTCCTAGTGCTGAGCATAGAGTAAGTGATTAATGAATATCTGTGAATAAATGTGTGGATGCCTGAGAAAATGAATGAAGGGGCGTTCCCTATTTAAAGGTATATGGTTTATGACCCCCATGATGTACTATTTGTTTTCTCCAGTGCTAAGAGTAAGCTCAGTATTAGCAGGAAAGGAGACTCTGAAGATAATGCTAGTCCCTGAACAATACCAACCTGAGAGCTGGCCCAAATGACAAATAGTCCTTAGAGCTGATGTAAAAATTCCAGTAGAGTACTGTCTGTTTCTGCAGCTATCTTATATTGATATTCTGAATCACAGTAGATATCCAAGCAAAGATAAGCCCTCTGCATTTAATCAAGGGTGGAGACTGCTCAAAGAAGGGCTCCCTGGTTTACTAAAAAGAGAATATTACTAAGGTCTGAATACCAACACACTACCCCAAATGGACCACAGATAAATAATTTCCTATTTTTAGTTTTAGTTTCCTCAGTTGTAAAATAAAAAAGATCATCTCTAGACCCTACTTGCTCTGACATTCTGTCACTGAAGAGTCTGGGGAAAATAGCTTTTATGGGAGAAACAGTACTAGTCATCCCTGGAGGTCAAGATGACCTGAGCAATATATTCTGCTCAAGTCCCAGAAGGCCCACAGTACCTTTACACTTGATCTCAAAAGGCAGTCTTTTAAGCTGTCCCAGCACCTAACTACTCTCTTCTGCAGGCTGTGATGAAAAAAACTTCCAGACTTTTTTGGAAAAGAAGCTCAAACTTGAAACAACAATGCTCCTTGGATACAAGTAACATTTTCTTCTAGAAATAGAAAATGTCCTCCAGTTTAGTTATAATTTCTACAATCTGTTCTGCCAATTTTTTTTTTTTGGTTTGTAAAACTGCTATTTAGCTTCCCTTTGGGAAATAATGAAAATCTAGCTTATTTCTAATAGCCTGATAATTTTCATGGGATGTCCCATTTAAGAATGGGGGGGGGGAGTCACCATAGAAGTCTTGTTATAAAAAAAGTTAACTCTATCTAAATACTATTGAAAAACAATCTAAGGAATACCTTCTGTTTAAAAGAAAAATTTTAAATGAGTTCACCATGCCATGAACATTATTTTTTTTTCTCACTTGAGAACAGATCTTTACTTTTACCTTAAAGAGCAGTTATCCTAGAACACAATATATAATAGAGCATGTTAACTATCTTGCCTTTAAAAAATTTCACTAATCTAAATCATTCACCAAATTCAGAGATCTATTGGCCTGCAAGACAGGTCAATTTTGACTCCTTGAAAAAAGGCATATGATGTATGAATGGCAAGCCAGTGTTCAATCTAAAGCAAAGTAGTAACATCCTGGCCTATGGGGAAAGCATTTGTGTAACCAACTCAAGATGTCAAAGACAGCAATTAGAGTATCTCCAGCATGGAAGGGAGGTGGGAAAGTTGATGTTCAGTCCTTAAAATGAAAAAAAGCCATCAAAAATTGTGTCATGCTCTGCTGATATAAGTCAAGTAAAAATAAACAAATAAATACCTTTACATGCTTGTGTAAGCCTCATGGCAAGAATGTCACTATCAAATATACATGTCTTACATTATCCTCAAACCTTGATAATGATAATAATAGCAGATAATATTATCTGGAACTAAACCAAGCAGTTTTTAATGTATTGCTTATTAAACTACCATATAGGTCAAATACTTATCACCAGTTTGTAAATGAGGATGCTAAGGCACAGAGGGGTTAAGAAATTTATCCAACATGAGTAGGGAATGAAACTCTAGATATGAACGCATGTAGTCCAGCTCTTAAGCACTTCTATGCTACTTCTGGAGAGAGGCCAATATGCTCTGGGGTAAAATGGCTGCAAACCCTTTGCTGCTCTTCAAATTGACAGGTAAAATCTAATCCCCATACTCTAGAAGCTGGGAGGGCCTTAGTGCCTTTTTTTGACAAATGGACTGTGGTGGAAATGAATTCTGGGACTTCTAAGGCCAGGTCATAGGAAGCCATGAAATTTCCACCTGGACCTCTTTGGAGCTCTTATTATCTGGATTCTCTCTCTCAGAACCCAGCTGCCATACTCTGAGAAGCCCAAACCACATTAAGTGGCCACGAAAAAGGCATTCTAACAATGTCCCCAGCTCTGCTGATGGATGACAGCCAGTGTCAACCATGTTATTTGTGTGATCCATCGTAGACATCTAGTTTTGTCTGGCTTTCAGATGTCAGTCCCAGATGCAACTATATGAGTGACCCATAAGCAAAAAGCACCCAACTGAGCAGACAACTCGCAGAACCATGGGAGATATTGTAAATCATTTGGTGATACAAAGTATTGGGGTGGTTAGTTACACAGCAAAAGACAGACAAAAGAGCAACTCTCCCCCATTTACAAATGAAATGCCAGCTGCTTTAAAAGACAAACTCTCCCAAATTCATGGGCTTCACAGTAAACACATACTTATCATTCACATCTCCAATGCCAGTGAGTAGGAGGGGCTTTGGCTTCTTATAACTTCTGGAGAGCTTTCTTCTAGATCCCTGTAGTCTCATCCGTTCTTGTGGTAGACAGAGAAAAAGCATAAGGTCTGAGTGCAGGAAATTTTTATGGACCAGGCCTAGAAGTATCACACGTTACTCTCTCACTTTACATTGGTCAGTATACATTTCCACCAAACTACAGAAACATCTAGAAAATTCAATTCAGCGTGTGTCAGGAATCAGAGGTAAAAGACAGATATTCATGGGTACTCACGGTCTCTACCACCATCTACCTTCTGGTCACTAAATATCTTTTGCTCACTTCTCATACACAAACACTCATTCCTCTGCAAAAAAAATAAGCAGTTGCTACATCTAGTCTAGGTCCTCCTGATGATGGTGAGTGATCTCTGTCAAGCCTCAGTATGGCCGATTACTTTGGTCCAATGACCTATGAGCTAATATGGCAAGTAATGTAGCCTCTAGTCCTCCATGCAAAATGAGTTTACAATGGTGGAAAGAGAGGCAAGAAAACAGCAATAACTCCCATTTAGAGAGTGAAGGGATAGGAAGCATTGTAAAATCCTCCTGGCCACACATTTGAAGGTACCTGACCTAAAAGTTGGGGACATTTCTCTGATTAGACCTTGATTCTGCTCTCTGGAAAAAACTCCCATGCCTGCTTTTTTCTGTGGCCTCTGGATTCATCTTCCATAAAGTTGTTCCTTGTCTATCAAATTCCTTGGTCACATGTAAAGTGAGTACTGAGGTGCATATCCTGTGGGGGTAAGCACCAGTTGGTTGTCACCAGAAAAAAAAATGACATTTAAATTAGGATAATTTAAGGGTATTTACTTACAAAAGGAAGTGTGGAGAGGGGAGAAGGAGCAACAAAGAATGCAAGCTTTCAAAGTTTAGCAACTATGATGCTTCTTACACCTTTAGGATCTCTGGTATGAGAGAAGACAGTATTATCATTAAAATCCCAAAAAGTCTTGTAGAGAAGCTCACTTTGAAAGAAGCAGTATCCTTTTCAAAAGAGGCACATGCAGCCTAAGACAACTTTGCAGATATAGTCAGAGAGATAAGTCCCTGATCTCTCTTCTTTTTCTCCTTGTAGTCTCCTGATGTAGGGGTATTTACTCCCTGCTGGTCTCCTTCTGTTTCTTTTTCTTCCTTTTCCTTCTCTCACTCTATATTGTCCTAAGAAAGCTTGTGAGGAGCAGAGAAGTATGTTATATGATAATGAAGTACAGGGGGCAGTGGATGAGATGAAGAACAATTCTACTTTTAATTCTAAAAATAGTATAGATTAATCCTAGAATAAAAGGAATGGACAAATATAAACTGTGAAAAAATATGGGTTAAAAAGGAAAAGCACAATTAATATTCCAGAATTGACTGTGTAAAGAAAATCTGGTGTGGACCTAAGTGTTCAAATGGAGAAGGTGAGAATTTATGGACAGGGTGTCATTTAGAGACACATTGAATGGCCCACCAACTAATTGTTTTAATCATGCTTCTCTTTGGTTAGTGACACATAGTTCGGATGACATCTAACCTCTCACAAAAAAGACAGAGATTATAATTCATCTTCTTCCAATTAGCATATTTATTTCTGCTAGCTGAAACACTTGTGACACCCTGCAAAAGAAAACTCTTGAAAACTCTTTGCACATAGCAAGTGTGTCCATTTGGAAGCACATTGGCGTACTTTATATTTTTTTATGTTTTTCAATTTAAAGTGTTTTATACATATAATTTCAATTACTCTTCCGAACACTATAATATTGTTAGCATTATTTCCATTTCTACTAAAGTGAAAAGGAGGCATAGGGTAGTTAAAGTATCTACCCAAGGATTCAGGAAGGAGGGTTACACATCCAAGGCAACTTTATTTCATGACCTCAAACTTCACTTGTAAGCAATAAAAACCTCAGTCTCATTGTCCAAAATTCATCATGTCTCATAAGATCCAGAGACATTCTGAGGATTTGAAGTGGCCTTAGACCATACCATTTGCATGAAATTTGCTTACATTTGCCTGTCTTAATTTGTGCCTGTTTTGGTGCTACTAGCTTTCTGGTCTCCCTGTCAGCAGACAAAGAAACAAATCACATTGTCACTCTTTTAGTGCTATGCACCTGGTATTCTTTCAGTAACGACTATTGAATTGAACTTAAATTTAGCACAGAATAACATTTTTGCAAAAAACCTTTCTCTCTCTCTCTCTCTCTCTCTCTCGCACACACACACACACACACACACACACACACACACACCTTAATCATTTAACCTTAATGACACTTTTATATTCTTTTATTGCATAAACAATAGTCCAAAATTTTTGCTTTATATTCAATGTGCTCCAAAATCTGGTTCACAGCTTTATTTATCAATTTAATTTTTACCACCACCAAGAATGTCTTCTATTCTAGCCAATGTCCTCCAGTCATACCATATATATCCTTGAACTGAGGACTTTGCTTATTACATCTCATTCCATGCCTTCTGAAGGAATATACTGCCTGTCTAACTCCACTAGAATGTCTTGCTCTCTCCATAGACTAAGAGCAGTGATTATTTTCTCTTTATCAGTCAGAATTCAGTCCAGAAAATAGAAACTGCCCAGGTATTTCAAGCAGTAATGATTTTTCCCGGGTATTTCAATGAAGAGAAATAGAAGAGCTGGAAGATCAGAAAGCTGCCACTCATCTACTGATTCTAAGGTTATACTGTTTTAGTTGCAACCTAGCAGTGAGGAAGTTGCAAGTATAGCAGCTTTTTATACTCATCAAACTGTGCACCTAATTTGGTATAACTTAATTTGAATCTACAAGTTTAGCTGCAAAGGAGTCTGGTTATACATTTTTTAGCTTTCCAAATACACGGAGTGCAAAAATGTATATTAGGAGTACCTACCGAAAGCATCTATCACACTTTTTTTGTGTGTGTGGCTAACATAACTTTGATCTATATTTTGTTATATGTCCTGTCTTTTTACTTGTGAAAATATGAGTTTCCTGATACCAAATATATTTGTTTTATATATTTATTTTGTTTAATGAATATTGATATAATACTACCCATGTGTTCTAAGTGCTTTGCAAATATTACTTTATTTAATTCTAGTAATAGCCTTAGGAAGTAGGTACTATTACTATCTCCATACAAAGAATGATAAATTTGAGATATGGAGATGTTATTTAACTCACTCAAGGTAATGCAGGTAGAAAGTGGGGACCAGAATTTGATCACCATCAATTTGTCTTGAGTGTCTATCATTTTATCCATGATATTTTGTTCTCCAGAGTAAACAAGAGACTGGCCCAAGAATAAATTGAATAATTGTGTGTTAGTCTTGGACCTAATGACATGCCACTCTACAAAGATAGAATGAAAGCTGATTTGATGAAATAAATGAATAAATGCCATAACCTTTTGCAGATTAATTATACAACAGGTGAGTACAGAAAATATCTGACTTTAATTTGATTCTTTGTTAAAAATATTTTAACCACAAAAGTATCATGTCTTAAATTGAGAAATATTTAAACAATGTAGAAATTTATAATGTAAAAACTTCTTCCACTACCAAAGCCCACACCCCACAGGTAACTGCTGTGCACAGTTGTCCCCCCGGTTTTAAATCTTTTTATGGAGGTATACTACTCATACACGCACATGTTCACAACACACACACATACATGCGGTACTTTTTCCCAGAATTGGAATCATATTATACACATGACATTGACAACTGGCTTTTCTACTTAACTACAAATGACTTCTCTCTGTTTCAACATATGTTCTAAGGCAATGTAATAATCTATTCTATTTTATACTTTACATATGATTTCTAACGATTTTTATTGTAACACAGTTTGCAAAGCATCTTCATAACTATCACCTCATGACCAAAGAGCTTTGACTAAATATATCTTCGCTCATTTTAATATAAAAAAAGAAGTAATCAACAGACTTTTTTTATTCCCAATAGTACTCTCTTTTAACAGTATCTAAGAATATAAAAGAAGCTTACTAAAATGATCTGAATTTTTTGGTATTTTAAATTTTTTTATGAGTGACTCCATCAGTGAGATACCAAATGGAAATAAGAATTTGCTGTGTTTCTACTTCTGCTGTGATCCCAGTGAATTTCTGAGCACCAGTGAGGAGGGGTAGATTACATCAGGCAACATTTAACCAGAGGACTAAATTTCTCCCAGTGACTTCATCTGAGCTGTGACACTTTCCCTGATTTCATGAGAAACTCCTTGATGCTGAGATGTAGCTGAAAAGCTGGCTCACTGTGGGCTACAGTAAATTTACTTTATATGGTCACCATATGGGGGAGGGGAATGTTATTTTTAACACCTCTCCTACACAGTGCTCAAGGACCCCAACTCTTTTTATACTATTTAAGCAGCAATGTTATTTTGTACTAGAAAGACACATTTCCTGTAGCAAAGAACATTTCTTGCAATGTTGTATCCTTTTTCAGAGATACTTAAGGTTCTTCCATTGCTCAAATGCAAAGTCGGACTTGCTGCATGCCTAGTACCATTTGATCCTTTCTTCAACACCCTAGTATTTTGTTTCAAACTATCAAACATGGCTTGAAATTTACATTGTTGCACCATTGGAGTAGGCAAGGCCCTAAAAGGTATTTGTCACACTTTTAAAACATACATGGAATACATTAAGGGACTGCTTTTATTTTTCTCCTCTAGCTTTCTCCCTCTGATCCAATAGCAACCATTAGTGATACACTAATGCCAAATTATGGCTCAGCCACAATTCATGTTTATACCAATTTTTCAAGATACTTAATTTTCTTTAAGGAAAACACAAAGGGTCAGACTTAATGAGATTTAGCATAGATATTTATTAAAGAATTGAAGGGGAAGCAGAAAATTCAGTGTGGCCATGGATCATCAGAGAATATTCCAGGTTTCACAGTGAGAAGAAGGAAAAGGCAGCCTAAGTGCATGGATATTGAAAGAAAAATAGCAGAAGGAAAAGAAAAACTGTGGTGGCAGATTTGAGTGTGGCTTTACAATCCCTGAGAGAGAGAGAGAGAGAGAGAGAGAGAGAGAGAGAGAGAGAGAGTGTTAGAGAGAGAGAGAGCATGGAAGGAGAGAAAGAGAAAGAAAGACTAGGGAGAGACCTATGTTGGAAAGAGCAGAATTGCAGGTGAGAGTTTCACTCTTTCTATTAACATTGCAGCATTTCAGATGTCAGGACTTGAATTGTTTCACTTTGACTAAAAGTAGAGAAAGCTGTCTGGAGAATATTGTATTACCCATAGCCCTGAGGATGGCCTGTGCCGAAAGGTAAGGAGTGTGATATATGGGTAAAGCACTGGTGGCAATCTGCCAGCTCTCGATAAGTATCTGCCACATCTGCAGCATCACCAAGTGGTCTCTGATTTAGCAAAAGCATCATAAATATATTTTGTGTCATAAAAGTAACACTTTATTTAACCTTCCTGTACAAACTTTAGGGGCATTAATCTGTCACAGTAGGCTCTATCTTGTACATGTAAATGGATGAGAATCTGTAATCAAATCCTAAATGTGTATTTGCAGCAATATGGCTTTTGAGAAGAATGTATGATTGGAAGCAAGAGACAGAGCAGGGGACAATTAAAGGAATAGCACCACGCTTGCCGAGACCTTTTACTCCCTGAATGAAGTTTCCCAGGACTGTACTGATTGCTATATTTTCATGTTTATTTAGCAGCCAGTACAACTTTATTGGGACCCCACAAGAGCTCTCCCACTCTATCACCTGCAATGGAGACTCATTTAGGATGAGAGAAACCTTGACTGGATGTGATTCAAGGAGAATTTTAATTTCCTTTCAGCACAGCTCCAATTATGGATTGCAGCTCTGTGTTCAAAATATTTTGAATCTGAGAATAGGCCTAAAGAGAAAACACTTTGTGTATCTTAGACATGAAAAGTGTAAGCCGCAGCTTCATGTCTTGGGATTCTGGCCTAGTGCTATTCCCACTCTGGCTATCCCAGGGAGGAAGGAGGTATTTGTAGATGCTGCCAGCCTTGTTGGATATTTGCCAGTCTGTTTGGGGCTTATGATTTACTGAGCCTTAAATTTCAGCTACCAGAAACAAATTCTTCTTGACCAAAAACAAAAATATTAGATTGCTTTGTATAACACATTCACTTTTAAGGGTCAGGGCAGAGGAGGAAAGCAATAGTTTGGATTTGACTTCAGATCAGAAGAACAAGGATGCATTAGATGATATTGATGGGAATGATATCAGCACATTTTTTTCCCTTAAAAATCTTTTTTAAGATTTGCATACGTGTTTATTGTGCAAAACATACATCTTGCCTGGAATATATTTCATTGTGTAGCATATGGTTCCTTTCAGCAAAAGATCTTAAATGACTTTAACAGAAAGAGTTCCTCCCTTCATTCACTCTCAGAGAGTAAGGTGCAATTTAAGAGGAAGTAACTCTTTCCTGAGGTCTCCACTTAAGTCTGTGGTAACTGATTCATAAGTTACATGCCCATCAGTTTTTCTACCTTGGCGGGGCAGACTCAGCTGAACTGCCCTGGGCAACCCAGGCCCTGAAAAGCCATAATAGAAAGCAGGAGTGTCTCTTCTTCACAATTTAGATGCGAAAAAATCCAGAAGAATTATAACCTTGGGCAGCACTGTCCAGTAAAACTATATTATGAGCCACAGATGCTAGCCACATACATAATTTTGAATTTCCTAGTAGCTGAATTTAGAAAAGTATAAATGGAAGAAATTAATTTTACATATTTTAAGCAATCCCCTGTAATCAAAAATATTAAAATTTCAACATGTAATCAATAAAAAAATTATTGAGATAATTCATATACATTTTTTTACTGTCTTCTAAATCCAGTTTGTATTTTATATATGGCTCATTTCAGTTTAAACTAATTACATTTCAAGTCTTCAAGTAGGTTTATGTGACTAATGGCTGCCATATTGTGTAGCACAAATCTAGGAAGAATGTTGAGGGTGAACCAGATCATTATATCCATAAGCATAAGAGGCAAGTATCAAGAGGCTAAGACGATGATGATGATGATGATGGTGATGATGATGGTGTGATGAGAATAGTTTATATTTATTATTACCTTTTTTACCATTTACTACTACTATTGTATTTATCTTGTACTATTTATACATTTATTTATTATTTACTATTGCTATTACTATTATAGGCAGCTTTAAATGTTTCATATATATTTATTCAATTCTCAAAAGACTCCTAAAAATGTAAACAGTTATCATTCCTTTTTATGCAAGAATCTAATGGATGAGAGCAAGAATCGGCAGATGGTAACATGTAAACAGGGGACTGTCTAAATTCAGGCTACTAGGTCAATGGCTCTGCTTTCTCATATTCTCCTGGTGTTGAGTCATTGGAGGGTTAGGTCCATTGCATCAGCTCTGCTATACTAAATGGCCTCTGAGCCACCATAAAATTAATGCATTTCCCTAGGCAGCTAACTCACTGCCATAAAAGGTAAGTTGAGAGAGAAAATGAAGATAAAAAGTGTTGAGAGCAAGTTTATATAAAAGAGGAGAAAAGTACATTCGGAGAGAATTCTCTTTTTTGGTGGAAAAGATGGAATCCCAAATGCATAATTCTAATACAATGTGCTTAAAGTAGATATAAGACCCACTGGTGGTTGAGGAAAAGCAGTTGGAGAGAATGTTTGCAGGGGAAAGAGCTGCACTTGGGGGTCAGCAAGGCAGGAGTTAACCCTGAGCAAAAATTCAGAGGGCTGAGGAACTCCCAAGAGAGAAAGTGAGAGAGGCATACCAGAGATGCAGCCCTACTTATTCATCTTATAAATTGTGCTGACAGCACACCAGCACTTTTTCACTGAGCAACAGGAATACACATCCAGGCAAAAAAACTGAGTCATTTGGCACCAACAGCATGTTCACATGCCAGAACATAGCTTGACCCACATCATTCTCTTGTACACCAAAGTATAACATATATTCACTCTAAGAAGTGATGAGAAGCAGTAAAAATTTCTTCTTCTTTCCATGGCAGCACTCTTGCTCCACACCCAGCACTCTGTGAAGTTTACACATGGGAAATATCGAAAAGGTCATGTGACATCAGATCAGCCCACACATTGGAATAGAAATCTGTTGGCAAACTGCAAACTATTGGTTCTGCAACATTAATTGAAATGGGAACACCAACCCTGTGAGAATGTATCTTTTTGTTTTTACAATGCCATTTAGGAATACGTCATGACGATCTCAAAATACACGTTTAAGAATGTGAATCTGAAACTTAACAGAGAAGGGAGAGGAGCAGAGAGAATGAAGAAAAAGGAAAGACAGCATATCATTTCCCAAGATGTGACTATTGGTACCTCTTTTTCCTCCCTAGAAAGCACTGAATGTTGATAACAATTGTGAAGACTCTGAGGCCTTTCAGTGTTTTGGAGAACATTTCACAAAGCAAACTTTAGTCATGTAAAATGGGTAAACATGATGTGAAATGTATTAACACATTTGGTAAATTCTGCAAATATATTTTTACACAATTAGCTTAATTATTTAGATACATATTAAACCTTGCTTGCCTCAAGCAATTTAACATGGAATGTAATTTCACATATTATCACAAGAAAAACACATTTATAGAAAATCTGTGTCTCTCCTTTCATAATAACACTTCAATCCACCATTATTTGAGATATAAATAGATAGCTTTTTTTTCAAGGATGATGAACACTGTATTTCCAGAGAAAGTGTCTCTTATTCCAAACAAGCGGCCCCCTAAATACCACTCTGTTCATTGTTGTATTGAATTAGACCCCAGTACCGCTCCACTGGTGACACTCTAACAATATACAAACAAGGGTAACGCCACCTCATTCCAAACTGAAAATTCGGATTTGTTATAATTTACTCTGAGGGGCTTTAAAAGTAAAGAAAATGAGGAACTAATTCAAAAAGACTTGTGTAGGATATGAGGCTGATTTAGTTCTGCATATCTGCATATTCTCATGCTTGCAGGGCAATAGTAGTCACTGCGACTTTAAACATCCTTCTCAATAGTCATTGTTGATTGTCATTTTAGTAATATTGTCAATGGACTGTGTGTAGTATTGCTTCCCAAGAGGCAAATTATTTTTGGAAGTCCTTTATATACATCTGCTTTGCAGCAACGAAAAAGGGAACATTAATAATCAGAATACTTTATGTTTGCATGGTGATTAAAAGATTTTGAAAGAGCTTACACATGTATTATTTTATTGTGAAACAACTTGATGATCTAGGCAGTGTTTAGTATTGGCCATTTACATTTAGAGAAACTTCGTTTTACAAAGGGAGAAAATAAATTATAGAGAGAAGTAACTTGCCATATTCACTTAAACTGTGACCACACAGACAGAAGTATTGTTATTGAATATGTTTTGGGCATTTTACTTGTATGCCAAGCAATAATATTTGAAGCGAAGGGACACACACGTGCGCGCGCACACACACACACACACACACACACACACACACACACGTGCACACGTGCGCCTTCCAAAAATTATCTTTTCAATTTCCAATTACACAGATTTGATCTAAAAAGCAATAGCCCTTTCTATATTTTGCAATTTAAAATCTTCTGGAAGTAGCTATAGGAGAAAACTGTCTGCCTGAGGGGAGGGGTAGACAAAGAGAACAGTAGAACAGTAGTGTCCCAGGCTGAGACCACTGTGAACTTAAATGGCACCCTGCCAGTCTTAAAAGATTTTCTTTTAGGGTAGAAACCAGTCACACAGGAAGAAAGACCCTTGACTCCATTTGTGTTGCTTTTCATTTAGAACTAAGCTAAGGGGGATGAGAAAACTGTCTCTCCAGTTAGTCTGGATATGTAGCAGGTAATGACTCAAGGAGTCGAAAGCAGGACTCTATTAGAGAGAATCTAAAAGAGACCCGGGGCTGCCAGGATGAAGAAATTTACCTCGCAGACGTGTACACAGCTCAGGTTGGTGTTAATGTCAGTTTAAATCCTTTTCCACTCAACAGACAAGCTTTGAGAAGGGGCTCTAGCTGCCAATCTGACTGAGAGTTGACACCTCAATTAGAAAAGCTTCCTTCAGTGAAGATCCAGAGAGGGAAGAAAGAGGAAGATACCGACTTTATATATATACCCAGAGAAAGCAAGCCTAGTATTCTCTGGAGGACAAGGCGGCACAGTTGAACTTTGACCTTTTCATTTTTAATGTGCTCATTTTCTACAAACCTAAGGATTCTCAATTGAGCTGTGTGTGACGTTGAAGCCCAATTTTAAATTGTGTTTGTTCGAAGGAAAAAGTTAGTCAGTGAATGAGTCCAGCTGACAACCCAAGATCTACCTCTCGCTGTGGGTTATTCTCTCCTCCTCAGCCAAGGGCCTTATCTCAGAGGAAGAATTTTTCAAAAATGCCTCGGTGTGAAAAATGATAACTGTGTCTGAAGCAGAGACTGCAATACTCCTTAAATATTCTACTTGCTTTTTTGAAGATAGATGGGCCCATTCAACTGCTCCAATGAAACATGGGTGGAAATAATATGTCACATGAGCTGCTGAACGAAAAGCCACACATGGGAGTGTCAATTCTCTTTCCCAACAATGGTACCTGAGGAAGGTATGTCTTTCAGGGAGCAGCTAAAAGATGGCTGAGCCTCAGGCTAGTTTTCTGAGTGATCCTGTGGAGCTAAGCCTCTCGATCATTTACATTGAATATGGCCCATAAATGTGAATAATCTGTTTGTGGTTAAGCCACTGTTATTTTAGCATTGCCTTATCCTTCATAACTAATGCAATAGGAGAGCTACAACTTTGTGAAAATTCTAAAGCATCTCAACTACAAAATGAAGACCCACATTAGGAGCCTAGGGAGATATGTTTGTTTGCAGATTTAAGGTTTGTCCTTCTCTGTTAAACTCCTGATGTAAAGAATTTAGCAATAGATTGATGAGCTGAAACTAAATGTTCAATAGCAAGGCCTTTTGAAAGACTCACATTTAACTGGTTGCCAAGTTTGGTGTTTTACCTACTAAACATATCACAAATCTCTCCAATTATACTGGCATTAAGCTGAAGCCACCATCATCCCCCATTTAGGCTGTGGCATTCACTTTTGGTACCCTCTAATCCACTGGCCTCATTTCAGCCCAAGTCCTTATACACTCCCCTGGGTTAGAACTCTTCAGTAGGTTCTCATTGCTCTTAAAATAAATTCCAAAGTACTGAACATGGCTCCAAAGGCTGTACATGAATGAATGACAAGGACAAGAAGCATGGAGAGTCATCCCACTTAATTTACCCCAAAGGGTTCCTAAAGTCGACTTGTCTAAGACCCAATTAGCAAGTGGAGATTTATCTCTGGGTTCAAAACAGCGTTTCGCAAAAAGCTATTTATTGTTAGCAACACTTATTTCCAAAACTGAAGATAAGGAAGTGAGAGGAGACAAATACACGGTTTTGATAAAATGCATTATTATTTATCTAAGTCTCATGCCTCTGTAAAATTTAGCTTTTTGGTGAAAGTTATTTTTTAAAAACTCATTTAGATCTTGTGATCTCCTTGCCCCCGCCCAAGACTCTATACTAGTCCTTAGATAACATTCAAGGCCCCTGCATGTTATGACCCAGGCATTTCTCTTTGTATCCAAAAAATGCACCATGCCATTTCACAACTTAATGCTTTTTTTTTTTTTGCATTTGGGGAAGAGAGGAGCTGGAAGACCATTTTCTCCTTTTCATTTTCTACTCCTTTCATTACTTTCAAGACCTGACTCCAATGCTACCTTCCCCAAATTGAGGTTTCCCAGCAAAGGGGTCAATATTTCTGCACCAGAATTGGCCATGTGGTATTGTCATTGACTTCATTATCATTATATTATTTAATTATCATTATGGGTTATATTATATCATTGTATCTTCCTCATGAGGATACAAAACTTTACTAATAGACATTACTTATAAATGATTTATTTCTTAAAAAAAAGATGTTACTTTCAACCGAGGTGCTATTTCTGAGGTTCCCCAAAATCCTTGAATTCCGGGAAGAGGCAAAGGGCAAAGTGCTGCTGGGAACCACTCTGAGCAATAAAAATGATGCATCTGCCATCTAGTGGTGACCGTGTGTAAATGCACCTGGACTTGATTAAAGAAATCTCAAGGGCCATCCTACGGTGAACACAGTAAAAATAACACCCACGTGTACCGAGCTCTTACTATGTCCCACGCACTGTGTTAAGCACTTTATATGAATAATTTTATTTAATGTCCAAGACAATAATATGCAATAGATTCTTTACACCCATTCTAAAAATGAAATGTTTGAGGTACTGAAAAGATAAGGTTTCTAACCCTGGCAGCCTTAAAAACTACATGATAATAAATGATGGTTAACTGAGCTAAGCTCTAGGCAGAAATATTAATTTTTGTGTTAAGAGATATAATTGTTATAAAAATGTTTTTATAGTATTAGAGTTGGAAAAATACATTCACATTTGTTTTATCTTTACAACCTTGAAGGTTGAGTGTATTTAGGGTTTGAAGAAGAACCTGGGACTATCACAGCACAATCAGTATGGAGTCACCAGTTCTCCTCTCTTCTGGAAGCTCTCCTGTGCCAAGTGTTCCATCTACCAGAACATCTCATCTACCAACAAATCAAATCACCAGCACCAGCTTCCAGCCTCAAAGAAAGACCTCTCCCTCTCTAAGCATAGCTAACTTAACCAATTTAAAACATAAGGTTTTTGTTGTCTTGATAATACCATGTTATTGATTGTGACTTCCTCCCAACATTCCAAACCTCTTAGGAAACCTGCTCAGACCCTGTTCCAGTCAGTCAGTGGAAGAGCTCTAATTAGCTCCTGGGTCTACTAGTATTCATCTCAGGGCCACATGTAACTTTATAACATGTATCTCAGCTTCTGGTTATAGGATATGGTCTTTCCCTTCATTGAAATGCCCTCTGTTCATTCTGGCCACACTTCAAGCTTTCCTATCTTTTTGTCCTGTCAATACTCCACTTTACTCCTTCTTTAAGATCACATATTTAGTCCCTAACTTCAGGAATCTTGCAATCTAGTTGAATGATATATACGAATTAAACTACCAGACAAGACAATTACAGATTGTGCTGATAGGGAAGAAAGTAAATAGCTGATGGATGGAGAGTAACAGTGCTCCAATATTTCTGGGCATTTGAGCAGAGACCCAAGTGAATAAAGGGGAAGAGAAGCAGGAGAGGCTACAATCAGTGGGACTATCTGATCCCCTCTCAGACTTACTTTTGTCAACTATTGCCACGACAATCACACCTCACATTTCTTACTTACTTTCTCATCTTCCCATCTAACCTCCCAATCTCTTGGCATTTATATTCTATCAGGATACAACGTTACATAGATTTACACATCTCTGCCCCTTATGTTTGTGCATCATGCTCATACATAAGCTCCTTAAGAGCTTATTTTCAAAGTTCTTTGTATTTATACCTCTATTGATTGCTTTGGTATGGTGGAATGAGTAAGAGAAAAGTAATAGGCAGTTTTTTTGTAGTGAGAGAAAGGAAATGGAAAAGGGGTAAAATATGTTAGAGAAATGATTTTGGTTAGACAATGATTTTGATTACAGAACACTCAGAGCAGGTGAGATTTATGTGATCACAACATTGGTGAGTATAATGCTCTAAACAATATGAATTTCAAGTAATATGAAACTAGCTGTTATTTTAGCACATGGATGATTTTGAATTAGTTGTATTTTGTGACATCAGATGAGAATTAAACTCTTAAATATTTTGCTGCCCACAGACATCATCTCTTTATCACAGCATTGACAAGTGCGTGGGTTGTTCCTTGGTGAGGTGCATAGAGCTTCAATTACCATCCCTTCATAGAGAATGTATTATGTGAAAAAGAATTCAAAGTGTCTCTATAAAAGTAGAGTTTTCTTATTTAATAATTTTGTTCTCTGTGTTTTCAAGTCCTATCCCCTCACTTTGATAACCCCTCCCCAAATATTCAAACAAATGTTTAAAAAAAGATCAAAAAAACTCTCTCGTTTTCCCTTATTCTTCTTAGGCTAGCAGAGCCAGAAATTCTTCACAGAAGAGACAAGCAAGATTGCATTCAACCTCAAGTACCATCAACACGGTTGTCAGCCATGTAGTATGTTCATTACAGTGACAGTATAAGAAGCAAAGTGAACGCAGCTGGAATTTCAGATCCCAGGTTGAGTCTGCAGGGCTGACTGTTAGAAACATCATCTTTTCACTTATATACTGAGAAAATTTGATCTGGAAGTCATTGAAGGAGAATATGGAAGCCCCATGATGTCACTTGTATTGAGTGACTTTTCTATTTATGAGCTTTGGTTCAACACAAACAATTGACAACATAAATAAAATGATTATTAAAATGACATTTTAGATATACAATTACACACTGTTTGGAATTTTGTAACAGATAAGTTTCTGTCAGATAATTCAGAATTCTGAAGTATTTTTCAAAATAATTAATTTCACACTAAAAAAAATTTTAAATATTCTTTCCTCTTCATTACCACCTCCAAAGCCACTATTTTTCTCTTGTGGAAAACCCTGCAGCTAAACTAGACTCACCATGAAAGAAGTGTAATTAATAGCTATAATAGCAGCAGTAAAAGAATGACTCTAATTGTTTGCCTTTTATGGTTCTTTCATTAAGAATTGAATTTTTATTGTGTTTGTTTTTAAATGTCATATTTAGAATTATTTTGTTTGAGATCTTAAACAAGTGGCTCTTGTTTTTGTTCCAGAAGTTATTGAAATGCAAGCCAAGGTATTCCATATGCTTTTTTACTTAACTGCTTAATCAAACTATTCTTCTGAAGGAAAGAAGATTATTTCATTCATTCTTTACTGCCTGTTTAATTAATTGATTGTATTCAGAGAGGACATGAACTTGGTATTTTGGGATTAGTCCCCTGGAAAAAGAATGACTATAATATTTGCATATATGTGTCTTTCCATCATTCACATCCCTTTTCTCCTCCTATTATATAATGTCATAAGCAGCCAGCACTGACCTGGCAATGTCGCAAAACACACTTGTTATATTCTAGACACCTAGATCAAAGTAGAGCGTCTCTGGATTATTTCTTGGACTCTCTCAATGTCTCAAGGACCCATTTCATGGTGTAGGCTTTTCATTTCATCTAACTCTCAGTTTTCAACAATAAAAATATTCTTGCAGAAATATATTCTAAAACGCCCATGCTTATTTCTTATGCAACAAGCAAACTAGCTGAATCTTCTACCTTGAGCTACGGTATCAAATTCAGCCATTTTCATTTTATTAAAATATTTAACATATTATCAATCATTGAGCTCCTGTATTTGTGCAAATCTTTATGAACCTTAATTAGGACATTAAAATTCTCCACACTCATTCTCTTTTGTCACTGGCATAGAAGAACTATCTCTTGGCAGAACTATCCCTCATGCTGTCCTTTAAAATACTTTATGGTAAAAAAAAAAAAAAATCACATGCTCATCTTATGCAATGCTCTTAATCTTTGCTGAATCATGACATAAAGGGCCAAATCTTTATGTACTACAAACTGCAACAGTATCTGCTAGGTCCACGTGTGTCAGTTGTCTAATTTAGAAGTTTGAAATGAAGATGCTTTTATCATTTTATCAGCCATGCACCACCAAAAAATTAAGAGAACCAACTCAGAGAAATATACTATATCAGAAAAGAAAAGATATGTGTACCTTCTAATTTCAATCAGACCTAGTCAGTCTGTTCTGCCAATAGGGTTTTACTGCCCAGGGCCAGCTAGTCATTTGCCCCAGGAGTACCTGGCTGACTGGGCTGGCTCTCTCTCTCTCTCTCTCTCTCTCTCTCTCTCACTCTCTCTCTCTCTCTCTCTGTCTCATATCTTAGGCAAACCAACCAGCCTCATGCCCAGAGTTTTTCTGGCTAGACCACCAGTTTTGGATTATATAGAATCTGTGCCCCAAATGATCACTCAAGGGGTCAGATGATGTTGCAAACCACAAATTCAGTGGGTCAGGAGATGGACAGCTGGATAAGTATTCTTTGTGCTCCAAGATTCTGTCACTTAATCTATGCAATATCATGTGTGCTACTAAGCAAATGTACTTGCTTAGTGATCTTTTAAGTCTTTGCAGCTCATCACGAAGTGCTTTTCTGCCTCCTTTTCTTTTTCTCATTCTCATTTCCTTAGATTTATACCTCTAAATAAAGCTTCAGAACTTAATTCTTGCCTCAAGTTCTGCTTCTAAGGTGCCTAGGTAAAGGCAAATACAATAACAGCAACAGGCTTACTTTTCTTTTTCAATTTAAGTCTATGGAAATTATTGAGAACTATCAGCTTCAATATTAGAATCTCCAATGGTACATTTTTAATTATGAATTTCAAAGTTTAACTTAATACTCCAACTGACATCTGAGTGTCCTAATGTAAATTATTTAGTAATTGATTTCACTTGATATTCACATTTAGAATGTTAAAAGTTCTATGCTTTTGTTTGGGGGTTTTAACAAATAATTATTTTAAATGCTTATTTTTTAAGCTGATTATCACCTGGAAAAATGTTAATTTTACAGTAGAGAACCTGGCGGACACTAGCTTAATTTGATGATCAAACTTGATATCACCAGCATCGAAACAATCCAACATCATGCGCCTTCTAATAAAGAGAACAGCATATCATTATTGTGGAATTTCTCACCGAAATATATTATATGAATTGAACCATGAGGAAAATAACAAATTACCCCAAATGGAGGGGCATATTGTAAACAATAAGTGAACAGTACTCTTCAAAAATACTAGGTCAAGAAAAATATGAAAGGCTGAGGAGTCATTAATTGTATCAACATTGAGATGTGCCCAGATGACACCCAAAGGTGAAAAGTTTGAGTAGAGTAGTTCTCAGGAGAGGCAAAGTGCTGAAGAAAAACCAGTGTGTGTGTATGCATGTGCACATATTTAGTACTTAGTCTAATACTGACCGTTAACAAACAAACCCCAACTTTCTAGAAACATACAATCATGTAGTTGATTTTGGCTGATGGGCAGCTTTTCTTCATATAATGATTCAGGCATCCATCTATTCATTTTCATCTTGTGACTCCACTATGCTTTAGCATCTCTCAGTCCTCTATATATAGCAGTGAGGGGCAAAAAATGGAGAAAGCATAATTGCCTCTAGAGTCTTTGGCCTGATACATATCACTTTTATTTACACTGAATTGGCAATAATTCACACATGGACACAACCAAAAATAAGTGGAGCTGAGAACTGTAGTTACCGGCTGGGCAGCTTTTTTCTTGTGTTGTATAATTTACAATAAAATAACTACCATTTATTGAGCACTTATTATATGGTAAACATAATGCCGAAAGTTTTATGTCATTCATTCAAAATTCCTATGAAGAATCATTACTGCCATTCTATAGTTAAAAGCCAGAAATTTTCTAAAGTGAAAAGCAACTTGCCAAGGGCTGATAGTATTTTGAGGTTTGCCTTGCTCCTGATCCCCTATAGTGGTTATATGATGGACATCTGATTTAAATCTTGAAATTCTATGACCTTTGGCGAGTTACTTTATTTTTTCAAGCTGCACTTTTTTTCCTATCTGAAAGTGGAAAGAATGCTGATTGCAGAGAGTTATTGTTGTTTTTTTAAAGAAGAGAATTCTTATAAAGCTCATATCTTGGAACTTCACTAAGTGCAGGAAATGCAAATACTAGTATTAATCTCTCCAGAACTGTCAGCTACCTTACCTCTCAAAGTCAAACAATGTCTATTAAAATTAAGTGGCTAAATATATAAAGTGATTTGTTCAGTATTGTTGTATAGTAAGCATTTAAAAGGTGTTTGTATTAGTTTCCTATTTCTGCAGCAACAAATTACCACAGATTTAGTAGCTTAAAATAATACGCACTTGAGATCTTATAGTTCTGGAGGTCAGAAGTTCAAAATTAGTCTCACAGGGCTGATAATGTCAGCATTCCTTCTGTAGGTTTTCAGCTTCTAGAGGCTGCCTGCATTCCTTGGCTTATGGTCCCTTCCTCCATCTTCAAAGTCAACAGTGTACCTCTCTTTGTCTGACGTCTGCTTCTATTCTCATATCTCTCTTTGACTCTGATCCTCCTGCTTCTCTCTTATTAAAAATCATTGTTACTGCATTAGGCCCACTCAGCTCATCCAGTTCTTCAACTTAATCTCAAGTTCCTCAGTTTACTCACATATAAAGTCCCTTTTGACATATAAGGTAATATATTCACAGGTTCTGAGGCTTAAGATGTAGACAGCCTAACAGAACTATTTGTATATCAGAAGTCATTCCAAATTAAATGAGATAACACATATATGTGACTAATATAATGCCAGATGGTCAGTAAAAACTTGATAAGGCTTAACTCCATCATCTCTCAAAAAAAAAAAATTTAACACATTTAAAAAGACCATTTTGGTTCTCCAGGTAAAACAAGAAGAATCAAAATAATTATCCAGTCAATTTTATTCAAGAGAGTAAAAACTAACAAGAAAACAAATAAATAAACAGAGCTGATGTGTCTCAGTTTGTATAAAATTTCTGGAGAAAACTGAGATTTTTTTTTTTAATTTGATTACTTTTATTGAGATATCTAAATATTTTAGCCTTAATCACTTTTGTGGCAAAGACCTAGCTCAGATCCCTGTCTTCTTATAAATTAGCTAGAAGTACTATTTCTATGTTTTTTTTTTTTTTTCTGTTGTGAAATGAGCCTTTTGCAAGATGGTGGAAGACCATGGTCCTTTTCTGGGTCTAGGGAGAGCTTACCCTTGGTCTTTCAATAGGAGAAGTCATTAAAGACACGACTGGACTATACATTTTTAGAAACTTCCATGTACATTGGGAGGATCCTCATTCACAAAGTAATAATGAAAAAAAAAGTCAAATTGCTCAACTAAATCTGTAAACAATATGGCTTTTGGTTTCTTTAAGATATGTCTCATGGCATTAGAAACATGGGCTATCCAACCTGAGGAGGAAAGCAGCACCCTAAAGTCTAATCATTTATTTCACCAATCCAAAGGAAATCGCTTAAGGCTTTAAAAGGTTGGGTTAACAACACTGAAAATATTTTTATTTTTCACACTCCTCTGCTTTTCTTGGTTCCATCTGGGACCAGAAGCCAGCACATTGAAATACCAAGAGAAACGCAGTCCTCAAACATTTCCAGCCTGATGAGAGACAGGAAATAGCAGAAAGCTCAGAAGGGCAGATTTTTCTTTTCTGCTTACAAGATTTCCAGGCTAATTTAATATGTTAACAAGTTTGCATAAGTATTACTCAGTGCAATTTGGGAATACCCAAGTTTTTAAGCCTGTTGGGGTTTTTGTGTTCCAAAAATGAATATTCATCTTTATTGTCACTGTTATTGTTAATATAAATGATATCATTTTTATTTGTGTAAAAACTTTCTCATGAGAATTCTAATATTGTTAAATAACATGACTATGGCAACTGCTTTTTCACTAAAGGTCTCATTAAGTGATCAGAGTTTAGATAGAAAGTTATGATTTTTTTTTTAAAAGACAAGCATGATGTTGGTTTCAGTTCACTGACAAATGCCGCTAAGTCTTTCTTTAGTTATATGAATAAATGCAAGAAAAAGTAGGAGGAATACCAATTGTTTAAGAAAACCAAAATGATTTAGCAAAGAATGTAAAAAATATCTCAATATTTTCTGCACATAAGTAAACTCACCAGCTCAAAGTTCTCCAAATATGGCTTTAGAATGCTTTGGAAGAGCCAGAGCCAACTCTCATGAGTCAACAAAATAAAAATACCTTAAGGGAATGATTTAATAGCTACTTTCCATTCTGGTTGTAATAGAATTGGCCTAATTTTTTTTTTTAATCTACAAAACATTAAGATATTGGAGTTTGTTTGATGCTTGGAACTTTTTATATACTCATATTGAAAAACATAAGAAATTCTAGGAAAAAGAATAATTTGCAGCAACAGTTTTAGTCATAAGGGATTTAGAGATCACAGAGATCAATAAGACTAAGCTTTCACACTATTCCAAAGCAGTCCTGAAGTAAAATGGATTTAATTTACACTAAGCATGCATTCATGTAAAATTTGTTGGCACTGGGCTTTTTTAGTCATTAACTTGCTGAAGGCAGGTCTTATGTCTGTAATGTGTCTCATACAGAATTTTCATTAGGTTCTAGTCATCATTCGACATTTATGGAGCAGCCAGTTCTAGGTACCCAAAACCGGGCCCTGCGAGATTAGAATGATGGGTTCCTAAACATTTTTAATGAAATGATTGATTTATGTTGTTCATCATCAAACGTTTATTGGCTTTCTACTACCTGCCATAGACAAGACTATGCTTTAGATATTTAGAGATCTCTGTCTTTATTAAGCTTACAATGTCATGAGAGAATCCAGACAATAAGTGGGTTAACAAACAATCGCTGAATTTCAAATTTAGAAAAGTGCTGAAAAAGAAAGGAACAGGATGTTGGGTGGGAGGGAAGGGTTCAGAAAAAGCCTACTTATTTATATAATATTTAACATCCAATCTGGATTCATTAAAATAACCAAAGAGCATTCCAGGGAATCATATGACCTACCTGTATTATAGACTAGTGAGAGATCAACCAGATCAGCCTTTTGCTTCATTGATCAGAGAAATTGCAAAAGTGCATCATCCATCTCCTGGCCTATATCAGTTTGGCTTCTCCAAGAACATTTTTTGAGTCCCTTAACTCAGCCTTGCTATGGCCCACTCTCTTCCTTACCTAACAATTCCTTACCATCCCTGGAGAAAAATTAAACTAAATGTTCTAGCCAGCATTAGGTGCTTTCCTCACTGTCCCAACAATATGGCCTCTAAGACACACTTATCTGGTACTATCTTTTCCCATAATTTTAAAACCTCCTCACAATTTTAAAAGTATAAGTGACCTTTTCCTAATAATGCCATCACAAAAATGTACAAGTCTGGAAAGTTTAAGGAGTGATATAGTTATACATATCTCACATTTACTCCAAGCTCATAATTTCTAGCTCTCTTTCTAATTTTTCATTATAAATTTGTTTTACCTACCTAGGCTAAGGTTTCTAGAATAAAAATGATTTATATAACTCTGAAATTTACTTTCTAATGATGTTAAACCAATAATTTAATATTAAGGCCAAATTTTACTTAAAAGCCAATAAATTGAATTTAAATTAGTATGGAATATTAGGGAACCAACTGCCTTGTTTAAACAGAAAAAAAGTAAGCAATTATAATGCATCTCTAAAAGTTGGCATGAAAGAAGGAAGGAGAAGCATCTATAAGAAACTATGCTTTTCCAGTTTTCTGATCTCAGTCAAGTTCTTTTTTTTTTTTTTTTTTACCACACCCCAAATGCACTAAAATGTTTCTCAAAAGAGAGCCACCAGGCTAGTTAGTGACTTCACTCTTCCATAAATGTTGGCTGAATTCTTTCCCTTGTATATAGTTCCTTTGTGAAAAACATTTATATTTGTGCCTTTTAAGGCTTAGAATTAACCAGCTGTTTCTGCCTTTTTGCAGAACTCTTATAAATATTTGTGTGCTTTAATATATCAGTTTTGGGCCCTGAATTTTTGTACTAGGGCTTTATCAATATAAAACTTGTGCATTTTCAGATGGTTTGGTCATTCTATAAGCACAGGATTCAGAAAAGGATTCAGAATCTATCCTTCATGAGCATTATTCCTAAAAAGGCAACAGTTTAATCTTATGATCCTACAGTTCCATTGCATGTTTTGCTCTTGAGGGTTGTTATATTGAGCTTTGTTTTGTGGAAAGATAGTGACTGAAGTTGTGTCACTAAAGGTAAAACATTTACTCTTTATTTAACAAACTTGTCTGCTCAGAGGGAAAGATAAGATAAATAACACATGAGTCTTTCCCTTAAGGTACTCATGACAGAGAGGGATAGAAATACGGATGCTGTGAGTAAAATGGAGAATGTCAGAGAAGTCTTCCTGGCCTACATGGTCCTTGGCCAGCGTCCCAATGGATGAATAAGGGTTTAAGAAGTGATCAAAAGGGAAGGGCATTTCAAAAGAAATAAATAACACCATAAAAAAATGGACAAATGAAAGAACATGGAATACTAAGGTAAATGAAAGAGTAGTGTGAAAATAAAAGGTGGAGTCCACAAGGGAGAATAGCTAGAGATCAGTGGGCAGGTCATGGAATTTGTATTACGAAGCTAAGGAACTTGGGTATTTTCTTGACACTACTGAAGAATCATAGAAGGTCTTTAGCCAGGAGAGAAATATAGTCAGATTTCTAATTTAGGAAGCTATCCCTGGTGGCAAGGTGTAGGAGAGACTGGGGCAGGTCAACTAGTAATGGAGATTCCTTTAGCATATATTTTACTAGTACTGGAAAAAAGTGATTCAGGCTAGACTAAAAGCTGAGGCAATGTGGGTGAAGAGGAGAACTACTCTGGTGTCTGTAGGAGCACGTCAACTTGAGAGAATTGGAGAAATCTAGTGTACCTCCCAGGAGCTTGGGAGTTGCCTGGGATGTAGAAGAGCATGGAGCAATTTGTCAGTCGGTGCAATCTGTATTATGGCCAAAGTGGATAATTAGAGCAATGCCCAAACTGTTCTTTGCCAGTTTACAGTAATGGCTAACAGGCAGTGTGGGCTGGCTCTGTGCCAGGCACTGGTCTTAGTGTGTTCCATGAGTATTGCATAAGGATTGAGAGCACTGACTCAGGATCGAGACTGTCTGAATTCAAGTCCTACCTTTGCCACTACCTGACTCTATGGCTTTGGGCAAGTTATTTAATCTATAGCTCAGTTCCCTCATCTACAAAGTGGGGGTAATAATAATAAAACAAACTCAAAAGGTAGTTATAAAGATTAAGTGATTTAAGTAATTTACTTAGATGAGTGATTGGAATGTAGAAAATTTTCACTGAATGTTGAATATTATTATTGTTATTGTATGTATTAACTCATTATTATCTCCTTTTTCACAGAAAGAAATTGAGGTGCAGATAAATGGTAGAACTAGGACATCAAACCAAAGAGTCGGACTCAGGAGCGTTTATTCTTAACTACTTCACCATAGTCCTATAAATTTAAGGATATTATCCGAACAGGACTGTTCCAAGGAAAGGCAGATAGAGATTTGAGTGCTACAGTGAAAGAGGTTCTAGCACTTACGATTCTATTAAAATCAAACCTGGATTTGATACTCCAGTGGAAGTGCTGATATGTACAATAGTCATGCCAAATGCTGACTTCATGACAAGCACTCTGTTTCACTTAGTAAGGAGGTAAGCTCTTTGGCCAGCTCTTCCACTATTCAGCTGATTCCTGCTTCCCCACACCTTGTTCCAGGACTTCCCAGACAAAAGCAATGCCTGTCACACCACTGCTATAAATTAGCTTAATTTGTTCCACTTTCAGTGTTATTTTGTCTGTCTAAATAAGTAATAGCTTTTGCTAAATTTGGAATTTTCAAACATTACTTTTATGGAAAGAGGCAGGTTAGTGTATTGACTAAGAGTTTTAGCTTGAAAATCAGAAAGACCTGTCTGGCACTGCCAATCAACGAGCCAAATTTAGAAAAAAAAAAAAAAAAAGATGAATGTTCAGTTAAATTTGATTTTCAGATAAACAATGTGTATATTATATATAATATATTTGGTATATTTACATACACCTTTATATGTTTGGCATTATATATACTATATATAGAGAGAATATATTTGGCATATTTCTTGAGACATACTAAAAAGAAGTATTCATTATTTATCTAAAATTCAAATTTTGATAGGCATCCTGTAATTTATCAGGCAACCCTATATGAGACTTAACTTTTCAGCGCCTCCATTCTATCAAAATAAAAACATTTCACTTAGTAAGGAAGTAAGCTCTTCAGCCAGCTCTTCCACTATTCAGCTGATTCCTGCTTCCCCACACCTCGTTCCAGGACTGCCCAGACAAAAGAAATGCCTGTTACACCACTGCTATAAATTAGCTTAATTTGTTCCACAAAATAAAAACAATAAAAGACAGTAATAGGAACATAGTTAATATTTGCTACAAAGATTAAATGAGGTAATATGTGTTAAGCACATAGGAAATGTTCAACGTGTATTGCTTATTGTTATTATTGTCATACTGGGATGATGATAAGCTGGCAAAGTATGAGGAAATTTTTCAGCACTGATTCCCTTGATTACATTTAAAAAAGTGTTAGAGCCAGAATGAAAGATGTCCTGCCCAAACTATATCGGTACATCTCAAAAATGGAACTGAACTGTAAATCCAACTTCATTATTCTGCTTTTCCAGGAGAAATTGGGTAAATAGCTCTTATTTTCCAACATGATTTTTATATTTTCTCATGACTTTTCTGCCCATAAAATACCTGCCAAGCTAACTTTATAAAGAAGAGAGGTTCTAGGCACTCAGGTCTTTATCTTTAAAAATAAAGTGGAAGTAAGATGAGGTAGTGCTCATTAATCTTCCCCTATTTCTTTGGGAAGAATTTGCCAAGAATAGATTCTACAAACCTAGCCAGCAATTTCTGAAGGCTATCTACCTTGGGCCAATTATATATTACATGGTAAGTATATCCAATAATTAACTAATGAATTGGTTTCTTTGGGAAATGGTTAGAAGTGTCAGAGATTGAAGAATATTTCGATTGCATCTTTGAGTCCTGCTGAAGAAACATCTGGTTCTTTTTTCTTCAATCAACATGCACCCTGAAGGGTCCAAAATTCAAAAATGATTATATTTCATGTCATTTATGTGCTTTACAGTTTGACAAATTTAACTTGTAAGAATAAGTGATTCCGTGTTCAATTTACGTTGATCCCATTTTCATCCAAACATCCAAAGAGAGAGAACTATTATAGATTGATAAAAGCTGCTGATTGATCTATTGATTTCCAGACCTTAAATCTCCTAGGGTTGTCTTTGTAAAGTTCGTGTTCATAAAATTCTTGTTCTGCCACAAAAGCTCCCAGTGGATTGTGTTTCTCAACTACAAGGAAAATCATCAGGGACAAACCCAGAAAATGTTTCTTTAGTATACACTAGGCAGGAGGGCCTTCCAAATTCAGTCTCAATCTGGTTTCTTCAAAGGTTTATTTTTATTTCATTTTTGAAAACTTTTAATTTGAAGAGGGGGGAAAAAGCCCTTTAAAGCATAACAACCCGCAGTGATATAAGTGCCTTTCTGTCTCATATATAATCATGTCTGTTTGGACGTGCTGGGTGTCATGTCCAGGGCTGTGGTGCCACATTGAGAACAATATTGAACTAAATAGTTTTGACAGAACAGCCAGACCTTTTCTTGGGGCTCCTGCTATATTGCATATCTGCTTCTTTGTACACAACAGGGTGAGCGAGTGATGGAAAGCAGAGAGTTCAATTGTGGTTAGAGTCCAAAAAAGAGGCATCAATGGAACTGCTTTACTGATTTGCACTAGCACCTAAGAGACAGAGTACAGATGACTAAGTTTTCCAGGTTATCAGGTATAAGAAAAAGCAAAATCATTTTTCTAAAATGTGTACTCCAGTATAATAAATGTCATGGGTTATATCCATGCAGATTAATGTCAGGCTGATTAATGTGGGCTAGGCTGAAAGAACTTCGTTAATCTCAGCTCCTCTTCACCATTGCTTTAAGGAGACTAGTTTATGGGTATTGGGTTGTGTGAGTGAACTCTAGATGCATTCATCTCTAGGCAGAGTGTTTTGTATATTTATTGACGAGAGCTCATCTTTCTGATTGTGCAGCTTACTGAGGTAATTTATTGAGAATTTAACTCAGTAATATTAAGTGTTAGTGCCAGCCTTCCAGACCTCCATTCCCATCCCTGAAGGTAGCTCAGCTTATAGTTTTCTGTGTCCCAGGGCAAACATAAGAGGCTTTGTTCTCAATGAACTATATTAACCAAAGGAAAGGACAGGCTCAAAGAGTGGGGAGGCAGAATCTCCACTCTCTGGAGAAGTGGCAAATATTTTCCAAGAGACACAGAGAATGAATGGGTTCTGGGGCCTTTGTGAGTGACGGGAGATCTGTATTAGGCTCCCAAGCAGCATTGAGATAAATGACAAACGTCTAATGGGACAGCAGTTGGGTGCTGATGAAACCTTACTCTAACAGTTATGTTCTTTTTGAGTCTTTCTAAAGGATCATAGTTTGAACAGATGAACATGTTTACCTTGTATTAACCACATGGGCTTACTCAATGATCACATGAATTTACCAAATTACTACAAAAGATTAAAGATTGAATCTCAATCACCTGATAGTAACACTTATCTTATCCTCAGTGTTATTTTGATTCTGTCACCTTTTTCAGAAGTTTTACTATCATTAGGACATTTGGAATCTCCTCATTCTGAGTTTGAAGTCTTCCCATCATGAACAGTGGCTAAAAACTTTTAAATTAGAGTTACAATTTGGTGACTCATAGCTAAGTTCAGCCAGGAGATATATTTTGTATAATTAGCATGACTTATTTAAATTTGAGCAGCATATTAATTTTTTAAATCAGAAGATTCCTTATAAAAATCTAGATTTCTGGCTTCTTTTGAAAAGAACAGAGAACCTGGCATTATTAGGCTCCCATTCCCACATGAGCTCTCCAATATATTATATTTCTTACCCCTTTGTCTACCAGCATCTGCTTCCCTTGTTTATATGTGTTGCATGGTCTTTGCAGCATATCTATTTACAATTTCTTTAAACAGAACAGAAATGAATGGGTTAGCTGGAACTAGGGGTGAAATTCAAAGATTAAAAGTAAAACTTTAAACTTTTCAGCAAAGTCCATGATAAGTTCAGATTAGTTTACTAATTGAGGCTAGAAACATGAAGATTGGAATCTAAGTAGAAGGAGATACAGCAGTGTATTGACACATTAGTCTACAGCTACTTCACAAATTATCCCAGTGGTTAGTGACAATCAATCTTCTATCTCTCATAGTTTCTGTGGCTCATGAATATGAGAATAATCTAGTCAGTTCTGGGGGTGCAGTCACACAGTAGCTAGGCAAGGGGTTCTCCTGAAGGCTTCTTCACTTAATGGTCAGGAGTCTGGAAACATTCTATCATCTGGAATAGCTCTGACTCTATAAGCTTGGATGTCTATATCTATGTGATCTCTTCACCTGGTCTCCCTACACAGCAGTGAGGGTTTCAAGGCCAAGTGTTCAAGGAAGAGAGCTAGGTGGAAGTTGCATCCTTTATTATGATAGCCTCAGGTGTCCCATAGCCCCACTTCTGCCTCACTTTAGAGTTGGAGCAGTCACAGTTCCCATCCAGATCCGAGAAAAGGAAACATAAACCCCACCTCTTGGTGGGACAGGTGTCAGTCACATTGTAAGTAAAGTGCGTGGAATAAAAGCTATGGATTGTGGGGACATCGTGTTTGGAAAATGAAATCTTCTACATACAAAAACAGAAAATAAAGGCAAGAACCCAGAAAGTCTGATATAAAAGCAAATAAGAACCTCAAGTTTCCTTATAAGAACAGGAAATAAAAAAGATTGTCTGGAGACTGGAACACCTGCTTACATGTGTTGGTTTGCTTTTTCCCCACCTGACCGTAGCCTAAAGGTTAACCTGGGCATGCCCAGACCACTTAACATCACCAGGTTCTGAAACCCTCTTCCATTCTCTCCCCAGAGAGTATATTTGCTATTACCCAGTTCTCCACTTCAACTAACACACTGCCGCAAAATCTACCTGGTTCCTCTGATCTATGTTCTCTTTCCTCCTTTTACTCAATCTGCGTTCCTTCCTGCAGGGGAGACTTTGCAGCTCTCGTCTGTTCACTTCCTTCAGAAACCACCACGTATTATACAGATTTCTCAAGCACGGTAACTGCCCTTTACTATTTATATACCTTTTTAAAAATGTGAATGAGTTTAAAAAATCATTATTTCCCTTTCCATTTAAATAGAGTATTTGAAATAGAAGGAGCCTCTATTTTCTCATTTTGGAAATGAAAACACAGAAGCCCAGATAGGTGAGGAGTCTTCCCAGGCTTACCTGGGGCTTGGCAGAGAAGGGGCACAGCCTGCGCTTCCTGACTTGTGGTTTGGAGCTTTCTTTTGCTACTCAGGGATCAAAATTGGTGGGCAGCCCATACGCCTGGACACGTCTGTCCACAGACACATCTTGTTTTGCTAGCACACAGTGTTGTGGGGGTTTTATGTTTGTTTTGTTTTGATTTCAAGCCTTTACAGTTCTCTGCAGCCCCCACAAATCTTTACAACCAACTATCTCACAGAATTCATTACTTGCCTCGCCTCTGACCTTTGAGGGCATTGAGTTTCTGCAGCCTCCTTTCTGCAGCCACCCCCATTACAACTTTGTGTACTTCCTAAGGGGAGGAATTTTACTCAATAATAACAGCTGACAATTGTTTATCTTCTACTATGTGCCAGGCAATTTAACCCATTTAATAGTAACAGCACCCCTATTGTTATCCCCATTTTGTAGATAAAGACTAAAAGGTTAAGTAATTTGCCCACATTCCGCAAGCAGTAGAGACTGAGGGCTGGAATTTGAACCTAAACACTTTTTAACAGAACTCATAATCTCAACCACTTCATTGATGAATGTCTAGATATATAAGAGGCAGTAAAAATAAATGTGGGTGGCTTTAATCAACATTTTGTAAAATAGTCATTATATTTTCAGATTTATAAAATCGATCTGTATGTTTGTAGTTAAAAGAATAGTATGATAAGGCATCAATGCCTTAACATGGCCCATCTGCTAAAAGAAGTTTTATTGTTCATGTATCATGAAGAGTGAATTTCACGACCTCAAAAATGCCTACCATCTGGGTTTAATTTTTCAGGCTAAAACTCAAATTTTAAGCATTTTACCCAAATCACCATCTAAATCTTTATTTTAGTCTCCAAAAGCTTTTGTGGCTAGAGTAAAGATGAATGGAATTCAAAAGTGGCCATTAGGATTACTACCGCATGATGGAAACTAGAGTCTACTATATAAATCTAAATCCCTCCATAAATTTAAAAAAAGATTTACTGCTCAAAAATAAAAATATAAATCATTCTCATTTTCTAAATCACTGCTGCTGCTGATCATCCTCAGCGTGGTGAGAGATCACTATATTATTCTGGATATAGTACCACACCTAAATTTTCTAAGTAGTCTCAACTGCCCCGGGGATTTACTACTTCATGTACTTGCCAAGATAGAAAGTATTTCTGCATAATTCCTGTAGCTGAACATTACCGATGTTCTAAACGCACAGAGCATTTAATATGTGTAGAGAGTTCAGCAGGATCAGTTATTAACATGAATTATGATTTTTACACCAACCCATTGAAGGCCCAATTAGAAAATTGGAGTCTCTTATTTACAGAACAGAATTCAACAGTGTGAGCAATTTATGATACAGTCAGATAGTGGGGGGCCTTGAAGACCAGGCTAACACATTTGAACCCTCACAGATAACAGGGGGCTATTTAAGGTTTTTTTGAACCAAGTAAGTGACATGATCAAAGAAGTGTTTTGGAAAGGTTCATCTGTCAGTGGTGTATAGAATGTTCTCCATCAATTACTGACAAGAAAATAGGTGTGTGGACAGAAAACAGTAACTAATGCACAACATATGAAGAACAAACCAAGTTCAACAGCTATCAGTCTAGACCAATGTTCAGGTCCATTATCTTAAATGCTCTGATCACTTTCAAATAACTGCTTTAAAACTCTGGATCATTACTGAGTAAAGGACTTTACAGACTATTTAGAGGTCTGGGAGGAAAGAGAGGAGAAAGGAAACAAGGAAAGCTGTGATGCAGTCAGAGGACCTCTGTGTATCACCGGAACTGAACAGAAGAGGATCAGTGAGCCACAGTTTGTCTTCATGATGACCTTTTTTTGGGTCCTGGGATTATTTCTGACTTCCTGTTGTTTTCCTTCTGCAGCAAATTCAGCCGATTTGATTGCTTTCTACACTGGCACAGACTGGGCAGGTTTCTGTTCTATCTAGTGCTGATTGGCTGGGCAGGCATTTCTCAAAATAACCCATTACCTTTATCTCAAGACATAAGAGCAACCATCTTCTACCATTCTAATGCAAAACGGTTAAAAATCACTTATCTAAAATATTTTTCTAGTCAATTTGGATAATAATGTTTTATTGTTATACTTTTCCAGGATATTCAACAGAACTGGGAACTGTACTCACAATAAAAACCCCTGATTTTGTTACTTACACTCTGGCATGGAGCCAGATCTGTCTTAAATCAGGGGTAGGAAAATTCTTGTCCTCAGAAAAGCCTAGCCTTAAGATTTTTTTACTATGCTCAAGCTCTATATGACCTGTCTAGAGACTTGAACCAATTGGCTGGAAAAAGCCGAGCAGCTAAGAGACTTCTGAGTTAATAATACTTATCTCCGGATGAGATGAGTCTCACTCTCTCTCACTTCACTTTTCTTTTTCCTCTGAACTTTCCCTCTCTTATTTATTTATTCAGCAAATAGCCATTGGGCATCTATGATATGCCCATATTGCACAGTGAGGTTGGGATGAAAAGATCAAAAAGACAGTAAGGCACCTGTCTTGTGCGGCTTATAGTCTAAAGGGAAAGGCATAAATTAAATAAATGAACAAACTAAATATAGAATTTGAACTTATGATAAGTGCTATGAAAAAAAAAAAGGATGGATGAGAGCACAATCTGCAGGGTATACCTACTTGAGATAAAATGGTCTGGTAATATCTCTCTGAAGTGATATTACAGCTAAAACCAAAAGGATTAACTGGAACTAGTTGGGTAAAAGAGTTGAAAAAGGATATCGCTGTCATAGGAAACAGAAAGTGCAAAGGCCCTGGGAAGAGAAAGAGATACAGGTAAATGCAAGGAACGTGTGCTCTCTCTTTCTCTCTCTTTATTTTTCATTACTTCTGTTTTTCCCTTATTACTTTACTTTCTATCATATACTTTTTGTTGCTATCATTTCTTCCTGAAATAAACATTCTATAAAGCACAGCTTTAGGGAATTAGCACCAAAATTCCAACCTGTATTTACTATTTATGAGTTAGACAACACTTCTTGAAGGTTATCTGTATGATCTAGACCTCTAAATACCGCTGTAAGAGAAGGTAATATCCTAATTTGAAGAATTTCAGAACCTCAGGAGAAGACATAAATCTATTTATTAATGAACTCAGAAATTTACCACATGTAGATAGATGGCTTTGATAAAAGGCAAGAAGGAACAATGGAGCCTCTGAAAGAAAACTAACAGAAGAGAGGAGGGATGAATTAATCACCGAAATAAAGCAGCACCGAGATGCTAGAGAAAATTGTGGCTTGTATAAAATATAAAACTGAATGAGAACTACTCTAAGCAAGTATCTGTGATGTCTCCCTGCACTGGGAGGATGGGGCTGGCTTCAGAGAATACTAACTGCCTTACAGATCAATATCCATTGTCTTCTTCTGTCTTAGTATGAAAACTAATTTTGCTTAGAATAGTGTAGTGCCCAGCTAAAAGGTTAAATATCTCAATCTCTTTTGCAACTAGGTGTGGTTATGTGACTAAATTCTGGTTACTGTTACATGGACCCTCTAGAAAGACTCCTTAAATGGAGCTGACTCAGACAGAAATATGCTTCTTCTCCCCTCTCTTCATTTTTCTTTCTTCTGGCTAAAATATAATTGTGATAGCTGGAGCTCTAGCATCTACATTACATCATGAGGTGTAATGTTACAAGAAGAAAAAGAAAGAAGTAACTTTGGGACCTGACAAATAAAACCTCTAATTAGCCCTCAACTACTTATCTAGACTTTTATGTTATAGGAACAAGTACACTTCTATTTTATAGAAAGTAGTATGTTGGGTTGTTGTGGTTTTTCTTTCTTTCTTCCTTTCTTCCTTCCTTTCTTCCTTCCTTTCTTCCTTCATTTCTTCCTTCCTTTCTTCCTTCCTTCCTTCCTTCCTTCTCTTTCTTTCTTTC
This sequence comes from Macroglossus sobrinus, assembly GCA_004027375.1. Classification (NCBI taxonomy): domain Eukaryota; kingdom Metazoa; phylum Chordata; class Mammalia; order Chiroptera; family Pteropodidae; genus Macroglossus; species Macroglossus sobrinus. The sequence goes on along the minus strand of PVKZ01000060.1, from coordinate 604,055 downwards.
TTTCTTTCTTTCTTTCTTTCTTTCTTTCTTTCTTTCTTTCTTTCTTTCTTTCTTCCTTCCTTCCTTCCTTCCTTCCTTCCTTCCTTCCCTTTCTTTCTTTCTTTCTTTCTTTCTTTCTTTCTTTCTTTCTTTCTTTCTTTCTTTCTTTCTTTCTTTCTTTCTTTCTTTCTTTCTTTCTTTCTCTCTCTCTCTCTCTCTCTCTCTCTCTCTCTCTCTCTCTTTCTTTTCACATAAAGAATAATTTCTAAAATATATAATCAAACCTAACCTTAATTTAAGTCTGCATTATTGTTTCAGTTATCTATTGTGGACAACCATAATTTATAATTTTTCATAGTTCTGTGGGTCAGGGATTTGGACAGAACACAGCTGGGACATTCTCTCGTTCCATGTGATGCCAGCTGAAGTGACTCATGCAGCTACATTCAGCTGAGAGTTTAGCAAGTGCTGGGTCATCAAAGATGACCTCACAATCTTCAGGATTTCTCTCCATGTGACCCCTAGGCATTCAGTAGTTTTGCTTGGACTTCCCTCTACTGTGTCAGCTGGATCCAAAGAGGAAGAAATAGAGAGCTACTAAGTCTCTTAAACCTATTCTCAGGAGTCCCAAAATATTAATTGTACCACATTTTATGGTCAAGGTATGTCTCAAGCCCAACCCAGATTTAAGAAGAAGGAAAAGGAGTCACCTCTTTATGTTGGGAGCAGCATGCATGAACAAGAATGGCAGTAATAATTGACAGCCATATTTGAGGACTATTTTATCAAATTAGTTAAAATAAAAGAATAATATGTCACCAATCATTTGAGCGCCTTTGCTACAAAACTGCCCATTGAAAGCTAGATGAAGACACTGAAAACCTATCCTGAGCATACTGCAAGGCTGGTGAAGACCAAGCTGCAAAATATAACAAAGAGGTTGCCAGGGGGTAATGAAAGACAAGTCACTACCACCAACAGTGTGATTCAGGGTGTTGCAGATGACATCATTATGGAACAAGACAGCAGTGGATGATGAGAGTAACGGCTAGAGCAGAAAGATTCCAGAGTCATAGGAATTGGTTCAAATTATGTATGAAAGCTTCCTATTCTCTCCCTCCCCTTCAAATCCTACTTCCATCTTCTGGCCTCAGCATAGACCCTTCAAGAGACTTAGGGGTTATTTCTTCTATTTGGAAGATGGGACACCTGATTGCCTGGTGATAGAAACTGTTAAAGTAACTTTCCTAGCCACTTGGACATCACAAACTGGTGATGTCCAAGGGACTTCTAAGTTACATGAGGATATAATATTTACATTTTTTCTTCTTAATTTAAATGTAATTTTATATACATTTTTTCTTATATATACCTATGTCACCACTTACACATAGAAAAAAGTCTGAAAAGATATATACAAAATTTTAATAGTTGCTATCACTAGGTTATGAAATTACTGAATGAGTTTTTCTTTTCTTCACTTATTTACCCGTTTTGTCTAAAATATATATGTATTATTTACCTAACTGTTAATTGTATTTTTATTAAAGATACATAATTAACTATTTTGTTTCCCTAAGGCAACTTACTTCTCACTTATAAGTGGCCTTTGATCAATCATTTGTACAGAAAATTGGTAGTCATCAGTTGCTGGGAAAGGTCCACAGTCTTGTCTCCTGTCTGGCTCAGTGAAATAGTAACACTCCTGTACAAAGAGTCACAATCCCATGACATACATCTTAGGTGTTTCAATGCCTAAGATTAAAGAAATTTCAAATAAACCACCAGAAGTTTGAATTATTGAAATGCTAATGAAGACATGCCCTCAGAGAAAATGCAGGGAGTCTTCACAGTTTTTAAGGTTTCATCTGAAAGACCTTTACAGAATAAATATGGTATTCAATTTATGTTTCTCAAAAGGGCTGCTGGAATTTGAACTGATGCTCCCAGAGAGCATTTAAAAGCACAACTTAGATCACTAATAAGTATAATTTCTATTTGGTGTCCACATGATCCATATGTGTAAAATAAAAATTTTTTAAATTTTATTTCAAAACAAATTAAATCATGTAATCAATCTATAGACATATAGGGTATCGAATAGAGTAGATTAACCTGGGCAGAAAGAATAATATATAGGTAGGAAGGTTGTGCTATATTTACATAAAAAATTAGCAACTTTTAAATGATAGCACTTTTAAAAGATACTGCCTTCCAAATAAGTACAGGTTTTATATGTTTACTATTCATCTCTTAAAAATTCCTGTGATAAAGGTAATTCTATATCTCCTTCCTTTTTTTTTTAATTAAGAAAGCCATAGAAAACAACTAGACATAAATAGCCTAAATAATTGTAAAGATACCTCTAGATACATTTTGAATATGATATATATGTATATGAATGTGTATGTGTGTATAGGTAGATGAAAGAAAATGTGGATAGATAATAGCTAGCTAGCTAGATAGATAGATAGACAGATAAAGAGATAGATATAGGTATTTCATACATAATATACCATATGCATAAATGTACATGTCTTATAAGAAACACATTTATCAGGCCAAAACATGCCACGCGTGATCATAATTAAGGTGTTTTCTTAAAGATTAAAAAATGTCTATTTTTCATGTTTTAGTTTGACCTCTAAAATTATTTGAATTCCTGATATAAAAATAAGAGAAAAATTCAAACTTTTGTGTCACTTCTGTAACTAGAGACAAAAGATCAAATTCTTATTAATTGTCATTTCTGACAGTTTTTATGTATGATTAAAATATTTTTTTAAGTCATCCTGCTTAGGATGTGAACATGGCATTCTAATATAATATGCTTGGGTCTTCATATCTTGTCACACACCCACAGACTGTAGGCTATAGGATACAATAAATTCTACAATGGCAAATTCTTGAAACATTTGAAAGGAAAAAAGTCATAAATTATGATGAAATGAGAATTCCATTAGCCATCAGGGGGAAGAATAGATAGTGCAAATGCAATACAAAGGTCTTACTAGAGTTTTCTGTGTTTTTGTCCATTTTAACAATGACACAATGTAAAATTGTTAGTAGACCAGCCTATCACATGATGCTGAGCTCATATTTCCTCAAAGTTTTAGACCAAAAAACATCCCCAAGTAAGAATTTAAGTAGCACTGGTTTGTTAATAATATTTTTTACCCAATACAAACAGAAAATTCATTCCTGGTCTTGCCACTTGAGCAGTTTTCATAATTTTGTTCTTAGTTCTAGCATGGTTAGATTACTGTGATAAACAAACAGTTTTTAGAAAGAAACTGACAACATGATATGTGTAAAAATTCTGTTGATAAGATTCCTTGATCTAAATTTATAAATCTAATATGAGTTTCCAGGGCAGCCAGAGTTTAATGGTGGGGCAACCATTGACATAACAAGGCTCCAATGGCTTGATATTTTGAGTGTCAAGGCATTATATTTAAGAGAAAAAAGAGAGATAAATGTTGTCCTTTTAGCATACAGAGACTATGAAGAAATAAGATTTCAAATTTTATCCAAAGACTCATGCAAATCCAACAATGAGCAATTTCTTCAGCTCTGTATTTATTGATTTTTCACTCATCTATTAGGAAAAAAACATATTGAGCTTTAAGCTAGCAGAGACTACAGTGAGTCCAGTGAAGGGTACGATGTTATAGAAAACACAGACTCTGCTATATAGCTGCTCCCAACTAATGCAGGTAATAATGCAGTAGATATGGTGATATGTGTTTAGCACCCTGATAGCCAGAGGAGAGAACCTACATTTGCCTGGAGGAGTTAGGAAAGGCCTCAGAGTAGTGACATTTGAAATGGGACTTGCAGAATGAGCAGAAGTTTATCAAAGAAGGGCATTCCAGGTAGAGAGAAGAACGTGAAAGCTTAAAAAAAAAAATCGAATGTGGAGAACTAATTAGTAAAGGGTATCAGGGAAAAGGGAAAGGACATAGCATCAAAGAAAAGTTACTTAAATTTTGAAACCAGTTGGTAGGGAGTAAGTTAAAACATCATAGCAAAATGTGGTTTGGTGCTTCATTCAAGACTATGGCAGATGATAGTTTTCCACTCCTTGTGTGGTAAGTAGATGGGTTATAGATGTAATGAGAAATTTATCTCCTCAGCAATCTTTGGGCCAGCCAGCAGAGCCTGGGGGATCAGAGATCCCAGGTCCATCATCTGTAGCCAAAACAAATCTCTTTCATATGTCAGAGCTCACTCTAAAAATACTATCTTCTGTATTTGTCATGGGATGGAATCACTATCATGCAAAGCGAAGGAATATCATTCTAGGCAATAGCGAGCTTCTGGAAAATGTTAGGCCAGAAAGTGGTGGCAGCTCAAGTCATCAGGGATAAGAACCAGGCGTAGAGGCTATTGCACTAGTCAAGAGAAGAGAGGGTAAAGACTTCAGCTACTTCTTACCTACACCACTCCTGAGCTCTCTTCATATTATTCTGCTGAACAGAACTTATATTCTGTGTGGTAAGAATTTATCATAGAGACACAGTCACCCTGGGATACCAGAGCAAGACCACAGAACTGATTCTTATAAAGAAACCTCCATTTGGAATAAAAAGAACATTTAGAGGTTTAACAAATAAGTTTTGGCCCATGAAATTACTCCTTTGAGCAGAGAGGGCGAGGCCAAGTTTCTTCCCAGTCTATGGCCTAACTGATTGTCCATGAGAAGAAACAATTTGACAGAGACTAAAATGTCAGTTCCTTAACAACAGAAATTTGGCCTGAGTCACTGATCTCCATTGCCTAGACTAATGCCTGACACTTGTAGGCATTAAATAAGTGCTGACACTTTTATGTGCCTAGACTGGTGCCTGACACTTTCAGGCCAATTTGTTGAATGAGGGAATGACATTGTAATGTTGAGTGTTGACATGTAAATATACTCTCACCCAATTCCTTGAGAATATGTTCATTTTTCTACAGAAATGATATAAAATTAAAAAAAAACAATATGAAAGAAGCATGGCAATTTTTATTAGAAAAAAAGAGAGAAAGAAGGAGAGAGAGAGAGGAAAAGGGAAAAGAAGGAGAAGAAGAAGAAGATGGAGGGAAATATGGCAATTTGTACTTTGTATACATACATTTTTTAGTTCATTATTTAATTTACTTGAAATAAAATAAAAAAACTTTTTAAAGTACAAATAGATATAGTCTCTTTTCTGATTACAAAATAAATTCAAAATATTATCTACTGCTTGGTGAAACAAGATTAGCAAAACTGCATTATCAGAGTTACTCAATAAAACCTAGTATAAACTTACAGAAATTAGTAAATATTGAAGGAAAAACTTTGCATAGTGCATATATATGTACATATATGTACATGTGTGTACACATGCGCGCACACACACACACACACACACAGAACAGAAATTGATTTTATTTATTTAGGCCAAAATACCTAAGGAATGAAATGAACAATGGACCTGAATTCCACTCAAAGCCTCCTTATTAGTGACAGTAGTGGCTGCTTCTGAAGATGTGGCAGGGAATGAAAACAGCAGCTAAGGAGTGACTAAGTGACAGACAGAAATTATAAAATCCAGAACGCATGGCACTACCAGAGTCTTTGGCAGCAGCCAAGCCAGACAACAAATTTTCAAGATACATTGTAAGCCATTGTCATTCCCAAGTTGAGCGAGCACATGGAGAAGGGAAAGAAAAAAGTAGGTAGGAATCCATAAAAACAACAATGCAATAAATGGATGAGGACTCAGAGAAAATTGTTATTATCCTTCCTTTCCACTCATGAGTATTCTCTGAAATTGCTGGCATGGTTCAGGGAAACAAGAGTTACACATGCATTCGCAAGGATCTGAACCTGCTATACTCCAGCTGTACCAACATAGAGCCAGTGAAATGAACCATAGTATGGAAAATATAGTGTATGATTTACTTCCGTCAACTTGCAAAGCTGAGACAGATTTCTGCAGCTGCATTGGACAAGCAGAGATCCACTGAGCTCATTAAGATGTCAGTGACCAATCATGTGCACCATGTTTTTCTAGGTTCACAACTCTATCCACAATTCTGAAGTCCAGAACCTTCTGGAAATCTAAATTTTATAATTTTTATAAATTTGAAGATTGAACAGATGTAAGTCTACTTTCAATTTTTATTTCATTTACTGTGAATATTCACACATTTTGCTGCTGAAATTTTATGATTGGGTGCTGCCCCAAACACTGATGAAAGTATTGCATAATGTATGACACATGTACCAAATCACCTCTCTAAAATCCTAAACTTTCTTAACTCTGCAGTGCATCTGGCCTCGGGGGCTGCAGATAAAGAATTGTACACATACATTCTACTTTTTCTACCATAGAAGCAATCTTATTTTTTATTTTGAAGCATTTCACAGTAATTATTTTATTGGCCCTTTCCAAAAATAAAGTTATGTTTCTATTCTTAAATTTGCTTGTAATTATATATTTACATGTCTTCCCCCCCCAAAAAACAGTAATAATTATAGCTAACACCAAGTGCTTACTGTGTGGTAGGCCCTGTGCTAAAAGCTTTGGATTTGTTTTCTCTTAGCAACATGAAGCTGGCCCTAGATCCTGACATATGCTTGTGTTCCTCTTGGTTTCTAATGCCCATTAGCACTGAATCTTCTTTAGACCTCTGCTTTACTGTTGCTGAATAACTCCAATAGTTCCCAAAGACTGTGTGATTGTGCAACAATGCGAATCCTGAACCCTCACACCACTTTGTTCTTTCCGTTCATAGAATTGTCAGGCTTCAGAGCTCACACCTTGTAACTTCAGCCACCTTCTTCTGGTCAAAGCAAGTCACAAGATCAGTCTTTTCAAGAAATAGAAAAACTAGGGACCATCTCTGAATGAAAGGAACAGCCCATGTATACTGAGATGAGTGGAGTTTGTGGTTATTAAACAGTTTACGTATTCTATCACCTGGCCACAAATTACTCACAATCTTCCCACATGTAAAATATGCTTACCCCTACACCAATACCTGTGAAAATCTCATCCCTGATTTTGCATAAGGCTTGTGCTTTCCTTCTGTCTACACACAGATGAGGTTTCCCTGTGAAGCCCTCTAGGTCTCCAGAGATCTATAAACTAGAACTGTAAAGTATCTAAGATATGAAGGTGAGACAAAGAAAAGATAACCGCACTGAATACTCCTTTTTAAAAAGAGAAAGAACTGAAAGTACATAGCAGTCACTGGTCTGTAGCAGTTGTGAAATCAAAACAGGCCCATGTCCAGGGACAAGGAATGTTGCCTGTTTAGGGCGCCTTTCTCCTCTTTTGAAGTGGTTTTCTAATCCATTTTGTTCCTACACTCTGGCCTGTTTGCTCAGCCTTCTGTGAGGCCCTTTCTTTACATGAGAAATAGATCCTGCTTGTTATTTTGTTCAGTCTGCTTTGTGCCTGTATGAAATCAAGGGCCCAGAGCTTCTTAAACTGTCTGCCTTTTTTATCCAATTCAGTACAGCTCCTTTAATGTTCTTGATGGACTTTTTATGGATCAGATTAAAGTCTACTCTAATAGACAATAGCCAGGTTTACTATTTTCATCAAGACAAGCTTCCCTCTAATTTGCTGATGTGTCAAATTTGAGTGACATCTGGATTCACAGGAGATCCTTTGTTTATGTGAGACAACTACTAGACACCACCTTAAATCATTCTGAGGTCTTATGAAAAGGTTTTACAGTCACACCCTTCATTTGAATTTGCCCCTGAGGTCCCATTTTACTGAAAGTAGCCTGGAATTATTTTTTTAACCACATTTTAATTTTCTTTGATAATCTTTTACAACCCAGAATATCCTAGGTCTTCTATATTTTCTCTGAGCTCTACTTACAAACAGAACAGTTCATTCTTTAGTTAATCTCTCTCTTCCTGTGTTTTATTATACATAGCTATAAAAAGCCAAGTCACAGTTGTAACATTCTGCCTGGAAATCTCCTAGCCAGATCCATGAGTTATTAGGAAAAATTCTTATCTTCCAAGTATAGCAGGCAGCATTTTGCCAATTGTTTGGCCAGTATATAACAAGGGTGGTCCTTTCTCTGCCCTCATGGCAATTTCCTTATTCATCTCCCAGCATCTACTCATCATCTCCTCCCTGCCTCTCCAGACACCACTCCCCACCATTACCAAAGCAACACCATATGTTTTAGACTTTTGCTATGACAGTATCCCACCTCTATGTAATGATTTCTATTTTTGTTAACTATTTCTGTGTAACAAAGCATCCCCAAACCTAGTAACTTAAACGATAATGATTTCTTATCTTCTATATAGTTCTGCAGGTTGGTTCGGATGTTCCTCTTCTGGTTTCATGTGCTTGTTCATGTTGGAGGATCATCTGAACAAGAAGGATCAGAATGACCTCACTCATATGTCTGATGATGAGTACTGACTGTGGCTGGGGAATCTTCACTCTCTTTATGTGGCCCCTCATCCTACAGCAACCCATACTGGCTTTCTTAAATGGTAATCTCCGGGCATCATTCCAAGAGGAGAGGGCAGGCTCTGGAACTTGTACAATGTCACTTCTGCCACATTCTGTTGGTCTAAGAGGATCACAGGTACAGTCCAGATTCAAAGTAGAGAAACAGACCTAAAGCCAGATAAGAAGAATAGGAAAGTCACAATGCAAAGAAATGTGCACCCTGGGATGGAGCGATCCGTGGCCATTCAGCAACCTACCAGACTAAGAAGTTATTGAATGTGTGAATATTTAATTTTTATTTAGAGTATGAGCATGACCTTAGGCCCTGAGCTCTACTTTTTGACTGGTGGTTTGTTACTGCTAGGCTCTGATATCAGACACACAAAATGAGATTTCTCAAATGATTCTTTATTCTCTGATCTCTCTACTTTCTTAATTCTTGTCAACAATGGGGCTTTGAATATCTTACCACTGCTGTTCTCTATGTCATATTCTAGACTAATCTGGAGGAACAGATCTAGTTTTGAATCTTGGCTTTACCATTTAATCATTATGTGACTGCGAGCACGTTATTTAAATTACTTAAAATTTCTGCATCATCAGATTTGTAGGATCAATTGGTACAATGCATTAAATTTCCTGGCATATAGTAGTATGTTTATGAATGTCAGTTTTTTTCCTTCTTCTGTGTCACCAGATAGTAAAGAACTTCTCATACAAGATTAGAACTATGGAGTTATAGGCAATAGTAAGTTGTTGAAAGTTTTTAAACTAAGAATTTAAAAAAATAAATAGATCGAAGAACTAAATTATTAACTATGGGTGACTTCTTTTATATTAAACTATATTCTTCTAAATTATTCTGCATTATATACATAATTTCAGAGTTTGTGAAAAAGTATATTACTATAATCCCCATACAGTGATATTATTCAATTAGCCTTAAAGATAATTTTAGGACATCAGAAAATTAATGCATTGAAAAAAAAATAGAACATTGTGATATTTAATGTTTTTTTTAAAAAAAATGCATTGAAATAATCACCAAGGGAAAAACCAAAATTTGTCAGACTTTCCTACATACATACACACATATAGAAGGTACTGTAGTCTTCTCAATACTTTTTATCTCTAATCCAGCCTTTCCTTCACGTACCACATAAAATCTAAGGCTTAGAATAGTGTTATAAGAAAAGAAGTGGAGACTAAATACAAAAGATTTCATAATAAGAGTAAGTGATAAATCTTGGTTGATGGTGGATTGTAAAGATTGACGGCAAGGGAAAAGTCAAAGGTCTTGCTAGAACAAATATTTCACATCACCTAAATCATCGATGCTATGTCAAATAAATTAAATAAACTATCTTTATATTCTCTATCTTACAATATATTTTTCTTATCTGAATGCTTTATATTTGCAGCACTGAGTCTTATTTTAAACATTATATTCTATTTTGTCATTGAGCTTCTGAAGAAAATGCCTAATAATAATAATAATACTGCCATAAATGATGCAATTGTTTCAATTTGTGACATTTCTCCACCTCACTACTAATCTCCATTACACTCTGTCCCCTTCCCTCCATGAGGCAAAGAGAAACTGAGTAGCTAGCAGCAGAGACTGCATTCCCCAAAATTCAGGATCAGGAAGGTGGAAGGTAGAGATAACAATATTAGAAACAAGAAGCAATGAAACCAAAGACATGGGCAAAGACCAAGTCTGGGGTGATCACATATAAACCCTGGGTCCCAAGGGCAGCAGGTAGGGATAACACAGGGATCATGGAGGAATTTAGAGATGGGGGAGCATGAGCAAAGCAGGTGTAAGAAGTAAGTTCACCCAGTTATTTTAGGTTAATACACATAGCTCTCTTTTATAGCAAATAAGTGGATCATGATAGGTCAGACCTTCAGAAAGTAAGTGACAATGAACTCAGAATAGAAATTCAGTGGATATATTTTTCTTCTACCATGCTTGATAATGTGTGGCTTTAAGCTATGAAGACTAATTCAAATTTCTGTATCATTTTTTAAGATGCTTTTACATTAGTAAGTCTCAAGGGTCAGTCTTAAGCTCATAGCAAAATTAAAGGCCTTTACAGCTATTTATTTGACAGCTTAGACACATGTCCATAAAGGCAGAGGGAAGAAGCCCCTTGAGAAGCTGTGACTCAAGTGAATTTAACTATATGATAAAAGTGAAATTCAAGTTTTAAGATTTGCAATGATGCATTCAAGAAAATTCTATAAAAAAAATAAATCATCCACTATGACCCAGGCACATCTAGAATCCTGTAGGGAAGATATTCATTTTGACTTTCTATAAAGTACTCTACCCATGTGAAGCATGTCAGTTTGGTCCCCAGTTTTAACTGAATATGTTCAGTCAAATAGTAGTGACCTCATATAAGAGTAAGATCATCAAAATGATGTTTTTCTTCTTTTACACATTTTTTAGGACAGGAGACTTTTCCTCTGTGTTTCTAATGCCCCAGAATTTTTAGACCTATGGAACCTGAAGGCAGTGGACTTGATAAAATTGAAACATGTCCTTCAAGACTATACTTTTTTTTCAAAACCCCCAGAGATTCAAAACAGTTTGAAAACCAGTGGACTAAAACAATGAATTAAAACATCTCTTCTATTGAGATGTAAGTTTAAATCCAGGAATTCAAGGGAGACGTATCAACTGTTCTTTAAATGTTGACTACAAGTTTTCTATTTTTCCAAAGGGCAGATGAGTTTATTGAAAAGGCATGAAGTCATACTGTCTAAAGTCTTCAAAGGTGCTTGTCATTCTGGACTTTCCTTTAATAAACAATATGTTATTGAAATAAAAGTACTGTGTGAATTGAAGCTATATAATAAACACGCACACATTTATCCTAGAAATAACAAACTTATGTTGTCTGAATTAAGAAAAAAAAAACAACAAAACACAAACCTAATTATTAATTCATTCTTCAGACAGTACATCTCCAAATGTATCTTTTGAGATGCAGGTGGTATTTTGAGGCATATCAAAAATAATTCAAGTAGCACAGACAAATTTCTTCTCTGGCATGAAGCTAGACCTTGGATTCCAGCAGTAATTCAGCAGTAAGAATCCAATACAAGAGTTATTAAGTGGGCCACAAAAACCTCTTCTCAGTAATTGCTACCTCTTCTTCCTCTATGCCTTCAAAAGAAGAGCATGAGAACATCCTGTATTTTATGATTTAAGTGGTCAATGTATATATTAACTATTTAATTATGAATTTAAAACACTATCATACATTGTCTTCTTAAGGCTTTATATCAGATATATTAGCACTTTTTAACTGATCTTATGAAACTCAACAAAAGCTATTAGGCTTGTTTTAAAAAAAAAAGAAAGAAAGAAAATCCTCTAGTGAACATGTAATAGTGAGTTCTAGAAAGCCAGATAATTTCTTTGCTTAATAATAGTTTTCTTTCCTCTTGGCTGCAGATTCTCATAACTAGCACTATGCCAAACATTCGAAGATTGGATTATGGCCTGTCGTACTTGATTATTTTTGTCAGCATGCTGACCCGGGGTGCCCTTTTCTTGTGTTGTTCCTTCTGTTTCCATTTTTCATGTCATCCAGCTTTTCATCTTGTCAATCAGCTTTTGACTTCCTGATTAAAGTGTCTGTCACAGGAGCAGCCTGGTCTCCAGTCAGTTGTTTAATTTGTTCCTCATGGCATCCAATTGAGTTATTCATCTGGCCCAGCTGTTCCCAAGTGCTTCCAGCATCACTTTTTCATGTGTTTGGGTTTAACCTCTATATCTATGTACAACAGTGTGAATTGTTCCATTCATACTGTTGACTGTGGATTGCTTTGCCTCCCTAATGCCTTGATGCTACTAGGCTGGCTGCTATGCTGTGGCCAAACCAACAGAGAGAAGCAATATTTCAATCTGATGTTATGGTAACGACTACAACTAAACAGACTAGTTTTCAAGAATTATAGCAAGCCCTCTTTTTAACAATTAGGACAATGTAATGGAAACTCTGGACTATTCAGATTCAGATCCACCCAAAAATAATGTTGATGGTACTTGGCAGAGGCAAGGAAACATTAGTCTGCCAACATTGTGGATATTGCCGCAAATGCTCCAGGACCTATTTGTTGCATTAGGTGACATGAGATACTCTTTTAGCCCGAATTGGTGCAGATATCCAACTGGAAAAATAAAATTAAGTAAAACTGCTGAGTTTGCAAGCTAAAACTTGTCTTCTAGTGGTAAGATGATTTATATTATGCAACATTCAAGAAGCCACATAATGCAACAGGAAACTGGAGGAAAAGAAAACGAGAGCACATTTATCCACTCTCCCTTTTAGCCATTCAGACCTAATTAGTTCAAAATTTCAGTAGATTGTTTATGAGTGAGCCATTCCTTCCTGTTATTGCCTATCATGTTTCTCCTGTGCCTTCTATAAACTTGAAATGGTAATTTCCTTACAGAAGTCATGAAAATAACCAGAAACCATGTGCCTAGGACTTAAAAAAAATGTAGAACGAGTCTAATGAGAATCAGGCAGCAGGCTTAACACAACTTCACAACCTATCTCCAATTTTGGTTTGATTTCATGGAAATGTTTGCAAGGAATTCAGTTGCTACTACAAAAATATGCATTTATTTTATTAGATGTCTAATATGAGATAGAGTGAAATAGTGTATAAATCCTGAAGAGTATTAAAAAGTTGGTAGCATGACATATGGGAAAGGTTATTACTAATTAAATAGAGAAAATAAAATCATTCTTCTGACTACAATTTTTGACAAAATATTTAGAATTTCCTCAGAAGGATATTGTACATATAACTCATATATTAACAATAATATTGAAATTTATTTACAGATGTTTAATATATTTCATTTTTAATCAGAAAAACTATTATCAAGTAAATTTGACTTCAAATGGCAAAAATAAAATGTTTCAGGATAATAAATCGTGGAATAAAATGTATTTTGAAATGTGTTTCTGGTTTCATTATGGTCAAAAAACCCATCGTCCCTCCTCTTTCCTCATGGAGGTTTTCTATAATGTATTCTTGGGAAAAATAATCTTTTTAGTCTCTTCCTTGGGAGGTTTTCTTTGTTGTCTTACATGTATTCACTATTCTAATTTTTCCAAATTCACATCTCTGGAGGAACATCCCCCATGAGTCTTTCCACTGTTATCCCTAGGAAAGTAAATACAGTGATTTGGTACTCAGTATTCATTTCATCTTTCTTCTTATTTGTCTTTCTATGCTGCAGAATCTACAAAGTTAAAATCACATTTTCTAGACTCCCTTGCAGCTAGGATTACAGATATGCTTTAGGTCTGACCCATTAGATACACTTGTGAAATATTTAGAAAATGTAAGTGAGGTAAAGGCCACTATTTTATCATTTCTATTGACCTATTGGTAAGCTCAGCCTTGAAAGTATTGACCTTTGCTGTAGCAGTATTAACAGATGTTCTGTTATCAAGAGGCAAAGTGAGGAATAATCATTATTTTGGGGAGAGAGATCTCATAGGCACAGCAAGACTGAAGCCAACAATTGTAGATACAGTGTTCTAACCTGAATCACACCTAAAAAGTGCTCCAAGAGCTTATAGCACAGGTGATGGATTCCTGATTTCTTACTTTTCTAACTGTGGCTCCCCTGGTGAGCCAGTTCTATTTCTCTGAGAGTTTTTCCTGGATTTCTAACTCACAGCTTGTGCTTATAGTCCTCTCAATAATTTGCAAGCTCCTTATTCCCTTCATCAAATTCTTCTCTAAAGAGTAATTTTTAACTGCAAATTCATTCTCATTAATATAGTTTGTCCTTGTACTTTTTCAAAAATCTCTTGCTTTACTGTCAGTGTCACAGTGCAAAGAGTGAATGCTTGGGAGACATATACATCATTATTAGTCATGTCACCTTGAAAAAATTTATGAATTTATTTAAGCTTCAGTTTCTTCATCTTACAAAATGAGCAATAATACTTAAATGCATTGTTGATATAAGGATAAAACGAGATAATAAATATTTAATGCCTAGAGCACTGTTTTAAGCACTCAACAAATGTCAGTACTCTTCTTCAATCTTTAAATTGAACAATTAGTTCCCAACATAGTATTTCCCACTAGGATAATAAAGGATCAAATTTAGTAAAGAAAACAAAGACTCCAGAACAATATTGCATATTTCCCTGAATGCACATTCCTTTGTCAATCTGGATCCAGTGAACCAACTACTTGTGGATACTAGTACTGAATTTCACACAGGGAACCAGACACACTGAGATTTCTTGGTTGATATATTCAACTTTTGGAAAAATCAAATCAAACAAATGTATATATTTATTGGCAGTAAAGAGTAGCTGGTACTACGTATGTACACACCTGCTTAATGCCATGAAAACATAAAGTGACTAATCCTTAATCCAAGATTAGGTTAAAAATGTTAGTTGAATTTGAACCCTACCTCTTAACTAAGCCTTGGGACATTTTTCAATCAGTAACACAATAAAATAGCACTCTCATTCTTTCAGACAAAATAATTTTGATTGTTAGCTGCCATTTCCTCCCAAAAGGAGTCTATCCTAGCTGCATAAATGCACTAAGGTATTCCAGAATCCTTCTCAGTCTTCCCACAAGATTTGGAAACTTCACTATGTCCCATTTTGTTAACTTAAGGGAAAAATGCATATGTCTATAGGAATAATGGGGAGAAATAGAAAGATGGACTCACATGAATGAAAGAAAACACACAGATGTTGAAGTAAAAACGAACTTGAAATCTAGCAGGTGCATATGTTAGATGATACTGTGGCAGTCTGCTAGAAGCTTGAGTTTAAAACTCAGGTAATATCACAAAAAGAGATGAAGCTCTGGGTATATTTGAGCAGGAAAGCAGAAATGAGAATCCTATAAACCAGAACCATCAATGGCTTTATTCTCAGTAAAAAGAGATATTAGAAACACACACACACATTGGGCAAGGAGAATGACAAGGAACCTTGTCTCTACCTGGGGATCTGAGTCAAGAAGAAAAAAAATCACCATGAAAAATTAATAGTGTGAGCCATGAGCAAATGAATCTTGACTTTACATGTTTGGGGAGACACAAGAAGTATCAAACCAAGAAATAGGCAAGAGAAAAAACTTATACCAGGCACTTGCATAAACAAATGCAAATTCAAAACACTTTGTGGGAAATACTTTTATAACTTAAGCTCCTTTAGATCTCTCTCTCTCTCTCTCTCTCTCTCTCTCACACACACACACACACACACACACACAATGCCTACTGCTGCTGAACTCATATCAAAAAGAACAACACTGTCAGAAATGCAAACTAAAAAAGAGTCAATGATGTCAAGAAATAATATTTATGGTTGAATTAAAATCTCAATGGACATATTAAAAAGCAGATTACGAGTGGATCCATAGTGTAGTGGTCAGAACATCTGCTTTACACACAGAAGTTCCTAGGTTCGCACCCCAAGTGGAGCCACGAAACATAACCTGGGTGCGCCTGGCCCTGGGTGCTCACTGCAAGCATGTGGGAGGAGACACCTTGCCTTCAGAGATCCAGTTCTTAAGGGGAAATGGCAACATCCATAGGTCAGGGGTGGAATTGGTGTGTGTGGGGGGAGGGGGGATTAAAAGGGGAGGGGAAAAAAGCAGATGAAATATAAGTCAAAAAATTAGTAAAAGTGAAAAATGGAGCTGAAGATCTCAGATATATATCTTCAGATTCAACAATCTTGATAACTAAAGAGAAATACAATTTCCTTCTGTGCAAGCCACTGTCAATGCTCT
Organism: Macroglossus sobrinus; assembly: GCA_004027375.1. NCBI lineage: Eukaryota > Metazoa > Chordata > Mammalia > Chiroptera > Pteropodidae > Macroglossus > Macroglossus sobrinus. The sequence continues at coordinate 587,802 of PVKZ01000060.1, read as the reverse complement.
GCCCATATTTCCTTGATCTCTTCCTTCCCTCCACCACCAATATTGGTTCCAGGTGTGCCTTTACCCCAAGCTCTAACACTTACATCTTTTTTATAAGAGTTTCCTTTAATATACATCCTCACCAATACTTGTTATTTCTTCTTTTTAAAAATAACCATTCTAACAGATCTGAAGTGATACCTCATTGCAGTCTTAATTTGCATTTCTCTGATCAATCATTAGTGATATTGAGCATCTTTTTGTGTACTTCTTGGCCATTCATATGTCTTAGAAAAATGTCTTTTCAGGTTTTGCTCATATTTTAATTGGATTTTTTTGGCTATTAAGTTACATGAGTTTCTTATATATTTTGGATACTAACTCTTACCAGATAGATGGTTTGGAAATATTTCTATCATAAGATAGGGGACTGACTCCATTTGTTGGCATGTTATTCTCCAGTTTCCCCAGCACCATTTATTAAAAAGACAATTCTTTCCCACTGAGTGTTCTTGGCTCCCATTACAAATATTGTTGACTGTATATGTGAGGATTTGTTTACGAGTTCTGTTTTCTGTTCCATTGGTCTATGTGTCTATTTTTATGTAACTACCATCCTGTTTTGATTGCTATAGTTTTGTGACATAGTTTGAAATCAGAAAGTATAATGCTGCTAGTTTTGTTCTTCTTTTTAGAATTGCTTTAGCTATTTTGGGATTGTGGTTCCATATAAATTTAAAATTGTTTTTTTCTACTTCCATAAAAAATGCTATTAGAATTTTGAAAGGGATTGCACTGAATTTATAGATTTCTTAGGGTAGTGTGGATATTTTAACAACATTAGTTTTTCCAATTCATGAATATAAGAAATATTTTCATTTATTTGTGTCTTCTTCAATTTTATTTATCAAAGTCTACAGACCACAGCCAAGAGGAGCTAGAGCTAGTTTATGGGGCTCTGCAGGGTCCACAGCTGGGACCAAGCTCTATATGCCTATTAGCTAAGGTACATGTGGGCCAGCCTCCTCCCAGGTCTCTTGGTTTTGGTGCTACCTCCCACAAAGACACAAGTTGTCAGCAAAACTGTTGATGAAGGGGGATATAGGTGGGAAACATCTATTTCGTTTTTCTTGCTAATGTTACTTGAAGCTAAACTTGTGTAGAAGAGTATACTTTTAAGACTCCAGAATGAGTCGGGTTGGGTATTATATGTAATAATTTTGTTTGTATTAAAGCATTCTAAGTTTCCTGCATTGATTGGGAAGAGAATCAAGCTACTGGACTTTCTAGAATAAGTGTAGAAATTAAATTCTGAAACTGCAGTGAGATTTCAAAAAATGGATATTTAACATGTAAATCAATAGAGAAGGAAATAAATAAGACTTAATCAATCAATAGAAGAGCATTCAATAAAAAGCAAAGAAAATTATAAGAAATAGAAAAACTAAGATTGTAAAATGTGTTTAGATGTAGTATAAATAATAATAAATGCAATTATTGATTATTAACTTGCCCGATAAAAAGAAGGTGGTTATATTCATGGTGCTTAATTTTAACATATCTCTCTAATTAATAAATCAAGAAAAAATATTAATAAGAATGTAAAATACATGAACAAACCAATGAAGAATTTTAGTCTAAATAATATGAAATCAGAGAATATAATTGAAAATATTATTAGAATTAGAGAATATTCTTTGTTTTCAAGTGTACATGGAGTTACAGAAAAATTGAACACAAAGGTACAGAAACCAAATATTTCATGACGTCATTTCAGAGACTGACTTTTATGTGTTGAACCAACTTTGCATTCCTGGGATAAACCTCACTTGGACATGGTATAATCCTTTTTGTATGTTTCTTGTTTCAGTTTGTTAGTATTTTGTTTAGAATTTTTTTCTTCTGTTTTCATAAGGGATAAGTTTGTAGTTTTTATTTTTTGTGTGTATTGTTTTTACCTAATTTGGTAATGGGTTAATATTGGCCTCAGAGAATAAGCTGAGAAGTGATCCCTCCTGTTCTATTTTTTGAAAGAGATTGTAATGCATCAGTGTTAATTCTTCTTTAAATGTTAGGTAGAATCTACCAATGAAGTAAGCAAATCATATTTTTTTAAATGAAGGTAAAATCCAGTTTTAGGCTAACCAAACTGAAAAAATTTATTGCCATTAGATTTGCACTAAGGCTGAATCATAATATTAAACATAAACTCAGAATCGCACAAAGCAACAAATATCACAAAAAATGGTTAATATGAAGTATACATATAATACTTTTTTCTACATCCCTTAACAGAAAGTGGTTTAAAACAGAAATGGTAACAATATACTTTGGAGTTTATAACATATGGAGGAGTAAACTGTATAACAGCACAAATGAAGAGAGGAAATAGACATTCACTGTTATAATTTTTCTAAATTATAGTGATATGATATTATTTGAAGATTGATTGTGATAAGATAAAGAACCAGCAAAGGACAACTATTGGGGGTGGGGAGGAGAACAAAAAAGAGGTACGGCTAATATGGCGATAGAAGATATAAAATATAATACTAAAACTACACTCACTTAAGAAAAAAGAAAGAACATAGACCAGATGGGACAAATAGCAAGACTGCAGTTTAAAATGACTATATCCATAATCACACTAAATTTAAATGGTGTAAACAGGGATCAGCAAATGTTTTCTTATAAGATCCAAGACTACATAGACTTTGCAGGCCACAGAGTCTCAACTACTCAGCTCTGAGGTTGTAGTGTGAAAACAGCTATAGACAACATATAAATGAATGGGCATTGTCATATCCATTTTTTGTTGTTGTCGTTGTTTGTATTTTTTTAACAAAAATAGTCAGTGAGCCATAGTTTGATAATGCCTGGTCCGAGTACTGTTCAATGAAAATATGTGAGCCATGAATGTGACCCACATATATAGCTTTAAATATTAGGATACCTCTATTAAAAAGTAAAAAGAAATAGGTAAGGTTAACTTTAATATGTTCTAGTTAACCTAACATATTCAAGATAACTATTTAAAAATGTAATTAACATATAACAGTTAATAAGATATTTTGCATTCTTTTTTTTGTGCTAAATCTTTGAATTCTGGTGTACGCATTTCATATTCAAGGAGGCCATAGCTCTCAGGGCCATTCTGACACAGAGTCCTTACCTGAGAGTGAGTGGCTACTTAAATTTTATTTTCTGGGTGCCTCCATGTTGCGTCTATGTGCTCATTTTGACTATTGATTGAATAATGCTGCAATGGGGGTGCTCATTCATTTCTATCTTGCTATGCACATGGGTAAAGCAAATAAATAAATAAATCCAAATAAATCAGATAGATGATGACAGCTGTAACTAAAGGGCATATGGAGCAAGAGTCAATAGTAAGCCCCAAAGAGATATAGTGGGACACTGATTGTGTCTGCTACACCCGGTGAGCAAGAAGTGGCAAGTTCCTTGGGTGCTCTACAAAGGCATATGTTCCAGAGGGTGAAAATAGCCCTATAAAGGCTTAGCAGTGATGCTATTAGGGAGCTAGTTGTTTGGGGCATGCTATGTCATGCCTTCTACAGTTAAGGACAAGGCATTGTATCTTTTGTCTGTGACCACCCAGGGACACAACACTTAGTATGTCTCTTTGGATTTTAGAGACAGTAAACTACATACCTGAGAATACTGCTCTGACTCACTTATTAGTTTACTCAGAAGCCTCCTAGTTTTGAGTAGACTCCAGAACAAGAGAAGACTCTGCAGCAGGTACAGACTATGCCACAAGTTGCCTTGCTCTGATATCTGGGATATCAGAGCTAGGATATCCCAGAAAGTTAGACAAATCTGTAATAGATAAGGATGCTATGTTTAGTTTCTAGAAAGCTCCAATAGGAAAGCTTTAGTGCAGAGAACTAGTCACTGTTTGACAAGCTTCTCCTTGTTTGTTCCTGGGCCTAGGAGACACTGATAGTAAGTGTATGCAACTGTAACTTCCCATCATGAGCTGAGCATCATCAGATCCACAAAGACATAATATTAGGCAGAGACAGCAACAATCCATGGTAATATCATAGTTTTAGGATTTGGACCCAGATTAGTGACTGATAGGTATTTATAAATTCCCAACACTTTCATTCGTTGGTGAGATAAATCTGGGATGCTATAATGCAGTAGCTTTTCAATAAACTCTAATTATGCACAATGATAACATTGTTTGCTTTCCCTTTTTTCTCTTATTTCTCGACCCCTCTGCTATCTTTCTAGGAGCACTCCCCAGATGAGCTAAAAGTACTTGAAATCCTGTCTTAGGGTTTTTCAAAGAAGAACACCAGGTTTCCTTAGCATCGTGTCATCAATGTAGTGAACCAGCACGATATACTATATTATGTCAAGATTATCAAGGTCCCTTAGAACTATTTGTGAATGAGCAATGCAGTTAACACAGTACTTATTCAAGACTGTGAATGTGTATTATCATCTCTCCCAGGAGAATGCAAATCAATTTTGAACCTCCTTCATAAACTCTAAAAATTACCCATTCAACAAATTAGCCTCATACAAATGTCAGACTGGACTGATCTACTCTGGTAAAGATAACACCTCTAGTATAAGAGCTATGCTTGTGACTACTTTTCACTAAGTTTATGACAGTACATTTTAATCTACAATGATTCATCTGGTTTTGCAGAAATCATACTGGTGAATTAAGTGAGAAAATAGTGAACACCACCCCATACATCCTTTAGGTCTTTTAGGGTGGTATTAAACTCTTTTGTTCCACCCAGGGTGTGATATTTCTTCTAATTTGCCATCTTGACTAAGGGTAGCAAGGACGTATTTGTGAGTTTCTACTTGGCTTTCCCTACCATGATGACTATTAATCCATGACCTAGGGAATGATGTGAGGGTTCTGAAACATATATAGATTATAGATATAGACTAGATAGATAGATAGATAGATAGATAGATAGATAGATAGATAGATAGAAAGTGTTCCTACAATCCCCCTAGACCAGCATGAGGTGAACTTGGGTCAGGATTCCATTTATTACCTAGCCTCTTTATTCTATCATCTTTATTCTATTACCCATACCATAATGACATTTTGTGTTCTATGGTATTAGAATCAGGTCAGACATTATGTGAGAGATCATAATTTTCTATTATAGTGGCCAGCATAAGCTGTCTGCCCATCAGCTTTTAACTTTTTTCATTTTTTGGCTTATAGAAATTAAGCTATCCCCTTATCATGTGGCCATCTACCTTGCCCCTGGGAATAAAATGATATGTTGATCATTGCCAACAAATCCCAGTATGACTAAGCATCTTGGTTGCCTCTTTAGCTTGCTGCCTGTTACAGTAACTATGCTCACTTGCCTCTAACAGTTAAGTGCCCTAACCTGGCCTCTTTAGTTACAGACTGCTGTCATCCTCCTCTGAAATCAACAGTGGGGTTCTAGAGCAGCATCTGCTATAATTAATCCTGGCCTACAGAGAATAGTCACCCGTGAGCTTCTTGATAATGGTTGTGTCACCTCACTAGTAAAGCTAGGATACTCTTGGTCCTCCTAGGGAGCATCCTGCTGGGTGAGAATCCTCTGAGACAACTGTTAGAACATCTCTCAGAAATGTCTCACCAAGGTACAAAGAAACTGTACAAAGGTACATCTCTCATTGGTTGAAAGTTACTCCTGGAGATGTAAGCTCTTCAGCACTAGTAGTTTGTTTGGCACACTGCAAAGCTTCTCTAGGGACCAGAAAAGCCCCCAAGCAGAGAGATGCAGAAACTTGGAGGAAGAAAGCTCTGCTGTGTGAAAAGTAGCAGAAATGCGCCAAGCGGGTAGGGAGTAAGGCACAAAGTTTCTGCTTCTTATGACAAAGAGAAACTCAACTACATTAAACTATTAGAAGGGTGTCTATATTATTACTGTTTGCTATGTTGAAGAAAAAATGGTAATAGAATATTCTTCTCTTGGAGAATATTGAGGAATCGATAAATAAATAGTCTATTTATTAATAAAAACACACTTGTTAACACAAATAAATTAGATTTACTTATATTATTAAGGACACATCCAAAAACATAATATTGAGCAAAAAAAATGGTGCAAATTTATATATGTGCATATACATTTAAACTCCAATACTAAGCCAATATTAAATAATGATGTATTATTTATAGGCATTTGCATATGTAATAAAATTATAAAAATCTGCATGGAATGACACATATAAACTTCAAGACTTGTTTTTTCTGAAAAGAAGGTTAGGATCAGACTGTTTTTATAACACATATCTCAAAATAAATTTTAAAAGATAATCTGAAGCAAAAATGTAAAAAACATTGATAATTATTAAATTTCATAGTGATTAAAATGTTTTCTTATTTAAAATTTAAATTTATTTTTATCACTTAAAATAAGTAGTAGATGAGAAGATAGCTTAAGGTGGTGGTTCCTCTGGCTGCTCATCAAAATTACCTGAAGAATTTTTTTTAAACATGTACCTGGATCCCACCCAATGAAAATCAGTTTGAGTAGGGGCAAGTTCCCAGAATTTTGTTAAAAGCTTCTTGAGTAATTTTGATATATATTTATCTTTGGGAGCTACTGATCTGAGATAAACTTCTCTCTAGGAAATCTAAATTACATCCTAGTGTTTGGTTCTATAATTAAAAGTTAAGCAATTCACTTGTAAACAGTTTTACTAAGTTATAGCACAATGTTAAGATCCTTTATTTTTATTGAAATAAAAAAAATATTTGAGATTTTCTTTAAAATCATTGATCATACATTATTAATTGCCTTATTTAGTATAGTTTATAAACTGTATCTTATAAGAAATGATGTTCATACTTTAATGCCAAGAAAAAAATCTATTTTTATGAACAACTGATATTATCCTTTTATCAGCTAATAATTATTATATAAGTAATTATGCATACATTTTTGCCTGGGCTGCCAAAAACTCAGAATAAAATTTAATACTTTAAAATATTTTTTATTATTTTTATTTTAATAGCTTTAATGTAGTTGTGTCTTTTAATGAAAGCCACTTCAAATGCTTTGTAAAACTAGGTTTGCTCTGAATAATTGGTGATGACAATGATGATGATAATGATGGTAGCAACCCTCTTGGGTTCCTTTACTATGTAGCTTTATAAACTTAATTTTTAAATTTAATCCTCAGTTCAACCTTTTAAGGTAGGAATTATTGTCATTTTACAGAAAGCAAGTTACCAAAATACTTTTTCTTCACTCATGGAAAAAACTGGAATTTTGGGGAAAAAAAGGTGAGAGAGATTTTTAAATATATACAATAAGTTATTTTCCTATGAATCTACCAAAAAACTAGTCACTAGTATATAGCCACTATATAGCTTTTTATGGCTCCAATTTTCAGTTTATGCTCTTTAAATAAAAAAGATAGGTAATGGTTTCAAAGATTTCCTCCAGTGTTATATGGTCTCAAGTCAGGAAATTTGTAAGGCTGACTTTGGCTAATACAGGGGCTGAGAAGAAGAGCAACTATTTTCCCATTTTCTCTCCTCCCATCAAAAATCAAAAGTTTGAGGAGAATAGAGATCTACAGACTTTGTAATCTTCAAGATAATAAATACAAGGATAATCTCTTGCCTTCAAACTACATGAACATTTCAATTCAATATTAATTCCCACATTCTTCCTCTACCCTATCTTAGTCTTCTTTAAATAATGCATAAGTGGATTATGATTAACAATAGTAATAAAATAAATATTGTGTTACATTTGAAGGTGAAAAGTATTATGTAACACAGCATAATTAACATAGTGGGTGTCATGCTGGACATACATTCAAGAAGTCAGAATCTAGCCCAAAATATCATTATTCCCTTTCATCCAAATATTTATTAACTGAAATAATTACAATAACATTTACTTCTTGGAAGTTTTTGTATAACTATGTCACAAAGGTTCTCACCCCTTTTAGTTTGTCTTGTTTATACTAATGGACAGAAAAACTGCAGGGTGCATTAAAGGACATTTCAGATTATCCTCTCGTTCTACTTGTTGATGCATTTATGTCACAAAACTGTTATGTCTTAAAGAGCAAACTTATTATAGGGCATTCCAGAATAGAACTGAAGCTGTCCCAAAGCCTTAGATCTCCACATGCTGGGTGGTAGTCCACTTTTGATTTACCAAATTTCTAGGAAGTACCCAAGAAGTTGCTGGGACTGTTTTTAATTACCCAGCCTGGTGATCAGATAGGCATATAACCAGATTCTTCAGAACATTTGAGAGGGCTAGAAAGCTAAAAATTCCTGGGAAATAAGAAAAGGAGCTTCTCAAAGAGCCTGACAGTACCTTTACCAAATTAGGTGGCATTACTGGCAGGTGAACACTTCTGGGGGAATCTGAGGGCCAAACAACATAGTCCATCAGATCTGGAATGTTTCTTGGGTCCCTTGCACTGGGTAGACATCTGTGTGAGAAAGTTGTGTCACCTTACCTACCTTTTGCTACGTCTGTTGGCACCTTTGTATCAATTGTAACAACACCACATTTTGACAACCATCCCAGGGGTTACCAAAAAATCAGACATAAATCAGACACCACTATCAAACTCATCCAGGTAAAAGCATTTATGAGAAGGCCTAACAGCAAATTAATTATCATAAAAACTTTTAGATCATGTTATATAAAGTGATATGAAACAGAAATCACTTCTTGTTTCTCTTTTTTCTTTTTTCAAAATGAATCAGAACAGTAAAACTGAACCACAGAGAAGCTCCCAAGAATTCTTAGTACCACCCCCCCCACTCAGTAATGGGTCCATATCCTCCTTTTATTAATTGATTATACAATTACTAAATATTTATTAAGTGCTCACTATATGACAAACTTCATGTGCTTTTAGGCCCATGTTGTCTTCCTCTAACTGAAATATCCTTCCAAGTTCTTTTTTTATCAGGTAAAATCCTCCTCGTCCTTTAAGCACCATCAAAAAGTCCCCCTCTGTGAAGTCTTCCCAAACTCCTTTAGGCAGCCAGGCCTCTTCTCCACTGTGCTATTAGAGATCACTTTATATCTCTAGTACAAACCTTAACACAGCTATTGCTCTCACTCATCTGTGAATTCCAGGAGAGCATGGATGATGCCTTCTTCTTTGTGTCATTCATTAAACTTGGTACAGCTCATTGATCACACAGCTCAATATTATTTTTTATTCAAGCAACAAGTAAATATATGAATAAAAACTAGATGATATTTTGTATGCATTGCATTTTATATATGGAACTTGGACAATTCATTAAATATCCTTTTTAATTTGGGCTGCCTGCCACTTAGTAAAATTAAGTAATAATACTTATTTCTCTTCCTTCTGTAAAATGTCATGCCTTAAAACTTTAAATATGAAACCCTAGACTATCTTATTGTTGCTATTAGATCTATTGTCATCTTGTGGTTGACTTTGTGGCCTCAGTGCAAATGAATTTTAGATCCAGTGATTTAGAACAAGAGATAACAATAGAGTTTATGTGCTGTGCATCACATATTTTATGTGGCGAACTTCCTCATTGCCTGTTTATGAAGCAGACCTGTTTTGGTGGAATTATAGAGCAAAGAGAAAAACTAAAGCAATTTAAAGGGTAAGGGATGAGGAAATAATGGTATCATGTCTAGATAACACCTTGACAATTTGATTCTGAACTTAGAGAAAGAAATTGAGCACTATCTGGTGAGGTATAGGGCTAGACTTGGTTTGTTAAGAAGTCAATGGGAGAAATAAGTAGAAGAATGCTCACTATAGCTTCATATGTAATAGTAAAAAAAATGGAGGGATACATTAGTATATTCATATGACAAAATAGTATGTAAAAGAAAACTAGAATTGACTAAAACTATATGTACCAACATGAATAGATTTCACAATATTGAATAAAATATCAACAACCCATGTACAGTATAATATTATTTATAAAAAATTTTAAACTCACAAAGTAGTGCTTTATACTGTTCATATAAAAACAAATTTGTTGTAAACATATAAATATGGTGAGAAAGAACACATCAAATTCATGATGGTTGCTTTGGGGTAAAAAAAAGGAAGAGAACTGGGATTGAAAAACAGAACATGTTTTATAATTTTTATATATTTTATTCTATAACATGTAACTCTGCAATATAAATTTAAAAACATTACCCATTTGTTAATTCTGGGATGTGGGTAAATGAGTATTTGTAATGTCATTCTCCTGAATATTCTAGATTTTTAAGCAAGGGAAGAAAAACAAAGCCAATGAAAAGAACCCAGTTGAAAGAGTGAGACATTAAATTAATAGAAGTGAAACTCAATGTAGGATTTTTCAAAAGCAAAAAAAGAATGAGATTCAGAAAAAAATAGTAGATTTCTTAATGTTGAAAGAAGGGGTATCAGGAGCTCATGGGGCCTATCTGAGTAGGATATTTGATTTTAGAATGATGAGGGAATTCCTACATGCTCAGGAGTGGCAAAAAATTAGGGAAGTTTGAGGATAATAAAGAATGTTTTTAAAAATGATTTTGGAGAATAAGTGTGAGTTGACTAAGGAAATGTTGCAAAATTGTCAAGCAATGGGATTTTTTTTTTGGTAATCATGAATTTCTCGTCATATTAATCCATCCTACTGTGTAAATTTCTACAGCAGTGTGTAGGCCCAAAGAAAGCAGGTTTATCCTTTTTTAGGATTTTCTGGATGCATGTGACAAAAAGACGGGGGGGAAGTAAATTGGGGTTTCAGGAAATATTATTACTTGATGTATAAGAAAATGTAACATAGATAGGAGAAAAATGAATAAAGAAAGTACTTATGAATTGGGAGAAAGCAGAAGATTCATGAGACAGGAGATCTCATCGAGGTCAAAGAATAATGTTGGTAGCAAAAACTACTAGTTATTTAGTTAGCAATTTGAGAGGTAGGATAGTTATAGGTGACATGAATGAGTAATTTGGGCCAAAGGAGGAGCTAGTTAAAATATGATGAAAGAGAAACCCAAAGAGATGGGAAGATCAAGGATTTAAGAGATTATTTGCTCACCAGGGCCATTCAGGTAGACATGTAAATCATACTAGTTAACACAAGGCTTGGTCACTTTCTCGCTGTGGAGATTACAGGTTCCTTCCGAACCTGCTTCTTATTCACTTGCCACTAATGACAAATTTTCTGTCTTTCATATATTACTTAAGAGAATCTGTTTGGTTCAGCTAGTCATCATCCAGTTTGAGGTTCCCTGTTGGGATTCTTGAAGCCAGCCATGGCATAGGTCACTGGCCAGTATATAAATGTTGTCAGTACGTTAGCTCTGGCCTTGTTTTTCCAGATTAGAGTATACAGAATATAAAGACCAGGGCAAGGTCCTCAGTAGAAATCTGTACATGTGGTAAGCACAATAAGCAGTGTGTGTGTGTGTGTGTGTGTGTGTGTGTGTGTGTGTGTGTGTATTTGTGTGTGTGATTATATCACAAGCCATTTCTTCATATATCTTGTGTGTATATATCTTAATTCAACCAAGTAAAATTTAATGAAAATATCTTTTAATTTCTTCTCAAAGTTACTCACCAATATCTTTCCACTAGAAAAGCCAGGAGAAGGAGAAATAGCAGGGCACTTGGAATCTGCAAGTCATAGGAATTACCACTTAGCAAGCACACCTTCCTTTCAAAGATGTCCAGGGTCCAGGAGCTGTGGGAGCATTGAGGAGTAGAGGCGCAGTGTCTGGTAGAACAAGGACAGCTATGTGTAGTTGGCCAGAGCTGTGGTTAGAAGCCCAGTGACACTTATTCCGGGCATTGAAGCACCTACTTATATGTATGACTGATTTAACTAATATAAAAAGTTATTATTTTATTTTTGCACCTTGAGGAATGGCGGAAAAGTGTCAAAAGAAATCCAAAATAAATGAATTGCATGCACGCACACACACATACATATACATATATATGTATATGGAAAATACGAGTGAACTATATAGTAAAACCTCACAATATTTCCATCTGCTAGGTATATAAATACAGAATGGTTTTACATTTATAATTACAGAGGGAAAGTGTGAAAGACCCTTATTCCTTTTTTCCCTTCTCTTAAAAAAATGGTGAATAGGACCTTTAATACTCAATCTTAAATGAATGTTGTATGTTTTGGCATGATGTCAAAGTTTTAACAGAACTTGTACTATGGTCTTCTAAAGGGAAAAAACAAATAGTTTAACACTGAGGTATTTTGAAGCAGGTGCTCTGGACAATTAAAGAACTTTGTGGCTTTTGGAGGCACCCTTCCAAGAATTAGAAATCTAAAAAATGAATACCATACAGTCACTTTGATAAAATATCTGGCTTTTACTTCTATTGGAGCAAAAACACCAGAACTCAAAGAGCACAGAGAAAAGTTATGTTTAGTAAGGTGTAATGTACAAGACCCTACTTGAAAGCTGCTAATAGCCCAAGAAAAAAACAGTATATAACTGCAAAGTTATTTAGTTCCAACAATAAAATACTAATAGTTTAGCTACTCTAAAATTTTTGACAACTTATTATTATCAGGATATGGATAGGAATGTATAAACATTATAATTTAGGATAAACAGGATTATAAATAAAATTGGAATTTTGTAATATAAAATGAAGGTGTAATAAGTGTAAAAAAACAAATGACAAATGATATAGGATTTAAAAAATAGGAGATAAAAAAAATGAAAGAAAAATGGGGGAATCGTGGACAGGAAAACTGTAGGACAAAATGTAAGTAAAAGAAAATGAAAACAAGAATTACTTGGATTGCTGAACAAAACCCAATTTCTAGACCGGATATTTTCAACAGAAATTGGACTATTACTAGCAATAAATAGTGTTTTCAAGTAGCACTGAGACGTTAGGGAACTAACTCAATGTTTTTGAACATCAATCAGTTTTATCATCCATAAGAGGAAAATATAACCTCTGCTCTGTATACCTTACATGATTTTAGTGAGTCTCAAATGAGAAAAAGGTAGTTAAAGCATCATAAAAATAACAAGTGGATATTTTTATGATAGTTCAACCTAGAATCCTATAAAGGGAAATAAAAAATAGTCTAGAACAACACAGCATCACAAATCTGGTGGCCCATGACCTAAGGAAAAGGAAGGAATAACAGCCAAGTAAACAATGCCCAGTTCCCCCTGGGGGGAAGATCTGGGCTGACTCACCCTCAGAATGAGAGAAGCAATGGCCTCACGAATTCAGAAGATGACACATTGTACAGTAATTCACACTAACTGAAGTGTTTTACTGTGGCCTAAGCCAGTACTGGTCCTGTGGGTGCAAAGATTATCCTTAACTGGATAGATAATTACACAAGTCTCTATTCCCGTTGTAATATAAAGCCTTTAAAATGAGTCATTTAACTCATTGAACTTTCAATTATGACCATAACCGTGACAGAATTTTAAAAATATTTAGATTAGAAATTTCAATATCTATGATTTGACTAAAAATTATCGGGCAGTTAGTAAATTTATTGCTAAAATTCATCTGGAAGTTAGAGTTTAAATATATTTTCTAAGACATACATTTTATTGTTTTTTATTACTCTTCAGTTCCTAAGAAGCTTTCTCAAAGTCTATTTTCTTTTGTATCTTATTCCTTTTTTGATCAATATTTTTTTCAATTCTTCCAAGAATAGTACACAAGTAGGACCATTCTTACTGCATAGGAGAGAAGTTAATTCATCACATACAATGGACTCCTTAGTACATTAAGCCAAAATCTGATCTGAGAAAGGTTTCATCAGTAAATAGAAATTGAAGTATAAAGATCATTCAATACCTTTCACACATTTGACAGCATACTGTAGTCATTTCTATCCTTGTAACTTCCACTAATTAATTTGCTAGTCAGAAACTTTCTAGATTTATGCACCTTAATACTTTCTTCATCTACGTCCACACTTGCATCCCCCATTTATTCAAATTCTATTCTCTTCTCAAATCCCTAGACTTTGGGCTCTGTCCCAGGACTTCACTGAAGTCAGCCCCTTCAAGATCAACAACCTCTTTGGTTAAATCCAATGAATTATTTAACTCTACATAGTTTGACTTCTTTTTTCACACTACAGACTACCTCACCCTTGAAACATTCTCCTTCCTAGGTTCTGTGCTGCTGAAGTCCATTTCTTCCTCTCAGCTCACTCTTTCTTCCTCTGTTCTTTTTCTTGTTTCTCTCTTCCTCTGTCTCTCTTAAATGTTGGCTATCCTTGAGGTTTTACTCTTGTCTTCTCACTCTACTCACCCTTCCTGAAGTTTCCTGCCTAATCCTATTTCTTCCATTAATGTGCTGATTACTTCCAAATTCATGTCTCCAGCCCAGAGAAATTTCTAGACTCATATATCAATTGCATGTTTTGTCTCTTGGCCTAAATATCAAATTCTTCATTTCCAAATCTCAACTCATCACCAACCTCAAATCTCTCTTTTTCCTTGATTCTCTATAGTTAACACTATAAACACTAAAAATAGAAATAAACAATTTAGAAACAGGAAAAAGGGGATGACACCTGGGGAAGGATAGCAGGAAACTATATGAATTTTTCTAATTCCAAATTCTTTCCTTCAGTCTTTGAGGTTCAGAAGCCTTAGTTTAACAGGAGCTGCCTCACAATAAATGAATATCATCAAATTGATGTATAAAATCTATAGCCAAGTTATTCTAATTAATTGCAGTTCTAATATTTCTCTCAGTGTGACCAACACATGCTCTCCCTATAAAAAAAACTTACATGGGAATTCAAATAACCAAATGTTTGCTCGATATGTATGAATGCAGACGAATCATTAAGCAATTCACATGTATAATAGAATCGGGCTAAGATTAAGTACTTCACTTATTCTACAAACATTAATTGAACAAAGTTGACTGAAGCTTTGCTAAGGACCGTTATAGTTTGTCATCCAATAACCTCTCACTCAGGAAGCTGCTTCCTGACAGCTGCTGGCCTTGGTGACATTTCTTTTTTGTTCTTTACATCTCTGACAAACCCCACCTCTACCTTCACATACAATGTGCTGCCTGTTAGTTGACACGGTCACTAATGCCTTCATGTTTCCAATCTACGTTCTATTACAGCCTCAATGTTCCAAAGTCATTCCTCTTCTTTAAAATAACAGCTCTGCTCTATTCTTCCCATTTATTATTTATTATGTATTTTACCTCTCAGAGAGAAATTTACTTTTAACTCCTAAGATTCCTCACTGTTCCCCACCCAAGTATCACCTACATATACAATCATTCTCCTGCTGCAAAATCCTGGGTATTATAGTGACTCTTTTTTCCTTTTCCACTTCCCCAACCACTTACATACCAACTACAGTAACTTAGTCTTCACATTTTCTCTCTAGGATCACTGCTGTAGCACTTGTCTGGCCCCTGTCTCCAGTATAGAACTTCAACTCATTGACCATAATGCCTCCGAAGTGTAAGAAGTAGAAAATGCTATTGCTGAGACTATCACCCCAGTCTACGCGATAACTAAGCCTGAAGTAGTTGTTTCTAATACAGTGATTCTCAACTGGGAGGTATTTCCTTCCAAGGGATATTTGGCAATGTCTACAGACATTTTTGGTTGTAGCAACTTGGGGATGCCACTAGCATCTAATAGATAAAGAACAGAGATAATGTTAAAACATCCTACAATGCACAAAATGGCCCATATCAAAGATTTATCTGGCCCAAAGTAATAGTAGTGCTGAGGTTAAGAAACTTTAATCAATATCATCCTAAACAGAAAGAAGAATAACCACTGTACACATATCATTCACTACCAGCCTCATAAATATATGCCCCAAGCGATTCTCTTCCAGGTGACACAAGTTCCTAATGTTCTGAAATTCATTTTTTCAGTGCTATCCTTCCACTCTTTCTCCAACCTTTCTCCCTGTCCCTCCACCCCCCACAAATGCCATTTATAGGCTGGGCACTTCCTATATCACCAGAATTCTCCAACTTATCTGAATCCTAAGTAGTCTCAGAGGAGAATATGCCTCCTGTTAGTCTTCTAGTATGTTTGTTCTCTCACACTCTATAAAACTGAAGTTTAGGACGTGAAAATGTTGTCTTTCTCTAACCCTCAATAACATCTACCTCTAAAGCATACCATATCCACAGTCTGATCCAGAATTCATGTTTCTTTCTCTCTTTATTCTCATGTTATTTGCTTATATGATCTCTTTTGGTCTTCATTGTTGTCATACATAGCCCTTCTGGTCATTCCTCTTTATTCATTAAAGGTGTTGTCTCCTGGTTTATATTTCAGGTAACTTAAGCATTTTTGTGAACACACCCCCAAATCTGCTCTCTCAGTTCCTACACTATCTCATGTCCAATCACATTCTCCTCCACTCTCGCAGTCACACCTTCTCATGCTCTCTTTGTTCCCCTACCATCGAATAAACTTTTTCTCTCCCTGGATATCCCCTCACCCTCTGCTTCCTTTTAGTGACTTTGTTCACATTTTAGGACTAAGCTTATTAGTTAGCTTCTCAAGGAAACCTGGGAAGTATGCCCTGCCATGAGTTAGATGTGCTTTGCTGCACTATCTTCACATTCATTGCAAACATGTCTTTGAATTAAAAAAAAAAAAAAAGCTTTTAAATATTTTTTTAAAATTTATGTGTCCATCTCTCTCAGTTGATTTTAGCCTTCATGAGAGGACCACATATCTAACTTGCCTTTGTATCCCCAGCACCTAACATAGTACATGGCATATAGTTGTTGACATGGATCTTTCCACTCCCCTAGGTGGTCTCAGTTGTCCTTGGAAGTTACAACAATAACAGTCAAGGCAGCAGGCTACTCCAGTTTATAAACACTCATAAGCAGATAAATGCCACTGGCTAGTCCTGGAGCATGTTCATGTAATGACACTAACTGGTTGTATAGTGTCCGGGCTTGTACATTCCTTCTTTGTTATAGTCCTAATGCTGGATGGCTTTCTCCAAGTGTTTGCCAATAGTAATTATGTTACTGTGCTCAAAATGATATAGAATCTGAATATTCTCTTCTCATTATATCTCTCTAATGCCAGTTTGTATGAAACTTTTTAAAAATTATTCTTGTATGTTTGATTCTGCTTTTTAGTAGAGGCTCATGTTTCTCTGCATATGACTACACATTTCTTAAGCACTCTTAAGATGCCATTTATTTTTAATTTTATTCTCTATAAATAGTAGGCACTTAATAAGTGTTCATTGCTGAGGGAATTACACTTTTGAGGAACCCAGCCTAGACAAAAAGTGCCAATCAGCATGTATACCTGTGTGAGTGACTCAATACCACTAATAAAATTGACTTTTATTTTCTTTTTCTGCTTCTGCTAGACATAAACTCATTGAGGATAGGACTCCATTTTATTATTTTAGTATCCTTATCCCCTAATATAGTGCTTCTCAAAAAGTATATACTCAATGTTTGTTGAATGAATAAAAAAAGAATGAGAAATAGGGAGGAACAGTCTCCCTTACACAGCTCCTTTATGCAATATTGAGGGGTGCCATCTACATACTTATATTAATTAATAAGCTTTCACATATTTGCCATACTTATATTATGAAAGATTATACCAATGCAAATTTTTGTGAAATAAGAATTCTCACTCAATGGTAAAGACACTACCACTGTGAAATCCTAAAGAAAATTATTTTCTCTGTGTCTTAATAGAAAAATGTGAGACTGTTATATAACAATCACCAGATATTAATAATTTTTATGAAGAAATTTATTATTAATAAATAATTTTAAATAAAGTTATAAGCAATACTTACTCCAGAGCTATAAGACAAGGCTCTTATTCATCTTTTCACTTCTTGCATTGACAAGGCACAAACTGGAGTTGGCTCACCTAGACTAATAACCTTGAAGCAAATTCTGCTCTATAATTATTTTGGTTTAAATCTAAGTAAAATATTAGACAGAATTTCAAAAAATAAGGCTTTTGAAAATATCCACTTAAAAATAAAATCTTACACTTCTCTGAGCTCTCTTGGTTTTTATAACAATTAATTTTATTGACTTAGTAGGTGACTGTTAAACAACTGTCACTTATCTTCTTTTCAGGCATAACTATTTTAAATGATGAGTGATGTACATATACACACTAAGACAAAGTGTTGATAAGTTGATTCCTTGAAATGAAAGGCATACATAGTTATTAAAGTTCTACAATTAGAGAAATTTCACATTGAATTTTTATTTTATCATTTTAATAATACTTTATGTCATAATAGAATGAAAAGTTTTCTCTTTAATGCTTAAATCCATAATTTATTCAAGTCCTCAATGTCAGTATGGATTTAAAAACTTTAAACAAAGGATAAAAAATAAAAAGATCTCAATACTCCTTCCACCTTACTTTTTCCACCTTCTTAATTACAACCAATTATTGAACTATCTTCTTAATTACAACCAGTTTTTTACTCTATTACCTTCTTTCTACTGTTTATTAAGAAAAAAGTCAATAGTCATTAATTATTTTATTTAAGTATTTATTTGCTTACTATGTATCAGCCATAGTTCTAGATCCTGAGAATGCAACAAATAAAAAAAAAAAAAGACAATATCCTTGCCCATATGGAGCTTTTATTTTCATGGAAATATTGAGTAAAAGAAATAAGCCAATAATAAAATATAACATCAAGTAATAAAAGTATCAAGAGGAAAAATAGAGCAGAGTAAGAAGATAAAAAATGATGATGATTACATCTCTGAGAAATAAAATTTGGTCAGATTTTGGAATGAATTAAAGAAACAAAGTATGCAAAAATCTTGGGAAGAGTGCTTTAGCAGAGGAATCATGCTACAAAAGCCAGAGGCAGGAACATGTTTGATATTTTCCACGTGGAACAAGAAGTTCCACATGTCTGGAGTAATGTGGGTTGGTAGAGGATGGTAAGCAATCAGCCAGAGAATAGATTATGAAGGCCTGCCAGGCCACCTTAATAAGGACTTTGAATTTCATTCTCAGTATAAGAGGAAGTCATTGGAAGATAAAGTAGAGGAGGGGCCTGATAAAGTTTGGGCTTTAAAAGACTCACTCTTGCTGCCATATAACATTGGAATATTGGGGGGCAGGAGGAAAAGAAGCAGAAACACTAGTTGGACAGCCACTGCAGCTATCCAAGTAAGAACAATTATATCTTCGATTAAGATGAGAGAGCTGTTAATCAGAGAATGGTAATCTGAGTTCACATATATTTTTAAAATAACACTGATGATATTTCTAACAGATTTGATCTGGTATCTGAAAAAGGAAATTCAAAAATATCTTCAATTGGACATATAATGTTGCTATTACTGAGAAGACAAGCACTAGTGGAAGAGCAGATTTTATGGTTAGAATAGAGCGGATAATTTGAATACTTAGTGGTTGTTACAAAACTGATGAGTGACATCAAGCCACAGATTCAAGAAGTTCTAGGAACCTCAAGCAAGGCATATTCTAAGAAAACCACTTTTAGGTTTATCATAGTAAGGAGAAAATCTTAAAAATAAATAAAAAATAAATAAAAAATATTTTCTTTAAAAAAATAGTATTTAAACTGAATATTGCCTTCTTAACAAAAACACCACCAGAAAGAAATATAATCGTATCTTTAAAAGCCATTAGAAAAATTCCTCTCATCCTAAAAGTATAAATCAATGAATTTGGCATCAGCAGAACTGCCTTAAAGGTTATCTTTAGACAAAAAAGAATATGATCTCAGAAGGAAGTCTGAATATGAAGCCAGAACTAAAGAGCAATAAAAGGAGTAAAGGGCAAATAAAATGACTGTTAATTGTAAAATAATAATACTTTTCTATTCAGTCTAATATACACAGAATTAAAATAAGTGACGAGAAATAATTTTAAGTCAGAAAAGGAGTAAATCTAATTAAGGAATTTAAAATTATTGTCTGGGAAGAGCTTAATAATATCAAATAGCAATAGATTTTGATAAGAAGAATATGCAGTTTACAACAAGGTAAACATAAAAAATAGTAAACAATAAAAAACATAATGTCCAATTCAAAGTGAGGAGAGAAAAATGAATAATGAAAACTTCCAGTTGTTTCAAAAACAGGCAAGCAGGGAGAGTGAGAAAAGAAAAAACATAATGGCTGAGAAAAATTGGAAGCAAAAAAAATAAATTAAATGTAAATGAACTAAATGTTTCAATTAAAAGGCAAAGTATTCAGACTGAATATTTTAAAATTGGATTTGAAAGAAACATGTTCCAAATAGGAGTATACAGGAGGAAACAGAAAACATGAAGAAACTTATAACTATTAGCAAAATTGTATCCTTAATGTAAAACTTATCATAAGGAAAATTCCAGATAAATAGCATCACCTGTGAATTCTGCCAAATGTTTAAGGAAGAAATAATGTCCAATACACACAAAATCTTTCAGTTGATAGAAAAAGGGGGAACACTCCCAATTTGTTTTAGGAGACCAATATAAACTTGATATCAA
Source organism: Macroglossus sobrinus (assembly GCA_004027375.1). Classification (NCBI taxonomy): domain Eukaryota; kingdom Metazoa; phylum Chordata; class Mammalia; order Chiroptera; family Pteropodidae; genus Macroglossus; species Macroglossus sobrinus. The sequence continues at coordinate 567,325 of PVKZ01000060.1, read as the reverse complement.
AATCTAATGAGGACATTATAAGAAAGGAAATTCTATTTCAATCTTACTCATGAATATAAATGAAGCAACACTAAATATAACACTAGCAAACAAATACAACAATGTGTAAACACAAAATAAAGTGACAATGGGTTTATTTTAGAAAGGAAAATTTGGTTTAACATTTAAAACTGAACCAACATATTTTACCTTATTAAAAAAATAAAGGAGATACAATATCTGTTCATTGGAAAACTACTGCAAAATAAGTAAAAGAAATTTTTCTTAACCAGGTAAAAACATCTACAAAAGTTTAGAGCAAAGGTTACACTTGATATTTACTGAAAACTTTCCTCTGAGATCAAGCAATTCTGTATGGTTGACATTTTGAAAGCTAAAATTTTATTATGAAATTAGAATAAGATAAGAATATTTACTTATCACTCTTTCTATTCAGCATTTTTGGTGGTTGTAAGCCATGCAGTAAGACATGAAAAAATATATAGAAGGACTATAATGAAAAAAATTGTTTTATTCTCTTTCAGATGGAGTGTTTGAACACATACAAAATTCAAAACCTACAAATAATTTTTTTAAATAATGTGTTATCTCAATAAGATTGCCATACTAAATGTAGTTTTTAATAATTCCATTTACAATAAAATCCACAAAATAAAATATCTAGAAATAAATCTAACAAAGATGTATAGAACTCTTATTCAGAACTTTATAAGATACCCTGAGAAAAACTAAAGAAAACTTAAATAATGCTCATGGAATAGAAGATTCAATTGGCCTGTAGATTTGATACAAACCCAATAAAAATTTCAAAATTAGTGTGTCTGTGTGTGCACATGCGTAAGTGTATGATTCGACAAATTGATTTTCATATGTATGTAAATTGAAAGGGCCAAGATTTAATTCGATCCTATTGGAAAAGAAAAACATAACAGAAGAACTTAATGCTGCTAGATGTCAAATTTTTAAACTACAGTAATTAAGACAATGAGGTGTTAGTATATGAGTGTACAATGGAATAGTTTTCAAACCTATGCATATGTGAGCGACTGATTTATTAAAAGGTTACAAAAGGACAGAGCAGTAGGACAAATATAAAAAGTGTGGCTGAAACAATAAGATAGTTGATGGATGAAAAGTACTAAATATCAACTCCTACTCAAATTAATTACAAAAAATGAAATCCAAGTGAATTGTAAATATAAAAATGAAAAGAAATCAATAAAGTTTCTTAAAGATAATAAAGAGAAGAGTAATTACTCCTTCACTGGTAAAATAATTCTAAAAAATACTAAATATATAAAAAATAGTTAAACTCAATTATAGTAAGAGTAGAATTTTTGATCACAAAAAAGACACAAAGAGTGAAAAAGCAAACCACAAAATAGAAGATATTTATAACACACATAACTTTGAACAGACTTAGGTCTAGAATATATAAAGAATATCAACAAGTCAATAAGAAGATAAAAAATCCAATAGAAAAATGGGCAAGAGACTTAAACATTGTTTCACACACACACAAAAAATATCAAAATGGCCATAAAGGTATGAAAATGTGCTCATTCATTGTGAAGAAAATAGAAAATAAAACATACTATAAACCAAAGTGCCTCAAATTAAACAGATAGATAGTAATAATGCTGTCAAGAATTTAGAGCAATAAGAATTTTCATTCATACATTACTGGTAGGACTGTAAATTGGTATAAACACCAAAAATATTTTAGTAGTGTATCAGTTAAGTTAGGGCATAATAATGCTATGTATCCAACAAGAAAACAATCAATGGAACATACCAAAAAGCACCCATGTGACTCACGCATCTACATGCTTTCAAGGCTCATTTGATCTAGGCTGGCCTCTCTCTGCTGGTTTGTAATGGAGCCAGGCTCAGTTATGTTTCTGCAGATCAATTTAAAAATCAGTTGTTCTGGGCTGGGCTCAGCTAGAACAGTTTATCTGGCTGGGTTTAGGTTCTATTGACTCTCCTGGAACACTATCTTTCCTACTGAAATTATCTTTGTTTAATGACATCTCTAGAGAGGGAAGATTTAAGTTTAACTGCACTATAAGCAAATGGCAATTTGAGTTGGCTGAATATAATTATTTGAGAAAAAAAGAACGGTAATCTCTGCTCTTTAGAGCTATTACAAAATATTTGAGAAATCTGCAGAAAAAAGACCAGAAAGGAAATGAAGACATTCTAAGTTCAGTAAAAGAATGTTAAATACTTGGCCCTTTCCTCTTTCTTTCAGAAAAGGAATAAATAAATATTGAATCCCGTTTTCTCCCCAGTTCTTTCACTCCTCCCCACCATTTACCCAAATACAGTACTGCTTTCTGGTTTCCTAAAAGTGTTTAAGCATTTTCAGATTTTGTACCCATTTTGTTCCCTACCCTAAGCCCTTGCTCTTACTCATTTCACTGCAATTACCAAAATTTACAACTAGAGCTACTGTTTTTCACAGAGTTAATATTCTCCAACATCTTTTTCTCAGTCATCCTAGAAAAGATGAAGAAAGTGGGAGGAAGGTGAGAGCTTGTTGATAAGCCCGATTTTTATTGTTTTAGTGATGTCTGAGTTGTTAATCTTATCTTTTCTTTTAATCTAGGTAATGATAATGGGTTGTTTTCAGTATAGTTTCAGCTTCATTAATATATATGTTGTCTGCTGTAATTTCTTTTTCATTTAAACAGTACTTTGAAGTTAACCTTATAAGTCTCTCTCTCTCCTGCTTCAGGCCTAAGGTTTTTTTTTTTTTCACTCTCACATGTTTATGTTTTATATCCCATTGCAACTCCTGGTTCTTCTATTCACTGCTTTACCATTATTCTTCTTGGTTACTACATATTTTGTGTTTGATGTTTGGTCTTTTAGTATCCTGTCAATTTCATGCTTATGAAAACTGAAATAAACATTAACAAAAGTAATTTTCAATTATCTATTTAATCAATTAATATTAGTGGTTATCCTGTGGCAGGCATTGTCCTAAGATCATCTTGAATAATCCAGTGCTCCTGCTTGAATGGAGGATTTGGGGTTATCTGCACTGATATTCACCTTCACTAGATAGCTGGTATTCAAGCTCAGCCTGTTTCCCCCAGTCCCAGTAAGTCTGCTCTCATATTCACAAAAGTCCCCATTATCAAGCATTCTCTAAAAGTAGAGGGGCATAATTTGAGGATCTCTCTCCTAGAACCCTTTCTGCAGTATGTTCAGCTGGGATCTACTTTCTGTACCCCTCTTAGCTTAATGCCCAGAGCATTAAGTTTTTACATGTCATTCTGCCAAGCATCTGTCTTTAAGTTTTCTCAGTAAAGTTTGCTTTGTGATTGCATCACATATGATAGATGTTTGCCTTCATCTACAACTTCGCAATATGGAATATAACAGTCTTTGTCTTCATAAATTTTTAAATCTTTTAGGGGCTTTGGAGTGGATTTAAAATTTTGGGGGATCTAAGAGGAAGTTGAGTTGAAGATAGTAGAATGTATTTACATGGTTGCCAAGCACTTTCATGTATATCTATATCACTGCTAGCCATCTGATGTATGAATGATCCAGGAGTATTCCTGAGAGCCCACTGACAATGATGCTGACCCAATATTGTGAATGAAGATGTTGCAGAATGTACAAGCATATAAATCTCATATAAATCTGGAGAAAATGAGGTCTCAATAATACTTAAAGATGCTGACCACTTTGGTATTTCATAACAGTTAAGTTTTCTTTTAGGTTCTTCTCATTCTATAATAATTTTAAACACACATACTAACTGGAGTTTTTCTTACCCTTACACTCAAGCATAAAGAGATGTTCCAGCTTTCAATAATAGATAAAATAACATTTTAGGGTATCTAAAATATTTTTTGAAGATTTGAAAGAGAATTTAATGACAAAATAATTTGTAAAATGTCTATATAAAAAGTTTCTAAAGTTTCCATACAACATTTAACTATAAGTCAAAAAAGGCATTTTACAACATTTAAGAATGAACATTAAAATAAAAAAAATTTAACATAAAAGAGTTGAACATTAATCCAGAATTTTAAAATTATTTTAAGGACATTAACTCTATAAGAAAGGGGAAAATTATGAATAAGAAGTAATAAGTAGAACTTTGCATGTTTTCTAGCCGAGTTAATAAAATGGTGTGAATTATATGAACACATTAAAAAATGAAATTTTTTGCTGCTTTGATATGAAACTCTGGCATAGAATTATAAAAAATATAATATGTTCAGTAAAGATACCAAAGACAAACTAGTAAATAAGTTCCTTCAATTCAGAGTATTGAGATTAATTAATGCTCAAGAAACCTTAAAATGCCCTGAAATCTTAAAGCTAATACAGGAAAGAAACTTGATAGAAATTTTGACAAAAATGATTTCAATTTTTAAAATATATAAGATAATACCAAATTCTAGTTCTGAAGCTGAAAGGAACTTCCCTAAACTTTGAATAAACAAATTCAATATCAAGTTTAATCAATAGTAATAGAGAAATGTGACAGACATGCTGTCCAAGGGAGTGAGTGCATTAACCCACAACCAAAATGCATGCTGGCCTATTTAAGAGGTTTCCCACAATGGCCATGGTAGATCAGGCACTCTCTAGATACTCAGCTCCAATTTATTCTATAATAATTAATTAATATAATATAATATAATAAACATAATATAAACTTTATAAAGCTTATATTCACCAGGCAAGAAATTTTACTATATAAATTTATTTGTTTTTTTCAAACAGATTTTTATATGAGGAAAAAATTGTGCTGACCAATCGGAAGGAACTTCAAAGACCACGGTTTACATTTAATCAGTTGTCATCCTGATTTATTTGTCACTCTTTTTAAAATTTATTTAACATGAAAAAGTGAAAAAAAATTGAGTATCTCCTTATATATAAAAACATATCACCCTACAGAAAAACCCTCTAAAAATGGAAATTCCTTAAGCTGGGCCAGTGGATTGCTAGAGACAGCTGCTCATTATCCTTGAAGTAATGAATACCTAAAACCAGTCCATGATGGGATTTCTGCCACCGTAAGGATCATGTTAGACCAACTTAGAGGAGGCTCTATTCTATGCTCAGCCCTTTGTGGTGACAACACCCAAAGCAATAAAGTTCCCCAAACTGGCTAAATTTTTATCTGTAAATTTTATTGAGGTAAAGTTAAAATTTCTTTCAAGCACAGATTATATGTTTATATATGTTATATATAATTAGAATTATTATATTATTTCATTATAGTATATTATATTCCCATATTGCATGTGACTATTCTAATTGTAGACTACACACACACACACACACACACACACACACACACACACTCACACACACACACACACACACACACACACACACACACACATAATATTACTCATCAAACTAGGTAGGATGAAACACACTATTTATCGGGACTTTTACAAAAGCCCCTGTTTACCTGTTCTTTTTTATTGTGCCTGTTGAAATCACATGAATCCAACACACGATCTAATATACATACATATGTGTTCCTCTAGTTTTATAGAGTTTTAATATTAAATGATGGGACAACTGAAAAATATTTCCAGAACATCTCTCTTTTTTGTTCATTTTTATTATTGTCTTTCCCCATTTCAATTTTAACAGTTTATTTCACATCATATTTGCTCACATTTACTAATAATACTAACCTTACTATTACACAGTTTACATAATCTATCTGGTAAAGTTAGAATAGGTTTCTCTAACATTTTTTTATAATTTCTACCATATGGATACATCACTAAAGTAATTTTTACATGCTGATATGGATGTTTATTAAAACTGATAATAATGCACTGTTAAATGAACATGCTCTATGTTCTTATTAAATGGTTAGACAGTTTCACCTGTATTTCACATTATTTTTTGCTTACTAAAATTTCATTTAAAATTTAATTACACTAATTTATTAGGAAGACAATATTTTCTCTTATATCATTACTTTTTCATGATAAAATTTATAGAGAACATTATTTTTATTTTTTAATTACAGTTGACACTTATTTTATATTAGTTTTAAGTATACACCATAGTGGTTAGATATTATACAATTACAACATGATCTCCTTGATTAGGCTAGTACCCACCTGGCACTATACATAGTTAATGACAATATTATTGACTATATTCCCTACACTATCCTTTACATTTCCATGATTATTTTGTAACTACCAATTTGTCCCTCTTAATCTCTTTACCTTTTTCACTCCCCAATACCCTTCCCCGTGGCAACCATCAAAATGTTCTCTGTGTCTATGAATTTGTTTGTTTTGTTTATTCATTTATTTTGTTCTTTAGATTCCACATATAAATGAGAACATATGATATTTTTTTCTCTGCCTGACTTATTTCATTTAGCACAATGCCCTCTAAGTCCATCCATATTGTTGCAAAAGGTAAGATTTTATTCTTTTTTACAGCCGAGTAATAGTCCATTGTATATATGTACTAACTCTTCTTTATCCAATAGTCTATTGATAAGCACTTAGGTTTTTTCCATGTCTTGGATATTGTAAATAGCACAACCGTGAACATTAAGGTACATGTATCCTTTCAAGTTAGTGTTTTGGATTTCTTTAGATAAATACCCAGAAGTGGAATTGCTGGTTCATAAGGTAGTTCTACTTTTAATTTTTCGAGAAACTATTAACCAAACTTTTCCCATAGTGGCTGTACCAATTTTCAATCCCACCAACAATGCACAAGGGTTTTCTTTTCTCCACATCCTCTCCAACACTTATTGTTTGTTGATTTACTAATGGCAGTCATTCTGATGGCGTGAGGTGATGTCTCATTGTGGTTTTAATTTGCATTTCTGTAGGGACCATTTTTAAAAAGTGTAGGAATCTTGCCAGGTACAGGAAATATATATGATAAATGTGGTGTTAACAATTTAAGGACTTTTAACTATTTGTAGGAACTCAAATACAATTATAATTTTTGAATGTCTCATACCTTTCTACACTATATTAGACACTGTTCATTAATTCTTTCAAAAACCCTATGAAGTAAATCTTCTTATCCCAGTTTTGCATGTAAGTCATTGAGACTGAACAGTTAAACTAAGTAGTTATTAATATTATTAATATCACTGTGCAAATATAGGTGAAAAAATTAAGAATTCGGGAAGTTTAGTAATTTTCCCAAGACAGTGTGCTCAGCCCAGGGTAGCTCTAGTTTTACCAGGCTCCTAGTCATCCATGCTCTGAATATGAGCACTAAGATTTATCCTTCAATTAGCAACCACTTATTATGAACTGACAGCACCTAGAATCCCTAGTGCTACTGATTTTGTGTCCAGAAGAATTGCATTTATTGAATTCTTGGCAAACCTACTTATATTGTAACAGACCTATACTCCTATAGGGAAAAAGAGACTATGCACACGCATGTGCACACACACACGTATCCATCTCTCTCTCTCTCTCTCTCCATATATGTATCTAATCTCCTTCTAATCTGTATAACATAAGAAAACTCAACTCCATCTAACACTTTGTAGCCCAAGCAAAGGTTAAAGAATCTTCCTGGGTTTTTGAGATTAATCTTGATCTATGCTCCCACATCATTTCATTACCAGAAAAATCTCAGTTATAGATGTGGATGCAGGAAAGATGAGGTTATAATGTTAATTAGAATACAGATGTTCAGTAGATAGAAAGACGGCTGATATGGAATTGATACAGATAAAGAAAAGTCTGGCTGTGCCATGCTCGGTCTACTAATTAGCTCCTCAAAGACCGTTGGAGGTAGTATAAAGAAGCCTACTCTGCTCTTGCCTATGTTGGCTAATAAGAAGCTTACTTAAAAGGTTAATAAAAAGATTAATAGAGAGATTAATAAAGAACTTTCATCTTCAAGTCAGAATAAAACCTAAATTTTAATTTTTTCTAAAGTTTTATTAGAATTTCTATCATAGGTGCACTTACATATAATATAGGCAAAAAAATACAATTTAACAAGTAAAATAATTTTTTCAAAAACTCATACTAAGTTCCCACATTATATGTGGCTGTTCTAATTGTAGTCCTATTAAATATTTAAACACCATTGAAATAATAAATTGTCTCCTTTTTAAAATGTGGCTTTTTAATTGAAAGAAAAATGTACAAAGACATTGAAATATTTTATTAATGGCTATCCAATTTCACTGGAAGTTTAGAGCCTTAGTTCTTATTTCTAACTTTTTTCAGCTCAGGAAGATGTAGATTTTCTTAGCAACAGTTGCTGTGTAAAATATTCTGAGATAGAATTTTTTATCATAATTAATAATAGATGAAAATTTCTGAGTTTTTGATGTTCTAAACTCTATGCTGTTTGATTTACAGTGTCTTTATAGTTGTTTTTCTGGTAATTCTCAGCCTCTTCCTGTTGGTATAAGGGTTAGTCATGTTTTTTCTCTAGATAGGTCTGATATATTTTTCCTTTTCCAATATCTTCATGTTTTACTTGTGTATATATTTTCATAAAATCTATCCTAATGAGAATAGACTATAAATTTTCTAAGTTTCAGGTAAATTTTCAGCACATTAGTATACAACTACCAAAACACTCTTGCTATATCCATCCTTGTAATGTAAATACTATATGGAAGAATCACAACTTTTAAAACTTATTTTCAAAACAGACACCCATGCTTTTGGCAATGATCAATATATTTTGTTCACTGTGAAGGGTTTAGTACAAGTGCTTACACAATATTATCACTACATCACCCTTTTAATTCTTTCTGTAGTTATTTGAGGCCATTTAAGATGGAATGTTGAGATATAGTTTAAATTTATACAGTACAGATAGGAATTTTTTTTTTAATGTTTTCCATAGAAAGCAGTCATGAAGAATGCAATCCCTGGAATGTCATTTGTTTTTCTATGATATCTCTCTTGTTCTTGAAATATAGTCTCTCCAGCAGGCAGCAACAATATAGATTTTATCATATACTCTTTTTCCTTTCTTGCTGGTATTCTCAATCTGATGGCTAATTTGTACCTCTTCAATAAAATAACTTTATTGTTTTGCTGTCCAATTATCAATTTGCACCTATGAGACATGCAATGTGTGTCACATTTATTGTTGAGCTTCTATGCATTTTGGTGGAAATTCTGCCTATAACATATGGGGTTGTAGTCAAGGCAGAGCTGGTTTGTTTTCAGCCATTTATATCTTAATTTATAACACTGCAAATTTTGTTAAATATTTTGGTAAAAAGGGATTATGAGTCATAGCTAAGTGTAGTTATTCTAAATAAATCCAGCATGACTGACCACTTTTATTTTTTATCATTATAACTTAATAAATAGCCACTTATTTTTCTTCTGATAACCTCTGGCAATAAAATTCTTTTATATATTTGGCCCTGTAAAAACTATGCTTGGGTGGTCTATGATTACTACTATATAGTCAGGCAGTTCACATTTAATATTTCTTTTTCAAGAATTAAAAAAATGTCTAATGAGAAAATAGGTTCTTTGCAAACTGCTGCATTTCTAAACATTTGTTAGGAAATAAAAAATTATGCCCACTGTAAATTGAGGCATTTTCATTCTCAAAACATGATAATCATTTTCATTGAAGCCTGAATTGCAAAGTACTCGCCACAATTCCTGATACACACTGAACTTTGTAATTATTGCCTGTCCTAAGACCCGCTATTTTCACATCAGTATTTTCAGATCAAGCACCTTTCAGGGAATGCTCTGTCAGTCTTGAAAATCAAAGTTACATAGTTAAAGGCCATGAAGAAGTAAAATGCAATGTTTCCATTCTTCTTAGTCTAAAGAGAATAACACTTTAAGAAGTTGCTTAGGGCAGAAAAATCTGATTAAAGAACCAAAATTAATTTTAAGAAAAGCACGGGCCTACTGCTGTTGTGGGCCTTTACAAAGTATATGTGCTTGAATCTCCCTACCAGGAAAAAAATGGTGAAGGGTGTGTGTGTCAGGGTGTGCTTAAAAAAAAACCCAGATTGTTTACGTGCAAAATACAGTCAAGAAACTTAGCAGTCTGAAGTAACAGCTAACAATGTACCTAAGATTTACTGCTGTGACAGTATAAATCATTAAATGTTAATATCAAGAAATATAGTTTCCTGATACAGTCTCAATTCTAAATTATTGCAATTTAGCTTTGATTTTTTAATTTACTTCATTAAATATACTGTCTATTTATATGTTTATTCTGTACTCATACTCTATCACTTAGATAACAGGAGCTTTTTAAAAAGGAATATATAAAGAATAATAAGTCTATACAAAAATATATACTCCAGGAAGTGACACTTTATTTTTATCCTTGCTATTCTAGTCTCATTCTCCTCTACAATCCACCCCTTTCCCAAATACTTTAGTCTCAAGTTTATCTTTCTTGCATTTCTCTTGCACAAAACAAGTGAATACATATGTATTTTCTTATATCTTCCTTCTTTCTTAAATAATAGTATATTATAGATATTCTTTAGTACTTTTCTTTCTGCATTTAATAACATTTCTTGGATACAATTTTAAAGCAACTTATAGATACCTTCCTCATTATGTTAAATAGCTGCATAATACTCTCTCATGTAGATGTACTATAATTTATTTAACCAGTTTCCTATTATGAAATTTATACTGCTTTCAAATTTTGCAATTACAACAGATGCTTTAATGAATAACCATTCGCATATATAAGTTTGTATTGTTGGAGGTACATCTTCAGAGTAAATTTTGGAAATAGGATTGATGAAGGAAAAGATAAAGTGTATATATCACTTAACTAAATTTTGTCAATTTTCTTTCTAAAAGGCTTATACCATTTTTTCCAATTTGTCAGTTGTCTTTTTACTTTTGATTTAGTTTATGATGCTGTATATTTAAAAAAATTACTGTCAAATTTTTTAAAATGACAATTTTCAAATAAATTTTCAAACAAAAATAATTAAATCTTTTGTAAATATTCATTCTAGGTATGGGTGGAGATTAGAAATAATTTAATAAAAAATTATTCATTAAATATGTAAGGGGGTGTGTTAATGATCAGGAATGTCATCAGACTGTAAAAGGGGACACATAGTGTCCCAGCTATATCGCTAACAGACAGAATGATCTTGATCACTTTTTTCCTCCCTGAATTTGAACACCAAGATCCTTTCTCACTGTTTCTGTCACTTTGGTGGATCACAGTATACACAGAGAAAATGCAGTCTGGTCAATGACCAAAACCACACTTAATGTCAAAATAGCATTTCAGAGGTCGATTACCCTCCTCCCCAGCAGAGCCCTCCTTTCATTTCTCAAACTTCATCTCTCTGGATTTCTCATTGTCTTAGTCAAGACCAAAGAAGAATTGTTCTTTTACTTATTCTTTCCCACAACCAGTATATGGTCTATCCCGCTTTAAGAAACAGCTATAATCCAGGAAAAATGTATACTAGGATATTAATTACAACTCTTCTGCTGTTCATGACTTCTGCTGAGACTTCAAAGGTCAATATCATAGTGTGGGTTGCCTCAGAAAATAGAACTACAGGCTGAGGACTTAGGTTATTGTTCTTTGTTAGGAGCTGGAGTGAGGAAAAGGCCAGTTGCATAAACACATTTTGAGATAGTCCATCTGTCCCACGGGGGAACAGGTGAAGAATGGGGAAAACATTTATTTACTATCTCCCACTGAGTTCCATCTCATAGGGTAACAAATCCCCGGCACTTTAGTTTGCACACGTATAAGTGCTGATGAGGTTCCACGGTTTTTCATGCCACCATGAAGATAAAGAAGGACCAGTACTTGGCTTGAGTCTGAGCTGAGGCAATGATTGCTGGATTTTATGTGAAGTTGTTTGGAACCTGTGCAGCCCTGGTTGCTGCAATGTATTTGTACAGAAACAGCCAAAGCTGAGATTTGCAGTGTATAAAGGGTATGTGGTGCCACTGAGAACAAAACAATAGGAGCCAAATAGCTCTACCTCATAAACCAAGGCACTAGGCCACATACATGGGACATAGGAAGGGATTATGAAATTAGTTCTGCCAAAGCGAGTCTGCTACCCATTTTCAAAGTAGATAGAAGAATGTGAAAAATTCACTGGCAAAGGTAAAATAATTGAGAGTTAGAATTTCTTTGGAGAATTGTTTAATGTGTTATTATTTATTCTACCCAACCTCACACTCCCACCATAGGGAATAGGAGAGGTTAATCCCCTCACCTCCAGCTAAGTGAGAAGAGCTTGGCATATAGTGTATAGTGTCTGAAGGACTTAGGAAGCAGTCTCTGACTCATTCCAGAGTATTCTGAAAATGTGAAGCTGTGACTGAAGCTGTCCATCCTTAATGGCAGATCAAAGAGAGGGAGGGCTGCATGGAGCATTGGCTGCTTTGCCACTAAAGGCAGAGCAAAGGGGCTGATCTCTCATAAACCAGACGTACTCTCTATGGAAAGAGACCAGACTGTGCTTTCTTGAAAGGCATTCTTTCCAGAAGTCTCTCTGGAGGGTATACATGACTCCAGCCTGCAGTGGTCCCTGGATGCTAGCAAGCAGAGGAGAAAAATCACAAACCACTACCACAGCAGAGAGTTCTAAGAGAGACATCCCACACCAGGGTGAGTTGCTCTGCTGGGGATGAAAATGGACCAGCTCATGCACGTTCATCAGGCCAGATTACAAGTCTAGCCATCTAGCCTCTTTTCTTTCCCTGGTTCCCACTTTGGATGGGATCAAATGGCAAGTAGCAAGTGGCTGGGGAGAAAGTGAGAAAATGGAACAGAAACCCACCATACCCACAACTGCCAGGTGTTATCAACCCATGAGGAATTTAGCCTAAAGTTGAGACAATTCTTCCAGGCATGAAGGAGAGCTTGAGGTCACTTGTGGGACTAAAAACAACCTACAGGCCCTATTCGTCCAGGCTTTGCTGGGGATTTTATTTGCTTTGTTTCATTTTAGTTGTTCTGCTGGGGAATTCATTTGAATTTACAAAAGTGGAAAGAATTCTTACCCTCATTTAATTAATGAGGAACCAGAAACAAAAGTATTAATAGACCTAGCAAAGATCACAACCTCAAGTTCTGAGCTGCCAAGTTCCTAATGCCTTGCCTTTTAGAGCACTGGGCAAAAAATAACCACCTCCTTCTGTGACCTACTCATATAAAAACACATGCAAAATTAAAAGATTGTCCAATTTAACTAAGCATAAAAGATACCCTATGACCTTCAGAATCTGCAAAGGACTTCCTTAAAAACATTCTCTATTCAATTAATTCAGGATATGTTTATGGGGCCTCTATAGTGAGCGAGGCATTACAACTCTGGTGTTGAGAGAAGTTAAACACAGGATGGAAGAAATTTGTTCATAGCAAGGCTTTGGAGGATTCTCTAATCTATCTCATGTTGACTTAATGACTACTCATATAGCATCATTGTACTTATGAATTTATTGAGAATTTATGTATATATGTATACTGTTATGTCTGGGAATGTATAAAGTGATATAGACAAAAAGTGACCCTTCCCTCAAGGGGTTTTCATATACTTCCCACATCTCTAGTTTAAAATAAATATTAAAAACACTTAAATTAGATTAATTAGTTTGCATACTCATTATTCAATTATATTTTACCACTGCAAAACAGCTTTAATTGAATCAACCATTGAGTATAAGATATAATGCTCTCCAAAATTTATGTTTTAAGCATAAGTGTGGATTACTTACTTTAAATATTTTTATCTCTCATACAAAATAAATTTTTAACATTTATATGCCTTTATAATGGCTAAATAAAAGACCAAGGGAGAGAGGAAACAATTGGGGGAATCATTTTATGAACAATATAGATGTCTATAAAATGTACTACATACTTGAAAGTAATTTAAATAAGTAGATTTATTTTTTAAATAGTAAAAAAATTAAAATCTGTATGCCTTTGAGTAAATATATGTGTTATTTAAAAATATTGAATTAAGACTGATAACTGTATTTTAATACGATGTTTCTAAAGATTTTTTCTGTAACATTCAAACCTATCAACTTCTTTCTTATTTAGCTCCCTTTTATGAGAAATTGACAGAAGTTGGAAATTTACTATATAAGAAATATTTCAATCTGTATTCCTGATAATTTCATATTTTAAATTTAAAACATGCAGTAGTAAAATAACACAAATTGCTCAGTTAAAAAAAGTGAATGTTTTTGAAGTTCCTTTTTAAAAGAAAAGGCAGTCATTATTTTTAGAGCATTTCACCTTAAGTTAATTTCATCAAAGGCCAAAGACTTACTTCAAAACACCTAGTATTTATTAGTGTTTCTTCTAATGTCTTAAAAATATATATCCCGAAGAAAGAAAGTATCAGGAGTATGGGAAGGGACAAAAAACTTGGCAGAAAAAGAACGCACAGCTCTGGAACAGCTTTGAGGAACATGTGGGCTGCAGAGAGGGAGGTAACTTATGGCTGTTGTTTCATATATAAAGACAGCATGAGAGAAAGGTGACAGGAATAGAGGTGATACCAAGTAAGTTTCAAAAAAAATATTCGATGTCTTTTCTCTCCAAACTATGGTCCCCAATAGTTAAAAAATTTTATGTTTTATTGTAATCAGTCTACATGCTACTAACAAAGAGCTCGCCAGAATTTGGGAATAAATTCAGCAAATGTCACCATCTGAAATGGAAGCAAATAGGAATCAAAAGGAAACAGATAAGCTTTGCCATCTGCAGAAGTAACTCATCTTGAATATATTGCTAATGAAAAGAGGGGATCCCCATTTCCAATAATAAAGGTTCTGAGGTATCATTCATAACTCACCAAGGTGACCATGTCAGAAAGACATGACTAAAATGTTAAAGTGAAGAAAGCCACCATCTTTATACCAACTTTGGCATGAATGAACACTTCTATGGATAAAAAATAAAATGGATAACTTAATAATAAGAATTTCCCCTCTGTTTTTAGGAAGAAGCAGGCTTTTGACGTTTATTTGATCAATCCTGATTTTTTAAGTGCGGATATTTTAGCACTGAGAAAAATAATTGCAAGTAGACTTCTATCTCCACTATTCCAGTGACAGTTTTGTTGTTCCAGTCACCAATGAGCGCAGTCTTGCCAAATTAATTACATGTCCTAACCTGATTTGAACTCTCAGCAGTATTCAGCTTTCTCCCTCTCAAGGCATTCCCTTTTCTGATACTGTGACACATGCCTCTGCAGGTTTCCTTCCATTTCACTGGCTGTTTCATTTCCTTTTCCTTTGCTGACTTCTTTACTGCGTAATATCAGAATTTTCTGAAGTTTCAACTTTGTCTTCTTTCTCCTATATCAACATACTTTTTCTAGATAATCTCATTGCAACACATGGTTTTAAATACCATCTAGATTCAGATGACAGTCAATAGTCAATATTACAACATTAATTCAGAGTTAAAGATTCAATATCCAACTGTCTATTTGTCATCTTCACTTAAATGGGTCATATGTATCTCAAAGTAAATGTGACTAATAGCAAACATTTCATGCCCCAATCAGCTCCATCTCAGCAAATGGAATTCTCATTTGCTCGTGTTCAAGTCACACAGGTACAATCTGTTAATCTAATTTCAAAGCACATCCTTAATCTTTCCACTTCCCTCAACTCAAACAACACCTTAGTCCAAGTCACCTGGACTACTGAATCAGCCTTATAATTGATCCCTACTTTCCTTCTGCATTCCTCCAATTATTTCCTGAGATCTTTAATAGATAACATCATTTCCCTATTTAACTCTTTACTGTCTTCTCATATAGTCAGAATGAAAACACAAGACTTTGGACCCTAGCCCAGCAAAATTCCAAGACATTATCTTACATTATTTTCTTCTTCACATCAGTCATACTGGTCTTTTCTGCTTTCAAACACATTCCAGCTCATGCCTGACTTCTGGATTTTGCACCTGCTGTCCTTTCTCCCAGTAGCAGTCTGTCACCAGATGCTCATATGTCCAACTTCTCTAAATTATTTAGATCTCATGTGCAATGCCACTTCCTCCAAAAGTTCTTTCTTGATCATCCAGCCTGATGTAGTCTTTCCCTCACCTGAGTCTCTCTTATCACATTACCATGTTTTGTTGTCTGTGCAATATTTATCACAAACTGAAGTCATCCTGTTTATTTATTTAATTGCTTAATTTCTATCTCCCTCTCTATATCACATGCTCCAGAAAAGTAAGGTCTTTTTCTGTCTTGTATACAGTTGTGTCTCTGTCTCCTGAAAAAGAATCTGAAATATAGTGTATAAATTTAGTAAATATTTTTAATTAATTACTTAACTATCTGAAATTACATATATAATAAAATACATATAGCATATGTTAGATATATGAAGTATAAATATATGCTCTATAGACAGAGTATATATTTACTTTTCATAATCTCCAAGTGTTCAAATAAGTGTGCATTTCCAGATCTGCAAAGATGAATCCAGATTCCAGAGGACTGGTGACTCTCTTTAGGAACTGGTATTCTGGGAGGCTCAATCGAGCTCAGTAGTTAGTCAGGCTCTCACAATCAATGTTCACAAAATTTCACTGGATTTATCTCTGGTTCCCTTTCTGTAGCACAGAAATCATAACAAATCTAATCTGAACAATCAAGATCAATTCAAACAAGTGAGAGATCCTCTAAACCTCAATACAACAAAGCTTAACTCTTTCGCAACAGAGAACAGTAGTGTGTCACATTGGTGGTTCTTCAAGGAATGATAAAGATTCAGAGGTAGATATGTTTTCATTCCTGTATTGCTTTACCCACTGAAAGTATCTTAATCAGTTTAGAGAGAAGAAGATATAACCAAGAAGGACTCTACCTTGTTATTATACCAAGTACCAATTATTTGAGATCCGCAAATTCTGAAACATTGCTGAAAAGAAAAAGTAATATTTACATATTAAAGCCCTTGAAATCAATAATCCCCTCATTTAAATATATCTTTTATAATATTTAATAGACTGCCATGTTAACATAAAATGCCTAAATTGTGCTTTAGGAATATAAGGAAGAAACATGTTGTTATAATTGATGTATAAGCCTATCTTTTACTTGAAGAACTGAGACAGAGAAAATTATTGCTGGCTAGAATAAAAGGAGGAAAAGAGGAAAACAAAATGGAAAAACCTCACAGAAAACAATGTGGACTATGAGGCTCAGGCAAAGAGTAATAAAAGTCAGTAGTAATTTTTAAAAGAGAATATCATAATGATAGAAACTCAAGTGCTTTCAAAAATAAATTACTAAGCTTTAAGCTGGGATTCTCTTAGCCAAACCATGTATATACATTACTTTCAAACTGTAAAAATGGCCTTGGTGTGCAAATGAAGTTTTCAGTGTTCAGTTATGAATTTGAAAGCAAACTATTATTAAGCCAATAAAGCACATTTCTTCACAAAAATAACAACAAAATTACATCTAGGTGGAAGAATTTGCTTAAATGAACTGAATTTTAGTAATAGAAGAACCCTCAATAATAAAAAAATGTTGCATACTCTTATAAACTTATATTTACATAATCTGAATTATATTATTAAAATGTTATAAATATATAAAACAATGAATTACAAGTGCTTTAAAAACAAAACCTTCATATATGCACAATGATATTCACATCTAATAGATATAGTATATTACATTTTTTTTTTTTTACCAAGCACAATTCAGTGGGCTCAGCATTGACAGAAATGTGGGCACATTCAGAATTATTTCAACTCTATTGTTACTGTATTTTGATTATTAAATCTTATCTTTTCATTATACTAGGCATTAATAATAACTCTTTCAAGCCACTAAAAGGTGACATACAGAACTGAGATAGAGTTTCTAAATAACACCTGATGGATAGAGAGATTACTAAATACTATTGACTTTTGTCATTAAAACGTGACTTCAATTCACCTCTATTGAGAAAAACACAATCTAGTCATATCTCAAGTTCTAAGGAAATTATACAGTAGCACTATCCTTAGCACTAATATAAGAATCTAGAGATAGGGATTAATTTAAATAGAATCTTAATGGTTAGTTATGTGATAATGCTATACAAAATATACAACAGACCACCTTGACAAGGCTCCCTTTATGAATGAATTATTTCTTCTTTGGTTTTAAATATTTATATGAAGAATATAAGATCTATGAACTTAATGAGCTGGGGAAAATAAAGGTACAATCAGAGGGTCTTGTGTATGGTAAAATGGAGTCCCATTCCTCTTTAAATTCCAGTGGCTAGGAGAACAGATCAGGGAGGAGAGTATCTAATCAATCAGATGATAGGACTTGTGCAGTGGCGCCCTTCATGCAGGATGATCACAGGGCACTTAACTTTAAGGCAACTCACTTTCTGAACTACAACAGAAGGGAGGCAGAATAAAACAAATTAGTCTAAGACTCAAAAATGCCAAGGGCCCTATTAAGTATAAAAAGTTAATAGGGTATGTTTATACCCACAAGTGTGTGCATGTGTCTCAGAGAGTGGCAGTGTAAAAAGAAATTAGCAGCACACGCTGCTTTAGCAAGAACATACAGAGTTTTCTTGATTCATAAAACCTGACTTACGATCAGATATACAAAACTAAGCCTCTTTAAAAGAGGAATTCAGATGGAAAGACAACAGGGTTTCTTAGATGCAAATGTTACTTTTTTTTTTACATCACCCAAACAATTCATGTTATGTTTTGGTGCTATATTGGTGAGATACTGGGGAGGGCGGGGGTAGGAGGCAGGGAGAGAATCTCCCATGTTTAAGTATGTTATGCATGTAGGGGGAAAATTAGAGAGGAAGTTTATTTTAGTAGTGCTATCAAGTAAAAGCTTGGTGATTATATGCAATTTTACATCCTCCATTATTTTCCATTTATTACTATTTCATTAGTCTAGTCTTTTTTTCTTTCAAAAACACACTGTTGTAAAGTCATTCATGTGATTCAATGGATACTTAATTTAAACATACTTAATTTAACAGAGGCAGTTGAAACTATATCCAAAGATAGGTTGCAAAATACATTGTAACACGTGTATTGCAACTGTAGAAGTATAATTAAAACATTACCTTCTAAAAGCCTTGGTATGAAAGAAAAGAGGTTAGGTCCTTTTGCATATGTGTTTCATTTCTATTAAGTGAATAAAATATGGAAAAAATAAAATAAAAACACATTACATATTTTCTTACAAATGATGTTTCAAAATTCCATTTTTTTTATAGAGTGAGAAATCACAAAATGAGAGGCATTTGGGGATCTGTTTTAGTTCATAAGAAAACCAGATGGCTGTAACCTAGAAGGCTCAAGATTATAGGCCAGTCTGACAAATAAATGATCAGTAAGAATTTATCAATTTTTTCCATGTGTCCACTGCTAAAGAATTGCCACTGTCACCATTCCACACCCAAACCTCTGGCCAAGACTGGCCCAGTGGAAACACCCACGGTGAGAGTAAAGCATCACAGGGAGGCTCTCTCGGAACTCCCAGGCAATTTTCCTACAAAGATCTTCCCTGTATTGTATGTTATAGACTCTCACAGAGACCATCTGTGTCCAAAAGATGTTCCGGTTCACTATTTAAGGAAGCAGTTTATCTCTTAATAACTGTCTCAGCAGATTACATAAGTTGCCACCAATGATGTAGATTCACCACTGCACTATTACAGGTTATTGAAATACACACCTATCCAAAGTATTCTTAATAGTAATAATAACAGTCAAGATTTAAAATTAGGTAGGCACCACTACATTCTCCATTTTGCAGACAAAGAGCCGAAAACTAAGGTCAAATCACTAAAGTCATGATTATTATAAAGGGCAAACTGAGGTTTAAACCAACATATATTTTATTCTAAACTCTACATTTTTAAACCATTGTTCAAAATTAAGGTAATTAAATGATGTATTAAAGCAAGCATATTTACACTTACGATAACTAAACTATATGACAACTAAAGCAAAGACTAAATTAAAAAAAGAATCCTCTCACTCACTTGCCTGAGAGGCTATCTACTTAACTGATTGATTTAACACAATCAGAATCTAAACTTCACGTCAGAAACCTCTCACTCAGCAGCTTTTTCTCAACTCTCAAAAGCAGATGCCTCTTTAGCAATAATCTGGTCCCTAAAAGCTTCTGAACTGATCAAGGAGAAAGTGTTTGTTTATCTGTCTGGCTTTCTCTCTGTGGCAATAGTGACCATGACTGTCTTCCCATCTCTGCTAGAGGCTCTCAGCTCTTCATGAGGAAGACAGAAGGAAAGGAAAAGGAAGTCAGTCTTTCGCTTCCCAAAGCAACTCTTAATTTGAATGTTTCTTCCTCTCAGCTACCATCTCCTGCTATTATATCTGCTCAATTTGGGAGGTTTATTCCCCTACTCTCTAAGAACAAGCAAAGTGATCTGCTGCCCTCTGCAATTACTAATACACATTATTTACTCCTTAGTTTGTTTCAGAAGAGCCTCAGGTTACTATTCGAAAGCATTAAAACTTTGTACCAAAATTCAGTGTTTTTAACTGGCGTTATATGTGTAGAACTTAATTTTTTCTCCAGAAGACCATTCAAAAAGACTCTGAAAAGTCATAAAATCTATATATTTTCAATGGCCTGAATATTCGGTGCAGGTGATAGTTCTTAATTCCTCTCAAAAGAACTTCCATGAAGGTAAATTTCTTAGACATAAAATTTGCTTTTAGAAATCTGACATTGAAGTCATACAGTAACAACACACATGAAGGCAAACATTTCTTTTGGAGCATATCTTCCCATTGATATCCCCCCAAAATTTTAAATTCAGAAGATCCTTGCTTGTGGATATTTACCATTCATGATTCTGAGTATCCATGAATATCCCCAAAGGTCTCATAATACGTAATCGTTTGTGCTCTATGTTAAAGCATGCATTTCAGTCACTGTGACCTGTTTTGCCTAACTCATAACTGAGTCTTGCCAACCTCCCAGCATCAGCATTTCGTCATGCATGTCATATTCTCTACTCACTCCTCAGAACTATTAGTGCAATTAAAGCAAAATCCAAAACTCTTAAATGGCTTCCAAATCCCTATATGGTCTGCCCCTTTCCACCCCACCCAACTTTTTGGCCACATGTCAAACTACACTCCTCTCTGGTTTTTCTGCAGCCATACTGGCCTCCTCATTGAAAAGAGAAAGCGCATCAAGGAGCAAGACCTCTGCCCTTACTGTTCCCTTGCCGTAGAATAATCTTTCTTCCCTCTTGAGTATCTACCTGTCTGGCATACTCCCTTGGTTCTAGCTAGTGACTGCTCTTAACATTTTATAAAGAAGGCCTTTTTGGACACATTATATCAAAAGAAGATTCCCAGTAGGCTTCTTCTCCCCTTCATCTCACATCATTGTTCTTCATGATACTTACCACTGTTTAAATACTGTGCTTATTACTTACTGGTTTATAGTCTCTTTAAACCCTTCATTCCCATCCCACACTGTCCTTCCTGCTTCCTGCTTCTTAACCCTCTGAAGCATCCTAATTCTGTTACCAAGTCTAGTCAGAAAGCTGGCCCTCCAAGACTCTGGAGCCCCAGGATATCTTTCTAGAAAATTCCTTACTCTTTAGTTAGTTACAATCTAACCAAATCAGCTTGTACTAAGAAACAGTAACTGGCACACCAGACTTTTGTTTTCTCACCCTGAAATGAAAGGTGATTATTTACCTTCCAAAGGTCTTTTAGTCATAAGAGATTGTTTTTTAAATGGAGCTGTCTGGTTCTTAGGAGAAAACTGCTGTCCCTTTGGAAGGTGAATTGAAGTCATTTTTCTACTTACAGTTAGATCTCATTATTTAAAAAATAGTGATCACCACACCAGACAGCAAATTATTCAATTACCAGACAATAGAGTCTTGTCAAAAGGAAGTTCTGAAAATTAAAGCTACAGCAAAGCAGTCTGGGTTTGTGGTACCTTGGAAATCTCGTCTGCACTACCGCAACCCCACCTCAGTGAAAGTGTTTGCATGAGAGTTGTGAAGTCCGACGTGCACTGGTGCTGCACTCCCAACTCCAACCTGGACTGTTAAGGCTACTTTTGATAATTCTCTCCAACCTCCTCAAGGCAGAAACATCAAAAGGGCACATCAAAGCTCCCAGTCACAGTGGAGAGGAGCCCTGCGAGCCGGGTGACGCTTTTTTTCTGCAGGCTCCACAACAAATACAAGTCTTCAGGCCTTCCCCCAAGGAGGAGAGAGTAATTTTTAAAAATTCTCAGCTGTCTGCCCTGAGGGAGGAGAGAAACACCGTCTTTGCAGGTAGAGGATAAAGCCACTTCTCCCAATCATACATTTCTGAGAGATAGAGGGTTATACTAACCAACACACACACACACACACACACACACACACACACACACACACACACACCGCAAGAAAAGTTTGAGCCATGCTTCACTGGTGTGTATATTTTAAAATGCAAATAACAAAAGCTGAAAATGATGAAGTGAGCATGTGCTGTCTCACTGACATGTGAGACAGGCAATTAATGAAACTCTGGGCCACAATATCAGCTGCCTGCTGACTTCTGCAATTGAATTAAAACTATCATAAGAATAATACAAGGACTTGCCCTTGTCCTTCTTGTCTATGTGTTTATTTAATTTTCTGTCCAACTGACTCTCAAATAAATTGGAAACAGCTGCCATTTTTTGATTCAGTAGCTCCATTACCCCCTTGTGACATCATTCTGGGCACGAACACTAACAATAGGTCATTATGTAGCAATTACTTTATTGATTTATGGAAGTTTTTAAGCTCCATCAGGAATATGCACATGCAAGGGAGGGAAAAAGGCCACTTCTGTGCTCTTGTTAAAGAGAAAAACTGAACTGCAGTGGCTAAAATAATGTTGCTGCTCAGATGAGACCTTTCTTACAAAGGAAAACTGTGGGAACAATTTCTGTTTTGTTGATTTTCTTTAAGTAAGAGAGAAATGGGGAAAGACTATAAAGTTTGAAAGTTATAGTACCCATAATTGAATGAAGTAACTAAGTAAACAGATGACTCAAGAGCTGCCGTTATGTAATAGGAGGACCTCAGTGATATAACAGAAGTTGCTTAAAACAAATTAACAGTGTTCAAATTCCCATGATGAATGAACTTTCTGAGCTTACGCATAGCATTTCAAGAATACCACTGCATGAAAACATGCTTTCTTTCTCATTTCAAATGAATATCATATAACTTCGCATTGAAGTTAAATAGCTGCCTCACACCATTCACTGGATCATACTTTTACTGCCTGTCAGTTCTTAGTGAGGCTGTTTACTTGGACCTTTACATATAAATAAGCAAGAGTTTCCTCTCTTGTAAACAGCTGGCTTTATTTAACATTCCTCTGGTTTGAGGAACTCTGATCTGAGATAAAAAATTAAAAAAGGAATAATGTACCCTCTGGGTAGTAACCTAACAGCAATATTCTAACCTGATGAGCTGAGCAAGCCTGCCTGCATTTTGTGAAAAATGGTTTGTTTCCTGATTGAAATCTGTAGCTGAGATTTGTTGGCTCCTATTGGAGGTAAAGAGTTTAATATTCTCACTCTTCTTCAATACATACCCTAGTTGAAGAACGATCCTAGTTCCGACATCTGGCTTGGTTCCCAATGGAAAGAGCAGCTAATGGAAGAGACATCCCTGTCTCTTCCACAAGAAACACATGGAGCTGTGTATTGTCCTGGATCAGTAACCTGAAAGTAAGCAAGAAGGATGCAACTTGTGTGTTTAAGAGGTAACATGCAGCATACGATGAGCTTGAGGTTCTCCTATCAATTTTTTCCCATTCTGACCAGATCATAAAAAAGGATTAAGAAATAAAAAAAGTATTTACAAAATAAAGTAGTAGATAATTCTGCTTAAGAAATCCATGTCTCATAACTAAGACATATTTTAGGAGTCCTTGATCATTCACAAGTCTTGAACCATATATTCTTAATAAATGCCCAAAAAGTGCTTTAGGGGAGAAAGCTTCTTCTTTACTCTGATTTTTAAAACATTATTGAAACATTATTGAGGATCTTCCAGGTAGAGAGTACAACTCAGGGGAAAGGATGTCTAGTAAATACTGAAATGAGTCCTGCTCCAGGGAGGACAGCTCTGGAGAAAAGTAAAAGAACATAAAGGCATAATTCTTGACCTGTGGAAGCTCACATGAAGCTGAACCCTTAACACAGCAGTTTAAAAAACACAAGTGACCATGTTATATTAAAAATAAACCACTGAAGTGCCTTTACTCTGTCTCTCTCACCATCCTCATCTCTATTGTCTCTGTCTCTCTGAGTCTCTCTCAGTGCCTTTACTCTGTCTCTCTCATGGTCTCTCTCACTGTCCCTCTCATTCACTGTCTCTGAGAGGACACCTCATTCTGTCTGTGGAGTGTTATTCTTCTTCTAATAAACTTTCCTTTTGACTCTAAAAACAAACAAACAAACAAAAACACTAAAATTCACATTAGGAGACATAGGTTATAATCACAATCATGCTATTAATTAGATTTGGCATCTTGGAAAAGTCACAATTTTTCTGTTTTCCTCAGTTGTGAATTAAAGAAAGTATATTAGATAACATTTAGGTCCCTTTTAGTTTTCACAAATCCCATAATCCTGATAAATCACCTTTCATGAAATTTTTACCTGAGTTACATATGCCATAATTTATGACTATATTCCATCTAACGTTTGAAAACAGTAAATGAGTCTCTGCTTATAACTCAAAAGAACTAGAATACTTCACCTTGCTTATGCACAACACATCTTTCACACATCTGAATGTCACAGTTCTTGCAATCCTCACAAGCTAGCCCAAATACATTAACTCTTTATCGGGAAAATATTTGCAATCATGGTAGAAAACACATGTTAACATTAAACCTTTTGTGATAAAATATTTCTGAACCACCAAACTGTGCTTCCTTGATAATTGTTCTTTAAATTTATATTTATAAACTAAAAATTTTAGGAAAATGTAAAATAGTAAACATTTCATTTGGAATAATATAATTTATTGAAATCTTTTTGAAAGAGGTATATCTGGAGCCAGGTCATGAACAAAGTTAGAGATGTAGCTTTGTGCAAGAGAAGAAGAGGCCATTCAATGAGACATAAGAGTGAAAACAAAGAAGTAGGTATAACAAGGAGACTAAGTTTTGTGAGGTGGAGTGGATGACTGTGTTGGAGATACCTGAGGTTTGTATGACCTGGTGCATAATAAAAGAGGGTTGAAATGTCATTAGCATAGATAGAGGGACTCAACTCGGCTTCTTGGGGGAAACACCTGACTAAAGTATTATCTAAGGAAGACTGTTTTGTAAGCTGTATGATGAGTAAGCTAAAGAATAGAGATATTAGAAATAAATAATACAATCAAGAGATAGTTAATATAGTCAAGGATTATAGATATAAAACTCTGGACTAGTATAATAACTATGGGAATGAAAAAAAAGGCTCAAATCCAGAAAAACCTCAAGAACAAATTAATATGAGGACTAACATTTTATGTGAAGCCAAATTAGATTTTTAAAAAGAAAGTAAAAATTAACTACCAGAAAAATGTCTCAGAGAATTGGACAGTTGAGGTATTGGAAGAGGAATACAAAAGGAGAAAGAATGTTTATTTCATTGTATTCAGGGCTTAAGTGTCCCACCGGAAGTACAGCTAAGTGAAAATACCTAGTTAATAAATATATGAAGACTAGTGGAAGGTCAGGGTTAGAGTATTATTTTTTCAGTCAACAAATATTTATCAAATATTCATCAAATATCTCTTAAGATCCAAGAACTGTTCTTGATACAAGAAATAAAGAGATAAAAGGCATAATCACTGCACTTCAGAAATTTTGTCTAGTGTAAGAGACAGAAAATTACTTAACTACTTATAGCATCTTGTAATCAGAACTATAGAATAAATAATCAACATTATTCAATATACGTCAAAGGACATGCTCATAGCTCAGATGATTATGTGAGTTTGGGGGAGAAATTTGGGATAATGCCTGGAGCAGGGAATTTCTACTTACATGACAAATCAGGAGAAGCATAACTGGTAGTGAAATAAAATAAAAAAGAAAAACAAAAGAGAGTTTACTATCATTATTTATATTCAGCATTGTATGAGATCTTATCCTGTGCCAGTAGAATAAATAAAAGACATACATTGGAAAGAAAAAAACAAAAACTGTCATTATTCATATGTGATTCTGTATGTAGAATAATCCAAAGACTCTACATACAAAATTTTAAAATTAGTAAGTCAACTTGGAAAGGCTACTATATTAAAGCCGAAATAATATATGTCTACATGCATCTAGCAAAAATTAGAAAATAAAAAAGTTTAAAACATTATTTAACATTACAACAAAATGCATCAAATACCTAGGAATAAATATAATAATAGATATGCAAGACTTTGTACTGAAAGCTATAAAACAATGCTAAAATAAATTAAAGACTTAAAAAATGGATAAGATTGGATAAGATTCACAGATTGGAAGATTCAGTGTTTTTAGTATGATAATTCTTCCCAAATTTATCCATGTATATAATGTAATCATAATCAAATCCAAGTAATTTTTTCAAAAAT
This sequence comes from Macroglossus sobrinus, assembly GCA_004027375.1. Taxonomy (NCBI): domain Eukaryota; kingdom Metazoa; phylum Chordata; class Mammalia; order Chiroptera; family Pteropodidae; genus Macroglossus; species Macroglossus sobrinus. Next base: position 540,719 of record PVKZ01000060.1, on the reverse strand, counting down.
TAACAAAGTGGTTCCATAACTACATAATAATGCAAAGTTCCTAGAAAATCATAGTAATACTGAAAAAGATAAACAAATCTTTCTGTACCAGATCTCAAGACTTTTATAAATCTAAAGTAATTAGAATAATGTACAAAAGTGGAACAACAAAATAGAATAGAAGGTCTGGGAACAGACCCACACATGTACAATCAACTGATATATGGCAAAAATATGACTGCAATTCAGTGGAGGAAAGGATGTCTTTTCAATAACTAGTGTTAAATTAACTGGATATCTACATTTAAGAGAATGACCTTGAACTATCCTTTATATCATATATACAAATTAATTCAAGATGCATCATAGATATAATTTCAAAGGCTCTAAAAGAAAATATAAAAAATAATGTTTATGAGATTATTTTTAAGATTTCTTAAATGGAACAGTATATGAGCCTTTTTTAAAATATTAAAAATTTGATAGTCTAAAATTAAGTTCTCAAATTAAGAACTTCTATACCTAACAAAGGACTCATAGTCAAAACATATAAAGAAAAAACATTTTTAAATAGAGAAAGACTTGAATAAGCACTTTTAAAAAGAAGGCATCCAAATGGCTAATAAATATATGTAATGTGCTTGTCGTTGTCATTCCTTAGAAAAATGTGAATTAAACCCAAATTAGATGCTATTACATGCCCTCTAGAGTTACTAAAATAAACTGACAATGTCAAGTATTAGTGAATAAGTTAAACTCTCATACATTGTTGATAAGAGAGTAAATTAATATACTCACTTCAAAAACTTTCTGGCAGTATCTATGAAAGTCAAACATTTTTATACCCTATGACTCAGGAATTCCAGTCCTAAGGATATGCCAAACTGAAATTAATGCTTATGGTACCATAAGACATGAATGTTTGCAGTTACATGCTTCACAAACAGAGGGAACTGTAAATAACTAAAATGTTCATTAATAATAGAATGGAAATGTCCATCATCAACAAAATTAATGAATAGATTGCAGTATGGTCATACAGTGGAATAGTACAAAGCAAGGGAATAAAACTACTAGTACACACAACAAAATCAATAAATTTTAAAGACATGATATTAAGCAAAACAAACCAGATAAAATAGGCATATATTCCTTGAGTTTATTTATATGAAGTTCAAAATAAGTAAAACTAGTGTTTCAACAAATAGTGCTATAATAGCCATGTGTACATATGTAAAAACACAAACAAAAAACTTGTTTTAAGCACCGTAATCTATGTTAAAATTAACTCAAAATAAATAATAGACTTAAATGTAAAGCTGAAAACTATAAATCTTCTAGAAGAAAACATAAAACAAACTCTTTGTGATCTTGAATTAACAAATATTTCTTAGATATGACAACAAAAGCATAATTCATAAGAGGTTCTGCTCTTCAATAAACACTGTTAAGAAACTAAAAGGCAAGCCACAGACTGGAAGGTAATTTGTAGATCATATATTTGATGAAGTATTTATATCCAGAATACAAAAATAAATAAATGAATAAATAAATAAATAAATAAAAACAAGCAAACAAACAAACAAAAAAAACCCTCTTAAAATTCAATAAGAAAACAAATAACTTCAAAAGTGCACAGTATTTCAATAGACACTTGACTAAATAAGATTCATGGATGACTAATAGGCACATCAAAAGAAGCTCTACAAGACTGTTCATAAGAAAAAGTGAAGCAAATAAAACAAGAATAAGATATTACTTCAGTAGACTGGCTAAAATTAAAAACACTGGCCATGAAAAGTAGTGATGAGAATGTGGAGAAACTGGAATTTCTATATATGGCCAGTAGGAATGAAATGATACAAGCACTTTAGAAAATAGTTTGGCAATTTGTTTTAAAAATGTTAAACATAAATGTACCATATGATTAAGCCATTCTTCTTAATATTTACCCAAGAGAAATGAAAGGTATATATCATGTTCACTGCAACTTTCTTTGTAATAGCTCAAACTTGGAAACAACTCATATATCCATCAACTGATAAATGGATTTAAAATATATGGTACATCCATATACTAGAAGTGTATTCAGTAATAAAACAGAAACAAAATATTTATATGCTCTACCATAGATAGATCACAAAATAATTATGCTAAATAAATTAAACAAGGCAAAAAATTTGCATAGGTATGATTTTATTTATTTAAAATTCAGTAAAATGCAATCAGTGATTGTTGGGGCATTGGAAAGTAAGGAAGCATGGGAGGGTGATATTACAAAGAGGCATGAAGAAGCTTCAAAGTGATGGATATGCTTGTTATCCTAATTGATGTTTTCACAGATTTATATATGTCAAAACTTGTCAAGTTATACACTTTAAAATATTCAATTTATTGTCTTTAAATGATGTCTTTTAAAGCTGTAAATTTTTTAAATTGACAAAATTAATCTCTGAAATACTAGTTTCTCAGAGTTGCAATGAAGAAGCCTTATGGTGTGATAGTTTTCTATAGCTTAATGTTTATATATAGGCAGAAAACAAAATGTAGCTTAACAAAGGTAGTAAAGAACGTATACATTGAAAACTACAAAACATTATTAAAAGAAATTAAAGAATACACAATGAAGTAGAAAGATAGTCTGTGTTCATAGATTGGAAACCAACATAGCTTAAATGGACATATCACCCAAAGTAATACACAGATTTATTTCAATCCCCATCAAAATCTCCATGACATTCTTTAAAGAAATATAAAAATAAAATATTATCAGATTTGTATAGAAGCACAAAAAACCACATATAGCCAATGCAATTGGGAGAAGAAAAAAACAAACCCAGAGGTATCACACTCTCTGCCTCCAAATTATGCTGCAAGTTAATAATTAGGACAGCATGGCACTGGCAGAAAAAGACACACAGACCAGTAATATAAAATTGAGAACCCAGAAACAAACCCACATATACATGGGGAAATAATTTTTAACAAAGGAACCAAAAATATACAATGGAGAAGAGAAAGCCTCTTCAATAAATGGTCCTAGAAAAATTGGAAAGCCACATGCAGAAGAATAAAACAAAGTTGCTATTTGTCACCATACACAAAAATTAACTCAAAACGAATCAAAGACCTAAATATAAGAAATGAAACGATAAAATATATGGAAGAAAACAGGTACTAAACTCATGGACCTTGGTCTGAGAGAGGATTTTATGAATTTGGCCTCAGATGTCAAGGAAAGTAAAAGCAAAAATAAATGAATAGGACTCTGTCAAACTAAAAAGCTTCTGCACAACAAAAGAAACCATCAACAAAACAAAAAGGCAATGAACGAAATGGGAGAAGATATTTGCAAACAACACCTTTGATAGAGGGTTAATATCCAAAATATATTTTAAAAAACTCACACAAGTCAACAACAAAAAATAAACAATCAATTTAAAGAATGGGCAGAGGACTTTAACAGATATTTGTCCCAAGAAGATGTAAAAATAGCCAACAGACGTATGAAAAGATGCTCAGTTTCACTAGCTGTTAGGGAAATGCAAATCAAAACCCCGATGAGTACCTGTTAGAACAGCTAGTATTAACAAAACAACTATTAAGTGTTGGAGAGGTTGTGGAGAGAAAGGAACCCTCGTGTGCTGCTGGTGGGAATATAAATTTGTACAGCCCCATTAGCTATACCAATTTACCTTTATTGTCATTGCAGCATAATTTACAACAGGCAAGATATGGAAACAACCTGTGTCCACTGAGAAATGAATGAATAAAGATGTGAGATTTTATACACACACACACACACACACACACACACACACACACACACACACATTACATATATATAATAGATATTACTTAGCCATAAAAAAATAATGAAATTTCACCATTTGAATTTGAATGGACCTGAGTGTATTATGCTAAGTAAAATAAGGCAGAGCAAAATTAATATTGTGTAATTTCACTTACTGTGGAATCAAAGCAAAACAAAAGAACAAACACAACAAAACAGAAACAAATAGACTTATAGATAAAAAGAACAAGCTGGTGGTTACCAGAAGGACAGAGGATAGTAAGATGGTGAAATTGGTGAAATGGATAAGGGGTATAAACTTCCAGTTATAAAATAAATAACTCATAGGGAAATAAACAGAATAGAAAATCTAGTCAATAATATCATAATATCTCTGTATGGTGAAAAAAGGTAACCACTTCTTAAAGTATGTGAATACCAGATCACTATGTTGTACACCTAAAACTAATATAATATTGTAAATCAATTATACTTCAATTAATAAAAATAAGCAAAATTAGGCAAACTACAAAATATTCATCAAACATGCATCTGACAGACCCATATCCAGAACATATAAATAACTCCTACACCTCATTAATAAAAAAAAAAAAACTACACTATTTAAAAAGAGGCAAAAACTTGTTCAGACACTTAACAAGGGAATATGTATAAATAACCAATAAGCATATAAAAATTATTAGCATCTCTAATCATCAAGGAAATGCAAACTAAAATCTGAATGAGATATTCCTATTCACTCATAGAATGGTTAAAATTGAAAATACTGTTATCATGAAATGTTGCCTAGAATACAGAGCAACTAGAATTCTCATATATTGCTGATAGGCATGAAAAATGGTACAATCAGTTTGGAAGAAAATATGCCAATTTTATATAAAGTTAAACATACACCTACTATAGACCTTGTTATATGTATTGTGATATATTCATGTAATGGAATAATGTTCATCTGTAAAAAAGAAATAAATGACTAATAAATATAACAATATGATGTATCTCAAAGATGTTAAGCTAGCTGAGAGAAAGTAGCCAAGCACAAAAAAGAATACAGTATGATTTCATTCATACAAAGTTTTATTCATACATAGACAGGCAAAACTAGTCTATGATGAAAAAAGTTAAAAATGGTAGCTACTGGGGTAGGTGTGATAGACTGGATAGGGACATAAAGAAACTTTCTGAGTGATAGAAACATTCTTTATCTTTACAGTGGGGTTGTGCAGCTCCATTCACTTTTTAAACTCATCTTATTGAACACTTAAGATTTACTCATTTTTCTGAAGGCAAATTTTACTAAGAAATGAACTGAAAAAATAACTATTCCTGATATTTGCTTAAAATTATTAGCTTCCTTTATCAGGATAAAGAAGGTATGCCTCAGACCACATTCTACAAATAGAGAAGTTATTTTTTTAAATGATAGATTGATGATAGATGATAAACATAGATAGATAGAAAAATAGATAGGTAGGTAGGTAGATAGATGGTAGATTGATGATGATGATGATAGATAGATAGATAGATAGATAGATAGATAGATAGATAGATAGATAGATAGATAATAGATGGATGGTTGGATGGATGGATGGTTGGATGGTTGGATGGATAATGGATGGATGGATGGATGGAGAGTGTCACTGACACAGTCACAATGGATTATAAGCTTTTCATAATTTTTCTGTTACTGATAACACCTGCATTTCTATTCATTTATACTCTTGACACTCCCCCCTTTTTCTATCCAGCAGTTAACAAAGACACACATTTATAGTTGAACAAATGTAAGGGCATATTTTTGTGACAACGAATTTGGAATCAATACAGTATAGTGGAAAGAGCTGTCTTTGAAATCAGATAGACCTGGTTTTCAGTCCTGGTTCTGCAATTTATTAGTTAGCTGATCTTGTGCAAGTAATTTAACCTCTCTGAGAATATGTTTCTTTAGCCATAAACTGGGATTATCCTCCAATGGGTTAATTTATTCACTTATTCAACAAGATACAATGACTTCCTATTGTTTACCAGGAACTGGCTGACATTTTGATAGATGTATCCAGCATATACAAATAACTTCTAAAACTCAATGATAGAAAGACATATTTCTTTAAAATAGGCAAAGACTTGGACAGACACCAGGATGAAGAATGGATAAAAGGAGGCTGAGAGTAAATGCAAAAAAAACTAGTTAGTGGGTTCTTTCAGTAGTTTGGGTTGGCAATTAAGTTTAAAATGGGAGAACAGAAGTGAAGCAAGAGAGATGTCAACTGACTCTACATAATATTCAAAAGGTAAAATTCATAGAACTTGGTTTGAATTGGAAATAAAGGTTGTGAAAGAAGAGGCAACAAGTATATTTCTTGCTTGTCAACTGGAGAAGTGGGGGTGCCTTTCACAGAAAGAGAAAGTACAGGGAGGGGACCAGATTGGGTAGTTTTTTTGAGAGAAAGGTTGAAAGAGCATGTCATGAAGACTGGCTCAGATCAGGCACTCATTACATAGAAGCTACTATGGATTAAAACAAAACTAAATAATTTATATGGGATCAGACCTGTAAATTTGATCTGTCACTATCCAAAATAAGTTAAAAAAAAAAAAAAAGAAAGAAGAACAAGCATTAGTCAGGCACACTCATATGTACCCAAAGGATGTACACACATTTTGTTCAGATACTGCTGCTCTAGATCTAGGTGGCAATGACCTTAATTATAATATATCTGTTTTGAGAATACTATAGGACTATTAAATTTCTCCCTCCTCTCATCTTTGCACATACATATAAAAGTTTCAGAATCTCAAATAAATGTATAGTAATTTGGTCGAAAAAAGAGAACATCTTTACTAAAGAAACAGTGAGTATCTAAAAAAGGAAAGAGGCCAATCTTTCATTGAAGAAGAGAAAAAAGAAAACTATACATATAGTATTTGAATTTTGGGGCAAATAGTTGCTTTTAAAACATTTTAAAAGGGTGCATGGTAATACTACCTAGCTTAGAAATAAGTTTTGATGCTGTTGTGTAATTAGGTTACATATAAAAGAAACTTGTAGACCTTAACAACAAAACCAGGCTTTGGAAAAGATGACTAAAGCACACTTATTTTTTATTTTATGCGTCGAAACTTGAATTGAGATATTTCATTACTCTTAAACCATGATGAAATCATGGAAGGCATCATAGCAAGAGCTAAAACCCTGGGGAGGTTATTAACAATTTTGCCTTTAGACTTCCTACATGATTGTGGAAATGTGGGTTCTACTTTCCCATGAATCTCTTATTGCCGTATCTGGTACAATTGCTACTATATCAACAGAAAGTTTTAGGCATTACAGTGGGTCCTTTGCAGATCTTGCCTTAGAAATTTAAATGTCCATGTCAGGTATGCTAAAGGAACACCTCAAATTTGAGAAAAAAAAATAGTTTCGTGTAAACTATAAAAAATAGTTTCGTGTAAATCATTCACAATAGAGTCATAAAAAGATACAGATTTTATAAGTGGAGTAATTAGGTTTGGTCAGAGAAAACTAAGTTTTTGCAGTGTAAGTGAAGCTTTAGTGGGCAGGGATGATGAGAAGACATTTGATTACAAAGAATAGCATGAACAAGAGCACAAGAGTGCTCAGATAAGAGGTTAGTGCAAGTGGGCCAAAGAGAATGAAAAGAAACCAACTGCCAAGATGTAAAGAAGGTAGAATCTGCAAGCCTTGGCAATTTGTACATGAGTAGAGGAAAACAAAGGTGAATGGTGATGCCATAGCATAACCACCGAAGCCATAAAAACAAGTGAGCAGAGCAATGATGAATTAGTGGAGCCTAAGTTCAGAAAATTACTTATGTTACAGCCTCCTACCTCAGTTTATTGTTGTGGCATAATAGATAGTTGCAGATTATGTTTAGAAACTTGTTTCTTGCCTGATACTAGACTTTTATGTAATTTTGAATTACATAAAAGGTGCTTGATGCAGAGACAAAAATACTAGAATGCTGCTTTACAAGTAAGCTGCAAAGAAATTTCAGCATTTTTTGAGCCATGAAAACATAAACAAAACATCAGAACAACTTATTAGCTTAATGAAATGCAGCCAATTTGGGTATAGTCCAGTTTCCAGGACAAATTATAATGTGAGTTTCTGGAGTCAGAGACCCAGCTTCTTGCTGCATATGCTCTGGCTGAAGTCAATCCTGTCTATAGGGTAAAGCAAGGTATAAATTTTTATTTTTATAACCTATTAACTTTGAAAAGGATTGAACTTAATATAAGGGTTGTGTCCTTACCAGAAGCCATTAAATCAGGGTAGAAAAGATAAGTCTACTCTTTTTCCCAACAGTATAGCAATTGAGAATAGAAGAGAAGGTTTTTAGCTTGAACATTCTCATAAATCCGTATGGATTATGAACTGACCAGTAGGGATGTTATCCATAACTGTGGCAGCTGGTGAGTAATTTGTTGCCTGTAGCCACCTCATTCTAAATGTGTTTACAGCAAGTCTTTGGCTCAACTATTTGGATAAGAGTCATTCTCACTGGACCTATTATCACCAGGCCACCCCATATTCATGGCATGTGACCAAGTAGTACAGATGTTTGGAGACATTTTAGGCTGAAGATATGCTAAATTAGGAATTACAATTCTAAGAATATAATAAAGAAAGACTTTCTGGATATAAAGAAAATTAAAGGGATCTCAGTGGATAATAAATATTTCTCACCTTAGATGTGCCTTTACTTGAATTGGAGACTTGAATTGGGATTGTGTGTAGAAGAGAAGCTTCATAGTTGACTTAGGAATCCCTGAAGGTTCTAGATGGACATTCTAAGGGGTCAGAAAACTATAGTCTTCTACTTATAAACACAATTAGTAAGTTGTCCTTCTAACCAGGGTTGACCTACCTAACAAGAGTGAATGGGATGAATCAATCCCTTCTCCGGGTTTCATTTTCTTTCTTTATAAAGGAGGTAGGGCAATTCCCATTTAGAATCTTAGCTCTTAGATTCAGATAGTTATAGTGTCATGATTTGCAAAAATAATACAGTTCTCCATTCCTAATTTCATAACTGTACCCATTTGCTTTGTGACTTTGTTGTTCCTCCATCAAGGAGGTGAGTCTATTCTCTCATCCCTTGAATGTCCATTGACTTGTCACTTATTTGGGACAATAAAATAGAGCAGAAGTTGAAAGGTATTCATTCTGCATATAGACTTCAAAAGACCAATGTGCTTTTGTGTACTTTTCTGGAACTCTTCCACAACTATGTGATTAAGCCTAGGCTAACCCGATAGATGATAAGAGATATGTGGTCCAATCACCCCTGTCACTCCAGCTGGCAGTCAGCAAAACACCAGCTGTATGTGAAGATATCATAGACCAACCAGACCCTTACTAATCTGCCAGCTGATGACAGGTGCATGAACAAGCCAAGCTGAGATCAGCTAGACCTGGCTCAGATGAGCAAAACTACCTCTCTGACCTATAGAATTGTGAGCAATAATACATGAATATATTTTTAAAAGACAAGTTGGCAAACTATGGCCATAGGCCAGCCACTAACTTTTGTAAAGTTTTGTCAGGACATAGCCATGCCCATTTGTTTATGTATTATCTATGGCTTCTTTCACATTACAGTGGCAGAGAGAGATTGTATGGTCCACAAAGCCTAAAATGTGTATGTTCTGGCCCTTTCAGAAACATTTTGATGATTTCCTGTTTTTAATTACTAAGTTTTGGGGGTAATTTGTTACACAGTTATAACTAACTGGTATGTTATTACAGTAAGAAATTAATAGGTCATTTTGGTTATTTATTCTTGGTAAATAAACCACTTTAAAAACTTAATGACTTAAATAATAACTAATTTGCTATATTTTACAATTCCGTGGTTCACTGGGTTCTGCTGGGCTGTTATTCTGCTCTGCAAGATGTTTGCTGTTGATATTATCTAGGAGTAAGACTGGAGTGGAATTTCTGAGCTGGCTTATATAGGTGGTTGGCAGTTGATGCTGGGTGTTTTCTGGGAGATCAGTGGGGGCTGTTAGGCATTCATTTGCAGGCTATGCACACAGCCTTTGGTTGGGTTGTGAGAGGAAGCATCTCAAAAGTGAGTTTTGAGAAACCCAAGTCAAAGCTCACTTCTGCTATATGCCAGTCAAAGTGAGTTCCAGAGTCAGGGCAGGGGAGGGACTATAGAAAGGAGTAAACACTGAGAGCGGGGTTCATAGTTCATAGATGGTGGGCAGGGGGATATTGTTAAAAACAAGCTCTCTCGACTAGAATATATAGCCTTTCCCTTCCCTTCCTTTATCTTCTGAAGCATTTTTTTTTTTTTGGTCCTCATTTTGTGCCTAGATTAAAGTCTTAGGTTGGCTGGATAGCAGAATGATGTTTGTATATGGATCTTTTGCCTTTGGAAAGGGTCACTTCACATCTGCTTCAGTTAAAAATTGTGATGACTCTTTAACCATAGTAGTATTAAAGATTTTAATCACATATCATTTTATTCATCTTTGGCAAGAAGATAATTTAGATTGGAAGGCAACCAAAATGAAATATATGAAAAAATATAACAAGTTCCCATGATACTTCACTCTCTTTGGCAGTCATTGCTTCCCATACACCTGTGAGCTTGACATGACTCAACACAAAGTTTATAAGAAGTGAGAGTGCAGGTTATCTAGATGCTACTGTGTTGCTCACTTTGGGGATTCTTCTCTCAGTGATCATCTAAAATTCCAGTATATATATGCTTTGAGCTCTTGGTTCATTTTGTCTCAAACGATAGGTCAATTTCTTTGAACCACAAAATCTCTGTCATGTGTTCTGTGCTCTTGATTTTCAGGACTCTGGCTTGCTCTCTAGTCCATTTGAGATTTTTAAGTTTCAAAGTGGCTATCTCCAGCTCCTATCAGCACCTTTTTCTCTCTTTTAAATTCCATGGCAACCATTCCTGTCTGGACACACACACACACACACACACACACACACACACACACACACACACACCACAACATACACATATCACACAGACCTGTAAAGTAAAAACAAGACTAGAAGACACAAAAATTGTTTCTCTTTATATTACACTAGAAGTTAAATTGGGTGTTTGAAATGAGGCATAAATGCCTTTCTTTTGCTCACTAGTAGTTACACTGCTTTTCTTTCAAAACATTATTTTGCCCTATTTGACATTTGCATGTTAAAATAAAAATTTTGCACTGAATTCTGCTTTCTCTATAAACATTTCAAAAATTTATGTTTTTATTATATGATCATGTTAAATATTTATACCCACTCACCATCTGCCTTCACTACAATCTTTGTAATATATCTTTTGTGTATCTGGTTTTTCCGATTTCCTGAAGCAAATCTAGTAAACCGTACTAGTATTTGACCCATTCAACTGCTCTTGCCCCTTTTCTTCAATCATTCAACTGTTTCTTATCCTCCATCATTGTTCCCTCTTAACTGCTATCCCACACAATGATCAGATAATGTCAGGTAAGAGATCACACCTACCTCATCTGGGGCATATCTTAGAGAAGTATGACAGAGCATGTGGAAAAGATAACTCTTCACCTATATTTTTCTAAATAAACACAGAAGAAAAAGGCCAGAATTGTGCTCAGGAGAAAAAGACTCTATGCCACAGAACAAAGTCAAGAGGAAAAATTGAAAGGCTAGCATTTGATCCAACAGTCATAGACAGAATAAGAGAAGGGGAATAAAAAAAAAATAAGAAAGCATGACACAGAGAGTGAGAGGCAAGCAAACAAAGTATGTCCTACAGCAATTTCACTAATGGAGTATGGGCCAGAGTGCCAGCTTTTCCATTTGGTCATGATGGGTTAATTGAAATGGTTGGAGTAAAACTCATTTGCTGTTGCCTGGAAGTGTTCCTCCTATGTTTGCAGTATTTTTGTATATTCTGCTCTGTGAGTTTTTCTGTTCTTTATTTCTAGATGTCTTGTGAAATTCAGTCATGATTCCAGACTCTTTTCTCCATACACCTTACTTTAAATCTCTTTACTACTTTTCAGTAAAATTTATTTTTATGGAGTTGGAATTTAAATACAGTGAAGTGTACAAATCTGAAATATACAGCTTATTTTTTTGCTACTTTTTTCTTTAGTTTTATTAAGTTTATTGGGATAACATTAGTTAATAAAAATTACATAGGTTTCAACTGTAAGATTCCATAATACAACTTTTGTATATTGCATTGTGTATTCACCACCTTTTGTCATCATATATTAAACCCCTTTTACCCTTTTTTACCTCCTCTTCACCCCTCTTTCCCTCTGGTAACCATTATATTGTTGTCTGTGTCTATGAGTTTTTGTTTGTTTGCTTGTCTTCTTAGTTTGTTGCTTTCAGTTTTATATCTTACATATGAGTGAGATTATACAGTTCTTGATTTCTTCCATCTAACTTATTTCACTTAGCATGATATTCTCAAGGTCCATCCATGTTGTCACAAATGGCAACATTTCATCTTTTCTTATGGCTGAGTAGTATTCCATTGTATGTATGTACCACATCTTCTTTATCCAATCATCTACTGAAGGGCACTTCAATTGTTTCTTTGTTTCCATGTCTTAGCCACTGTGAATAACACTTTAGTGAACAAAGGGTACATATAAGTATAAATCTAAATGCTTTTATTAATAAATGTTTTCAATTCTTTTGGTGGTTATCCAGAAGTTGAATTGCTGAGTCATATGGTAATTCTATTCTTAATTTTTTTGAGGAAAACAAAATATTATTTTCCATAGTGGCTGTACCAATTTACATTTCCACTAGCAGTGAATGAGGGCTCCTTTTTCTCCACAACCTCTTACTTGTCTTGTTGATAATAGCCGTTCTAATAGGTATGAGATGGTAGCTCATTGGGGTTTTGATTTGCATTTCCCTAACAGCTAGTGAAACTGAGCATCTTTTTTATATGTCTGTTAGCTCTTTGTTTATCTTCTTAGGAGAAGTGTCTGTTTAGGTCCTTTGCCCATTCTTTAATTGGATTATTTTTGTTGTTGACTTGTGTGAGTTTTTTAAAATATATTTTGGATATTAATCCCTTATCAAAGGTGTGGTTGGCAAATATCTTCTCCCATTTGGTTTACTGCCTTTTTGTTTTGTTGATGTCTCTTTTGCTGTGCAGGAGCTTTTTAGTTTGACAGAGTCCTATTCATTTATTTTTGCTTTTACTTTCCTTGACCTCTGAGGCCAAATTCATAAAATCCTCTCTCAAACCAAGGTCCATGAGTTTAGTACCCCTGTTTTCTTCTTTGTTTTTTATCATTTCTTGTCTTATATTTATGTCTTTGATCCATTTTGAGTTAATTTGTGTGTATGGTGACAAATAGCAACTTCGTTTCATTCTTCTGTATGTGGCTTTCCAATTTTTCTAGGACCATTTATTGAAGAGGCTTTCTCTTCTCCATTGTATATTTTTGGTTCCTTTGTTGAAAATTATTTGCCCATGTATATGTGGGTTTATTCCAGGGCTCTCAATTTTATATTACTGGTCTGTGTGTCTGTTTTTCTGCTAGTACCATGCCGTTTTAATTATCGTCACCTTGTAGTATAATTTAAAGGTAAGGAGTGTAAAACCTCTGACTTTGTTCTTTTCTTCTCCTGATTTCTTTGGCTATTTGGGGGGTCTTTTGCGGTTCCATACAAATATAATCATTTTTTTTTGGTTCTATTTCTTTAAAAAATGCCATTGGGATTCTGATGGGGGTTGAAATAAATCTGTGTATTACTTTGGGTGATATGATTATTTTAACTATGTTGATTCTTCCAGTCCAGAAACAGAATATCTTTTTATTTCTTTGTGTTTTCTTCAATATTTAAAAATAACATCCTATAGTTTTCAGTGTATAGGTCCTTCAGAGTCTTTGTTAAGATTATTCCTAGATATTTTTGTTGTTACTGCACTTGCAAAAGGAATTGTTTTTTTCCTTTCTTTTCCTGAAATTTCAATGTTAGTATATAGGAACACAATGATTTTTGAACATTGCTTTTGTATTCTGCAACTTTTCTGTATTTATTTATTGTTTCTACTAGGTTTTTTGGTGGAGTACTTAGAGTTGTGTCTATAAAAAATCATGTCATCTGCAAAAAGTAACAATTTGACTTCTTCACTCCTGGTTTGTGTTATCCTTGCCAAGTTTTGATAAAATGAGGTAAGAAGTATTGCCTCTTCTTCAATTTTTTAGTAGAGTTTGAGAAGGATAGGTATTGAATCTTCTTTGCCAATTGTTAGAATTCACTAGTGAAGCCTTCTGGTCCTGGACTTTCACCTTTTGAGACGTTTTTGATAATTGTTTCAATTTCCTTACTGTTGATTGGTCTATTTAGATTTTCTAGTTCTTCATGATTCAGTCTAGGAAGGTTATCTATTTCTAAGAACTTGTTCATTTTTTTTTAGGTTACTGAATTTGGTGGCATATTGTTTTTCATGATATTCTTATATGATCCTTTGTATTTCTGTGGTGTCTGTTGTAAATTCTCCTCTTTCATTTCTTATTTTATTTTAGTGTTTTTGCTTTTTATCTTAGCTAATCTAGCCAAGGATTTGTCAATTTTATTATTTTTTTTAAAGAACCAGCTCTTTTTTTATTAATTTTTTTCTATTGTCTTTTTTTCTCTACTTTATTTAATTCTGCTCTAATTTTTAATTACCTTTCATTTGGTGACTTTGGCCTTCATTTGTTGTTTTTCTGGTTCTTTAAGATGTAATGTTAGGTTGTTTATTTGAGATTTTTTTGTTTATTTCTTGAGATAAACCTGTAATAGTATAAACATCTCTCTTATTACTGCTTTTGCTGTATCCTAAAAGTTTTAATATGTCATATTGTCATTCTTATTTGTCTGTATGCGTCTTTTGAGCTTTCCTTTTATTTCTTCTTTGACCTAGTTATTCTTTAGTAGCATATTATTAATCTCCACATATTTGTGAGTTTTCCCACTTTCTTTTTTGTGGCTAATCTCCAATTTCAAAGCATTGTGGTTGTAGAATATACTTGGTATAACTTTAATCTTCTTAAATTTGTTGAGGCTAGTTTTGTATCCTAACATATGGTCATCCTTGAGAATGTTCCATGTGAACTAGAGAAGAATGTATAATCTATTATTCTGGGATAACAAGGTTCTGTAAATGTCAATTACATCCATTTGGTCTAATGTGTTGTTTAAGGTTGATATTTCCTTATTGATTTTCTTTTTGGATGAACTAATCATAGCTGTCATTGGGGTATTTCAGTCCCCTACTAATGGTGTTTTTGTTAATTTCTCTCTTTAGTTCTTTTTGTTTCAGGTAGAAAACCCTCTTCAGTATTTCCTATAATGTAGATCTTATGCCAAATTCCCTCAGCTTCTCTATGTTTAGGAAAGTCTTTATTTCTCCTTCATAGCTAAAGGATAACTTTGCTGGATATATTATTCTTAGCCAGTAATTTCTCTCTTTTAATAGTTTGAATATTTGATTCCACCTTCTCCCAAGGGTTTCTGCTTAAAAATATGATAATAATCTAATGAAATTTTTTTAAAGGTTACCATCTTCTTTTCCCTGGCTGCCTTGAAAATTTTGTCATTAATTTTTCAGTGTTAATATCATGTGCCTTGGAGAAAGTCTGTTTGAATTGAGATAATTAGGTGTTCTTCTTGCTTCTTGGATTTGAGGATTCTGCTCTTTCCATAGGTTTAGGAAGTTCTCATCTACTCTTTGTTTAAATAGCTCTCTGTTCCTTTCTCCTTCTTTTCTCCTGGTATACCCATTATTCTTATGTTGCTCTTTCTGATCAAGTCAGATAGTTTTAATATAATTCTTTTATGTTTCCCTTTTACTCTCAAGTCTCTCCCTTCTTCCATCTGTATCATCTCTATATTTCTATCTTTGATATCACTAATTCTATTTGGTCACCTCTATTTCCTAACCTTGCTAGTTCATTCTTCATCACTTTTATAGAGTTCTTCAGCTCCAGAATTTCTATTTAGTTCTTTCTTAAAGTTTTAATCTCTTTTGTAAAGTACTCATTTTATGTATCGACTTTATTTTTGAGTTTATTAAACTGCCTATCTGAGTTTTCTTATATCTTGGTTAAGATTTTTCAGAACTGCAATCTTGAAGTCTCTGGCATTTGTTGGGAGCCATTTCTGCTGCCTGTCTTGAGACAAGATTAAAGTTGCCTGCAAGCTAGAAGTTTGCAGGGCAGGTGGGCTCTATGCAGAAGGAGGGAGTTTTGGCTTAATGTAAAGAGTTGAACGTCCCTTGCCCCAGGGAACTGGAGACAGAAAATAGGATAAAAGAGGTTTTAAGAGAACTTATGTAAATGTCAGCAATTGTTAGAGTATCTGTGGATTTTGCTTCCCATGCATTTCCAAGAGTATAAATATTCTGTACTTAATAAACTCTGTGCGCAGTATTTACTGTTAGCCCTCCCGACTCTATCTCTGTCTCTCTCTTTTTTCTTTCTCAATCCTCACTCCTCCTCTCAGGAACTGTCGGTCTTAGCCGGCAGGTTCTGGCAGGCATTTCAATCACATATTTCTATGTTTTTAAATTTATTTTCTAAAGATTTTTTTGTTCTTTCTCTGAGCTGCCTTGTTAACTTGGTTGTTTGTGGTATTTAATGGATTGTTTCTCTGCCTAAGCATTTATAAAACTGAAATCTGCTTGCTTGCTTTCTTTTCTTTCATTCTTTTTTTCATTCTTTCTTCCTTTTTCTTTTTCTTTCTTTTTCTTTCTTTTTCTTCTTCCTTTTCTTTTTCTTTTTTTTCTTTTTACCCCTTAATTTCTTTTCTTTTCTTTTTTTTTTGTCTAAGTAATACATCTATTTAGCAGGTTGATAAAAAGAAGTCTTCTTTTTGTTTTCTAGTTGGTGGCACTGAAGCGCAAGTGTTGTACTTTTCTCTTGCACTGCTCTGTCTTCTCAGATCTCTGCAGGGTGGTGGAAAAACCCCTGGATTCCCCGTGGAGGTGGATACCTCCTTTGTGACTAGGTCACGCTGGTCTCAGAGCACCACCCCGGACGGAGAATGTGGTAAGTGACAAGATTCCCACCCTGTGAAATCCTCTGTTGACCTCTGCAACCTGACATTTCCAGCAGTACTGCATTGCCCGAGGTGTTCCAAGTGCCCCTGATGGTATCAGCCATGATGGGTGGAGGTGGGGTGGGCTGGAAGAGGCCGGCTCTTGAGTTTTTGGCTTTGATCTCCTCTTAGTAATGGCTTCTGTGAGACCTCAGATACCTCACCTCTGTATCTCTATCCCTCTCTCTGGGATTAGCAGCAGCTTGTGTTTGCTGTTCCGGGAGAAATGTTCCTGTCTCTCCAGTTCTGGGAGGAATGCTTCCATCTCTGGTTTTCAGGGCTATAGATAATGTGCTCTGTAATCCAACACTCACTGCTACAGCTTCTTCTGGGGCCTAAAGCGAACTCTGGGAGGATGAGGGCAGGTTGCCAGGGTTCATGGCTTTCTTTTCTGCCTGTCAACAGTAGCTGCTAGACTACAGGTGCCACACCTCTGTGTTCTGTCTTTGTCCAGGTCACTGGATTTAGCTGCAGTATGTGCTTACCACTCAGGCATAAATACTTATTCTACCTCTCTGCTCCTGGGGCTGCAGAGAGCATAGCTGCAACTTGATTCCTCCCCTCTCCTGAGACCCACAGTGAGCTCCAGGCTGAGTCTGTGGCACCTGTCTATGTTCTTATCCCTTCCCTTTTCCCCTGTTCTCTCTATTCACCCATTTCTGGACGTTTGGATGTGTGGATCTCTCAGGCATGTTTGTGTGTTGAGAAGGGAATTCTTTGTTGAATTACAGCCATGTAACTTGTTGTTACTTCAAGGGGAGAGATCTCATGTGGCCATGCTTCTGACACGTTCTTATTGTTCATGTTCTTATTGTTTGCTATTAGTATTTAAAAATACAACTGAATTTTGAATACTGACCTTGTGTTTTGCAATCTTAAAAAATTTACTTTATATTTCTAGAAATTGCTTTGTAAACAATTGCTATGTAGACAATTGTGTCTTCTATAAAGAGGAAATATTTTACTTCTTCTTTTCCAATTTATTATATTATTCTTTCTCTTGCCTTACAGGACTAGCTATAACTTCCAGTACATTGCTGAATAAAAATGATCAAAGCAGAAATTGTTGCATTGTTACTCCTTTTAGGTGAAAAGCATCCAGTATTGACTAACTGTTAGCTATGGATTTTATATAGATGCCCATTTTAGGTTGAAGAACTTTGTTCTCTTCTATTTCTAGATAGTTTATCATGATTGTATATTTAGTTTTGTCAAATATTTTTTCAATAAAAAATGAAATGATTATATAATTTGTCATTTGTTCTGTTAGTATAGTGAACCATATTCATTGCTTTTTCACTGCTAAACCGTGCAATTGCTGGAATACACCCCACTTGGTCTTGACGTAAGGTCATCTTTAAACATTGTTTGAACACTTATGTTTATGAATAGTATTGGCCTGTGATTTTTCTTCCTGATAATATCTTTGCTAGGTAGGTTCTGTTATAAAGGTTTTCCTGACATCATCAAATGAAAAGTTTGTGTAATATTGGTATTATTTCTTTTTTA
Organism: Macroglossus sobrinus; assembly: GCA_004027375.1. Lineage (NCBI taxonomy): Eukaryota > Metazoa > Chordata > Mammalia > Chiroptera > Pteropodidae > Macroglossus > Macroglossus sobrinus. The sequence continues at coordinate 522,333 of PVKZ01000060.1, read as the reverse complement.
CATGCTTAATAGAACTCATCAGTGAAACTATCTATCCATTTCACCTATATTGTCAAATTGGTTAGTCATGTTGTTCATAATATTCCCATATTTTCTTATAATACCTTTAGAATCTGTAGTGAGATACCCTCTTTCATTACTGATATTGCTAATTTGTTGATTTTCTCCTTTTTCTCGATCTGTCTTCCCAGATGTTTATCAGTCTCTACAAGAAACCGAATTTGGTTCTTTAGTTGATTTCCTCTCTTATTATTATTTTATTTTGCTCACTTTTTAAAAACTTTCTAAGGTAATAACCTAAGTCACTTATTTTAAAACTTCATTATTTTTTGATATAAGCATTTAAAGTTATAAATATTTTTTTACATGGCTTTAGTTCTATACCATGATAATTCAGTTTTCAATATTCTCTAATTTCCCTTGTGATTTTTTCTTTTACCTAGGTGTTACTTAGTATTGTATTTCAAAGTATTTGGGACTTTTCTTGATACCTCAATATTATTAAGGTCTAATTTAATTCTTTTGTTTCTGTTTTATAGCTTAGTATATAGTCTATCCTATTGAATGTGTGTATATGTGTGTGTGCACGCATGTCAAAAGGAATGCGAGTTTGTTGTTGTTTGGTATTATAAAAATGTCAGTTAGGTTAGGTAATTGATCATCCTTACATTTTGGGGGTCTACTTATATTATATATTATTGATAATAGAATGTTGAAATTTTCAAATATATTCATGAATTTGTCTATTTCTCTCTTTAGTTCTTTTCTATAAATTTATGTTTCACATAGCTACATGCTCTGTTATTAGGAACATACACATTTATGATTGCTGTGTCTTTCTACTGAATTTAAATTGATCTTTTAATCATTATAAAATGTCTGCCATGTTATTTAGGTTTTATTCCTTTTTCTTTTTGTCTCTGTTCTTCATATTAGATAATTTATAGCACTATGTTTACAAATTTGCTGTCATTTTCTGCCATTTTGAATGTGCTAATAGGACCATCAGTGATTTTTTTTCACTTCAAATATTATAATTTCAATTCTAAAATTTTCTTTTGGTTACTTTTCATAGTCTCCAATTCTCTGATGATATTTCCTTCTGTTCTTTTCTTTTAGTCCTTGAGTATATTTATAACAGTTCTTTTAAAGGCCTTGTCTACTAATTCAACACTTAGGTTACCTTGGGATTTATTTATAATGACATTTTCCTTTTCACTATGGGGCACCTGCATGTCTACTAATTGTTTTATCATTATGCATAGTATGCAGCAGAAAGTCTGGATTGCATGACCTTCTTTTAAGGGATGTTGAACTTCTGCTGGCAGGCCTGTTAGGCTTTGTTTTATTTTTTGCTAAGGAGGTTCTGTTTCAGTTTTCAGCTTAGACCTGGTACATGCTCCTTAGCCTACAATATGGATTCTCACCTGAATGCCTAAGCCTTCTAGTGTGGTCTCTCTATTCAATTGGGGTTGCTACTACATCTCCCATCATTGCATTAGAAATCTCTGCTAGGCCTCTTGGCATTTTGTCTTGAGCATATACACATCAATGACTTTTCATGGTCACGTAATAAACCCCTACACAGACTTTTAGGCACCCCTCCCCATGAAGCTTTTTCTTTTTAGGTACCTTACCCAGAAAATTCCAGTTGACTGGAACAGCTGGGACTTCAATCTACTCCTCAGCAAAGTGAGACTGCTGTTCTACTTAAGTTCCACATTCCTGTTCTGTGGCAGAAAAGTGCTGTAGAAAAAAGTAGGAGTATTCATAAGCATTCATAGACTGACCTTGTGTGTTTTCTTTCTCTCAAGAATCACAATCTTGAACTACCTGTTTTTGAATTCCTAAAAATGTTTGTTATATTTATGTTGTCTGATGTTATAATTTTTTGGTAAGGGAGTAAATTTAGTACTAATTACTCTGCCAATGTTAGAAGTGGAATACGCCAAGGCATAATTTTAAAATATATGTGTGAATAATTCACTGTTATATATGACTTTATTAGCTATACATTTTTATCAACCAGTGTTTCAACTAATATATAGTAAAGTGAAACTACAGATGGTATGCAGAAACATCTTATTGTTATCTCAGTAAATTATACTTTGATCTACACAAATGTAAAATTCAAAAACTTCAGAAAAACATACATGTAAAATATATGTGATATGTGTATACACACACACACATATGTATATTCTAAACATACTCATGTCTGGAAGGAAGAATTAGAGAAGCGGACTCAGGCAGCAAGTCTATTGTCATATGTAGTAAAACCAAGACTAAATTCTAGGACATACCTCAGTATATTTCTATACAGATAAGGAACATTGTCTTGGCAAATGTGATCTTAAAGTTAATCAGAGAAATAATAAACAATTCTCTAAAAAGAAAAGTGTGCTTCCTTTTGTGTAGTTTTATTGAGGATGAAACTTTTGGATAGTCAGACATTACATGTTTTTTCCAGCTGAAAATTTAGATTGTTTTCTCCATGAAAAGAGAATGGACAAAGTATCAAAACAAAATATTATCCCAGAAGTATTTCACTATACTGTCATGATATTTGGCTATAAGTATACATTAGGGGGTTTGAATACATGAAAAATATAAAACAAGGGTAAATATAAGAAAAATAGAATACCAGTAATTTTTCAAGTCAGAAAATATCCTTAGAAGAGGGTAAAAAATGATTTTAAAAAATTGCTGAGTTTAAAGTAGTAATATAGGAATAACTATTTGCATACCAGGTAATGAGAAGGAAGAAGAGAATGAGAAGGGCTTCACTATCTCTAGTTTCTATATGATAACTACTCTTATAAGCTCTTTACATGTACATGGATTCACATATTTAGTCTTCACTACAACTCTACAAATTAGGCTTTAGCAAAGAGGATGGCTGACCACCAGAGAATCCTGGTGGAAAGCAGCTGTCTAGCCAGGACTATATTTTCCCACCCCCTTAAATCTGGAAGAGGGGTATGTAACTAGTTCTCACCACTGAAGTTTGAGTGGATGTGAGGTGTGTCATTTACACGCTAGAGCTGTTAATACATCAGTTCTTCCTTCTTTACAGAAACACTTTATGTTATAAAACCATTGAGAATTTAGGGATTATTAGTTATAGCCACTAGCATCACCTTAACAATTATGGTAATGTGGTAACAAATAAAATATGTGATTTCCATTTTAGAGTTAAGGAAACTGAGGCACAGAGAGAAAATATAACCATATTAGATTAAAGATAATTAATATTTTATTTAATTACTTCATTAATTATGATTTTAACAAGCATATGATTATAGTCAAGAGAAATAATAAACTCTTCCCAGTGACCTGACTTTTAAATAAATATAGAAGATAATGAAGTATATTGTCCTCTATATAAATTGTTGACAAATATATTATTTCATTGGAATAATAACAAAAAATGATTGATATGATTATTAGGTCAGCAATGGTGGCTACTATTTTAGAATTATACATTGCAAATTTCTTTCATTATTTGTGAGATCAGATGTGTGGGTTGGAATGATTCAGGCAGAGATAGAAAGGCTGAGCTGAAGCAGAAGAGGGGCCTAACTGACAAGCTTAGACCAAAGGAGTCAAACAAACAAAATCTGGGCACTGGCTTTGAGTCCATTGATATAGTTTTATCTCAGAGTCAAAAACTGAGACTGGAACTTGTACATAAATATGCCTTTATTCCAGACTTTTTTGATATTGTTTCTTTTTATATGTTAAATAGTAAACATACAAAACTTAGAAAGAAAATGCTTTAGTGAAGAATAAAGTTGCCAAGGACAAGTTCTGAATTTACAATGAAATACTGTTTTTCCATTACAAGAAAAATATTTCTCTTCCAAAAGTTAAATAAGTTAATATTTAAAAGAAAGAATTCCACTAAAAAAAATGTTAATCCAGATTATTTTCTGGTACTATGTCCATTGTCCTTTCATTAGATTATCTGTTGAATATATTTTATGCCCTTTAATTTTTGCCACCCTGTATTGTGTCCCCCCCCAAAAAAACCAACTCCACTAGCTCAATGATTCTGCCTTCCACAGTATCTGTGTGACTTACATTTATTTCTATCTTAAAATAGATCAATGTTTGTAGATGTGTTTTTATTGAATGATTGTGCACTAGAATTTCCTGGGGGCTTGGTCATTTATGAACTTGATCTTATCCACTTTTCCTTACACACTATCTATTACCTTTTAAGCTAATTTCTGTGAAGGTTCAAGTGTTTCTCTATTCTTTGCCATCCTTTTAGTATTTTTTCAACAGTTTTGATACTAACATGTCACATGGTTATAAGTCTCCATTTTCCACCAAAATTGCTCTAAGTTCAAAGTAATTTTTTTGAGGCATACAAATAATCACATAATCTTGAGAAAGAATACTAAAATCTGTTAAAGGACATACAACAGAAGAACAACATAGGTAGATAATATTCAAGTAATTTTCAACTGTCATTTCTAAAAGTGCCATAAAAAAAATAGACCACCAATGCCTTGAAATTTTCTAGAACTATAAAATCTGAACTAACAGAGAGGTAAATATTTCAGAAGTGAAGAGAATTGTATTTTATAAGTTTATTTAATAAATAAGTTTTTGAGTTCTTCAGTGTCAAGATCTGGTCTAAGACCTGGAAAACTGGATTATGTCCTGAAAAATATGCCCAGTCAAAGAAACATGAGGGGCACCTTTTCTTAGACCAAGGCTTCTTAGTGCTAGAAGAGACCTTGACTGAAGCAGATATGGCCTTGCCCTCAAGTAAGTTAGAGCAGAGGACACAGCGATTAAACAAACAGACAAAAAAAAGGTTAAGTTACAAATTGGGACAAGTGCTATGAAGGAAGTAGGGTGCTAAGAAAGAGAATGACAGGAACAAAAATAAACATTTCTTGATCAAGATTCCTTGTCAGTTTTCTAATGAAATATTTAGGCTGAGACTCAATAGATGAAATAGAGTATGGCAATATGGAAATGTGAGTGTGTATTAGGTAATTCAAGCAAAGGGAACAGCCTGCACAAAGGTATTCAAGCTACAAAAAACAAAAACAAAAACAAAAAAAACCTGAAAGAAAATCTAAGTGACTTCAGTTTCAATTGGGTGAGTCTAAAAATGGCACACACACACACAAAAAAGTGTTTTCAGCTTAGCCATAATGTAAAGTATGTCACTCTTCCATTTTAATGTCAGTTCTTCTACTTTTTCCAAGTTCTTACTTTCTTTAAATTTCTTGATAACAGATCACCCCTTGCTTGGAAAGCATTTGAAAGAAAAATGTTCTGTGAGTTAGGGCATAGGTCCACAAATTCTGTCTTGTCCCAGGACGCAAAACCTACCACTCCCTCCTGAAACAATGCAGACTCAGGTGTAGCAGGGATCCATTTGACAGCCTAGACTTGCATAGCCTGCAGGCTCACAGAATGTGGGATGACTTGTAGGTCCAACATTAGGGGTCTAACTTGCATAAGAGACTGAGGCACTTGAGAATGGCAGACTGTTGAGGAGTATGAGTTTGGCCTCTAGAGGTCATAAGAGAAGGACAATATTAAAGTATAGCAAAGCAGGTCCTATTAACATTGTCCTGTAGTCTGTTTTCATTGGAGACTGTGACTGCAGAGAGGCCTGAGAGCAAAAATGGTCAACAAAAAAATACCTGGAGCACAAGATCAATTTAAGATATGAATGAGTAAAAGAAAAGGCTCACATGCAGGTCATAGAAGCATTAAACAGAGGGCAGTATATCATCATAGCCACTTGGATTGATGGCAGCTACCCGTGAATGATAAGGACATAATATTAACAAGCATCTATAATATACAAGGCACTGTTCTGGGCTCTGGGTGCAAAAGAGACACATATCCTGCCCTCACAAAGCAGAAGAGAGCCATTGATCAATAACAATGTCAAAACATAAATATAAACTTGATAAGGACTGTGAAAGAACTATACAAGGTATCAGACAGTCCTATTAGTTATGTGGTCTTGAGCATGTTAATTTCTATGAACTATAATTTTCTTATTCATTTTTTTGTTATGTAGTAATGCTTGAATAAAATCATATATGTAAATCACCTGATATGTACTTGATCTGTAATAGATTCAGTCAATGGTACCTATTAATAATATTTGGGGAGAATATGAGAAGTGCAAATGTTTTTTTTTGTTCACTGTTTTTGCTTGAGGGAATATAGATCACATAGATATTAAGGGATTCAGTAACTGTTTCAAAATTTTTTTTATATACCACCATTGTTCCCCTACAATGGAGCATTGGGGAATGGGTACAAATCTAGATCTGTGGACAACTCTAGGTATTCCATAGTTTCTCAAGGTAACAAACTAAAATCTGATAATGGCCCTAGGTTCTGTTTTAGTCTACATTAAATGGTCCCCTTAGCAACTCGCATACTCAATTCCTGAAAGTGTTTGGGGTTTCAGAACTAAGCTTACTGGAACAAGGCATTTTAAAACATTTAAACTGAATATTGAAGAGCTTTTAAACAGTTATAGTATGGGATTTTAGCACATGCATTATATGTCAACACTTTTTAGTCTGTCTTGTGGAACTCCTCCAACATCATACCATGCCTATCACTTTTCATTAGACAAATGAAATAAATTTTATACCTTTATTAATGTGCACCATACTTTAAATAGATATGGCTGTGCTGACCTAACTTTATCTCCAAAATATAAATCACAAAAAGTAGAAAACAAGTACAATATATTACAACATATTAAAAATGAGAACACCTCCAATTTCTAGACACCAAATCAAAGACTTAAAAGCATAAATATTTCCCCAAAACAATTTTAGGGGAGAACTAAACTAACAAACTAACTAGTTTAGAGGAGGAGGTCACCCTTAACCATAGGTACCACCATCAAATGCCTAGTACAGTGCCTGGCACATAGTAGATTATCTTTTGATGATGTTCCATTATTTCTGACACTCTGGTCACAGATCCAAAAGTTTATACTGGCTATGTAGATAACTTTGTTAGAGTATCCATCTTTATATCCTGGGCTTTCCAGATAACTAAAGCATTCTCTTGGAAATTGATTCTTTTGAAGGAAGCATTTTAAAAATGTAGAAGTATATTCTGTTTTCTTTAAATATAGTAACTTGAACTTTATTTGAATCTTTCCTCTTAAATCAGGGTCATTTTTACAAACGTCATGTCCTAAACTACACAGCACTTCTTGGAGACCACTGATTTTTCTCATTTGTGCTCAATGCCAACATTCTGAAAACTTCTTAACGCAAAATGCTTACTTCCAAGTGAATCGATCTACATAAACATTTTACATTTTTCACTCATAAGACTATAATAATGCCAATTCATTTGCAAAATATTGTTTAAAAGAAAATAACTGAGCACATAACAAAGTAGTTGTCTGAGATGAGGTGCCACATCACTAAATGCTGTCTACAACATTAGGAAAAATACCAGATATTATCTATTACTAGATAAATCCAAGGAAGAATGCCTTCCTACTTCCCATTTCTGTCATCATTAATTCCATTTATTTACTAATTTCCAATATCAGACCATTAAGGAATGTTTATTAGGAAGGTAATTTATCCAGTTCAAATTAAGTCTTTGAAGGCCAGGTACCATATTTGAGCCAAGAAATAAATAAAACAATGCAGCCAGCAAGCACCAAACTTTATCGATCCATTGAATTGTTTTACCAACTCCTCAGTCCCTTGAGCTACATTGGACATTTTATTTTTAGTTACATAAAAGAAGGAAAGACAGAAAAAGAGAGAAAACAACCAAAATCAAAGCTAATTAAAAACTATGCTCTACAACAAAGAGGTCTCAAATACAGAAATGAATAGTTTGCAAAACTACCCATGATTTTGTTTTTGTTTTTGTTTTCTATTTATATCTTTAGTAAAGGTTCCTGCAAAAATTGCGTGGGTTTTTCCTTACTTCAGAAGTCTTTGGTTACCCAGGGCATCTGCACAAAACACAAGAAGGTATTTAGTTTTCACTCATGTTGAGTGGCAGCAGAACTTTTTGTAAAGCTGCACTGTGCAGAGCAATTGCAGAAAATAATTACCAGGTCAAGCAGACCTTTTATCCTCAGTAGCCATCTATCCAAAGTCCCACTGAAAGATCTAAAAATCTTTAACTTTTCTTCTAAAAATCCCATTGGATCCAAACCTCCTGAAAGCACATTGTGAAGGGTCAATTCTAAAAGGCCTTCCAGTTACAAAGTGAACGAGGCAAATTATGACTCTTAAGCTTATATTTCTCTGTTAGATATTATCTCATATCCTTACATAAAGTCTGATTTATACAAATTGGCTCACTTTCTGAGGATTTGCTTTTATTTTAAATACAGCTTTTCAGTCAAACTGAACTTTCGGTGGAAACACATTTTTGATAGCCAGAGCTGAACATAAAATTCCATTATTTAAGTGGCAAAGAGCTGGTAAGTCAAGTCCACAAGGCCTGTGGCAGTAACTTACTCTGTTTGTGGTTTCTACTTTGTTAGACTCTGTGGAGCCATGAATCTATCTTGTCCTTAAAAAACTGAAAGAGGGGGCTTTTAAAATGAATGTAATGCTAAATTTATGTGCCCCAGGAGCAGCGTATCAAGGCCTCCGGGCTGATTAGACCCAGATGTCAGTAACAATGTTAGTGTTATGGACCAACTGCAGGTGTGGGAATAGATCCCCTTCCCTGGGACCCTCAGCAATCAGACCAGTGGTTTCTTCTGGCTCTCAGTTTGGAGTTTTCAATTAACACTACAATGGTATTGTTGTTCTCCAGTATTAGATCATATGTCATGTAAATGAAGTTGAATATACAGTTAAACTTGACAAGGTGATTTAGGCCAAGGATACATGTGTTCAGTATTATAACTTGATTGAGGTTAAATAATAATAATAAAAAAATCCCTGACATGCTATAAAGTTTTTATTATTTGGCTTATCAGTAGATTTTCACATTATGCTTTTATAAAACAGAATGTCATTTATAGCAGTGCGAGACGCTTATGAAAAGGGAGACACAAACCTACATATAAATGACTGAAATGATTAATTCCAGATCGGATGCTTTTATATAGTCAGTATGGCAAATGGAAATTCTCTATGTGCATTTTTATTTGCTTATTTCCATTTTCCAAAACTCTGTCTTAGTTCTTTATCTTCTCCTTAAACATGCGGATCATTGCCCACATAATCACTCCCATTGGTGACAGCAGCAGTAGTATTTGGGCTGGAATTATTCTGAAATATTATTCACCTCAAAGAAATGAATCTAGCTCGTCAATGACGGACACTATATTCCACTCTCCTATGGGATCACGATGCTTAGGAGAGAAGCCCAGCTCACTGAAACATATTCTGATGGGTGTCATCTCTTTGAATTAGACTGTAAGCTTCTCAGGGCAGGAACCTTATCTCTTATGTGTTTATAGGTACCACAGACACTGATTGTCCATGAATAAATACCAATAAAAACAACTTCACAATCCGTTCTGTACTTTGCTCTTGCAGATCATTTATAACTCTCATTAATGTTGATGGACCGTGCACAGTACAGACCTCTCCCATTTCACTTGTGTCTTCATTTGTTGCAGCAGTCTCTTAGAGACCAGACCACGGTGTAAGTCAGCTCAGTAAAATGTGCTTTAGTGGGCCAGCACGTAGGGAAAGCTTTATACCCTATGAATGTGTGCATGACAAAGACAAAGAAAGACAAGCTTCACTTGCTTAAGAGAATAGGTTCATGGACTAATTTCTTTACAACTCAATACTATTACAACTCAGAAGTAAATTCTTTTAATAAATGATAAATAACTGGGAAATGAATTTAATCCTGAGAGTCACACTTAACCTCTCTGTTAGGATAAGAAAGGACTGAGGACATTCCAGTCTCTTTTCATTACAGCACATCTGGGTGTGTATAGTATTTCCTTTTTAGATTTAGGAATTGTTCACTATACCTAGAATTATTGATTTCTGGCATAATGACAAATGCTTTGGCAAGTTACTAGTGAATCTCAATTTACCTATCTATGAAATAAACATAATGTGTGATGGAATGAATGAGCTACCAATCTCTAAGGAAAAAGCCAAGTACTCTTTGTGGATAAATTGTTTCAAGACACTACATTATAGTTTGGTATGTTCATTTATTTAGGCATTTATTCAGCAAATGTTGATCATCTGTAATGAGCAAGGCACAGGTCAGGGCACCTGAAACAAACATGAATAATGCACAGTTCTTTTCTTAAGAGATGACAGACAGATAAACCTAAGTACCATAAAGCAGTTCCATAAGTGCACTGATAGAAATACATGGAGTATCACAGAAAATATGTCAATAGCAAACTAAGTGAATTAAACACCTATGAGAGAGAATATAATTTTTAAGGCTGCCATATAAAGACTGTATTTATAAGACTGCAAATGATAGCATTTATGTTGTGGAAAATGTGATTCGAATACTATTGTCAAGGTCATTGTCAGCACTAATTAAAACAAGTGAAAATGTATGACATGAAAAGTAAAGACACTAGACCACTGACATAAAATAAATTCTTATTCTTTAGTCTTCCAGGGTATCATAGGTACATTTGTCATTAATTTTATAACTTAATTTGTATCTAGAAACTTTTCTTTATCTAACTTTTCCTAGGGCCCTAATAAATGTTTATAATCTATGGACCACTACATAACTGTTCCTAGGTGCAATGATAAAATGCAGCCCATTGATTTTTCTGCCAAATAGGTAGAAGAGTTATAAATACAGTTATTCTATATTGTATGACCCCACATTACAGTAATGTACTCTTTCCCTCCTCCAATGGTGTCCAAAAGCATGAAGAAAATGCGAAGTAATGATGTTAGTGATTGAAATTACTATTCCAAAAATAATTCATCATGTCACTTAAATTTCCAAGGCAGTTTCTGGAAGCTAATACGTTTACTATAGTGGAAAGTAAAAGAAGAGCAAGTAAATATTTCTGTTATGAAGAAATCAACTGGTACATAAGTTTAGAATAGTCGCCATTATTTTCATGCAAATTATTCCAATATCAGTCATGACTCTGTATGGGGAAGTACTATTCCTCCTACTTCACAAATGAGAAAGCTGAGGGCAAAACGGCAATGCAACTCATCTATTGGATCTTAAATTGATTGAAAAGGCAATCATAATGCATAATTCAACTTTTAATTCTCTGTTACATATATCTAGTGAACTCACTTGTACTAGGTATGGAGAAGAACAAGGTAAATAAAGCCTTGTCTGCTTTGAGGAACTCATAAAGAAATTATTCTGGGTTTTTGCATGTTAACAAGATTAGCAGACTAGAATAAGATATGCAACATCTTTTTCCTTAGGCTCTCTGTTTTTCATAACAGTAATCTCTACTAAGTACTATATCCAAGGGCTATCCACATACAACCTGAACTGCCTCAAGCAGCTTTTCCTGAAGATGAGAATCTTCAGTCCATATATAAGTGATCTAACCCTGAGCTGGTTCTGCTCATGCGTGGTTAGAAAAAGACACTTGTTCATAACCACAGAATACTAACTGTCTGTTTTAGCAAAGTGAGTTAGCATTTTGGCTCTGTATTACCATAAACAGAAATTTTGGATCCATGATAGAATCTAAATACAAAGTTATTTTGCCCTGTTTGAGATACAAATAAACAGGGTATCTATAATTTATACTAAATGAAGCAGGAAAACAAGCATAATTTTTCTAAAGGGATTTACAGATGTCATTTACTTCCCCCCCCCCAATAGATACAGAGAGGGTAGTGACAATAGCACAGTGGCACTCTATTATTAGTTGCATCTGCTCCTATAGGAAGAAAAAAATCACTGTGTAGCTGTGTTGAGTCTTAGGCACCACTCAGCGTTTTCCTGAGGATTCCTCAAGAGTGAAAAAAATTTATTCTTAAACTAAACCATTGATCCATTCTTCTGCTTTCTGATGAGGGCATCATATTTCAAATCATTGTTGAAAATATTCTGTGTTCTCTACATATCCTTTCATGGAAAGTAATAGGTGACCAAAGGAAGAAAATTGAACTCAGAGTCCGTGGCTCTTTTGTTCTGATGACGTGCAGGATGAAGTTGATGAACCACTCACTGACAAGCGGAACACATCCATGCAGCTAGCATATGCAAAAAAAGGGAGAGTTAACTAAAATAAAAATATGGGGCTTAGAGTAACTTAGAAATAGTAGACTGAGCACAGAAACATTGGGCTGCTGCCAAAGCTGATCTGCAGAAAGGTACTTCTGGCATCCATCCATAGATCAAGAGAAGGAACCTTCAAGCTTTTTCACATTTAGGGTCCACAAAGCACAATTTGGTTTGCACATACTTGGAAAGAATGCATTATTAAGTTTATTGAAATATAGTGCAGATCTTTGGGGACTTTCTTTTAGGTAAATGTACATATGTATATACTATATATATAAAGTAAATATTATATCTAAATTATAAAGATATAGAAATTTTCTGGGAACATATTAAGAAATGTAAACTGTGAGCCTCTGGAAGCGAAAATAAGCAATTGTGTTTGAAGGAGTAAAACATTTACTTTAAAAAAATCCTCCTGTACTAGTTGAAATTTTTAATAAAGCATACTATAGTTATACTTTTTCAGCTTCATTGAGGTATAATTAACAAATAAAATTGTAAGATATTTAAAATGTGCTATGTGATGATTTAATATATGTATACATTGTGAAATAATTCCCTCCATCAACACACTCACATATTTTTTATTTATTGATTGATGAGAATATTTAAGTTCTACTTTCTGTGAAAATTTCAATTATATAATACAGTGTTATCAACCATAGTCTCCATGCTATACACTAGATGCTTAGACCTTATTCATCTTATACATTGAAAGTTTGTATTCTTTTACCAAACTCTCCCTATTTTCTTCACCCTCAGCACCTGGCATTCACTTTTCTACTTTGTTCCTATGAATTTGACTTTTTAAAAAAATTCTCATATAAGTGATACTATGCAGTATTTGTCTTTATCTATCTGGCTTATTTCACCTAGCATTGTGTCCTCCAGGTTTATCCACATTGTGGCCAATGGCAAGATTTCCGTTTTGTAGGGCTGAATAATACCCCATTGTGTGTGTATACACACCCCACATTTTCTTGATCCATTCATCTGTTGACAGATATGTAGGTTGTTTTTTACATTTTTAAAACTATAATTGCAAGAGTTGACTGGAGCTAACTATGTGCCTTACAACCAAACAAATTGAGACAAGTAACACAAGGAAATATACCACAGAGTCTAAAAACTAGCTTAATTAGGGTCTTGGAGAGATTAAATGATTTTGCCTACACTATAAAAAGAGTATCTATCTTTAAAAGAGGAGAATAATAAATGATGGTTTTTTCATCTCTAGCTTCCATCCCTCTGTATATGCAAGAATATATATCCAAATAAGTATTTGCAAAATAAGTTTCAATCAGAAACAGACTTGTTTTAAAATCTTGTTTGGTCATCACTACCTCTTTCAGTTGACTTCTCTTCCTTTTCCACTGCCCTTTGGTGTTTGTTTTTATCTTATTATGCTCATTTCCTCATTGCACACCTCCTTCTGGGCAATCTAGCTCATTTAACCACTTTAGCTCCTCTCAGATATGCCAGTCACCTTCAAACCTATAGCTTGCACCCAAAACTTCTTTCCTAAACTCCACAGAATTTTTATCTGTTATGAGCCATCTGAACTTTAATTTTCTACTTCATAATTTTAGCTTATCTAAAACTGAACTCATTTTCCACCCAAACATGTTCTTGTTCCTATTTCCACCAGCTCTGTTAATAATACTATTGCACCCAGTGAGAAGCCTTAAAGTCATTCATTCATTCATTCATTCATTCTCTCTCTCTCTCGCTCTCTCTCTCTCTCTTTCTCTCTCTCTCTCTCTCTCTCACACACACACACACACACACTTTATACCCAATTTCATCATTGCATCCTCTACAAGAAAAAACAAACCAATAAACCAAACCCCACCTTTGCAAGTACTTCAGTCCCATCTTGTCTACTGTATCTCAAAAGATTTTTTAAAACTAATCTCCTCTCCTTTAAAGCTCTTTTTTTAATTTTTTGTTGCTCAGTGACACTAGATAAAATGCTGTGCTAGAAAAATCTTCCAAGGTACCTCACTTCCTAGAGTATTAGCATAGACCCAAACTATCTGCACTAGTTTAATTCCACCATCCTGTATTGCAGCCTAACAGAACTGCTTGCTTTTCTCCTGGACCGTGGCATGCACTTTCATACCTTTGCATCTTTCATCTTCAGCTTCCTTAGCCAGAAATATGACAAGTTCTGTGGGGTCACATAAGGTGGTATCTTTTTCTAAGCTTCACCTTCCGTCCCCCATCTGGTGAAAGTCTGTGTTGGAGGTAGGAGAATGAGCTAAGAGAGTGAATAAAGACCTCTGGCCACCTCATTGCCAAGAATTGCTTTGTCAAACAATGCCTAAAGAGTCTTGGACACCATGACAACTGTTAGTCAAAGAAGTTGAATAAAAGTCACAGGTGTTTATGAGGATTATCTAGCACAAGAGAGGAAGAGACACAAAGTTGAAAAATAAAGGGTCATCTTTTTCCATTGGTATAGGTGCAAAATAATTACTGTAGCCCCTGCTGATGCCATCATTCTATACATCTTATTCGTAGAGAGATAATCAAGTGTATTTGTCTGATAACAAGGGAGAGCTCATTCTCTGTAGTTCACACATACTTATCAGTAAACAAAAACACTAACCAAAGCTAAAATCAGTGTCCAGATGTAAATAAACTACAAAGCAACACAAATGACCTGTATGTAAGTTGTGTGCTTTGAATAAATATAGCATACCCACTGTAAACTAACCCTAGAGAATACTACTAATGTAAGGTATTTCAAAGCCATTTGTCCTAAAAATCATGTGGTACAAGTACATATCAATCAACAATAATACTTCAAGACTTTAAGCAAATATTCTTGCCCTCTCAGTAAAACCTTTCTGTATTAATGCTTCCCCAGAGAGAAATCACATCTCCTTTAAAAATTTTTGAAAAATAGAAAATATTGTTTGGCCCACTATATTTTCAAGTCAGTGTGTATAAATGAAGGATGAAAAACAGGAATAAAAAATTTTATTTCTGAAGACAAATCAAAGAGGTGCGTTTGGTAAACAAGAAGCAATATTACTTTTAAATGTATAAAATGTGTAAAAGCGTTTACCTGAAATACCCTCCCCCAATCCAACATATCTTTGTAAGGCTGGAACTAGGTGTCCACCTGCAGAGATCTGTGAGAAACTGCTTTCAGTAACTAATACCCTTTTCCTGAATATGTGTCTACCACAGAACTCCTGGGGAGAAGCCACTCAAATATTCCTTATAATTTCCTCTTGTTTTTGAAAGCCAAGTTGGAAGTGGGAACAATCAGGATGCATCAGCTGAATATTCAGAAGGAAAAGGCCCTATACTTCGCTTCTTGTACCCTCACCTCTGACTTTGCTTAGTCCACTCATTCTCTTTCCCTCCTGTGGCTCGGTGCACAGCCTTCAATGTTGCTTTACTGAGTAATGGGAGAAAACACCATGTTGGCCTTCTCTTCTCTCCATTCAAGCTCACATCTCCACTCTACACAAGTTCAAGCCCAAGACTGTAGAAAAAATAAAATCTTTAATAGCTGGAAATTAATTAACTTTGGAAGACTGATTGCAAGAAAAATACCCTCAATTTTTCAGACTCCTTGTGATTATGATTTTTGTAGCTACTCTATTCAAGACAAGATACAGTTTATTCTCCCACTCCTTGAATCTGGGCTGCCCTTATGACTTACTTTAACCTAAAAAAGGTCAGTGAGACTGACACTGTCTTATTTTCAAGCCTAGATCTCAATGGCCTTGTGTGCTTTCTCTCTCTTTGTCAGAATTCTGTCACTGTAATGAAAACAAACCCAGGCTGGCCTGCTGGAAGATGAGAAACTACATGGAGTAAGGCTTAGCTAGCCCAGTTGTCCAGGCCTGGGGCCCAGACATGTTAGGAAGCCCAGCAAAAATCAATAAACCAGCTTTAAAAATGACTTGCCAGCCAAGAACAGAACTGTTTTGCCCACTCACAGACTCATGCACTAGGTCAATGATTATTGTTTCATGCAGCTGGTTTGTGTGGTACGGTTGGTTGTTACACTGCATATTGTGACAGAATAGAACTGATGCATTCATTTATTTTGAGAATATGCTGATCGGAAGCTGTCTGTAGAAGCATATTCACATTAACATAACCCCCTAAATTTTCTGAATGCAATAGCAGAGCCCAGTAGCGATAGCCTTATAAAAGCCAGAGATGAGCCCAAGAATTCACAACTAGGGTCTTAGGCAGAGACCACTAAGACAGGAGGTGGGACAAGACATCAGGCAGGGCCTTAAGCTAAGTGTTGAAGGCAGGAGCCACAAACAGAGGGCCAGGCAGAGTGAACCAATTAAACAACCCAGTCAAGTATTTTATAACACCTGGAATCAATAGAGAGAGTTAAAACTTGTGGTATACGTCAGAAAAAAAGGATCAGTCTAGGGAAGGCAGTTATTATAAGAAAGAATCCCAGGAAAAAACAGATATAATGAGGCAGCTAGTTGAATATCTGCCTTTTTATATACAGATATCTGAATATTGGCAGATTGAAAATTAGAATTTTATTGGCAAACTGAACATATTACTTTATTACAGTAGATTATATTTTTCATAAGAACAAAAGATGTATTTGTTTGTTTGCTTGCTTTTCTGCTTGTCCTTGTTTTTGGTCTCAGCAACCACTACAGTGCCTAAACATACTAGATGCTCAACAAATGTGTGGACTGACTGAATGAATGAATAAATTAATGAGTACATACAGGAAACATCTGACTTACAGCCAAGTCAGCCAGCCAAGCTCTGTCATTCAGAGACACAGGAAAAGCTGATTCACAGGACAATTAGTAAGATGAGGTTTTCAGACAATGAATGCTCTTGATTAGAATTTTTATGATTATTTCATAAATCTGACTTTGGATCCCTGGATCTTTCACATAACAGGTATTTAATAATGTTTATTATATTGTAATGGAATAATGGAGTAATTAATGTTCTCTTCATTTATTTTAAGATCTGACCGCCTAGGAATTACCCAAAATGATCTTCACCCCATACCCTTCCTCAAGCAACTACAATTTCTTGATGCTTAATTCAATCACGTGTAACTGCACTAAGATGTGGACATAAAATTCTAGTATCTTCAGGGAAGATATAGTCTCCCTTCAGGTTTGCCTCCATCAAAGCCCAACACCCAAAAGTATCCCCCAAAAGTATCAGAAGGCCTTGGCTCCAGGAGTGGAGACCTATAGAAGTGAACTTGCTGCCTATTTTTAAATGGACATTTACCAGGTAACAAAAATACTATATATCAACATAATTAAAATGTAGAACTGAATCTGTGCATTGACTGGGGTTTCATAGACTATCATTAAGAGAAACCCGTGATGGAGATTCCTTTAAATAAAGGCCAGGGAGGGGCTCTCTCCTTCTGCTGTCCTGTGATATTAGTAATAATGCAGCTTTGGTGAGTAATAATATAAACAGTAAGGCCAATTACAGTTCTGGCATTGCAAGTTGTAGAACTTATGATCCTTCATGATGGGCTTTCTCATCTGATTAACTTCCTTCACATTGTACTCAGGGTCAGGGGAAGTCTTTCACAAAGCTTTCATTAGCATTAAATGTGTTTTTTTTAGTGATAAGTCAAAGTTTTTAAAATGAAGGCTGCAAATAAAATGATCGGAATTTTTAGACAGAGCACAATAATGCTGGTAAAACACCTGTCATTATGTGTTGCTATTTTCTGCTAAGTCATTGGATATAACAAAATGAGTCCATCCAATCAAAACATCACCAAGATTTCATAAACACCTAAACCTCTACTTACATGTAGCATCTAAATATCAACCTATAAAACATTTGAGCATGTAGAAATACGGAAGTGACTTTATGTTCATTAGGTAATATTAAAACCATCACTGACTATGAGTTTCACTACTCTTTTTCTCTTTAGTTTGAAGATCATTTTGTAAAGCTGTCTCTGTGTGTGTGTGTGTGTGTGTGTATGTGTGTGTGTGTTAAAGCCTCAAACATACTATGTACTGTAGTGCTTTAGAAAGATCTCATATTACTAATTTACTTTCTTATAGATATTAAGAAAAACCTTTCACCACCATTCTATTTGGACTTTGCTGTTAGCAAAGATCAAAAATTCTTAGACTATTACTAAACTGTATTAATGGTGAAGTCATATTAGAATGCCTTGACTTTTCAAAACTGGACTAGAAAGTCTTTTTGAAAACCTATTCTTAAAAATATTTGGTTAATCTTCTTTCTCAACCCAAATCTCAAAATATGAAATTACTTAAAATATAGAAAAGTTAACAGGAGTATAGATATGTACCTGAGTGTTTTTTAAGTTTTTGATTCATGTTAGGAAATCTGAAAATTGCTTCATTGAATTTTCATAAAAAGAAAATAATTCTGCCAAAACTGCAGCATAATGATATAAATATGGGTATTGACAATTTCAAGGGGACTCTTTGAACATCAATCTAATTAATTGCTTCTCTTCTTGTCATAGTGATCATTTACTGTTAGTGGCCCTAAGACAGAATTGCTGGGAGATTTGTACAGTAGAGAAAGGTAATAGTCAGGAGATCAAATACAGCAGGAATTTATGGACGTGAACTACAGTACTAAAATATGCCTAACTCCTAAGTGTGAAATCTTCTGAACCTCTGACGACACATTACTAAACTGAGATTTAAGGTGAAAGTTCTAGTCTAATTATAGAATTGACTTTGAACCTATATAGATAGGGATAGAAAGACAGTAATAGAAAAAAAGATGTGTTGAGAGTGGGCTGAGGAATTGAAAGGGAAATATACAGGAAAATTAAATCTAAAGATAAAAAGACACATATACTATCAAGCACCCTTTCAACTCATGTTTATTATAAGAAATAATATTACCTGATTTTACATCTTACCAAGTACACTTTTCTTCTTATATGATGACCAGTATCATGTTATAGGTAAATTGAATGAGCCAAGATAAAAAGCCAAAGCAAGAAGTTTTGACAAAATCTACACTAGTAAAAATACTGCTCAATTCAATTCAGTAAGTACTTGTTAGCGTCTATATATGTTGTGTCTCGTGCTATATTTAGTACCATAGAAACAAAGATAAATGCAGAAAGGCCTCTGACCTCAAGAAATTTATTGTCTAGTGACAGAGAAACATTTAAACAAATAAATGTTCATGTGGTACATGCAAAATCAGAATCACAGACAAAAGAAGGAACAGAACAAGTCATTTGATCCAAAGAAAGAGAAAAGAAGCACCTCCTGTCCAAACATTTGAGGATGAATAAAAGTTCAAGGATAAAATGGGAAGGGACGTCTAAGCAGCTAGAATGACATATGCAAAAATACAAAGCCCAGGAGCAGCAGGTTAGGTGAAGCAAGCTAGAGACAAATTTTGAATGAGTTACATGGAGATAGATAAGGATTGAGATATGACCAGAGTCTTGAATTCTATGCCAAAGATCTTGCTTGAATGTTATCTTACAGATGATATCCAAGATGGAAAGAGATGTAACTGGGAACCAACCAGGTCAGATTTACATTTTATAAATTGTGCCCAGGGCAAAGAGAAAGATAGATAGAGTTGTAAGACAGAAGCATAAAGACCTTCTGCTGTCCTGTGGTGTTAGTGAAAATGCAACTTTGGTGAGTAATAATACAAACAGTAAGGCCAATTATAGTTTTGGCATCGCCAGTTCTATACCTTATGATCCTTCTTCATATGGGCTTTCTTAACTGATTAACTTCCTTCACAAGATAGGAGCCTCTGCTACAGCAAAACTTCTTTAAATTTCATTCTTCCTAATTGTGATCATTAAAATCGAGACCTCTCTACTTCCTACAAAACTAGAAAAAGCTTACAAAATAACTCATCTTGAGGCCAAATTTTCAGATATCTAAGCTTTTACAAGATTTGGATTTGTAAGAAGAGAAATGATTACTTTAAAAGCATAAAGTAATTGTGACATTTAGAAGCATCATTTATGTTCAATATTCCCTGGCATATGATGAGCACTAAATATTTATTAAATGAATGAATAAATTAATAAATGTAATTGTCCTTCAGATTGGGTCCTTTTCATATTGTTTACAACTCATTCTTAGTAATTTATCACTTTTAATAGTAAATAGATTTAACTTAGCTTGAAATACTTGAAAGTAATCAAACCGAGTTTATTTATAATTTTTTCTAATAATCAGACTTTTATTTAGTCATGCTGCCCTTTACCCCAATTAATCCAAATCAGTAAGCTTTTACTGTAATTGAAAGTTGTGCATACTTGCCATTTCCACTGACCCTCTAAGAGCCTATAATGGCAATTGGAAAATTTCCAAGGCGCTGGTACCTTTAATTTCTCCTTTACTCTTCTTACAGACAATAGAGGTTTGTTTTGTCAAGTTTAAATCTCTGAAAATGCTCCCTCGTGTTCTAAATATCCCCTTTAGAAGTTTTGCTATTTCTTAACCCTAGCTTTACCTAGCAAATCCTTACATGAAAATTCAGTAAACTTTCTGTATGTACCATCTCTATTAATTTTAATTACCAGCCACAAAGATAGAGGCCTGAGTTGGCCTCAGTTGTTCTTCCTCACTCAGACAGTTAGCAAGCTCTATTTAATCTACTACTGCAATGCCTCTCAAATCAGTTGTTTCCATTCTACCCCTCTGTCATTCTCTGACTTCAAGCTCTCACAATTTGCCCAGATCTTCCTCAAATTTTCCCAGCTCTAATGTCACCACATGTCTATCCAACCAGAACCATTGTCCTTGGCAATGCTTCTCTCAGATGCAAATCTGTTTGCAGAACCCTGCAGCCACCTATCCTCAGTCTTGCTTTCTGTGGTTTCAGTTACCCATGGTCGAATACAGTCCAAAAATATTAAATGGAAAATTCCAGAACTAAATAATTCATAAGATTAAAATTTCACACCATTATGAGTACCATGATGAAATCTCTCATCATCTCACTCCTTCCTTCTTAGGACATGAATCATCCCTTTGTCCAGTGTATCCAAAGTGTATATGCTCCCCACCTGTCAGTCACTTAATAGCCATCTTAGTTATCAGATTGACTGTCTCAGCATCATAGAGATCATAGAGTGCATGTGTTCAAGACCCCTTATTTTCTTAGTAATGGCCCAAAGCTCAAGAGTAGTGATGCCGGCATTTCAGACATGCCAAAGAGAAGCCATAAAGTGCTTTCTTTAAGTAAAAGGATAGAAGTTCTCAACTTAAGAAGGAAAGGGGGAAAAACTGCATGCTGAGGTTGCTAAGATCTACTGTAAAAACAATCCTATTTGCGAAATTGTAAAAGAAAAGGAAATTTGTGCTAGTTTGCTGTTGCGCCTTTAAATGCAAAAGTTATAGCCACAGTGCATGATAAGTGCTGAGTTAAGATGGAAAAGTCATTAAATCTGTGGTTGGAAGATATGAACAGAAAATGTGGTCTCATTGATGGCAATGTGTTGTGACAGAAAGCATCGAGCCTATATAAAGACTTTAGCAAGGGATCCCCTGAAATGAGTGACCACAGTCAAATAACTTTTATTACAGTATATTGTTACAATAGTTCTATTTTATTATTAGCTATTTTTAATCCCTTACTGTGTCTCATTTATAAATTAAACTTTATCATAGTTATTTGTGTATAGGGAAAAACATAGCATATATAGGATTCAGTACTACCTGTGGTTTCAGGCATCCACTGGGGTCTTAGAACACATCCCCTGAGGAAGAGGGAGAGCTACTGAATGTAACTTCTCTCAATGGTTTTAAAATCCTGCAGTGGCTTTCAGCTATTCACAGGCCCAAATCCAAACTCTTAGCATGGCCCTTTACATGTGGTCCTCAGACCCTTTTCACATCCTTCCTCACCTCTGTACTTTCATACATACCTCTCCCTCTGCCTGGAATTCTTCTCTGCCCAGCCCCTTCTTCAACCAGAAAATTCACGTACATCTGTTTAAGATGAGCTCACAGGAAAATATACACTAACATAGCAGTTAAGAGCATGGGCATTTGTGTGCTTAATCCCTGGTGTGAATGGAGCACTATTTCCAGTTGTATAACAGTTCTACCACCTCCTGGCTCTGGAACCTGGGACAAATTTCTCAGCCTTCCTGAGTCAATGTGTCCTCTGTAAAAGAAGAGTCACTGTACAGGGTGTTGTGAGAAATAAAGATCACACCTCTAAAGTGCACAGTTCAGTGCCTACAACACAATAGCTGTGTGAGAGTGACTTTTATTTTTAAATGTCATCTTTTTTTTGAGGCTTTCTTTATTCCAGTCACAATTTCCCTATGTAGCAATTGATTGATTCTCCCCCTGTGCTCTTAGGATGTTTTGTTTAGCACTCAGCTTATTGTAGGATGCTGATTTCTTTAATAATAATCATAGTTAACCTTTCATTCAGCACTTACTATGTATGTCAATTTTATAAACCTCTAACATGTATTATCTAATTTAACCCTTGGCAACTCCATAGGGTGGGTACGATTATCCCATTTTAGTGATGAGGAAGTAAAGCCAGAGAGGATAAGCAACTTCTTAATGTTACTCAGCTGGGTAATAACAGAACTGGGACTTGAAACCAGGTATCTTACTCAGAACACGTTCTCTTAACTAAAGTACAGCCCATTGGAATCCATTTCTTGAATACAGAAATTGTATTCCTCTCTTCTTTATGTCATTATTACATGCACAGCTTCTACAGACAAAGAAGGTTTATTATGAGTTTCTGAAGAGACTCCCAGAACCCAAAATCTATGTTGCTCCTGAACTTGGAATGTACTAAAAACCAAAGCACAAAAGAATCCACTCAAATTTGTTCTTCTCTTTCTCTCTGCAGAATTGATTTCTCTACTTTGGTTCAAAGAAAGTATGGAAAATCTTATTATCCAAATGTGGTCCAGTACCCTGCCCCTCTATAAGGGAGGCAGCAAAAGGAGATTTCTATGAGTTGAGAAGTTACTCCAAAACATATAGACTCAGCGTACCTTCCAGCTTTATACAGTCATGCACTATTTAACCATGGGGATACATTAAAAGCATAGTATAGTAAATACATAAGTAACATAGTCATTATCGTTAGCAAGTATTGTATACTATATATAATTGTATGTGCTGTACTTTTATACTGCTGGCAGCGCAGTAGGTTTATTTGCAGCAGCAGCACCACGAAATATGATTAATGCATTACGATGTTAAGTTGGCTATGACGTCACTAAGCTATAGGAATTTCTAAGTTCCGTTAAAATCTCATGGGACCACCATTGAATAATCTTATGAGACTATCGTTGATTGAAACATTGTTATGTGACACATGACTGTGTATGTTTTAGCAAAGGAATGAATACGAAATTATACTTGGCAGTCTAGTCTCAAAGAATTCAGAGAAATTATGCCACTTGATAATTGACTACATTTAAGAAAAGAAAATTCTAGAGAAAGTATACCTCCAAATTTACATTCAGAGACATGGATATAGTGAAGCTACATAAAGAGATTTTTTTTAATTCTTTAGCAGAAATAACATACTTCTGAAATATAAAGTTTTTACCAACTAAAATTATATTTCATTTGATATAAGAATAAGATTGTTTATAAAGGCCCAGATATACACTTCATGATCTGTTTCAACTACTTGTACTCTTATTTCCATTTATAAATGTTTGCTCTTTGTAATATAAAAAAATTGTGAGCTTGTATATTTTATGTAAAAATGTGTATCTGTTGTGAATATTGTTCAATAGGTCTCTAATTTAAACACACAATGCCTTCATGCTGCCCAAGTTCTTGCTGGGTCTGAGGTCGTATCAACAGCACATACACATTCAGAGCATTTCATGAACTATATGATGTCGGCAGGTCATTAATAAAAACTGAAAATGTAAAAAGCCCCATAATTAGCTCCTGAGGTAACTTTGAATGTAACATTTTCACCTCAGATTCAACACCATTAAACAAAATGGGGCTTATTCACTAATGTAGCCTGAGAACCATCCCACTATAGTTAAATTTTGCCAAATTGAGAGACACTCAAATAGCAATATGTTGTGATTCATCGAATCAAAGGCCACAGACAAATCAATAGAGATAGTGGCTGCATAAAAAAATGATAATGAACAAATGTAACAATATCACCAAGGTTACCTTGAGAAGAGCAAAGAAGTTGTTTAAAACTATCACTAAAAATAGGGTCAATATATCAGCCCTGAGTAGAAAGCTCATTAATTTTTTTAGCAGATATAGGAAAAACCAGGGGGGAAAAGGCAAATAATTAACTATTGGGGGAAAAATTAATTTATCAAGGTATATTGTAAGAGTTTAGTCTCAGTATTATAAGTAACCTGAGTTGTGATAGATTCTAGCAATAGGTTAAGATCTTGATGTGACAATTGTAAAAGTAAATAGTAAGTATGAACAGAAACCCAAATACTACACTAAATCAGTGAGTCAATCTATATTTATTTTAAAAGTCTTGAAGAAGCAGCATAGTAGTCAAGTTACAAATGAAGAAAAAAATAATGTGATTTTAAAAATTCTTTCCTTGTTTTAACTCTATTTGATTATTTATCTTTGAACAAAACCCAGTCCCTGGAGATTATAATGCTTACCTGAATTACTCAAATGGCTCATTGGATTATTTGCTAACATAAAGAATGCAGTAGCAAATTATTCATAAGCAATTTATTGTTTATTCAGGTAAAAGGTATCATACTGATATGAACTTAATTAGTGTTTTAGACATTTGGTGGGAAACAGTCATATTTTTTCCAGTGATAGAAATTAAAATCATAGAGCTAGAAGTTGTCTTTAAGAGAGTTCACTCCAGCCCACCATAAGACACCTCCTTCTTTCACATTACCATTTTTTCAATGTATTAAAGAATGAAATGTTTTTTGTTTTGACTATTCTGAGTTTCCCTAACTATTTTTTAAACACTTCAAGAGGAATATTGGAAAATTTCACCCAATACTTAAACATTTTTTTCTAAATCACAAAATCACTGTGTGCAAAACAACTAAATTATAAAGCAAGTAACTTGTATTTTAAAAAATTAAGGTTAATCAGGAATCTAAATGTTGAACTCTTAGGAAAAGGCTACAGGCAAGTCAAGTAAACATCTTCTTGGTTTAGAGGTTAGCTTTTTCATCTGGAAAAAGATATTTCAATAATTTGCTTAGTATTTTACTACCACAAGATAAACAATAACTTCTTACCTAATAAAATGTTTTATAAATTGCTTTGATTTTGAGCTTTTAAAGTAATATTTAGTCTTAGAAATCATCATTTTGTTTAATACACACACAAACATAAATTTCTCAACTATTTTATCTTGGAACCCCAGCACAATGTCCTCATTGCTATCATTTTAGAGAATTCATATCCTTAACCAGATCTAAATAGAAAAAAAAAAATTTACAGAGCTTCACAGAAAGAATAGATGTGTTAATTTATCTAAAAAATCACAAGCAAAAGTTTATACATGTTATGAATCTGGACGACCATGCAAATGATGACCATGGTTAAGTGTTAGAATTCTAGTTTATGGCATGGTTTTATTCATTGTCTCAGAATCTAGGATTATAAACTTTCCTTCTGTGCCAAGACAGTTCTCAAGGCCACCTGATAGCTTCTAAATTATTGATTGTTTTCAATGGATCCTAATTTAGATAGGAAACTCTTTCATTAGGACTATTTAATTTTAACCTCCAAAATTCAAATAGGATACAAGGCCAGAAAGAGAACTAGATAATTTTGCTACAGTGTAAAAAACAAAGACAATACTCTAACACATGACTGACTAACCCTTGACCTGAGAGGGACCACCTGAGCATACAGTTTATTTAACTTGCTGAATTTTGCCTTTGAAACTAATACTTTTAAAATGTGGGCTCCCTGAGCCATATTTCAGTTTTGCAAGCTGGATGGCTAAAATTACTTAACAGCAGTGATTCTTAATCATTTGGGAGACACAGATCCCTTTGACTACCTGATAAAAGCCTCAGACCCAGTCTCCTAAAAATAAGCATGCAAATACAAATTTTTGCACACTATTTCAGGGGTCATGGACCACCCAGCTGAAGCCTATGCACTGATTCCTGTTCTAGGCTAAGTCAGCAAAATTTGAAAACTAATTTTTTTAAACTAAAAATTAGCACATTATTTTAACTACTATGGCATTTGAATAACATTTTTAACGTGTGCTAGTTTTCATCAATACAATTTCTTTCATTCTATTTAATTGCTAAATATGTAAAACAAAATAACACCATATGTTTTGGACAAGGATCTATGTACAATGATATATTAGCATCATTCTATAGAGTAAGAAGTTTTCTTTATATACTTTATCTAGTACTGTAAATATATAATTTCTCTGAATTATGGAGAATCAATGGCAAAAAGGAAGCAGAATTTTGCTAATTTCACTTAATATATAAGGTCTTGCGGACATGAAGAAACTTAGATAAATTTTGGAGTGTAAAATCACTTCCCATCTATACTAGTCTGACCAGGCATGAAATGGTTTAAATTTATCTAGAAAACCTCTATAATGAACCACGACATCACTACCTTACTCCTGAGTATCTGGCATTTCTAAGCCAAGTTATAATTGTTGCAGCCACATCAATAAGGTTTGGGTACGTTCTACTCTCTCTAACTTGCAGATTCAAACATTCACAGAAGCCAAAAAGCCTTTCATGTCTGCTTCCATCTGTCTGGATATTAGATAACCAGCAGTACAACCTACCCAAATATATGTACTGGGAATTATTGAGGCCAGTGTTCTAGTGCTGAATCCTATATGCATACATTATTCCAAAAAATCAACCAACAACTATGATTGAGTGTTTCTGTGCTGAGTATTGTGTCTAGTAATGGGTTAATACCACTAAAACTATTAGAAAAGTGCCTACACATTGTAAGCACTTAATAAATTTTAACTATTATTATCGGTATTATTGTTTTATACAAATTCAAATGGCTCATAATTCCTGCACTCAAGGAGCTGTAATCTAGAGAGACATTTAAAATAGAGTGTGGTTAGTTTAGAGTAGAAGTATGTAGAGTTGTCACAGAAACCATCAGGTGGGTCCTGAAAGTCCATCTAGTGAGGCAGAGAAGGTTTCCCAGGAGAAAAAGAATAGTGGTTAGTTACAGAAATCAGGCAAGAGATGTGGTCTTTTAGGGAGGCAATTACATATGAAACACAATACAGTACATATTTGGGTGACTACAGTAGGTGAGTTATAATTGGAACAATGATCACATGTGAAGTTTGACAAAGATGAGGCCAGAAAGGAATGAAGAAGCAGATTATGACAAGTTGTTAGATGTTAAACTAAAGAGTTTGAATATTATTATAAATACCAAAGATTATTTAAAAGACTTTTACACAACAGAGTTCTGCAACTATTAGCTACATAACTTTGATTTATTCACTTAAACCTTTGGTTTTAGTTTTCACATGTGGTAACCAAATGAACAGGTTATAGTTTATGGCTGTTGAGGTCTCATTCAGCTTGAATTTTAAAAACTGATTCCATTGTTTTTTGTTTCAAGAATGACCAAAATAAAAAGACAATTAAAAATTTTTCATTTTTACTTTGCACCAAGTATAATTGCAGAGATATTTATATGACTTTTGAAGTTTATATTTAGCTTATCTCTGAATGAAGTAAACAAATAACTTTCTGACTTAGGCTTACAGCTCTATAATATTCTATAATAATAAAATAAAGGCATATAATAAACAAAGACAGGCTTCTCAAAATTCTAGATATCTCCTTCAAAATAATAATCAAAACATATTTGAAGTCCCATTTATAATTTGTGTAAAATAATTTTTTGTTTTGAATTTGAAAAAAGGAGGAAGAAACCTACAAATTATTGCTCAATCATTAACACAGTCAGGTACCACTTCAGTGGATGATATTCAATCAGCCAATTAAAATTATCTAGTCAGTTACCTTATGATTTTTCAATTTTATAGTCAGATCAGTTGGAGATGTAAGTAATTAATTCGTATTTAAACTATCAAGTTTTAATTTTGTAGTGAGTCTCACTAAAATTCTAATTTTGATTGACAGGAATAAAATTTAACTTTTTAAGACTTGATTATTTTCATTTTATTGAGATTAAAAGGGTTCTTCATAAGCTATATTCATGACTCAAGCAAATACATAAAATCTGATGAGACTGTTATAAATGTATTCTGGCCACCTTCTTCTACATTCATTTCTTATAGATAATGTGGATATGGACTGAGAAGAGCATAGTTGTCTGTTTCTTTAAAATTTATCTCTTCTTGCATAGGAATCCCCCTTCTGCTAACAGTGGGATGAAGTGGAAATGACAGGTTCTTTAAATTTGACAACTAAAGGTATTTTACTTATTTGTCAGGGTCTCATTTCCTTTCTATTCTGTTTTCCCATCTTTTCCCTTCTCCTAGTAGAAAGGGTGTTTGAGTGAAAGGGTGTTATCTTAGAATAGAACCTGAGTTCTTTACTCTGTGATATCTTCTGTGTCAGCCCATAAAATTTGGTTCTCAATATTTTAAGCGAAGTTCTTTTAGAATTAAGGAAGTTCCTTTCTTTTTTTGGCAATGTTTCTTTCCATGTAGTTAAATTAAAACAGTATTAATTTAGAATACTGGTCAAAGTCAATTAATGTCTTCTTAGTTTTAGTGGTATCCTTTTTCTCTTAGAGTAGTAAATTGATACCCAGTTAATGTATTTTATGAGAAATTAAAAAAAATACATCAGTCTAATAATAGATACAGGGAGTGTGGAAGATTGGAACAGAAATGGAAATATGAGAGAAGAAAAGGGAAAAAAAGATAGAAGAAAACAAAGATAATGATCAGAAAGGAAATAGGTAACAAAAGAGGAGCTAGAGAGAGCAGCAAAAGTAAGAAAGAGGAGGCTGATGAAGGACAGAAGATGGGTGCCAACATATTAATGTTCCTCCTCCCACTGAGAAGCTGGAAGGGCTTCTCCGACCATCCATCCTGCTGACAGAGCTCTCTTTCCTTAAGCAAAAGCCCCTATAGGACAGACCTCCAATCAATGGCTCCCATGGCTCACAAGGTAGATAATTCTCCATGGAGCCCTACAGGGTTATACCATAACCACACCACTCTATGTACCATCATGTCAACGTCGACAATGCACATTCCCTCTCCTCTGTACTTCCTCATCCTCCTGAGCTGTTGAGCCATTGTATGAATTGTTTCCAATGCCTTTCTTGCCCTTTTCTTCTACCTGTATATTTCCTAGTCATTCTTAAAGATAGTGTCAAATGACACATCTCCCAGAATGCCTTCTGCATCTCTCTCCATTCTATTATATGCCCTATGAAAACCCAGGAATAATTCTTAAAGTTAGAAATATGCATGTCTGTCAAACCCATACGACAATGCTAAAGTCACTTTAATTCTCTGCAGCCCAATGCCTAATTAAGTGACTTATCCACAAGTAGTAGAAACTCGGTATATACTTTGAAATAGCTCATTTCAACTGGTTTTCTTATTCCTTAAGAATCTGCCCCAATGCACTATGATACTGATGATGAAATCTATCTACCCTGCTACTTGGCCTGATCCCTATCTTATCTTACCATCCTGATTACACTCATTCTCTGACTCTTATGTTGTGGTTCTGGTCCCACATTCCATGCAGGCCCAGGGGATACACATTAGTTACTTTCTTTCATTAGACATGAAATACAGTTCTAACATTCTTTGTTAAGCATTCATTCTTTAAAATACAAACATTTTCTGTCTCAACTATGCAAACCATGGCTTTCATTGCTAATCAGAGGATCACAACTATTTTTTTTCATGCATGTGCCTTCAAACCATTCCCATACCCTACATAATTCCATCATCAAAACCTTTTTTTTCATTTAGTGATTCTCAAGCAGGTGCCTGCACATTCCTGGGGAAATGTTTCACAATCCCAGAGAGGGAGGGTGAGGTACATACACTTTGAAAATTCCCATTAAACTGCA
Organism: Macroglossus sobrinus; assembly: GCA_004027375.1. Taxonomy (NCBI): domain Eukaryota; kingdom Metazoa; phylum Chordata; class Mammalia; order Chiroptera; family Pteropodidae; genus Macroglossus; species Macroglossus sobrinus. The sequence goes on along the minus strand of PVKZ01000060.1, from coordinate 492,118 downwards.
GTTTTAAAATTACTGACCAATAGGATGACACAAGAGGAGTGTAAAGACAGCCTTCAGTTAAAAATTAGGTATAGGCTGGGCCGGATCTGATGCTAACACTTTTCTGAAAGATGTTAGTACCCAGGAAAAAAGTGGCAAGTATAAAAATAAAAACATATCTAAACTGTCTCCATTCCAAAGGCACAACTTTTTATAAAAACGAAAATCTAAACTCTTTGGGATTTGCTGGCTGTTGTGTGATTGAAAGAGCAAGGTATATAGTGTCAGAAGGTCCAAATTGTCATAGAGCAAACCAGTATAAATGCTGGAAACTTAAGAGCTGCAAAGTCTCTGTGAATAAGACTCTACTCTAAAACTTTCTGTGCCTACAAATGTATCCTACAAATGCAGCAACACAGAATAAGATATCCCTGGCTACAAGTGGTTCTAGAAAAATTCTGGGGCTTAAAATCACATGAACAAGTTTCTTCTACTTTTAAACATCTCTCTATGTTCATTTTTTATTTCCTATCATCAAAAGCTCTCAGATTCCTCAACTTTAGGTCAAAGTAACTATCTCATTGCCTTGTAAAATTATTCTACTGCTTTATGACCCCTACGTGTGTGTCATGCCTCACCATATCAGAGACAAGTTTTATTAAAAAAAAAAAAAGTAGGTAGTACTCAATAGTTAAAAAGAATAAAGAGAAGAAAGGAGCATTTCAGAGTCCTACATTGTATTAAAGAAAGATTTCTCATTCTCTTCTGTGGGGATAAAGAAGAATTTCAAAACAAAGTAGTTGTTCTCAAATAGTCTGCCTCCTGCTGGTAGGTTTCCTACTCTGATATTCGTGAAGTCACCTGTCTTCAGATCTGGGAGTCATTCCAGGTGAATCTGGGGTTCTCTCCAACTAGGTTGCCAGATAAATTACAGGACATCCAGTTAAATCTGAATATCAGATAAACAGCAAGTATTTATTTAGTGTAACTATATACTTATGCAATATGTGAAGCATAATTATATTTTAAAATATAAAATATGAATAATCTTAAATTTAAAATATAAAATGTGCACTGTTGGGGGAGAATGTACAACCACTATGGAAAAGAATATGGAGATTCCTCAAAATAAATTAATTAAAAATAGAACTACTATATGATCCAGAAATTCCACTTCTGGGCATTTATACAAAGGAAACAAAAACACTAACTCAAAAAAATATCTACATCTCCATATTCATTGTAGTATTATTTACAACAGCCAAGACATAGAAACAACCTAAGTGTTCATCAGTGGATGAAGACATAAAGAAAATGTGGTGTGTGTGTGTGTGTGTGTGTGTGTGTGTGTGTGTGTGTGTGTGTGTGAATGTATGTTATTCAGCCAAGTAAAAAAGTAGAAAGCCCTGACATTTGCAATAACATGGATGGCCCTTGGAAGCATTATGCTAAGTGAAATAAGTCAGATAAAGAAAGACAAATAGCAAATAATCTCAAACAAACAAACAAACAAAAAAATCAAACTCATAAATACAGAGAATAGATTAGTGGTTGTGCAGGATGGGAAAAATGGGTGAAGGTGGTCAAAAGGTACAAATTTCCAGTTATAAAATAACTATGTAAAAAATATTCATTGCTTATCTGAAATTTAAACTTAATCGGGCATCTTGATACTCTGGATAAATTGGACAACCCAGCCAAACCATAGCTCGACAATTTAATATGGTAACAAAATCACACCAGCACTAATATCTCTCGGATACATAAGACTATTCTTTATTTGGCTGCTAATCAATATTTGGGTTTTCATGTAATAAATATTGTTCATCATTGCACATCCCAGAAAAAGCTACTGTCTAAGTTGGTGCTTAATGTCGACTGTACACTACTGGGCTCTATTTTTAGTTATACTTGGGTGAGGGTAATTCTGGGATAGATTCTGCTGCAGAGATATGGGAGCTCACGATTCCTTCTGCTAGGAACTGAGATTACACCAAAATAAAAGCAAACTCAAAACTTTCCTAGGCAAGTCTTATGCTTTCAAATATCTCTCTTGTTACCTCAAAATCCTGTGAATGATAGGCTCCCTTTTAGAGGGAGAGAGACAGAGAAAGAGACAGAGATAGAGACAGAGACAGGGACAGAGAGACAGGGACAGAGAAAGAGACAGAGAGAAGAGTGTGTGTTTGAGGGAAGGGATGCACTTGCTCTCTGATTCTCCTTTGGTCAAGAGATATGATAAGCAGAGAACACCTGCCTGACCAATATATGTTCCTTGGGCTCAGAGACTCCCCCCTGTCTCTCCCATGAATCTAGAGGTGCCAAATTGAGTGTTGACCCATAGAATCACTAAAAGGAGGAGGACCAGAATACAATAGAAAGCCAAAGAAATCAGAACCGAGAAGAGATAAAAACAGAAAATGATATGCTCAACACTGTGTCATGGATGATTATATCCAGCTGGAGCTTTTCTTCAAGAGCTTTTGTATCCTCTCAACATGGTGGTGAAAGAAACAGCAGAGGACTCAAGGATGGTGCAGAAAGTTGCCCAAATTACATGATACTCAATGTCTTCCTATTGTTTATTTTGTCACAGCCTGGAACCAACTTTAATGATACAGGACAGGAGCTATTTCCATCTTCAGAAGCAGTGTTGTCAGGATTTTGTAATGGAGCTTCCTTATATATTCCTTATATATTTGAGAATGAGCTTAAACTCCTTCCCAGATTACCAATTTTCCAACCATCCCCCAAAACTATGTCCTATTTCCTAAGTCTTATAACGTTTTTGTTACTCTTCTTAGAAATCTTTAATTTCAACATATACAGAAGCCTTATCAGATACTAGCAAGTTGTTGCTGTGAAGAGAGTATTGGGTTAATAATCAGAGGCCTGATTTCTAGCCTCAGGTCCAAAGTTTCTGGTACAGGATCTTTCCTGTGCCACTAATTACCTGTGATCAGTCACTTAACCACTTTTGACTTCAGTGTGTTGTTTATAAAACAGAACTACTAACACTCTTACTCTGAATAATAGCGAAAATAACAATATAATCATAACATATGTTATTAATAATACCAATGATAAACTAACAGTCTTGCCTGCAAGTAACAGGTAAGATGTCCTGGAACAGATGAAACATATTTTCTAATAAATAAATACAAAGGAAAATGGTTAATGTCCAAGGCTTTAATGTCCAAGTTCTTTTAATTTCTTATGCATTCCATTGTTTATTTAAACTGAAATCCTTCTACTTTTAGTTCTTATTCACTTTATTTATTTATATTGCCTTATCTCCCTTACTTTTAATCTCCAAAATTTTCCCCCAAAGTGTGATTATCTTTTTATTTTGCATTATTATTATTAACTTAGCTGTTTAAGAAAAATGATGAGGACCTGGGACTGGAATAAAGGAACAATTATGAAGGTTACTCAAGTCCTAAGTAAGAAGGCTAGATTTCTTCTTTTTTCTAGTTTAACCAACAGTGAAATTTTTAAGTACCCACCCCTTACCATTTCTTCCAGATTTCAATTTCTGACTTTAAAACTTTCAGACTAAGTAAACTAGTAGACTCACAGGTGAAGTCTCCAGGATAACAAACCTTCCCCCAGTGGCAATGCAGCTGAGCAGCTGAAATGGTATTATCTTCTCATATTATGTTTACAGGGGAATACTTGGGGAAATTTTTGCCCAGGGACAAAATCCCCAAGCTTCTGACATGCAGTGATTTTTCCTTCCTAAGGAAACACAGATTGTAGTCATTTTTTCAACTGAAGTCACTCTGTTCATCCCAGTAAAATATCTGCACTGAGGGAGAATAAATAACGTGAAAGTCCTCAGCAAAAATATAAAACTTTCTAATCTATTGAGAAAAGCCTTGGCCCTTTTGTTAGAGGTCAGATGAGACTTTGCCTGAGAGTAGAAGTTAAAGGAGACATTTTATTTTTAATGGACCAAGTGGGATAGATTGGGGGGCACTGAAATCAGGTTACTCATTTTGCTTGTTGAATGGTGACCCCCAATTTCCCTCCTGGGGCTTGACCGTAGAGTGAAAGCACTACTCTATCTTCATCCATTCCTACTCACAGCTGAGCCATGCAAGGCAGTCAAGGAGGAGCCTATTATCAAACAGGAATTGAGCACATGGATGGGGTAGCTATTATTACACAGGCGACGCATACAACCAGGATTAAAAGCATATTGTAAACTCTTTTTTCAATATGGATATGGAAATTTTTGCTGCATATGATTTAAAAATTCTAAATATTACCTTGTCCAAAGAAAAAAATCCTTAATTTAAAAAATTCTAAATTAATTTCTATCCCTTGATGAGAGTATATATGACCTCATCACTATAAATCTTTCATGTGAACCCCAATACACTGATGGAATAAAAGATGCAAGAAGCAAAAACACTCATTGTTATAACTTAGGTTTAATCTTAAAACAAACAAAAGATCATGAACCTTCCAATAATATCCATTAAAATGAGCTACATTAAGAGTCTACAGTCAAGCTAATAGATTGTTTTATATCATCCTGCCTCCAGCATAGCTTCAAAAATGATTAACTTCTCTTACTGTATAAATCTCTTCCACCCCCTTTCTCTATTATAAGAGATAAAATATTGACAAGGTCTGAGATTTTCCTCAAGAAGACTTTTAGAACTGAGAAAAAATACATTTAAAAAGTTCAGGACCCTAATTTAGTAATCCAGGCCTGTTTAGAGTTCTAGAAGCTAAAAAAAAACAGGAACCTCAATCATTTATGATTAGAAACCTTAACTTTGCATAAATGAGTCCTCTCATCTTTGGTGAACAGGCTCTTCCCTATAACTGCTCATTCACCTACTGTTGGGGGTTGAATTGTGTTCCCTCAAAAGATATGTTGAAGTCCTAACTCCCAGTACCTCTGAATGTAACCTTATTTGAAATGAGGATTTTTGCAGATGTAATCAAGTTAAAATAAGGCCATTAGCATGGATCCTAACCTGATATGACATAGGTATCCTCACAAGAAGAGGAGAAGAGACAGAGCCAGGGAGAATACCATGTAGGACAGAGACAGAGGTCAGAGTGATGGAGCTGCTAGCCAAGGAACATCGAGGTTGATGCCAGCAACAGAAGACAAGAAGAGGCAAAGAAGGACTCTACCCAAAATCTGAGAGACAGGATGGGCCTGCTAACCTCCAGAACTGTGAAAAATACATTTTTGTTGTTTTAAGATACATGGTCTGTGGTACTTTACTACAGCAAGCATTCCTAGAAAACTAGTACAACTGCCTAAGGGGAAATAAAATAACTTGCAAAGCAGGTTTGAATTTTTAATAAACCTTATATACATAGATTAGACCTTCACAATGTATTGTCACTGTGCCCTGAGGTCTATCCATCCACAGAATCTGCTTACCTTCCTGCTACCAACGTCTGAATGCTTGCAATCTGACAGTCTCAATGCTAAATAGTTTACATCTATTGTTTCATTCAGTCCTTACAGCATCACTCTAAGATATGTATTATTTCCCCTACTTGGCAGATGAAAAAAAAAAATTAGGGTTGGAGAAGTTAAACAAGTGATTTGCCCCAGGTCATCAAGCTACGAAGGAGGGAACTGTGATTTAAAGCAGATCTGTTTGATATTCATTTCCAGGCTCTTAACCATAATGCTTATTGATTTTACTTTGCACTTTGTCCAACAATATTTAACCTCTTTATATGTTCTTCTCTGTTCATGACATAGAACACTGTTTCTAAATTAGGCATAGGGAAGGGACCATAATCATTCCATGAGATACTTTTTCAAATCTTGTAACCCCCTTAAAATTACTAATATTCTCTCTCTCTCTCTCTCTCTCTCTCTCTCTCTCTCTCTCTCTCTCTCTCTGTCTCTCTCACATTCTGCATAATCTCATTTAACTCATTCTTTTCTCAGGCTAAATACCAACTCATCCCTCTTTCAAATGTCTAATTAAATATCATTTATTTAGTGATCCCTCCTTGATGTCACAGTCTAGTTGAAACCTATAAAAATGCAGCCTCATGCCACCCTGTATTTCTCCTTTATTGCATTTATTACAATCAAAATGAAACAATTATTTGGGTAGCAGGTAAATGGTCTAAGGACCTGTTAGCATAATTCACATGGAAGGAAGCCTGGGTAACTTATACCAGTTTCATTGCTCTAAGATTAGGAAAATATGTAGGCTGGGATGCATTAGCCTGTGTATTCATGCTCAAGTGTGCTCTCAGTACTGTCCTCTGTTATCATATCAAACATTTATAAAAATGAGATGGCTCAGTTGAAGGGTCCTGGTTGTGTCCAGACTAAACAGGCTTTGCTTAACGGGAGGCAACTGATTCCAGAGGATATGGTGTGATCCTCTCTTTCGTCATCTGCAACTGGGGTACCTCCAAACTTATAGCTACAATTGAAGATTATTGCCATTCTCTCTGCTATGTGTCTGCCTATGCTGATTTTCTTCTGAGTTCTGCAGAGAAGTAAATCTTATTTAATTCCCCAGGTGATGTTAACTCTATAAAATAAATTACTGCATTTCCCAAGACCTAAAAAGCCTTAGATATTTTCTCAATAATTATGAGTCCTCTTTCAGAGTAAAGAAGAATGAAATGTTAAATGTAGGTCAAAATCCTCTAACTTTTTTCAGGGATCCTAAAATTTTTTGCCGGCAACAAATATGAATGATAGAAAACAAATTTCTTCTATAGGCATTAGGCTTACATATATAAAAATGTAGGCTGATTCTGATTCAAGTAAATGGCAGAAGTCTCTCATTTCACTCACATATCCTCAATTATTTAGTTATATGTCTTAGTTTATATATCTCTTTCAACAAGGAACACAGAGCCTATTTAGGTATCAGACATTAAACTAATAGTCTCTTTTCTCTAAATATTACATGTACCCAACATTTGACATAATTTTTTCCCAGAGGTTTAAATGCTAGGATTGGCAAAGATACTAGTTAAGATCTATCTCAGTCTGTAGCCACAGGCTGCATGCAGTCTATAGATTTATTTAATTTAGGCTGTGCTGCAATTTTCTTAATGTTTAAATTGATCAGGATTTGCTGCATAAAAAACAACCCCAAGCCTCAATGGCTTACAACCATAAACATTTATTCTTACTCATACTCTTGACTATTAGCTAGGGCTCTGCTGGGCTCTACTGACATCTACTAGAATTTACTTGGTTTCAAACTGCAGGTAAAGTTCCAGCCTGCTCTACGTGTCTCCTCCATCTAGGGCAGCAGAATGAACCTTTCTATCAGGGCAAATGCAGGAGCTCAAGTGGGATAGAAGATAAAAAGCACTTCTTAAAGCCACACTTTATTTTTTCCCACATTTCATTGGGCAATCCAAATCACAGGACCAAATCCAAAACCAATGATTTGAGTGATATGTATTCTATTTGTTCTACTGGGAAGCCCTAAGAAGGTAAAGGCTGTGGAGTATAATCCTACCATCAGGAATGGATGAAGAGTTGGAAACAATGACCCAAATTAACACACACATTTAAAAATTAGGATGATGTCTACAAAAGTCTGAAGTTCCAACTTTTCTTTAAAAATAAGATTTAGTAAGATTTGGTTTGTTATGAGCCCAGAGCTCAAACTTCAATTTATCCTGTTTTCACAAAGAACCTATAGAAATAGGACTCCCAAAAGACGACAAAGTGGCTTTTGTTTCTTTGAATCAAGATCTCTGAAAAAGTAATCACCCACACTAGCAGTCACTCTTAGTCTAAGGGAAAACCCAATATGTCTGGACTTCAAATGTCTGGGTTCAAATCCTGGTTCACCACTTACTACCTGCAGAACCTTGGGAAAGTTACTTCATCTCTCTGAACTTCTGTTTCTTCATCTCATAGGGTTCTAGTGAAGACTAATTGAGATAATATACGTAAAAGTTGTTCTGTGAATTGAAACATGCTACACAAATGTTGGTTGTCATTATTAGCAGGGCTCACCTAGTGAAACTCAAATTACTATTTAAGAAAATGACCAATTTGCATAGCCACCTGGATTTTTACTGTCAGTGACTTTGACTAGGATTTAAATGCTTTAACAGCAGGATTATTTCATTCACTGAAGATCCAGCTGGTGTAGCAGTTTGGGATGTGCACTAAAAGATGCTTGGAAATACCTGCTGGTCTTTTAGCTATTGTGCTATAAAACCAGGTAGGGGAATCCTTTTATCATTTCCACAGCTGAATATGCTTTAAACCCCCTAACAGAGCCAAAATTGTCAGACCAAATTCCACTTGTGATGAAATCCAACCAGGTTAACATGCTCTTTCCTTGTTAACCACCCAGGCTTTTCTGGATGAAATCCTGCAGCCCTAAAACAGGCAAAACTTGACTTAACTTCAAGGAAAGTTTTGGATTTCAATGGACCTTTGAAGTCCCTTCAAAAGAGATAAGGACTTCAATGAGACGTTTGCCTATACAGAGGACCACAGAGGCAGGCCATTTGTAGAAATTCAGTTAATCTAGGAGCAGAAGTTGTCTGGTAAAAATTGGTTTGGTAAGGAGGGGTAAGCGAGGCATGTAAGTTTAAACTCAGCAGAATGAAAATGAGTCTATTCTAGATGACCAAACTGTGCTGTTTTGTATTTTTTCTTATAGGTTTATTATAAAAGCAAGGCTTTTATTTTTATTGCCGTGAAAACCAATCAATTTGATAAGTGTGGTTAAATTATAGCCACCATATACTATAAGTTAAGAAATGCCTAGTGGTAAGTTTATGTTTATATGTATATATGTAAACATATATATATGTAAACATATATATGTATAAACATATATATATAAACATATATTATATATAATTATTTAATTAACAAACAAGTATTTTAAAGTAAAAATTATCAAAAAGGCTATAAATACAGAATTTCATGAATAAAGACCTCCGCTTTTAAACTATAGTGGCAATTCTTCAAATAGTATTCACCACATAATATTTTCCAAATCAAGCTAATAATAATTGCATATTGGGGATCTTTATCGCAAAACATTTCTATCAGGGCACATTATTCTGTAACTAAATCATTTTTACTGTGAAAGTTATTGTTTTCTAAGCTGCAAGAAGTGTCAAATGGTGCTACAGGAAGTTAATTATAGCAAATGTATTTAACCAGAGCTTTCTGCAGAAGAGATTCCTTCAAATAGCTGCAATACATATATATAGTTGACACTCCATAAGAAGAACTTTCTTTCTGGAAAATGTGGTTTTTGAATATGTATTACAATTTCTGTAGTCCTTTCAACTTGGAATACTGTAACTCTATCAGGTGTAAATCAAAGGATGCTCTCTCTGGCTATAAAAATTGTTATTATACTAACTTATAAAGATTTGGGGTTATTATACTAACCCTAAAGATTTTTATAATGTTTTTCAAATGAAAGTTGTACCAAGATTCAGCAATGGTCAAAACAAAAATTCAAAAACAAATTATTTTTTTACAGAAAAAACAGCACATTGTATTCTGTACTGATTTCTAATACTTCTTAAGAATCTGAGGATTTTATTTAGTCCACAGATTAAGATCTTACAGTAAATATAATAAAAATATTTTAAAGGTTATGTATCAACAAGGTGTCAGTGTGCATAAGGATGAAGTATTCTAGTCATAATTAAATTTCAAATCTAATTATAATTTGAGGCGTCCTTTTAATTGCATTGCAATATTTTCTTTTCCTAGGAAGATGAGTGGTATAGCATCTTTTATCTGTAATTTTCATTTAATTAAAAATGTAAATAAATCAAACCTCTTTCTTAAAAATATTTACTTTGCATGTAAAAAAGATTTATAAAGGTGGGTTTTATCTAGTTAATCATATTTACTTTGAGCCATAAAGATATGCTGTATGAATATATAGAAGTAGAGGTCTAAATTTTTCTGAATATTATGAAGCAGAAAGAAAAATGTGCTGCCAATAGTTATCTTTCTTGCCACTAAAAATTCTTACTTTACTTCTGGCAAAATCCTACTAATCCTATAAAGCCAAGTTCAAAGGTTACCTCCTTTGTGTTAAACATTCCCTAATTCCCAAAGTCAAATTCAGGGGTAGTCAAATGAGCAATAGACAGTGACTTAAATCCATAAAGGGCACTAATCGCTGGAGAAAAGAATCTTTACCAGCACTCTCTCCAAAAGAGGATTGCATTTAGTTAGATAAACACTTGACCCGCTTTGGGGAGGATGTAAATTATGTCCCTCCCCAAAATGGCATTTATGAGTATACCTATGAGATGGGAAAAATTTTAGAATGGAGAGCGAGCTAGAAATTTAGGAGGTTGTGATTAGAGAACGGGAACTTAAATTGAGATTATAGAGAGGTTGTAATTATTAGTCATGATGAAGGTTAAGCTCTGACAAGAGAGCCAATAACTGAGGTGAAGTGGAGGATAAGGTAATTAGAGCAAAGGAGGCCAAAAGAAGCTTGCTAGGGAACGGAAGGACTGTCTTCAAGAATCCTGAAATCACCAAAAATTATGATGATGCTGGAGTCAGTGACAGTGAGCCAGAAACTCAAATGTTCAAGGAATTAGGGAGAGTGGCAATAGCAAGGAGAAGGTAGTAGGTACTTTGATAGTGTGATAACTTCAGACACATAGCTGGTGTTCGTAATCAGGAAGAAGGCCTAAAGTAGCCATGAGGAGCAAGGAAGGCATCTAATCTACCTCAATGAGATGGAGAAAACAGGTCATCAGTTGAAGGAGGAAGCAATGCATTTAGAGGAGAACCAAGTTTTTCAGCTAGTGAGGTGAAGTGATGGGGATTGGACAGTAAAGGGAATGTTCACAAAAGAAGTTGAAGATATCAGAAATTTTTGCTGATGACTGATGACTAACTATTTCCAGGAGATGCACGGGAGGCATTGGTGCTATTTGAGAGAGATGGGCCATGGAGTCATGAAAGGAGATACACAGAGCTATATGGGCAATAATGCATAGAGCTGTAGGTTTACCTTGCCATGTTGGGCTTCTTGGGTTACTGAAATACAGAGGGTTAAAGGATAAAATTAGGTTAGTACTGACGGTTTCAAGACTGATGGTGGTGATTAGGCTCTAAGGGTTTGCGTAAGAAAAGGGGATATGGGTCAGCCAGAATCAGTAGCATCCTAGGGCCTTCTCTTTACTCTGGCCAGTGTGGAGGACATGACAAGGTCATCTCAGCTGAAGCACCAGGACCTCTGTGGCACTCATTTTAACAACTGGAACACTCATCACAGAGGATTTTACCCTGAACATCTGGGGCTCTCAACTCCTGTTGCACTATGCCTTTGATTTTCTTTAAAGAATTTAAGAAAGTTAAATATTTCTGAGAATGAGAATGATAAAATTTAAGTTGTGTTTTAGGAAATTCCATTCATTTTCAGAAGTTGGTCTCAGAGGTCCAATGACCACTGAAAACTTTAATTTTGTTATTGATAGTGGGGACAAAGAGAAAAAAGAAATGTAAATAACTAAAAGGGAGGCCTCTTGACAGTTATATGTAGGGGGGCTAGAAAAGAGTCTAGAATAAGCACTAGATTTCAAGTTCAAAATTCTGAGTAGATAGTGGCCCCATTAATTAAGACAGAGAACAAAGGAGAAGGTGTTTGTCAGAAGTAAAATAAGTTTTTAATTTAAGACATACTGAATTCGAGGTCTCTAAGGAACATTCAGGTATAGATGCTTAAAAGGATTGTTTTATAAGAATAAAGATTGGCATATCTAATTTTGAAAGACAATTCTCTATCGTTCCCCCATATTTCTGTGTGTATTGTGAGCAAGGCACTTACTGCCCTTTGTTCCAGATCATAATTTTAAGAAAATTTGTGTAAAAAATGGCCTTGGAAGATAGCGTCTCCCTCCAGAGCAAAGAGCAATCATGTTTACTGCCTATTGTAAAAGATTCAGGTTTCCTAAGTTGGGTATTAGTTTCATGTAACACAAACTACTAAGTATGCAGGTGTCATCTGGCCCTCTTTGTGTCATCCTGGGATTCAGGGAATCGATGCAAAAATGTCGACACTCTGGCTACTGCCATTGCTCTAATAAACTGTTCACTGCCTATGACCTAGAAGTTACCTGTCTTCTAATAGCACCAATGAAATTACAGCAGGTTAACATGTTAACTTGTAAGTATAGGGAAATATTAAATCCTTCACAGTTCTTGACATTTATCTTTCAGGTATTGATTGCAACACTTTAATGTATATGAATTATCTTACTTTTTTCAGTTTCAGACCTCAGCACATTAAGTTCTTAACAATTAACTGACAGTCTCTAACATTTTTCAGACTCTTAGCAGACTTAATACATTAATTCTGACAGTTAAGAATATTATCTTCAGCATTCTATGGAAGAAAATAATCAAGATATTACTTACACATATTGTTATTTTAGTATTACAATTATTTGGCACCCAAATTGCTTTGTATATGGGTTCAACAAAACGTGAAATGAATCTAATTGGTTAAGATCTGATAAAATTTTTAACCGAACTTTTTTATAATTCCAGAATCTACATTGCAACATGAATTAATGCTATAACAGAGGTCCAAAGAGAGTAAACATCAAGAAGAACCCTGTAATGACACCCCTAAAGTATGTCCATATCCTAGCTCCAAGAAGCTGTGGATATATTTCTTTACATAGAAAAAGTGATTTTGTAGATGTAATGAAGTTAAGAATCTTTATATGAGGAAATTACCTTTTATTATCTGGATGGGTTCATTGTAATCACAAGATTCCTTGTAAAGAAAAGAGGGTGGCAGGAGAGTCAGAGTCAGAGAAAGAGATGTGATGATGGAAGTAGAGTTCAGAAAGAGAGAGATTTGAAGATGTGGCACAGCAGGCTTTCGAGTTAGAGAAAAAGGCTACACACCAAGGAAAGCAGGCTGCCAGTAGAAGCCACAAATTTGAGAAACATGGATTTTCTCCCATAGCCTCCATCCAGAAGAAATGCAGCCCTACTGACACTTTGATTTTGAGACTTCTGCTCTTCATAAACGTAAGAAAATAAGTTTGTGTTGTTTTAATACACTACATTTGTGATAATTTGACAGCTTTAATAGAAAACTTCCTTGTTTATTTTTTATACTTATATTGCTTTCTATTTCTAATGTATGTCCTTAGGCAATATAGGGCTGAAATAAATTTCCCTTCTTATACTTGCTCTTTCTCAGTAAGAGGTAGACTCTCTTTCAGAAAAGTGGGCAAAGGAGACAGAGCTGAAGAGGAAAAAGAGAGAGTTGCCTGAAGCAGGAAAAAAAGAAAAACCACCACTGAAGCTTTCACAGTTAAAAAAAATAAACAAAATTAAACCACTTTGCAAGGATCAATGACAGGCCTAGAAGAGTAATAAATGGAACAAATATATCTGTGCCATGGCAGAAAAAAATTTGTGCTCCCCAATTCCCTAGACTGTCTGCTTTCTCAGTAACCAGTCTAGGCTGGGACTTTACCCAAGTTGTCTGGTCATTTTCTTTCTGCAAAAGGAAGTCTTGATATGGAGGTAGAAACTGATATCTGGCCAGGAAGCATATACTAAGGTATGCATGTGAGTGTACTATTTGTACCATTCTTGGGCATACAAAAGTCTTGTTAGAATCCAATTCTTGTGATGTGATCTATCTAGCTCTCAACCCAGAAGAGCTAGGTTTATAAGGAAGGTGCAGATTTGAGTTACTGGGACAGACCAGATCTCCAGACGATAGTAGAATGAGGGTTTAAAAAGGATGTGGAAAGGAAAACCTAAAATAATTCTTATGCTGTCACAGTCTTATAAAATTTCTGTGGTATCAGATATTGACAAATTCTAAGGATTTAAGGGCAGAGCTTAGAGCTGGCCAAAGCTGCCTCTGAATGATAAGACTGGAACTATTCGTGTGAATGCACTATTATGCATTTTTTGCTATACTGCAGGGCATTCCTGAGCTACCTGTAAGGCAACCCCTAAACTGAAGCCCACCTTATTTATGCTGCACTGAAAGTGCCCTCTCTAGAAAGCAATGTTCCTGTGGATCATCACATGCCACCGATATGTCAGGACTATCATTCACCAGGCTCTTTTCCCATCTCCTCGCAAATGGTTAATACTCATACGTTTCTGCCTCTTCTTGGTTTCAGTGAAATTGTGGATTTCATTTCAACATTTGATATTCGCAGAACGTTAACTTAGTCCAGTGTAACAGTAACCACTTACTATGTGCTGAAACCATGCTAGACGAGGAGATCAAAGACGAAAGCATGCTTTTGGCTGTTAAGGAATTAACAACTGAAAGCTGTTCCAGCTCTTTTCATATCATTCATCTCTTCTCTCATAAGTGGAAGTGCAGGGCAACTTCAGCCTTTCCCCTTCACTCCTGCATGGGGACAAGTCACCGTCACATTCCTCAGCTGTGCACAGTCCATGACTCAACCCATACAATCACCATCTATGCGGGTCTAAGAGTCTCATTGTGTGAACATCCTTTTGTTATGTAAGTTCCTCTATGCGGGGGAGACAGGAAGTGACAAATCATATTTCCCACTTTGCCTTAATCAAATTTCATTGTTACCCTGGACTTCTGGGTCAAATGGAGCAAATAATCACAAGTTATCCATTTTTCCAAGAAAGCTACACAGCTCCCAGGGATAGCAACACATGAAGTTATCACAAAGTCCCTAGCTTTTTTTTTTTATACCTTGAGTCAAAATACATATGTCATCATTGTCTTTCTTTACAGAAATCGGCATTGCTAAATATTTTTCAGTGACAAAGCTCAGAGCTCACAAGTATGTTAAAAGCAAAACCAAGCCTCTCGCCAAAAAGAAAAAAAGTAATTTTTTTCTCACCAAACAGTCCTATATACAGGAAAAAAAGCACTTATATTTTTACCAGAATTGTCATAGAATAGATTAAAACTTTTCAAGACAAATAAAGGATCATTTTATGCCTGATTTTGGTTTGACATACTCACAAGCAGTTACACCTGTGCATAAGAGTTTTTCTAAGCTTTATATTTAAAACCTCTGAAGTAAGTATTCTTTCTTCACTTGGCATCCTATTTCTGCACATGAAGAGTTTTGGATCAGAAAGACAGTGATGGTGGTGCTCAGTGGTGGTGTTCCTTTTCGAACTTGGCGTGTGTAGCTGCCATTCCTCTCTGTTCTCATGAAAAAGCACAAGATTCTATGATCCTGCCCCTTCTCAATGTAAGGTACATCCTGCAGGCCTCTCACAGAGGTGCCCAGGACTTTCCTATGCTAATTGTCTTCCAGCCAGTGCTGCCTTTCCTGTAGCATCCAAGCCAGACTTTGTTTCAGCCTGTGAATATTTTCCACTCCAGTGTATGGTGCCAAAATCATTCCACAAGCCCTGCTCCAAGTTTTCCTGTCAAGATAAGCTTCCAGCCTGATGTACAGTACATTAGCATAGAGTATTAAGACCATGCTCACAGACTTATAAAACTGGCAGCGCAGCATCCTAAGTTGAACAATGGTATGGCTATATCATTCAAAACTGAAAATTAAAACAGGTTTTCAGAAAGGACATCAATTTCTATAAGGCTGATTTGTTTAAGGACTTAGAGAATTTATTTAAAACTAATTTTAAAAAGTGATTATTTTATACATGCAAAACATAGTAATCTGACATTACATAAAGTTATCAAGCAGTAGCAGAAATTACAAATTTGCCCTTTGTTCATCAGATCTTATTTAGTTCTATTGCTTCATCATAAACATAAATATTTCTATTGTTTCTTCACAAAATAACCAAAGACCAAAATCACACTGGGTTAGAACAACCTAGAACAGTAGCCTGATTTGTACAACAGTGACAAGTAAGCATTGTGGCAAGAGATAAATATCTTCTATAAAGGCAAACTATGGATTAACAAATGTTTGTTGTCTACCTGTAAACTAATTATTTATTTCTGAATCCCCATTGTCTAGTACCATGCCTGGCAAGCATGTTTGTTTGTTTATTTATTTATTAAATGAATGAGTGAATGAGTGAATGAGAAAATGAATAAATAAATGAACATGCCCCATTTTCCCTAAAACTGTTAATTTACACACTCATCCTTGAGTATATTAATTCTTAAAGACATTCCAGGTTCTTGGATCACAAGTTCTCCATGTTGACTACTCTTAGGAAACCACTTTAAAACTATTTTTAAAAACCTGTTGAGTTTTCATTCTGCTTAAGTAATATTGTTTTGTGCTTTTAAAAGAAATAGATTTACATAAGGGCTACCAGAAAACAATCTCAGCAGAATTTGAGATCTCAGAGTCCCCAAGCTCTATAAAAGGAAGCTGCGCTGCTAAAAAGACTAGGAATGAATAACTCTAGTGTCACCTACTTCAGAAAGTTTCATTGAACCTCTCCCTCTCTTGCCCTGACCCTGTCTTAAATGTTTTTTCTTGAGGCTCCCTAAATTATTGTACACAATATCACTGTCTTTTAATTGTCTATCTTCCTGGACTGTAGACTCGGTGCAGGAAATGACTGGGAATTTTCTTGGTACCTTCCATTTCTGGAATAGATACTGGTATTCAGTGAGTGCTCAATTAGTGTTTGAACAAATAAAGAAGGACTAAACCATGGTGTTATATTTACCAAAGATATTTATTTGTTCAACTATAGGTTGAAAAATATTTGGGTTCCTTTAAAAGTGGGAAGGTTACTTTCTTCAGTTTAGAGAAAAGATCAAAGGATTTCAGCCTGAGTAGAGGACTCCATGTGGTTTTTATTGTAATCTTTCTTTTTTTTCTCATACTGATCAAAAATAAGAAAGAGAGAGTCAAAATAATATGAGAGACTGGCAGAGCTGTGAAAATACTGTAAAGTCATATTTTTTAGGGCCTTCTTGCAATCTTTGTCAACCCAGAAAAAGGTGGCCCAGGACCCGGGACCATCAGTCTCCAGATGCATTGTGGACAGCTTGCTTCATGAAAGACTTGTTTCAGGGCTCTTTAGAGGTTGTTCTGTTAACCCTGCTATCTCTTCCAGTTACACCTGCCCAGCCCTCAGAGGGGCCCCCTGATGCCCTCTTGCTCTGTGGACTTTACAGCAAAAGTTAGTATCAACACTCTGCTGCTCTTGTACTAGATTTTGTCTTAGTTCTTACCAGTCTCCTGGCCTGATCCCTCTTATTTTGACTGTCTATCTGTCCTTTTATTTTGAATTTCTTGCAGAGATTTTTGACACATATCCTTATTTTGAACAGGATCCATTCTTTACTTGTCCACAGATATCTTCTACCTGAAAAATTCAGTAGATGTATCTATTTAAAGTGGAGTAAGTTATCATTAAAGACCACAAAGTCAGCAAGCTCAGAATATAGGAAGACAACCAGGGCAGTAGGAAATCTAGAAAACAGGCAGGAAGACTATGCTATGAGGAATTAAAAGCAATGAGAATTAGTGTCACAGAGGACCAGGGAGCTAAACAAAGAGCATGGGAAACAGCTACAGGGTTACAGCAACATGCCCTTGTTTCTGCATTAATTCTTGACTCTGTCAAATAAATTTGCAGTTATGTCCTATTATTGAAAAATAAGAAGCCCAGGAGTGGACTGGTTATGGTTTTGAATCTGGACTCTCCACAGTTGTGTTTTTTGTGTTGGACTAATTACCTAATCTCTTGCTTTGATTTCTTCTTCTGTAAAATGAAGCTATAATAGCATCTACACTAGAAAGTATTTATGGGCATTAAATGAGATAATATAGTTAAAGCTTTCCACAGAAAGCTTTCAATGCATATTAGTTGTAATTATTCATATAGTGAAGATGATAATGTTTAGTGTGACTAGCATGAGTCATGCTGGTAGAAGTTAAGGTAGAAGTTAGGATTCCCCTAAATAAAAACTAAAAGAGCCAACAGAATAACATTTGCTGATAGGTAGCTATGAAATAAAAAAATATTAAAAGTTTTGTTGTTGTTATTTAGAATTGTTCTTACAGCTTTATCGAGGCATAACTGGCACACAATAAACTGCATATTTAAAGTCTACAATTTGATGAGTTTTGACATATTCATACACCCGTAGAGCCGTCACTACAATCAAGATAATGAGCATATCCATCACCCTCAAAAGTCTCCTCCTGCCCCTTTGTAATCATTCCCTCTCACTCCTCCCTGCCCTACCCCTCCCCCCATCATCCTTAGGCAATCACTGATCTGCTTCCTGTCACTATAAATTAATTTACATTTTTCTGGAATTTATATAAATGGAATCACACAGTATTCTCTCTTGTGTGCGTTCGAAGGGATCTGGCATCTTTGCCTCAGTGCATTATTTTTTTAATTAATCTATATCGTTGTTGGTGTCAATAGCTCATGCCTTTTAATTGCTGAGTAGTATTCCATTATATAGCATGATTGGCTTATTCATTCACTGGCTCATGGACACTTGGGTTTTTTCCATAGTTTGGAGCTATTACGAATAAAGCAGCAGTGAACATTCATTTACCAGTCTATGTACGGACCTTGACTTTACTAATATCTAAATTTAGTAACATTCACTTTATTAACTATCTAGGACTGAAATGGTTAGATCATATGATAAGTGTAGATTTAACTCTTCAAGAAGCTGCCAAACTGTTTTCCAAAATGGAAAACGTACTTAATGATCAGATACTTATATTTTGAAATATTTAAGAATTTTAAAAAGTTTTGGGTTTTTTTCTATATGGATCTAAGATTGCTGGCTAGGTCTATGGGCATTAAGTTCTGACCTCCCTTGAATATTTAACTGATTGTTTTTTTTCTCCTAATAAAATAAACTTTTAAAAATGCAAACCTACAAAATTAAACAAATCAAATAATAAAAGCAAGCATCATAACAACTATTGGCTAAGGCATTTATTTAACTTAGAACTGTGTCAAGATTTAATAGGGGGGGCCTGGATTGAACAGTCCAGCATATGCTGAACAAGTCACCTATCAACGCTCACCCCATAACCTTCCAGCTCATTTCCCTAGGTCACTGTCACCCTCTCAGACTAAAGAGTCATGACACAGTGCCAAGCCAGAGGACACTATTCTTATTCTCAAAGTTATCTGCAGACTATACACCTTGGGGAGGTACCATACACAATTTCTCAAACTACTACTTACCTAACTAGGATGGGGAAGAATCCTCAAATGAGTCAAAACTAATTCAGTCTCAAAGTACACATTATTGCTCAAAACAACTGGTCATTTCAATTCCAAAAGGTTACAAAAATCTCTATTCCAAGAGTCTACTGTAAAGAGGAAAACTAAATAAATCCAGGGGTGCCAATTGGATGATCTAATAATAGAATGACCAATATTACCGCTGTTTTGGCTGGCAGCTGCTAGTGCAAATGACACTTCCCCCCCTCCACAACCCCCTTCCACACCCAGTTCCCAGTTCTCTCTCTCTTTCTCTCTCTCTCTCTCTCTCTCTCTCTCTCTCTCTCTCTCTCTCTCTCTCTCTCTCTCTCTCTCTCTCTCTCTCTCTCTCCCTCTCTCTTACATGCATAGGAACTCTGGTTTCCTAACTGAAGGAGAAAAGATTTTGTTGTGGAGAAGGACCAGTAGAGATGAAGAGGAAAACGAAAAGTAAAAGCTTATTAACTGAGTTTAAGCACCTTTTGTTAGTGGAATGAATGCCAGAAAAGGCTATTTAAGGGAGGCTTTGTGAAACCCCCAAGTATAAGTCAGGCTTCTTTAAGTCCAGGCACAAACATGTTGACTCACCGTCAGGCATGAGAACAATAACTGTGGTACCACAAGAATGGAACACTTGGGATACTTTCAGAGGCTGCTCCCTGGACACAGACATTGACCTAAACAGCAAGAAAGAGACTTTACCATGTAATTTTGTAGGCAGTGGATGTGAACTGTGACAATAGTAATAACAATGATAAAAGGGACAGCTAATATTTATTAAGCTCTGCTGTATATTAGGTATTGGCTAGGTGTCTTACAAGTATTATTTCATTGTACCTTCTAGACAAATGGATTGTCCTGGGTTTCATAGCTGAAGAAGTTAAAGCACAAGGTTAAGTAACTTGCCTAGGCCATACAGCTAGTATGTGCAAGAGCTAGAATTAGGTTCAGTCAGTCTGCTTCTAGAACCCACACTCCCAGGGAAAGGAGGATGGGATGAGACGGGATTAGATACCTGTAGCACTGTCATTGGCAAGCAATTGTATATTGTATGAGAACATGTGATGCCCCCCCACTCTGGAAACACCCAGGAATAAGGAGTGGGAAGTATGAAGAAAGAGGAAGGACCCCTATTATTATGCAGGTGTGGGCTGTCCAGCATAGCCATCTGGGCACCAAAAAACCTGGCAAGTATCAACGCCAGCAGAAGACCTTAACAATAGAATTGCATCTATTACGAATTACTCTTTCAGAAACCATGTGACAATTTTAAAAGATGTTTGTAGTGGCAGTTTCAATTCGGTCAGTTATCAATGTTCCATAAATCAGAAAAGCAAGTATAGTAATCTCAGATAGACTTCCAGCAGGAAGGAGTCTTGGCTGAAGCAGTTACTAGACAGAATGTTCAAGCACAACTTACAGAGGAGAACGTGCCCCCTGACAGTGTCTGAACTCATGGCAGGATGGCAGTCATCAAAAGCTCCTTCCCTGAAAGAGATCTTTTAACCATAGGAGTCACTACCTTTCAGAGACATTTGAAGGTTTGGGGAACTATGGATTTCTTTGAGGCCTGCAAAGAAATCCGCCACTGACCTGAGAGTTTTTCCAGCTTCAAGTCCCAAGTTCAGCCTCAAGGAGAGAGCAAGTAATTAAGTTCTGCGGAGACCCTGGACAGAGCTCTGGTTCCATTCCCCTGGGCTGGTCCTCCTGCTCTTGCTTATGGCCAGGAATGCCCCAGGCCTCTTGTCACCCGGCAGGTCTCCACTCACTTAAGAAGATAATGCAATCAAGCACCTCCTTGAGAAGCCTCTCCCAGCATTCTCCTTTGTGCTTGCCCTCCCCAGTCTGTGGCTCTCTGGAGGTCCTATAACCAAGGACCATATTAATTGGTTCTCCAGTCTATCTTTCTGCACTGGCAGAAAAAATTTACAGGTTGGAGTCCTGTATTATTCACCTCTAGTTCAGCATGGGGGACAATATTTATATTTCTCTCTTTTTAGAAAGAAGAGATGACAATAGGGAGTTGGTCTAAACTTCAGCAAAGGAAATCAGACTTGCCGAAAATCTTCGGCTCTTTGCTGGATCTCTGTACCTTCTCCTGGGTCAGAATTGCTCCTCCCTAACCACAGGGTTTAGGAATACTGGTAATAATATGTGACAGATGGACATTGTCCTCAGAACATCTTCAGCAAGCCCCAGGCCTCAGAGGCACCCAATTGACAGTTCCCATGATGGATGAGATTGCTGAAAAAGAAGAGGCTGGCCAGAGCTGGCAATGCTAGGGCTGATGCAGAGAGACCAGGGCAAATGGGAAATTTCGGGATGTCAGAACAGAGATTGTCAATGTAATCCCAATTCTTGTCTAACATACTGTAAAACAGGCCAGAACCCTGTTCAAGCATGACTTAAAATCTGAGACATAAAGATAAGACTCCCATGATAAAGAAAGTTGGTACCACAGCATTGTTGCCATCATCACCAAAAACCTGGGCATTCTTTTGATGTGCAGTTGTAGGCTTCAGGAACAACTTTCTACATCTCCTGCTCAAGAATTGAGTGAAGAGAGCAAGAGAAGGATTATTTCAGAATATTTGTATCCTGGAGTCTATTGATTTTATTCTCTCAGCCTTGCCAGAGTCTCATCCACAGTAGTAAGAGCTGTATCTTCCTAATTATTCAATTTATAGGTCCATCAGAGTATAGGCCACTCCTGTGCAGCTCTTAAGAATAATATTTAACAAAGTGTAAAATACAATAAAAATAAAACCAATGCTAATTATATGTAAGATTTTCTAAAAGAGGATATAGGCCTTTCTGTGGCTTAATTATACCTGAAAAAGATTTTGTTGTTGGGTGGGAGGGAGGTGGATGTTAATTTACCATATTGATTCCTCTGCCGCATCCCTTGAGCTATAAATTGACATTAATTATTCATAGCCCAGAGAGGTCCTATATTAGGAGAAAATTTTTCCATTAAGACTTAATGCACTAGCGCAACACTTTAAAAAGTTGATGCCTGGATTACTCAGAGGTAGAAATGTACTCTAATCATGGCAGTGTGGAGATGAGTCTGACTCTCCTGCCACAATGATGAGGGAAAATAGAGTGCAATTGACTAGGGAGAGATAAAAAAAAATAACAAAACTGCCGCTCTTGCCTACATTATTTACAGAGAGAATCATTATCATTATCACCATCTAGATAAAAAGACTCTTGACTGAACCCCCAAGATCATCTTCCTCAATAATAAAGAACTTTGTTCCCTCTCCTCAGACGTCTTCTGTGCCTACCCTTCTTGTTTTTATTATTTCCCAACTAGGACAGATAAGCTCACAAAAATATTCCCCAATCTAGCTCCTCCATAGGGAATTGACCATAGGTCATGGACCATGAAATGACATACTACATTATCATCTAATCAAACAAAAAATAATAAACAGGAGGAACTAGCTACGAGGTCTTGAAAGCATAGACCTCATAGCCAGCTCTGCCTTTGAAGTTTCACTTTTTTATTCAATACTGACGTGGTGTTGTTCTTAGCCTATGACCTGTGTGCCGTCCCCTGCAGATGGTAGAGATCTGAGGACCATTGTTGTGGAGTGTGTTCATTAGATATGAAAAAAAAGACTGTGAATGAATGAAATAAAATGTCAACTCCCTTCAGATTCTTTAAGAATAAAAGCAAACAAGCCAGATATTGAATACTGCTAGGTATTATGTGCATCAGGGAACTGAATTAATATCGTCTATTAAATGTATTTTGTCAAAGGGAAAAACAAAAACAGAAAGCAATATCCAAATTAAGTTTTGTAATGATGTTTGCAAAATCTAGGTGATAGTGTTATAGCCTTTTAAAATAAAATATCATTTCCACCATATGTAGAGTATATACCAAAGTCCTCCTTATATGACTTTGAAAGGGGATAAAATTCTTCAACAGATGGAGAAAGAATGAAAGCCATAGCCAGAGATAATCCATATGCTAGATAATATTACTAAATAGATCATTTCATGGAATGCAAAGGTCAGTTGTTAGGATGGAAATTCAAATTTAGCAGGCCCATTTCTGAGTTTCTAACTTTCTTCATTTTTTTCTTTCAAATACTTAGAGAGTGCCTGCTATTTGCCAACACTGAATTAGGCCTTTTAGAAACAGCAGTGAGGAAGAACAGATCTCCACGCTCAAGAAGATGACATTCCAGTCTGGTTATGACTGCCTATCACATCCTCATCACTGTAATTATCCAGCGTATCACAAAGCAGGGAAGAAATCGTGCTTATTGAGGACACATAATAAATACTGACCCTCATTTGTGAGACTTACTGCTGCTCCTTTTCAATCCCTTCCTTAATCCTCCACAGGACTGGACAGTAACATCAGCTCTCCATCCAATGTCCACTGCCCATCTCCCACTCCCACCTGTTCAAGATGCTTTTTATTTATGCCCTTAGTTTCTGTTCCTCTCCTACCCCAAAGAAGAAGTCTAGTTTTTTGTTAACATACCTTTATGAAAAAGAACTAGGAGAATGTGTAGAAAAATGACTGGGGCAGAGAGTGGTCAAGTAAAGGGTGATGGGGAGAGAAACAAAGATCAGTGTCTCACTCCAGAGTTAAAGAACAAGCATGGGGGCAGATTCCAGAGCCAGGTTATGAGCATTTCTTTCACCAAGGCAGTCATAGCCATGAGTTGCTCAGGCTTCAGAAGAGGCTCACATGCAGTGCCCTTTGCTGTGGCACAAAGAAGTTTGGCTTGGATTTCAATGAAATCACTGAAATAGTTAGTGCCAACTCCTGTTAGCAGACCCAGGAGCCTATGACTGTCCATTCCCAGGATCAATGCTGGCAAAACACCTTAGCCTACCAAAGGGTAGGCATATTGGCAAGGTAAGCAAAAGAGTACTGCTAATGCTTGTATACTTGAGAAGGTAACCTGAATGAGGAGGTTGAGAATTCTGCTCTGGCTACACAGGAGACACTGTGAATCTTAGAAGATCACCAGCACATGGATCACAGTCTGTACATAAAAAATGAAGGAGAATGTGTTCAAAAACAAGCAGATACTCATGGAACACACCCACAGGCTGAAGGGAGACAAGGCTTGCAAAATGCTCCTGGTTGGCTGGGCTGAGGCCTGCAGGTCTAATATCAAGGAAGCACACAAGGGCTATGAAGAGTAGCACTAGGCTAAGAAGGAGGAAACCATCAAGACTCCATCCAAGGAGGAAGAGCCCAAGAAATTAAGCTCCCCACTCTTTTGTCTGTACATAGTGGCCTTGGCAATCGTAAAGCTTAGCCATTCAGTAAAATAAGACTGAGTCTGCCT
Organism: Macroglossus sobrinus; assembly: GCA_004027375.1. Classification (NCBI taxonomy): domain Eukaryota; kingdom Metazoa; phylum Chordata; class Mammalia; order Chiroptera; family Pteropodidae; genus Macroglossus; species Macroglossus sobrinus. The sequence goes on along the minus strand of PVKZ01000060.1, from coordinate 467,680 downwards.
TTAAAAAAAAAGGGGGGGGGAATGAGGGAATAAGAGAGAAATGCTTTGGGACACAGTAAAGATGGGAGAGGTCCAGATGATAAGGTGAAGGCAAAATTTTAAAATACTGCTTTGGGTTATGACTTTGATTCCTCTTAACATTATTCAAGAAATGCAAGTAACGATTGGAGCATAACTGCTTTTGTCTTTTCACTGTGCCATGGGAGAACCACAGGTTTTCAAGTTAGTAGTTGTTATTCTCATTTTAAATTGAAATAACTGAGGCTTGGAGAAATGGAGGCATTTACAGAGTTATGCAACTATTTCGGCAAAGGTTTCAAATTGAAACCTGGATCTCCAAACTCAAGATCTTGGACATTTTTTCACTAAAACACAGACTCCAAAGTCAAATTGCTTACATTCAGATCACAGCTCTGCTACTTACTAAATGTGCCTCAGTTTTTCTAATAATAGTTCCTACCTCAGAGTATGACTGTGAGGAAAATGGGTTAATATATGAAAAATGTTTACAATAGTCATAGGTAAGCACCCAACATAGAGACAGCAGCAGTACTAGTAGTAATATTCATAATGGTAATAGTGATAGAAACAGTAATAGTAGTAATATTAGTAGAAATCACTTTGCCCTAAGTCTTATATTTTGCTGGGAAAAAAAGTATACCAACTTGGTAATGGCTCCTTATACCTGGGAATATTGCATACCATTTAAGCTTACTAGAGATACATTATAATTTTTAAACAGTTTATTTCCCTTTCAAAATTACAGGTGTGGACAAGCTCCTTAGCCAATGTATCAGAATACTGTCTCAAGTGAACAAGGAAAAGAATCTTCTAAAAATTCCATGTTAAAAGGGGACCTGAGGAGCTCCAGGATTTGGTTATATGAAGAATAACTTCCTTGTCCTGCTTTCCTGAACGAAATGATGTTCATAATTCTTGATCTTGACACATTTGAAAAGCGACACATTTTAAAGCAATTTTTCCCTAGAAAAGAAAAGGAATTTGGCCCACTTGTTGGAACCCAAGACCCATCACTAATGAAAGGTTCACACTGACTAGACTCCCACAACAGTAAATAACAGAAAGAAAAAGCTGTTTCTCGTCCATCGCCTCTGTTTGTCTCCTGCAGCTTAAGAAAGTTTAAATTATCTTCTTCCTGCCATGGATGCCACAGGCCTTCTGGGATGAGGGCTCAGTGACTGCTCTGTGCTCACCAGTTTCATATATGCTATCTCTTTTAATCTTCACAACTCTGTATCATAGGCATTGCTTATCTCCACCATAAAGTTGAGGAAATTGGGTCTTAGGAAAGCTTAAGTGCCTTCTCCAAGGTCAAAAGCCATAACTGGGTTTATCTAAGATCACAAAGCTCAGAAGTTGTATGGGGTTCAAACCCTGACTCTCAATTCAGGCCTTTTTGCACTACCTCACAGTTTCCAGGGCTGGAAGTGTGAGATAGGACAGGGCATGTACAAAAGTAGAAAGAGACCATTAGCTTTTACACCCTAGCCATTAAGCTACCTCCAAGTGCTGGTCTCCTGGCTGGCCTTCATAAAGTTATTTTTCAATGTAAGCTTTAGTCTAAAATAACCCTCTCAGGTCAACAATATTTTCCTACATCCAACCTATTCTTCTACAGTTCTTACAAGTTATTTGGTGAACTAATTTGAGTTTTACACCCTCCTCACTCTCCCATCTGGGTAGCATATGTTCATCTGGCTACTGAACATTTACTGAGCAATAATATCATGTGAAAATATCCTTGCTAGGTATCTACAGTGTAGAGGAAAAATAGATAAAGCAAAGTCTCTGTCCTACAGGAGCTTATGTATAACCTGGTAAGAAAGAAAAGAGGAAAGAAATGATCACAGCAGAAAGCACAAAATGCTGAGTACCTCAGAAGCATGACAAATATAAAAACACGTCCATAAGGACTTTCTGGGGAGAATGCTCAGATTTAAGATTCAGATTCAGGGATGCTACAAATCAAGTCAAAAGCAGGTCAATAAAAAGTCATAAAAATCTGCAATTATGCAAAAAAGGTAGGACACATAGAAAATCTACTGAATACGTGCAAGGCACATTGCTGTGGGAGCTGTACTCTTTCCTGAGATAAAGCTTTTAAGGGCAAAAAAAAAAAAAAGGAAACAAACAAACAAAAGGCTTGCTATTGATCTAGCAACACTGCCATCCAAGAACAGCAGTCTATTTTGTTCTGAAAATCTATAATGCTATCAATTCCTGATTAAGGAATGTTTATTATTCTTTATAGAGACGATTTAGCGTTTCCACGTCCATAAAACAACTAATCTCCACTTATTCAGTTTGAAACAGAGATGTTGACTACAGGTGTCCAAAGAACAAAGAACACACAGAGATTAAGCCGAGGTAGTGTTTCAACTGTTTGAATGGGTTGTTATGCTCTTTTGTCATGAAAGCATATAGCTTCAGTGCCTAAATCCCACATTTCTTTTTTTAACGTGCCACACTTGAGAAAGTCTACAGAAACGTGAATCTAGTTCCGAAACTGTCAAGTATTTTTTGAGGCCGGTTAGGAGAAACTGGTGAAGGATGTTAGATACGAGGATGCATGCGTAATCACTGATTTATGGATTTCCTCCTCTACCTGCTAATTCATTCTTGCTGAGAGTCAGGGTTCCCTAGGTCTTCACTTTTTTCAGATCCCAATTATTCAATGTAAACAAATGAAGAGGAAGTATGGGTATTCAGTGTGATTCATTTGAACAGAAGGTAGGAGAGATTAGTATCGATGTATTCCAGGACTTGCAAGCAAAGCACAACTAAATTTAGCAGCCAGTGATATTGATTTGATTAAAAATGGTTTAAGACTTGTAAATGTCACTGGAACTTAGCAAAATGAATATTATTAAATCCTTCTGGTGATGGGGAAAACTAACAAAGGGATTTGCAGTGGTTTCTGTAATTAATTGCTCTGTCATGATTTATATTAACTTACAGTACAACTCCATTAGCTCAGACCTGTCATCTCTGCTCAAGGAACCACCAAGTAATCACTAGCACATTAAAGAATAAATTAGTTTTTGGCTTGGAGCCTAGTTGTAGACTGTTTCATTTGTGTCTGCTGCAGACATATGTACCTAATAAAGTTGGGACGAATGAGTTAAAGTACATATATATCAATGTCAGCGGGTTATATTTTAGAGACAATATGCTCAGCATTGTTCATTAGAGCTAATGAATCATGGCCTTTCAGCTGCATCACCTTGTGTTTAGCAAATGCCTTCAGGTAAACTGAGATGCAAGATTCCTTGAAAATAGGTACTTCTCCAGAGCTCACCCTCTTAGCAGTCTGTGGCCTGTGGTTGTAATAATAGCTTCATGTGGTTTTTGTTAACACTTCATTACCCTAAAGTTGGATAAATTATCCTCCTGCTTCTGCCCTACGTGCAAACACAGAGCCAAAGCCATAGCTACTACTACTTACCATATATTATGGGGATTTGTAAGGTTCTATCAAATCATCTTTGACTTTGATATTTGGATGATGCCTTAAGCAATGCTTGATAGAAGATTGTTTTACATTTCAAAGAGAGCTCCAATTGCCTTGAGGGTTTCTGAGCTAAAACTTGAACCACTTCCTTTTCATTTCAGGCCCAGGAAAGCTAAATTGGCACGGAGCTGGCCAGGATGATAACTGACACAGAGAATAGAACCTGTGGGGCAATATCCTATGGAGGCTGTACGCAGGAAAGCTTGTGGCCCCATGAGTTCACCAAAATCTGCAAAGCTCCAAGGGCAAAGTCATTTCAGCTCAAAATCTTTGGGCACTACCCAGACGTTCATAATTTGTCCTGGATCATTTCTGCAATTTGAATCATCAGATGTCAGTGACTCCTTCACAGATGCTTTGCCTGCAGTGCAAGGAGCTTGCTACACAGGGGCTTCTCCTGCCTGGATGAATAGAGTGACAAATGTCCAAAATGCAGAAAGATTGCAGCTTTAGCCAGCTGGAAAATGCATACATTATTGAGGATAAAATATGAAGATTGTGAGTCAGTTTATGAAATATGAGGAAGCTTATTTTTGCTCTTATAATGTGCTATGATTTTATATTTGCAATGAGTGGTGCTGATGACTTTCCATTTAATTGGAAGAAAACCCAAAAACACCCACCCCCAAAAAAAATATTTTATTTGTGTCCTGCATAGCATTATTTAACCCTGACTTCATTGTAAATAACTAACAAAGTAAAAACAAATATTTTCTCCTAAAATAAAATGATGTTTCAAAAAGTGGTGGCAGGAGGGGAAGGACAGTAAAGATAAGACATGAAAAGACATTAGGGGAGAGGAGAAAATGATGACTGGGAGAATGGAAACATAAGTAATGGTTCAAGGAGAAGAGACAAGTTTTTTGAAAAATAAAAATTATTTCTAAATATTTCTAAATATTGGTTTCAACTAAGTAATAAGAGAAGAAGAAAACACTCCTGAAGCTAGCCTTTCCATTTACTCATGAAATGTACTTACTAAAATCATCCCTTATATGTAAACAGAATTTGAAAATAATTCTGTGAAATGACTTCTCAGCTTCTTAATCTCATGTTTATTTTTAAATAAAATTACAATGATTTACCTTTGATCCTAACATATCAGCAGTTAGATACAAAAAATATATATATGTCCCAAACTAGACTTTAATAATAACAGCTGGCACTTAACATTTCTTCAGTGTCGAGTGAAAGATATCATCAAAGTAAGAATAAAGTGAAAATGGGTGGCAGAGAAGGAAAAAAAAATCAGTCAAATGGATTAGTTTGGCTGATTATTTTTTATAAAATTGCCTCATTATTTTCAGGTCTTTCTTATTTTCAGTTGCTTTTAGAGCCAATCCAATGCATTCAGAAAGAATTCACAGACTCATGTGTAGATAGAATTAAGAGGCACTACATGTAACACAAAAAGAATCCTTTCCTTAGGCGATGCTTTGTGATTCCTGCCCTTTTGTTTATGCTTCCCCAAAGGATTTAGAAATATCAAATATAGGTTCTAAATCTATTAGAACAGTAGATTCCCTATGGACTAAAAAGAAACACATGCAGATCAAACATCCAGATTTTTTAATCTCTCCTAGATTGGTAACACATAAGCAACTGTATTATCCAAACACTTAGAAAAAATATGAGGAATTCAGAAAGCATCAGTAATCCCTTTCATATTCTTTCATCTGAATTAACTAATAATCTAGATAAAGAAATTAAAATTTTTTTTTCTTGTTTCTCACATCAGATGGCCAGTTTTTGTGTGCTGGACAACTTCAAACAAATTACATAGCTTTCTCCCTTCTTTTTTCCCTCCACTTTGAGCTCGGGCGGAAGTTTCACACGCAGGGTTGAGCCCCAAGTCCTTCAGTAAAGCAAATGTTTCATTTTCAGCAGAGCCCACATATTCCATTCAGACTCGTTTCTTTCACTTCTAGATGTAAAGAGCAGCTGTGTCTCCCGAGTTGTTAAAGAAGATCCTATGTACAAAGTTAACAAAACACAGCTCCGACAATGGATTTGATCTCTACAGCAGGGAAGCTGTACTTTTCAAATTCAGCTTTTTCTGGCTCCAACAAATTACAGGCCCCTGAAAAGATCTGGTGACCCTTTTTAAGTGTGTTTGTTGAACAAGCTCAGAGGTGACCATATGATTTAGTGCAGCATGTTAACATTTTGCCAAGCACTGTGGACCAGGGTAGACCATCTATGGCGTACAGGCTCCCTCAGTTGGTGGCATTTAGGGGATCCATTAACTCTGCACTAACAATATTTATTCAACCACTTTGAACTGATTGATGAAACTGTTTACCCCTCCACGGTGGGGCGGCATGTTAAAGCTGATTTACGGTACCTTCTCCCTTCCCCTGACAAGATACTCTTTTATCTCCACAAAATGGTGTTCTTTAAATATTTGTTCTTCATTTATGTGATGAGACTGGGGAAAACAAACATTTGTTAGCAAACTTAAATAATCCTGCATTTACCCACTCAGGAGACATATTCAAGCACTTAGAATATAGGTAATAAATAGTCATTCCCATGGAAAAGCATCATGCCCTATATTAATTAGTCCAGTTCACATTTTCCACTGACTTCAGATGATGGGCACTTATGGGCTCAGAGTTAGTGGTGAGGTCTATGCAACTTGCCCATGTATCTTGCAAAAGATATTGAATAAAGTCAAAGCTAGAAAAACGTACTTATTAATTTCTACTTGAGTATATTGGCAGAAATAGTACTAGCTTTTCAGGTAACATATGTGAGAATACAAACTGAAGGGTGCCATATGTCTGCTTTAGTGCACTGATTTTTACTGCCCCTTAAACATTGGTGCCCTGGCCAGGTGGTTGGATGACCCAGGTCTTAAATTGTCTCTTTCTGTCTTCAGATTCAACCAAAGTTGCCCATCTCACTTTTTAGACCTGTCCCTACCAGTAGAGGGGGCACATTCCTACCTCTTGAAGAAGTGATTCCTACTGCATATTTATTTCCATATTTTGTTACCAATAGATATATATTTTTAATTCTCCTTGTGAACCCACAAGAGATTGAATTATGACTTCTTTATTCTCTCTTTGTAATTAGTTCAGATTCTGGAACTTTAGGTAAGAACCCTCTAAGCGTGAAATATCAGTTAATTAAAATAATTCAAAGAAAACTAAATTTTAATATTGTGACAGGTGATGTCACACCTCTACTTTCAACATTTCCAAATGTCCTCACATTTCTACATTCCTAAGTATGTATGAATGCTGGCTAAGATGAGTGCCCTAAAAGAGGTACCTAACTGGCATTAAAATTGCTTCAGGAAGCATAATGCCAGGAAAAAAAAAATGTTTGCTGTATTAGGACTAAAAATAAAAATTAAAATTAAAAAATTAAAAAATCTACTTAAGAGGCGTATTTATGCTCTGCACAATAAAAAATTAGTGCCCTTTGTCTAGAGTTAATAGTAATTTGATGACATTAAACTCAGAAAATGTCAAACCAAACAGGATCTGTTTCAAAATACAGATTTATGAAGGCAGGTAATAAATTTACTTATATAATGACAATAAAATTTAGAGGAGACTCTGAGTGTCTACCTTGAACTAAATCATACCAAGAGCTTCACATAAATAAAAAAAAAGTGAATAAGTGGAATATTCTATTTAATAAGTATATTCGAGCTCTCTATCTCTTTGCTCCATATAAAATCTATACAGAGTAAATATTAAAGATCTGCTATTTGGATTCATTTAGAAAAGGTGCTTTAAATTTAAAAAGCCGCGAGCTTAAAAAATACTTAGGTCAATCAGCTTTATCAGCTACAGATGAAGATGTCCTGGCCCAGGTGATTCAAATGTGGACTGTCCATCAGATAAGAATGTCAGTAGAAGAGTGTGGATGCAACAGCACAACAATATTTATTCCTACATTTTATCCTAATAAATAGACATATATTTTTAATTTTTCCCATGAGCTCACTATTATGAAGAAGAAAAAACCTTTAAAGCACATACACTCTAACAATGATGAGTCCTGTATTAAATGCAAAGGAAACACACATTCACACAGGGATTTGGTATAACTTGGCATGGTCCTTGGAGCCTAACCAACCTAAAACTGTAGCTACACGACTTTGGTCAAGTTACAATTGCCCAAAGGTAAAATAGAGGATATAGCACTTCCTAGGGTTGTTTTAAAAAGCGCTCGTGTTCTGTCTCTCGCTATAGACAGATAGATAGATGATAGATAGATAGATAGATAGATAGATAGATAGATAGATAGATAGATAGATAGATAGATAGATATAAATATACATATAAATCTTTCTATTTACAAAGATAACACATTGTAGCTGCTTTCAATATAAAGTTTTATCCTATTGTCCTTGTTTCCCCACTTAGGTAGTTCACCATATAAAGCGGCACCAGTGTGATTCTTACCTGATTTGTTTTGACTATCAGTGCTTTGGAGAGTAATTTTGTTATTCACAACTTCAAAGACTTAAAACATTGGTTATAGGATATCACAGCAGGTATATACCTCCCTGATAATGACTCACCACCCTGAGCGAGTCACTTACGGCTTGGGATAACTGCCTACCTTGGGTCATTTTTGGATTCTTAATCAACCTTTCCTCCCCAATAATTTTACCAAAATAACTAAAGCTCCCATAATTATAACCATTAATTTACTCAACAAAAGTTTTCTTAAGCAGCTAATATGTTCTAGAGACTAGAGATTTAGTAATAAATTACAAGATCTGTTCCTGCCTTCAAAGACCATAAAGTCTGTTGGTGAAGACAGACACATAAACTTCTATTCATTATACATGGTAGAATAAACATAATTTAAGAGAGAATAAACCAAATGCTAAATTATAAAGAAAGGTCAGGAAAGGTTTCACAGAAGAGGCACAATGTGTGTCAAGCCTTCAATAATGAATAGAACTTTAAATGGCAGAGAAAGGGACTTTCACAATGAGCACACTTACTTCCACAAAGACTTGGAACCTCAGTAACAGCAAGCCATTTGGATGTCTGAGACCATAACCTGAATCGACAGATGCCATGGTAAATGAGGCAGGACATTAGAGTAATAAGGGAGGGTGCTGGGTGCCATGCTAAGGAATTAGGAATTTTTCTAAGAGGTTGAAGGAATTCAAGGTTTGGCGAGAACTCACATTAAAAAATTCAATATTTTTCAAAAGAAAACTCTGCAACACAGAGCTGAATTGGAGAAGCAAGGGGTTAGAAGAACAGCAACTATCAAGAGTGAATAGCTAGAAAAAGAGACTAGCAGTGGACTTAGAAAATATGATATGCAGTGGTAGACTTGAGAAATCTTAGCAGTTGGTAGGCTATGGGAAGGAGAAAGATGAGGACTGTAGTGATACAGAGATTTGAGCCTGAATGTGTCTATTAATAAGAGAAGTGGAAAGGAAGAGCAGGTTTGAGGAAAAGGGAAATACCTAGGTTGATTTTGGACAGTGAGAAAAAGCAGTTAGGAGGAAAAGAAAGAGGAAAAGAAGAAAGAAAATGAGGAAAGAAAAAAAAAAGAAAAAAAATAGCCAGAAGAGAAGTTAAACAGAAAACAAGGCTTATTTTCCAAAACAGAATTATTGAAGGTTAAAGTGTTAGTTTTTAAAAGCTTAATTTTTTTGATGTCATATGAAGAGGAAAACCAGCTGATTTTTTTAATCTGTCAATTGTATCATGATTTATCTCTCCCTTGCACTCTCATTCATCTGTCACTAAACTACTTAATTTCAGATTCCTTATTCAAAACCATAATGTAATGAACCAACTACAAATAAATTTATTCATTTATTTATTCAACAAATATTTATTGAGTGCCTACTATATGCCAGGCACTGTGGTAAGGACTGGGCATACTACAGTGAATATAACAAAAATCCCTTCTCTCGCAGATTCTACCATCTTTGAAAAAAGCATGTTCAAGGGAAACAAACTTGTCAAATTAAGACCTCGTTACTTGTTTTCACATGAAAGGAAGTTAGACACACTCATTAATATTTACAATGCAAGTTCAAGGACATGAGATTTTATGGCTGCAGGAAACTTCAACTCATTTAAGGAGTATTGTCTTTTGTTAATCCTGGCTCTGTTTCCTCTTCTGCATGATCCCTGTACTCGTCCTTGAAACTGAGATAATTTAAATTAAAATCAGCATTTTAAATTCATAACTGGTTATTTGTCAGGATTACTTCAGAGAGTTTGAAACACCAACAGACACTGGGCCCCACTCAGGCCAGTTAAAGCAGCACCACTGAGGGTGGAAAGTTTTCTTTCAAAAGCTACCTCAGTGATTTTGAAGAGCATTGCCAGAACTGAGAACTGCCAATTACACTAAAAATTTCAAGTTTCACAAAGGAGAAAACGAGACCCCCACTCCCACCTTCTACATTATATAATCTCATGGTTCTGCAAGACCAGTCTTCAAGCTCTTAGGTTTGGATACATTCACTTCTTTGAAGGTACATTTCATTTCACATTAGTAAGCTGTTTGTTCTTACAAGGCAACCTGTGCGATATAAGCTGAAGTGGAGAACTGGCCCCTCTCCAGGAACTGGAGATAACTGTATGGCCAATCTAGATAAAGTAGAATAAAAATACATTGCATACGTACCAATGATATTTTCTTTTGCTAACCCATTAAAAACCAAGAAATACAGATTTTCAGTCCTTAAATATCTGAAGCCATTTATGTAAATATCTGTTCTACAGAATATCCTTAAAGAAATAGTACTGATGACCTAGTACTAATATACTATTTCTTAAATATCTATATATGTAGTAGGTTCTTAATTCTATTAATAATTGATATCCTTTCAGTTAATACTGGATGGATCTTTCTAGAAAAAATTATTTTCTTCAGGCTTTTAACTGAAGCACCATTCAGAAGCCTAAGGTCATGTTACCTTACCTCTAAAAACCATGGTTAAGGAAGGTCTAATAGAGAATATGGTCGTGTCCTTAAATGAATGTGGAATTCTGTGGAATCCAAGATAAAAATAAGTCTTTCTGATCATGACTTCAAGTTGATGATGTTACTTTGCAATTCAATTCATCTAAAATGTCTTTTTTTATTCTTCTTTCAAAATGCCCTCACCATCTTACAGCCCTAAGAACTCAGCGTCTCAAATGATTTGATTAAAACTGGTTGTTAAAAGTTAAGATCAGAGCTTCCTCTTCATGCATTCACTCTCTGCTTTGGTGGCGTCTTGGTTTTACAGGAGGCTCATTAATAGACCAGCTTGCCCAGTTTGTCATCTATTTCATTATGCAAAATATATACTTTTCAATTACTTTTCCTGTGTGAAAACCTCTTCTTTCTAACCTAACATAATGATTTCTTTGGATTTCTTCTCAACCTCTGAATGGTACAGCTTTCCTAAAATCTCACCTGGGGGTAGGATGCTTAGAAACCCTGATGGGAATTAATTTCAGTGCAATGATCTTTATGTGCCCATTAAAATAGGAGTGAAATAGCTTGCAAAGCTGACCGCTGGGCAAACCCAGTATTGACCTCAAAGGAAGGAAAAAAAAAAACTATTTAAAGCTTTCTGATCATTTTGCTAATCTATTTAATATGAAACATAAAGAAGCTATATCTAAAATAAAGCTTTGGTTCACAACACTAATTTTATTTCAATTTGTGAATAAAGTGGAAAAGATAAAAATAGGATCCACTTATCTTCAATCATTTTATCTAAAGTTTAAAATTTTACATCAGTAGTAATTGGAGTCATACACATACCAAGGAGCTGTAATTAATTATTAAAATAACAGGTATTTGGTGGACAACTTTGTTCTTACATTTAAAACATTTTCTTTTTCATGTATCATGTATACTTCTCCTTCCATAGATGGATCTAGATACCTCAAGTTGTCCAAACAGATCTTTCTAACTGTCTCCTGGGTAGACCCAGACGCATTTACATGCCACAGGTCTACTTACTGGGCCTCCATCACATATGGGTGCATTAATCTGGATATCTTGCTCCATCTGATCTCACAATATTTTACTTCTCAAAGCCTTACTACATAATAACTTTGTAATGTATTAATTCCCACAAAAATTAAATCCCACAAAAATTAGGAGCAGGCATGAAAAGCAAATCTGAAGATTTTCCTTTATTGCCATGATCCTTCGTTCTAGAAACAAGCAGGCAATGCTGGCTAAGATAATGCCTCTGTGAGATTGGAGTAAAGCAGCAGTTTTCTCAAGACACTTTAGTGTCATCTGTCTTAAAATTGCTGTTGATCAATATACCAATATATGATATTACAAATGTGAATGGTGTCCTCTAGAGGTGTGAAATGCACAATTTGCACAACTGTACATAGCAGCCCCGGGAAGGAGTTCAAAGAAAACAGAAAATCCACTTGTGATTTTGCTTCTCTGAGCTTTCATCCTAACTTAATCAGGAACTAGAAAGGAATGACTTTTATTATAAGGCACTCTATAAATGAGAAATCAAGACTACACACACACACAAACACACACACACACACACACACACACACACACACACACACATAAACGTTTGTGTGTATTTCCTCAGCAAGAAGAAATCCTACTTCTGAATCCCTTGATTTGGCATTTATGGTTCAGTGGGAATTAGGGTACATTTAAGGTGGTTCTTTTAAAGCCAGCAGTAGCTCAGAAAAATCCATGCTTATATACCACCTTGTCTGAAAGTTGGTTGAGAGCAGAACTGACCAAACCAAGGAGGGTTTGAAGAATAGAAAATAGATATGAAGGGGAGGAAAATTAAGTTTGGAAGGTTCCAGAAGTAAGCCTCTGAGAAACTCAAGGTAGGAAGGTGTGGTCAAGCGATTGCAGTGGTAACTCCAGACAGGCTATGGATGTCCCAGTAAGTGCAGAAAGTTATCACCTCAGGTTTCTGGAGTTATGCAGAAGGTAGAGAAGCACAAGGTAAAGAGCTCTGACACTATATACGCATAATTCAAAACTTGCATCTACCTTTTATTCATTGAGTGACTTAGAAAAAAAAATTGCTCAATTTTTCTGATCTCCGTTTCTCCTCTGAAAACTAGATATAAAAATACTTAGCCTTCAAGGCTACTCTGATGAAGTGAACAGCAAGTTCTCTGTACATTTTTGCTTTGTCAAAAGAATAAAGTACAGCAGGTAATTAAACAGATCTAATGTATGTATTTGTATATGTGATATTCATAATTTAGATAGAAGGTAATCATTTAAAATAAATTCTTGTCATTAAACCAGCTTCATAATAATTCTGATGCTATTTCTCTCATAAAAAAATTCACTTGACCCTAATGATTTTTTGAGCACATAGACTTAATAGAGTGTTTGACAAAATATAAGTGTATTCATAATAGAAATATTTCCTAGTAATTTATTAATTATATTTAAAATTGAAGCTCATCCATTTAGTACTTTTCCTGTAACAGCTAACCAGTGTGCACTGACAAATTTACTGACATAAAGTCACTCTGATCTTACATAAAGAAACAAGGATGTCAAAAATATTCTACAATTGCAAATGATAAAATAGACAATGTCTGGAAATGGGAATGTTATTACCAAAAGTGCCTCATCAGTTACCAGAGGAGGCTGGCAGTGTGTAGGATGCAATAACTTCACTGTGATTGACTATGACACATAAATGCTGCAAGAACCAGCACCCACCCAGAGAATGACCCTTCATTTTCCCAGCAAATTATTGATGGCACTTCTATTTGACCAGAAGGAAACTTTGCTTGACTTCAGTTTGGCCAAATCATACAGAAGATCCAACTGGGACAAGTCTGGAGGAAGAGGGGAGAAAATGTTTTATCAAACCCCTTCCACATTTTCCCTGGGAAACTGGCACAAAGAGACTGCAGTCTGGTTGCCAGATCTGTCTAAAATTGGCAGAATTTGCACAAATGACAGACAGACACCCTATTATTCTGAGCTAACAATAATGTTCCTAAATGTACAGATGTTGAGAGTATTATAATAAAATTAATAATTAATCAACAAATATTTATCAAAACCCCAGTACATTAGAGGAATTCTGCTGTTTTGTTTTGAATTTAAAGAAAAAGTGTGTCTTGTTTTTGGAAATTTAAAATTTATATTGGGTAGACCGACATTTAAATGTATATCCAAGGAAAGAGAACCATCAGTCAATTTAGATTTAGCTATGCTGCGTTAACAAATGACCCCAAAATCTTAGTGACTTCCTAAAAGAAAGGTTTATTTCTTGCCTTTGTTTCTGTTCATTATCATTAGCTCTGACCCCGCTCCACATTTTTTCAGTGAAAGAACCACTTACTAAAATCCTATCATTTGTCAGACTCTATCTAGATCTGGGAATCTCAGAGACAAAATGATACTACTCTTGTGGAAAATTTTAGTGAGAAAAGAAGACATATGAACCATAATTGAAGTGGCATGTGACATCATTAAAATGTTAACTATTTGCCCAAGATATACTAGTTTAAATCTGTTGTCTTAATGTAATTACTGAGAAAGCCTTCTTTCACTCTCAAATATGTCCCAAATTAGATGACAAATTATATATTCTCCTGGAGATAATAGAGAAGAAAGTAAATTCTTGGTAAAATCAAATAAGACTCCCAAAGGCGAGTGATATATAAGCTAGGTTTGAACTAATTAGTAGGTGTGTACTGGGTGGAGAAAGCAGTAACCAATCATATCAGAGAAAATGTTTGCACACGCGCGTGCACACACACACACACAGAGTAAGCCTGAAACAACATTGTTAGAAAAAGCTACAAGCAGTCAAGTACTGCTAAAACTCCAAATGATTCTTCATCTCCTTATAAAGTTCATTAATTTTTACTACCCCAAAGATCTTCATGATCTGACCACTGTTACCTCTTTAACTTTATCTTCTACCACTCTCCCCTTGCTGGCTCTACATCAGGAGCACTGGCCTCCTAATTATTTCTCAGACATAATCCTCCTCAGTGCATCTGTACTTCTCTCTTCTTGGAGCACTTTGCTCCCTATTATATCTAGATGGCTCGCTTCCTCATCACATTCAGGTCTTTGCTTAAGTTTTTCCTTTTTAGAGAAGCCTTCCTATCTAAGACAACATACCAACAATTCTCCATACCTCCTTCATTTTTATGCAGAGCACTTACTATCATCCAACATGGTAGAGATTAATGTCTTGTTTACTGGTTGCCCCTTCTACTTCCATGCCACCTCATTGAAGGCAAAGGCTTTATTTATTTTGTTCACTGCTATGTCTTATATCCCCAGCACATAGTAGGCGCTCAACAAATATTTCATGGGTAAATAAAGTACAGGAGTCATGAAGACAATGGAAGGTGGTAGCAAGAGATGTAGTTAAGAGAGTTAAATGCTTTCAAGAGAGTTGACGTGCATTGGGGTTGAGGGGATCCATAATTGGTATCCATTATTACAGATCTCCCCCAGGACATCATAACCATTACAATTTGATTCTTATTTTTCCTAGCAGTCTGAGTCTTAAAATGGAAATGAATAAAAATATCATATTTGTCCTAAATTTTTATTTTTCTGTATTAATGTATTTAACCAATAGGTAGTAAAAATGATAAGATCTAGTGAAACTCTTAATGGCTACCAGAAAGCAACCTGCTTTCCTCTATTAATCTTTTACAAAAGGCCCCAAAGTAAGTGCTTTCCAGACCAGCTAGAGTAAAAGAGGGTATTTTAGTTACCTATTGCTATATACCTCAAATCTGAGTGGCTCAAAACAACAATCATTTATTATTTCTCATAAGCCTATGGGTTCATTTCTGATAAGCATTCAGGCCAGGCCTGGATAATCTTTTTTGGGTTTTCTTATTATGAATTTGAGTTGACAGGTCAGCTAAAGACTGACTGATCTAAGCTAGCTTTGACCAAGATGGCTCAATTCTGTCTCATGGCTCTCACCACTCGGTGGGTTACCCCAGGCTTGTCCCCATGGAGAAGGGGCATGGACAGAAAGAGAATTGTGCAAGGCCTCTTGAGAATTAAGCTTAGCACTAGCACACAAACAAATCCACTATATCCTGTTGCCAAAGCAAGACACTAGGCCAGTTTCAATTTAAAGGGTGGGGGAAGAGGCTCTACTTTTTAACAGAAGGAACTGCAAAGTCACATCACAAAATATAAAGAAATAGAAAAAGGTAAAAAATTAGAACTGTTTTTCCAATCTATCACACTCTGCCCTCTGGTCACGATATAAGTCATATTTTTCCCATATGTTAAATGCACTCACTCACTTATATCAATGGAACACCTGCTCACTGAATTATCTATTAACTTATACTATGATCACTTTTTAAGTTTACATTTCATAAAGCATAAAAACATTTGGCACAACTAATGAGTTGGTTTAGGAAGAACCCTGCATGCATATGGAGCTAACTATTCATAGCCCCTGAGATTGAGCTGTCAGTGAATAATATTTTCCAAGAAAAAAATAGGGGGAGAGAATTGAACACTAGCTATGTCCAGCAGATACATAGTTCTGTTTTAAAAAATTTAAGGTTTGGAAGATGATCAACAATTTATATATGATATATTTATAATATTTTATATTCCCAGTTATTTCAGTCCATGATAGAAGAATCAATAGTCTCTTAGATAACCTATTGGGAGTAATCAGGGAACTAAACCATAAATTATCTTTGCAGATCTGTCCTTTCATGTCATTTAAAAACTTGGCAAATAATAAAATTATTTTACAATAGTAGCTTAACACAAATTGAAAGACTAGGCTTCAATTTGAGGAGTGTAAATGCAGCTAGTTTAAACAAGCTTAATTTTCTGCCCAAGCATTTGACCACCCAGAGGCATGTAATAAAAAGCAATTGAACTTGTTTCTGTAAGACTATTTACTCCCTTCAGATATTGGGTTTATGGACCCATTGTTCAGTAGTTCTCTCTTGGATTTCAACCCATGCTTGATTGGTTGCTAAGCAGAAATATAAACAATGCCAAAAAGTGTAGTAGGTATTTGGACAGATTAGGTGATAAAGTACCATAATTATGCAATCAACAATTAAAAGGCCAAATTTAAAATTTAAAAGGCCAGGACCCTAATGTTTGTTTGCAGTTATCATCCCAGTATATGCTTGGAACAATGTACACCAACAAGTGTAGGTAGCCAATTTAAATCATCCAAACAGTGCTACCACTGTATTTCCTTATCTAGAATGCACTATAACGTAGTGAACCAATAATAAAATATATATCATAGGCGAGAGCTGCCACTATTATTCCAGGTTCATATGAAGATTTATGGCTAGTAAAAAACTGAACTCTCAGAAGCACTACTGGGAAGACAGTTTGAGAGGAGCTACTAAATAAGGGATAATTAGTTGGACTAGAATTTTAGCTATATTAATTTCAAATCTTAGCAACTCTCTTTATGGGAAATAGGAGCAACAGCCATCACTAAGTGTGGGAAATTGGTATAGTAACATGCCTTAATGAATTATGCCTGCATTATTGAGACTTTTATGTCACTCCCTCCTACACTGATTCTGAGCTTTGGCCTTGTGACTCTCTTTAGTTAATGGAACATTGGCCAAATGACATAACCAAAGACTTGAATAGTGTTTGTGCATCGGGCCTTATTCTCTTGGAATATAACTGCCATATGAAAAAGTCTGAATTAACCTCTTAAAGACACATGGTTTAGTCAACAGGCAGGAACAGCTGCTAGAAATGGGAGTAACATCATCTTAGACCTTTCAAATCCAGTGGAGCTGCCAGACAGTTGCAATCACATAAGTGACCACAGCAAGAGTTGCAGAAGGACTACCCAGCTGAACTCCGCCTAAGTTATCGATCCATAGATTTATGAGCACATTAAATGGTTAGTTATTGTTTAAGCTACTACATTTCCGACAGTTTGTAATATAGGAGGATATAACTGATATGGCAGCAAACTGTCACTGCCTTCTTTTCTTCTCTGAAGGTTTTATCATAGCTTTGTTCATGTTTCCAATCCTATCTATTTCTTCAGCTTCTCAGACTATTCAGTTTATCCTTCATTGTACCTGTCCTTGGTGTCCGAGATGCTATCAATTCAATTCAACTCAATTCAACCAATATTTGAGCACTTATTCTTTGTCCAGCCTTCTATTAAATTAATGAAGAAGCTATGAGTTACCCATTCACTAAATAGACTTCATTCTGGACTAGCCTCTTTGTATGACTATATGTTAGACAATGCAAGTATTACAGAGTTAATTTATATAAAAAACGTGGTTGATTTTTAAGATGGTATTACAGCCTATAAAGGGAGCTTACCAGACTCATATGTGAGTACTAGAGAATAGTAAGTGTGGTGACTCTTTAAATGTGTAACTATGAGCGGTGAGACTGAGGGAAGGATGATTAGAAGGAAAATAAGAAATCTGAAAAAGAGCCATGGGAATCAATATCAACAAATTTTATGCCTTTGCTTTATATGTTCAATTGTCTTCCTTCCTGATGTCTTTTTCTTAAAATTCCTTATGTTATTTACTTATTATTTTATTATTATTATTTTCTTATACTTCTGTTGTCTTCCAGGCTTATTTTAAATATTATAAAACTTCAGTATAGACAGAAAACTATGTAAAATACATTATTATTTTTTTAATTCTCACAGAGAAAAGCACAGTAGTCCACTGGCATCTCCCCTACAATAGTGTTTGTATCATCATTAGCCACAAAAATCTGGTTGAAAGTGCAACAAAAATAAAGTAGTGGGTGAGGATGAGCCACATGGCTGGACATAGTTCAACAGCAGGCGTCTGGCCAGCCATGTCAACAAATGTGGTCCACATGGCACTGAGTTGTTTCATTGAAACGGGCCATTCAGTAAGGAGAAGAGAAATAGCCAATCTTCTCTCCCAGTGTAGATGCTGTCCTCAAACATATAACATTGTATTTAGTCAACACATTATACAATTTTAGGCAGACTCATCTGGAATAGTGTAGTGTGGTAACTCTATTCTGTCATAGAAATGAAAATTTAACCTTTTCTTATATATTATGCCTTTTTCTTGCTTAATTGGCTGTGTCTACCTACTACCATGAAGAAATACATTGCTTCTAGGTAGCACAGAACCTTCTGGACCATAGCACAATAACAGGATAAAATGGGAATTGGCATATTGAAAATTGGGCAACAGTATTTTATGCCACCAATTTCTGTTGAAATTCTTTTTGTTCAAGCAAGCTTAGCTACAGTAGCCAAAAACCAATGCAGGGCATAGTTAGATTGTCTTAGCACAGCAAATGAGAGGCATTTAGTTTAGAAATTCCCAAGGTGAAATGGAAAAGTTACAATTCAAAACGTATTATCTCAGTAATTCATCTCTATCTACTGTATTAGTCTAACTCTTTAAATCTTTTGCAGAGAGGTATTAAAATATTCTCATAAATTCCTTTTTTATGCAAGACAAATAAAAAACAATTTTATTCAGGGAAATTTATTGACTAAAACTATAAATCAAAAATCTGTAGTAAACTATATTACTATTCTTATTCCAAAACAGCAAAACTAAACCCACATATAGTTACCTACAAACAAAAATTACTTTTAAAATTACTTTAATTTATAAATATTTTACCTTTTTTAATTTCATTTAGTTTTTTCTTTACCCTCCTCTCTAGCTCCAGTAGTATAGTTAAGCATATGCTTTTCTAATAATACTTTGTATATATTTTGTTCTTTATAGTTATCCAAATAATTTTTGAAGTATTTTTTTATTGAATGTACACAGAACTGTTAGGGCATTTTTCAGAGGTGGGAATGAAGATTTGGCCCATTTTAGCGATTTGCCCATGCTCACAAGGGGAAGTAGTGGCCATGGGCCCTAAGTCCAGGCTATATCCTACCTCTGACTCCTACACCAAGTTTCTCCCATGTTCTCAGGTGCTTTTTGCTCAATATGGCCATTTGACTCCTTCATGTGACAAACTTGGGCAACGTTTGTCCATGGATGTTGTCTATGGAGGGTATGTTTTCATTTGCATAGGTTCTATTTTTTGTTTGTTAGTTTTTACTCTGTTTGTTTCTCCATCCTTTTATAAATAAGTTGTACTTGGAATTCTCAGGTATGGGGACCTTTGTAAGAAAAACACATTTGTGAGATGTCAAATTTAAAGTGTAAACCAAAATAAAATAATGCCTTTTCACTTTACTATTATGATTTTTCTGGAACCCAAATAGACCAACAATTCTGGCAGATAAATAAATATGGGAAAAGAAGGTGTTCTTTGTAACTGTGGAAAAGATTTTCAAAATTGGAATTTTGAAAATTTTATTTGGGGACTATATGCTATAATTCATTTTTAATATCTTTTTTTAATTAATATCCAAAAAAAGAATTCCTATAAAATATCCTTTGCATTTATTTCTAAAAATATTATTCTTCCCATAAAACCAGTGGCTTTTATAGGTCATTAAATTATCAAGCAAAAAATGGCCTAGAAACAGTAACAGTCTAAATTATCAAAGAAATTTGATTTAAAAATCAAAATATTTCTACACGAAAAAGAAAAATATATATTCTTTGCCTGAGAACATTTTTGTTTACATATACTTAACATGGAACTAAAGTATGTAGTATGTCTTATCTAATATGTTATTATATATGTTAGAACTATTGAGTATAACTAACATAACTATTAAGTATATTTCTAAATGTAGTCTTTATATCCTTTAGAGAGATTTGAAATCCACAGTAATATTTAAATCATAAAATCAAATTAAAAATTATGGCATACTTGTTAATTATTTTCCTTGAGTAAACTAATTAAAACCTACATATTTTTTAAGACTCTCAGTGGTAACATAAAATATTTTCTGATACCAACTTGAACCAACTATGTCATTTAATCCTTAGAGAATGAACACAAATATGCAAAATTCTCATGCTACATTATCACTTACAAAGTAACAATCTAAAATAAAGCCTATTTTCTCATCTGAAGAAAAAAACAAATATTTAACCCTGAATTTTTTTTTTTTTGCCTTTCATACTGAAAAAACTTAAATTGAAATATCTGACCTGACTTCAGCATAAATGGCAGCTAAAAGAAGATAGGAGAAACAAGAGAAATGAAAATATAAACAGATCATAAAAGAGAGAAAGAAAATAAAAAAAGAGGTTTAAGGTAAATGTGATACAGTCATGATGATTTAACTCATACATAAGTACATAGGGCAAAAAAATGGCCACATAACTGTGCTGGGTAAACTTTAAGGATCCAGAAAAGAGCCATTTATTGCTCTGTAACCTCAGCGGGAAGCAAAAATTATTTCCTAAATAACAGATTTCCAATCTTGCTGAATTATTGTGCAACAGAGGAGCAATAACTTGCACTGAATCTCTCCCTTGGCTATCTGTAAAATGAGCAGCATGAACTAGATCTAGGTAATCTTAGGTGACATTTTCAGAAAACTCAATTCATGGAAACTTTCTGTGAAGAACAGAGTCACAATAGTTCAGGTTATGAGAGTTTTAATTAATTATCTAAATGATTAAATATAAGAATTGAAAAAAATAGCATGATTCTAATTAAAACTTTTTGGTAACACCTTTGTTATTTTCCTTTTTACATGCTGTTATCATGAAGAAGTAAGTTGTTAGGTCAGACCTTTTTCAGAATTTTGCTGCTAGAAAAAGTTAACTCAGGTATCATAGTTTCTCTCATGGAATATTGAAATTTCTAAATAATACTTAATTTTCCTAACAATATCATAAGTCAATTTTAAAATTTGCTTCTATCAGTAATGAGGATAAGTGAGAGATGACAAATTTATATTGGTTTTTATATTAATTCACTTATACATATATTTAATAGATATTTCACTGATTCAGACAAATGGGTTTAGCCAATGAAGTCCTTTATTTTTTCTTTTAGTATTTAGTAATTTCAAATTTAATACAAACTACCACTATGGTTTACTAGTTGGTGGTTATCTTGCTAAACATTACAATTTTTATTTGAGAATTCTCATGAAAATAAACTGTTATATATAGGTTCAGATAATTGCACCCATGCTATTAATTATTGATAAGTAGGGTCAAAAATTAATTAATTTTTTTTCTGAATGATGTCAACTTATTTTATAGCTTCATATTGGTACATTGTGTTTTTTAAATAAAACTTCAAAGAGCTGGAAAAATAAAAAAGAAAATTAATCTTATATCGTATATCTTATACGATTAATGAAAAAAATTAAAAAATTAATTATTTAACCTGATAAAAAAGTTATTAGTTAGATGTAACTTTAAGTTAGTCTTTAAAGAAAGTGTTAAAACTTTAAACTCCTATTTCTAGTTCTAGTTCAAGAAAGTAAATTGGTCATACACTGTGGCCAACCATATTTTCTGAGAAAACATTGTAATATAACATAGAACTTTTTTTTAAATAAAATAATGGAGAAAAGACATAACGGAGAGCATGCTATCTTCAGAGCTACAGAGGAGGTGAATGTCAATCTGCCTGTCAGAACACTAAATAGACTTTGGGTTCAGAATTGAGAGATTCTATGGAGGGAAAGAGTTACAAGTGAGGTTAAAACCAGAGATTAATTAGGTAGTTAGCCTTTAACCCTGAGCAAGGAAAAAAAAATATGGTAGAGGAAGCGTTTTCTTGTAAATAAATGGCAGAAGATGTTGGTAGAAAGCTTAGAATTCAAATAAGAATATTGGTCCTCCAGAGTAAATACAATTATGGAATTTGGAAAGCTTCAATACTACCTGGCTTTTGCCTACTTATTTTACAGTAAAGCCTTCTGAAGGAATTGTCTCACTTTATTTCACTACACTTCACAAAAGATTGCTAGTTATGGGAGAGAATTAACAGGAAAATTAATTCTCTTACATATAACAATAGAGAAAATCCATATCATTCCATGTATAGTCTTTTTTCCTATTAGAGTGGGCAAAACAAGGCATATTAAAAAGTCAATAGTATCATCATAGAAGAAAAAGATTAAGAGGAACAGAAAAACCTCCATAGAGATAATTGAGAGAACAGTAAATTTATAAAATTTAATAAATATTCAGAGACTTGGACAGATGTTAAATCCATGAAATAAAAATGGGTTACCCTGAAAAAGGCTCAGTCAGAGACCAGGAAAGAGTTCTCAAAAATTAAAACTAATTGGAGAAATTTAAAAACTCAATAAGGAAACTAAATATAAAAGTCAAAGAAATAATACAGAATATAGAACAGAAAGACAAAAGGAAAAACTAAATGAGGAAACAAATAATGAAAAAATATATCTATATACATTTACATTTGTATATATGTATAAATACCAATACAGGAGTTCTACAGAGAAAGAAAGGAGAATGTAGAGGGGAAAAATTATCAAAGAAATACGAGAGACTTTCTCAGACTAAATATAGTCGTAAGTGTGCAGTTTGAACTTATATATTAAGTGTTCAGCACATTAAATGATGAAAGGCTTGCACCTACACACATCCTTGAGAAATCTGAACACCTCAATGAAAAAGAGAAAATTCTAAAAGCTTTCAGAGACAATAAGTAACTACAAAAGAAGAAAAATCAGACAAGAATTAGACTTTTTAGCAGCAATACAGGAGGCTAAAAGGCAATCGAACAATAACCTTAAAATTCCAAAGGAATATTATTTCCAACCTAGAATTCCATACCTAGCTAAACTATCAATCAAGTATGGGTAGGATTATGACATTTGCATATATGAAAGGACTCAGAAAATATAATCCCATTCATATTTCTTAGAAAGTCAGCTAAAGATATACTCCAATAAATTGAGGAAGTGAACTATAGATCCCACCAGAAGAGTAGAGCAGTCCTGAAGAATGGCAATACAGCTGACCTTAGAGGGGAACCAGCAGAGCTGAGGAGGACAGAGGGTAGACTTCATAAAATGTAAAGAGTAGCTGTAGGATAAAAATGATCAACAGCAAGGATAACCTGTAGGTTTCAATAAAAGTAAAATATGCCAAAGAGGTAAATTGAAAACTTCATTGAATATAAAATAATTTTACAAGAAACTCAGACTAAGTATTAAACAAATAAAAATGTGGGCATTAATGAGATATATAAAAAAAGAAAATTCACTTTATTTTGATGCCAGCAAAATTATCTTCCCATTGCCTTGAGACATTGGACTTGATAAGATGTAAATATGACTTTAGCAAATTGGTCCAGGAGGAAACGATATTTGCAAAGCCACAATAATATACATATAATTATTATATACACATCTATATATATAATGTGTATTATATACACATCTATATATATAAGTCAACACAGAGCCCAAAAATTTTGACTATGATTACAGAATGTAAATATTAACAACCCTAACAATATAAAAGTAAAAATGTAGTTGACAGACTATGGGACATGGCAAATAGTGCAAAATTACCCTCAAATTTCAGTTTGGGGAATGAAGAAATATTGTCAAATGTTGCTAAAACAAAAAAATATAGAAGTTTTAGTGTATTTTGGATGTTTTATATATAAAAAAACAATAAAAACAAGTAAATATGTAATAATATATCATTAAAATGTAACTAACAAATCTTGAGAATAAGAATGAAAAAATGTACAGTTTTCTAAATATGTGACTTTAACAGGAAGTACTCAATGGATGTGGCATAAAGGTGATAAATCAAAAAATAAAGGAATATTATCCAGAGATACAAAGATAAAAATCAATAGAAAATCTAAAAATGAAAATAATTGACTTTGCCTCTGTGGAATGAGCCTGGTGATGGCTGTGACCGTTTCTTTGAATGGTATGTCCCTTTTACTATTTGTTGCAGTATTCATACATTACTTTGATAAAATACTTTTTTTCAAAATTAAATAAATAATTGAAAATACAGATTTTGCTTAGGCATAAAAAAAAACTGTCGAGAAAACATAATTCTGGACTGGTCCATCTGCTGAAGAAAGTGATCATAGCTACTATTTTCTGAGCACGTACTTTGTGCAAGACAGGATGCTAAGCACTTGTTTCTAAAGATCACCATTAGATAGGAATTATAATGCTCATTTCACAGATGTACAAACTGAGCCTCAGGGAACTTAAGTAACTCGCCTAAGGTAACAAAGGGGTTGAGTAGCAGAGCTGAAACAACTCCAAAGCCAAAATGAAATTTAAAAACAAAATGAAAGAGGTCATGTTAGACCATCCCTGTAAGTATATTTCAAATCCGACAGTCTCTGATTCCAAGAGCAGAATGAGACTTCATTTTTCATGTTAACCTAAAAATCTATGCAGACATCCAAAAGAATATGGGTACTAGATAAGTTTTTATTTCCAGGGGTTGTGGATAGGGTCAAAAGGTTCATTATCTAGTACAGATGCAGGGATTTTCCTTTGTAGGCCCTTCTAACCTCTAGTGTGTCTGCACTGCATTTATACATATTTTATTCAATTAACATTTTCGTAGGCCTACAACATTTCTGCATACGAAAGTATTGCACTGGTATCATATAATAGTAAATCAAAGAAGAAAAAGGTCCCTTTGTCAAAGCTTAGTTTATGTTTATTTTAAGAGTGTTCAAAAATTCACTCAATGTGGTTAGGTTTTATAGCTCTTAAAAATAAGCTCCAAATTTACAGATATTTCATAACATTCTTATCAGCATATAAGAGCTTCTTTCACAGCTGGCACAGAGTGTCCTTTCTTCTCTCTCTTCTAAATCGGTAGGATGCTCCTTAGATCTCCTTTTGTGAACATTTTCTCTCCTGGCAGTGGGGAATCACAAAGGGGATGCTATTGATCTGGCACTGAAGTGAAAATTTCCACATGATGAGATAGCTAACATAAGTACAAGTTCAGGCAGGAAACCAATGATTTTATTAATTATTGCTGGTAGTGTCATTATAAAAAAATACTCAGGCTAAAAGGAAAAATACAGAATGTGAGTGTGTGTGAGTGAGTGAGTGTGAGTGTGTGTGTGTGTGTGTGTGTGTGTGTGTGTATGTGTAAGAATAGGAGAAGGAGAGAGAGAAGAGAAAGGGGACAAGGAATGAGAATGAATGCCATCCTGTAGACACCCCACCAGCACTCACCAGAGGAAATCAAGTTGCCGCCAGTTTGGCTGGGGTTCAGCGCCATCTGCATAGTATTTAAAAGTGAGAGCCAAGCTCTGAGCTATTTTATTGGAGTTAGTAAGGAAGCTCTCCAATCTATATCTGAAACTCAACCGTTCCAGCTTTTGAGCATCACTAAAAAGAGCTTACGGAGGTCAAGAAACTTAAAAACAGCATGAAGAGCCTCTTTGCAGTCCTTGTAAAACCAGGAATCAGTAGCCTAAGCATTTGATTAGACCATTTGGTCTCTAAGGAATAGTGGGAAAATTCTGAGGCAGTTCTTGAGGACAAAGTTATGAAATAAAGAAAAATAGTATTAATAGATAAAGTATACAGAGTACTTAGGGCCAGGTACTCCTTTAAGGTTTTTATATTTACTAATCATTCAATTCCCACAGTAACCTTGTGTGGAATTATTATTATTATTTATATTGTGCAGATGAGGAATCTTCCAGGATGAGGTCCTAGGATATAAATTTTAATGTTAGTTTTCAATTTTTGATTCTTCAAAATCCAGTACTAGTTTTGTTCACATGTGACTAAGAAGTTTACAAATGTGATTATTTTCTGTCAAAATCCATGAAGCATTTAAGAAAAAAGAAAACATAGCTTCTTTGAAAAAGAATAGATTAATAAGATGTGTCTATACATGTAGTTAATAGTAATGTTAGTTAGCGTGTATTGACTGGCTTCTGTTGCCAAACTCTGCTTTTGATATAATAAATTATATTAATCCTTGCAATAAACCCATAAGGTAGGTGCTATTATGACATCCATTTGCAAATGAGAAAGCTGAGGACTAAAGGGAGGTAACTTGTCTAAGATTACAAGGCTAGCAAGTAGCTGAGACCAGACTTAACCCAAGACAATTGCCTCTTGCGTCTATGCTGTTGTTCTAGTATCTATTGCTGCCTCAAACATTAGTGGCTAAAACCAACAATTTCACATTATTTCTCTTAGTTATGTTGGACAACTGAACTCAATGAGTGCTCTCAAGCATAACAATCAGATTGCAGCTGGAGCTGGAGTCAAATGTAGGCATAACTTGGCTGGACATCTAAAATGACTTTTTACTCACAAAATTGGCACCTCAGTAGGAATGGCTAGTATTGCTGAGGGCTAGCTGTTCCTCTCTCTCTGTGTCTCTGCACAGTCTTTCAGTGTGGTTACCCCAGACTTCCTCACAGCATCATGGTCTCAAGATAGTCAGATTTCTTACATAGCAGCTGACTTCTCCCTGTGTGAGCAATCCAAGAGACCTGAGGGGAAGCTGGAAGGTTTCTATTTACCTAGCCTTGAAAGTAAAACTGCATCACTTCTCTACATCTTATTGGTCAAAAGCAAGTCACAGGGCCCACCCAGATGCAAAAGAGGGGCATACACAAGAGAGCAAATATGGGAAGCATGATTCGCTAGGGCTCGTCCTTGGAGATCAGTACCATAGCACTTAGCTACAATTATTTGTTCCCTATATTGTAAACTGCAGAGCCAAAGATTTGAGTTCAGTTTAAACAAGGAAAAGCAATTCTACTGAAAATAAGCAAGGAGGAAATCCTTTTTAAAATAACTGTCTTTTTCTACTAGAGAAATCTGCAGAGAAGGCACTGAGTTACCTCCAGATAATATCAGTGAGAGGAATTCCAAAATGTCTGGAAAGATTCTAAGCCTCATTAGGTAAGATAAAAAAAAATAGCATTTTTCTTATTCCTTCACTCTTAAGAACAAAGTTTAAAGTTTCCCCAGAATGCAGATGTTTTCCTGATTCTTGTCCTAGCTCTACTGATAATTAGCTTTGGCCATGTCACAAAAACTTCTCAGCAACACTTTCCCCTTTCTTTAAGTGTGATTATTAGTATTCTGCATCATGGAATTGATGGGGGCATCAAATGAGATGATGAACACAAAGGTACTTTGAAAACCAGAAAGTAAAGCTCTATCATTTGGGATCTTGCTATTGGTGGATTAATGGTTTGATGTATATTTCCTCTATTGGGCTATAAGTTTCATGATATCAACCTCTTATTGCTGAGAATGGTGTTGAGCCCACAAGAAGATCACATGCTTTATCATCCAAGTAAGAATATTTTCAAGTATGAAAGAAAATATTTTTAATAATTATGTTATAGACCAACAGATGTAAAAAGGACATATATTCATTCTAATCTAGTGGGCACTCTAAACATTTGTTCAATATAAATATTATTTATATTACTTATTTTTATTATTTGTTTCTGTTCCTTTTTTATTATGAATCTCATCATTCTCTTGTATCCCATCCTTTCTTCACTATCATCCAGTTTTATCTTCATTTCCAAAGTCAGAACTTATTCTTTCCCATCTGTAATGACAAACTGACTCTTTTATTAACAGATTATCACCACTTTAAATGTCAAGCTACCTCCCAGGAATTAGAGTTACATTTTATTAATTCTAAATATAATTGTTCAGTGCCTACTACATAGCAAGCTCTGTCTCACATGGGCCTGGCAGCAAAGACCAAAATAAGCAAAATCCCTGTCTTCAGAGAACTTATATCCTTGTAAAATTAGACAATATAAATACAAGTATAACAATCTCAGATTGTGGTAAGTGCTATGAAGAATATAAAATAGAAAAATTTGGGAGTCGGTGATGTGGGTTTTAGAAAAAAAACAGTCTAGAGAACGAAGACTTTTAAGCTGAAATTTGAATGAATGAAAAACCCAGGCATATGAAGGGCTGGGGAAAGTGCTCAAAGCAGAGAGACCAGCAGATATGAAGGCATGAATGCACTTGTCAGCACACTGAGGAATGGACAGGTCATAGGGCCTGAGCCTGGGAAGCATGGGGGAGAACGGTACAGTCGTGGTTGGAGAGCACAGGCTTTGAGTGCAGATAAACCTATGTTAGAATTGCTGACTCTCCTTATTTCATTGGTATGACCTAGGCATGTTATTTAGATTCTCTGAGCCTACTTTTCAGGGTTGATGGGAGGATTAAACAAGATAAATGAATGTGAAGGGTTCTACACATAATAAATATCGTATAAATGGGAGGTACTATCAAGCCACAAAATTACTTTGTTTCTCAAGTGAATGGTCTTAATATAATCATAAATAGCTGTATCTGTAAAGTACTAACCCAAAAACTAGACTTAAAATTAAAACTACTATCATCTTTAAGTTTTGTTTTTTTTGTTTTTATATTTCCCTGATGGTCACTGAAAATTCATGTGTTCAATCTGCATATAGATTGAGCAGAATAAAGACTAAAGTAAGTCACTTATCATTTCTGGAAACTCCTCTGGTATCCCAGGCCTGGTGCCCTTTACTTGTTTCCTAATCCCCTCATCTCAGTGCCCTTTTTATATTGCTATTAATTTTCCAACTAATACAATCAGTACTCAGGCACCAGTTTCCCTATCCTCTTTTTAACCCTCTCCACATCCCACTTTGTATCTTTCACAGAATAAAACACTGCTGTTTATAAAGAAATCCCAAGCTAGTCAGTCCATGCTGAAAAGGTTTAAGCTTTCTAGTTAGAACGTGGCCTTTTTGTGCTCGTCATGAGCTGCACCTGTTGTGCAAATGCCATTCCAGCCACTCTCCACTGAAATGAACAGTGTATGAAGTCCTTTGTGCAGCTCTGCAGGTACATTAATTATAGACTACCTGGATACATCTAGAACACTTGGCAGTAGCAACAGAGTAGTTAATGTTCTGTTAAACAATGTCTCCAATAGTGTGTATTGTGGAGAATTATTAGAGACAGTTAGATAATGGTTTAGTATGATCAGGAGTCATTTCATCACCCCAATTATGTCCATATTCAATTTTGTTGCAAAATAAATCTTTTTCTTTGATAATAATCCTCCAAAATTGATAATAGGTATCAGCCTTGGAACAAGAAATGAGAGAGTTATGTTTACTGCCATGAAAATAATCTCCAGTCAGGGAAATTCATTAGCATTACTAAAATGTTGGCTCTTGCATGGATGAGCCCCTAGTTCTTCACTGAAGCCTGCAATCTCAAAGGTATTTTCTCACTTTGATTTCAAATGTGGAAAAACTCAGTACTGCCAAAGATCGCATTTTTTGAAAAAGACAAATATGAGTAGATTTAAAATTTTTTTTTAACCAAATGCATAACAAACTGAAGCAATTTGAATGACCTATGTTGAAATTTTAAAAGCACTCATGTAAAAGAATCAGCATGTGGATCTCTCATTTAAAAAAGAATGCAGGTAATTAAATCATCCTTTTTTAGTATGTCCAAGGAAAACCAACTAAGATGAAATCAGTTTGACAGCTCATTAGGTAAAATACATAAAGGTGGTCAGAATTATCTTAGCTTCCTTAAAGCTCAGGGTAAGGGAATGGACCAACCAGTATAGAAAGACTGGTCAGGTACATGCCCCCATTCCTTGGAGAATATCATCTCTAACAGAGAGGTAACCTGTTTTTCTAATTTTATTTTTATTTTAACTGAGATAGTTTTTTTCAGAGTAGTTCCTTGACTCACAGAGGAAGACACAGATGATGGCAAGGGTTGGGAATTTTCTTAGTAGAAGGAAAAGAAACCTAAAGAATCACACTGTTGTCATCACCAGTTCCAGGGAAAACTAGTTTCCCCTTATTTAATGTAATTTATTTTATAATAACAACAAAGAGATATCAAGGAAGGATCTACAGATGAAAATTTTTCATGGCCTAATTTTAGTAGTTCCTTCAGTTTCCTTATCGGGCCCTTAGTAACTAATGAAAACAGCAATTTAGCCCATGAAAAAGCAGTCTATAGCCATGTCACCCTGTACGTGCCCAATCTCATCTGATCTCAGAAGCTAAGCAGGGTCAGACCTGGTTAGTACTTGGATGGGAGACTACTTAGGAATACCTGGTATTATAGGCTTAAAAACAAAGGTATAAATAAATTAATTGATTTATTTATTTAAAAAATATGAAAAGGGGTAAAGTAGAGGAAACTGGAAAGAAATTCCTTAGGAAGGGAAATAAGCAGACCTGTGCTAATACTTAATTTTATGCTCATTGTGAATTAGGTCCTTTTTTTGTCTCCATGTTTACTGCTTGCAAAGGACATAGCCCAAGTCTCATGAGAAAAAAACTGCCTTTCATTCCTCTCAGTAATTTTATTTAAAATCCCATCACATGACTAGGGAAAATATGCTGACTTGAGGGAAATGGCATAATAGTATTCCATTTACCTCTGGACTCCCAGAATCACAAATATAAGAAAAGCATTTTTTTTTAAGTTAAACTTTTAAAGTGTTCATCAAAAAGCACAGTCATATTCCCTAATCATTAGTACCTATATTGTATCTCAGCCCCAATCTCACTCTTTATTGAGTCCCATGTGTACAATTTCCCATAGGAAATTGCCACTGAGATGCCTCTTACGCCTTAGAATTTAAACTAGATCCATAACCTCTTCAGTTATGGCATAAATAGACTTCCAGATTCTTATCCTTCTACTCTCAGAATTATTTTGGAGCTATTTCTCTTCTTTGCAGAGAATTCTATTTCATTTATTGCATAGAATATATATTGGACCCTAATAAGTGCATGAGATATAAAGCTAAATAAAAGAACAATCCTACCTTCAAGAGACTCAGAGTATGGTGTGAAAGAAAGACACATATGCAAGTGACAACACAAGTTGGACTAAGATCAGTTCTAGCATAGACATGTAGAGTGAAATGACTGAGGAGTAGAGTTTCAACAGGCAGAATGTGAGGGAAAGCATTCAAAGCAACTGTGACAACATGAGCACAGCAAATACAGTGAGTATATTCAAGGAAATGAAAGCGATCAGGACAGAGAATGGATGGTGGAATGTGGTCAGAGATGAGGCTGGAAAGGTGATTCATTGCCCTCCATCAGCATAGATCAGCAATTGTGATTCTTCCTTTATCCTGCATTGTTTTAAAATATTTTTTTATCTTATTTGTGTTGCCAAGATATTTTTTCAGTCAGTTCATCTCTTCATGTTTGAGCTATTTAATTAGATCATAAATTCTTAAGAAAAAAAAACATGTCTTCTATGTTTTTTGTGTACTCCAAATAAGAACAAGTATTGTACACAAAAAGCAGTCTCCAATTTCTTGGTAAGTCTATGTTTCACTGCACACATTCCTTCAGTGCCCATAGTTTTACAGGCAATTTTCTTCACAAGTGTGGACTCCACGAGAGAAGTCGACAGCCATCGAAAGTATAAAGTATCACTAGTTACCAAGGCGGGGACGGGGGCAAGAACACAGATGAATAGGAGGTCTGGAAGATTATGACATTCACAGTTCCCTGATTATCAGAAAATAGAAAATGTATTAAGGTGCTAAGAAACTCCAACAACCATCTCAAACTAGATACAATGGATTATGAAAGTCCAATTTCAAAATCTACTAAAATCATCAGCCTGAGACATTTAATTCTTTTTTTATCTCCTCCTACAACAATATTTCACAGTTCAAGTTTTGTCTTTACTTGTCCTTTTTACAATCTTTTTCACAATTTTAAAGAATGCAACATGCATTCTGTGGAAGAAAAAAAAAAGACAGGATAGCACCAGATTTACTCTGACCTTTTTAGGGTTCCAAATTTAGTTAGTTAGCCATTTCTATCCTCTTAGCTCTTCAGAAGCTCATGTGTGAGAGAGAACTAAAAATGGCAAACCCCTCCAAATTACCAGCACTTAAAAGGTTAAACAGTTTATTTTTATCTCACTAGCAGAGAATTAAAACTCCAATGTGTTTGGGCTTACCATTACAAAGATCACAGCAAAAATCTAGAAATTATCTGTCCTTAACCCTTTCCATTTACAGACCTCAGATCTTACTCTGAGGGGTTTCTTGCCAAATTTTACAAACTGTTGAACTGTGGCTTTCAGGATGAATCACAAGGCAGCACAGCTGCTACCTTTCTTTTTCAGAGTTGATCATCTCTGTCCACAGGAGCCCAGAGTGCAGGATTCAAAGACCTCAGAATACTAAACTCTCACCAGCAACAAATAAACTCCACCCTCTCAGCTGCTTCAGCGAGCATAGGATTTTTCTATACAGGCAGTTTAACCTCAAATGAACATCCTTATTCAGGTTGATGGATGGCTTTCTCTGTGACCAGAAATAACTATTTTCAGTGATATCAAGTGAAACAAGAAGCAGACTCACATACCTTTTGTGTAAAGAGGCACAAGAGCATACAAAGACAGCCAGGAACTTTGGATATAAATACTTTATCATTTATAAGTTATATGCTTTACTATTTTCTCTTTCCTCTCCTCTCTTTCTTGGAATATTAACACCATAAATTGTTTTTCTAAATACCCCACTTTGGAGCACACATGCAAAAAGTGAGAATTCCAACAGTAGATAGTGGAGGATTTGTCTTATCACCTATGAATTAGGCCTGCGTGAGACTTCTTGTTCAAGAGAAATGAGGTCACCAAGAAACATGGTTTAGCAAAGAAAGGGACCCATCCAGTACTTAACAGCTTTGATCTTTTCTCCCTCTCCTCCAGACTACTCTCAATTTTCTAACAAAAATAGCCATGGCTTGCTTTTCTTACCCGGTTCAAAACCTGCTTTGATAACATATAAATGGGTGGCATAACTTCCAAGCATAAGAAAAGTGAGCTACCCACTCTCACAAAACAAAGACAGCCCGCTGGGCTGTTAAAAAAATGAAAGAATTAAAAATGGAGTTTTTTGTTTCTAACACGAGAACGCTTGGTTTAGCCTTTGGAGGGGTAGTTTAGGCTTTTGTGACCTGAGCTCTGAGCGCCAACCTGGAAAGCATAGTTAGAAGGTGTGGTTAAAATACAGGTCTTAGATAAATTCACTACTTATGTAAAAGTGATATTCTCTGGGGTCCTAAAACTACACTCTATTCTCAGAAAATGAAAATGTAAGTGACACTAATGTGTTACATTCCTTGAATGTATCAGCCTTACAAAACCAGGCTAGCCTAGGTTTTAAAAAATGTATTTGCTCTCTTCAAGGGATTTTTTTGCATAATATAAAAGTTCTCCTTTACGCCATCTTTAGAGCACAAAGATGATGGGAACACAAGGGAGTCAAATCTTACGTGGAGTTAAGTTTCAAATTCAACATGTAAGGTGAAAATTACATAGTCAAAATTACCCTTGAAAATCCTTCAAATTATCTATAGAGTATACATATTTTTGTATATATAACATTATATAGTAATTTTTATTTATGCTAAATTGTGGGAATTTTAATACTGGATTACTGAAAGGAATAAAAAAAAGTCTATGAAATCTTATGGCTCTGTGGGCATTTAAACTAGGAAAGTCAAGAAAAGATAGAGAATTGTAAATCTGGTTTGTTCTAGTCTTTATTCATATTTAGTCTTTATAACCTTAGTACATATTAATAAATTTTGGGGGGTGGGCATTAAATAAGGTTAGTAGAGTTAAATCATAGCCCCAAAATTGCATATGTAGGCTTGTTGTGACTCTCCTGTAATCAATTATGATTTTACACTCCTAATTATTTTATAAATGTATTTGCACCTATTATGTTATTGGACTCTTAGTAGGTAGGTAACAGGAACAGATATGAGCATTCTCAACTGTAGACGAAAAGATAACCTATAGTTTAAGCCATTTGTTCAAGGTCACTCTGCTCATTAGGGTAGCACAGAGAATTCAAACCAGATCATCTCATTCTCAGTGTACTGTCTCTTCCACAGGATCCCCCTGTTCAGAAGGCAGTCGACACATGAACAGTGTACCTTTCTTCAGGAGACCGTAGGGTGTGAAAAATAAATAAATAAGTGGAAAGAGGAGGGAAAGAAAAGCGATGCCTGATGTTGTCACCCACTTTGGAAAGAGAATAAGATTTGTGAATAAGCAAGAATAATATGGTTTTTAAAAAGTTATAGATGGTTTCTGGCAATATTTGGACCTTCAGTTGCCCTAGAAAGACTTCCCCTGACACCAACCACAGCTGAAAGACAAATATAGCCCTCACCCTAAATATTTCAGAAAATATACCAAGGAGGAAGAAGAAAAATGAGAAGAATAAATTTTTAAAAAGAGGAATAGAAGAAAAACATAGCAAAATATATTCAGGAGTCATTTCCTCAGACTGAAGTTCACTCAGACCCCTCTCTCCTTTATAACTCAACACTAACATTTATGTTCAGATATGTGAAGTAAAGAAAACTCTACTTTTGGACTATTGAATAAAAACAATGAAAATGACATTATGAACTAAGCAGCCAAGGGGATTGTGTTTGATAGGATGGTTTTGTTTTAAAGATGCCAAAAGAAAAAAGACCATCTTTTGGTATTGAGAAAATCCATTTAGAGTTTAATATCCTGCTTTAATTTAAAGAGAAAACAGTTAGTGTTAAGAGTAACCAAAAAAAAATTTTTCCCCAGATTGGGATTAGCTAACAGCAGGTGCTAATTCATTTTATAAATTAGCAGCAGATTTTTTCATTCTCATTCCCCAAGTAAAATGGAAAAAAGTTTTTTAAATAACAGAATACAACCATGTTTTGATGAAACAAATAACAAGATAAAAACTTTATCACCCAAATAAGCAATTGTTTTATAATTCATCTTAACTTGGAGTTGAAAGGAATCTCTCACAAGTCAATGTTAACCACTTATATTTGTAAGGAAGTAAAAATTGTGTCAACTTTATTGGAGTGCTGGAATTCTTGTGAAAAGAAATTGGAGGGAGAAAAAAAAAACATGGATGAATATGCTGAGAATAGAGGGAAATGGAGAAATTAGCAAGAGAAAATCAAGGCAGGGAATTCGTAGGGATGTGGCCAGTGAAAATTCTACTATAGTAAACATTTAAGAGCTTAATAAATTTCTTAAGATTTTATGAACATTTTATTCTCTAATGTTCAATTTATCATTTCAATTTCTTCTGTAGTGAAGTTCTTCACTCTCTATCTCAGTCTGTGTGTGTGTGTGTGTGTGTGTGTGTGTGTGTGTGTGTGTGTGTGTGTGTGGTAAAAGTTAAAGTCTATCATCTCTATGATTGTTTTGCATGAAAGAGTTTTTGGTTGAACTCAGTAAGGGTTGAGTTTCTCATCTTAGTTTTCCAAGTGTAGGATAAAGGAAGCAGATTCCCAGAGGCAATAATTAATATTAATTTATTCATTTAATTGGAGATTATTAATTAAATACTCACCATGGATTTGCTTTATTCTGGGCAAGGAAGATAGAACAGTGAAAAAAAAAAACACAAATTCCCTTTTCTCATGGAGCTTAGATTCTAACAGGTAAGAAAGATAAGAATAAATCAAAATACAAAATAATGTCAGGTAATACTAAGAAAGAAAAGGTTTTGAAAGAAAACCAAAAAAACAAGATATATATTATGTGCAACAATAAGCATGTACACTAATTTCTCTTCTGAAAAGGGGGATGCAGAAGACAATGGAACAATATCTCTGAAGTACTAAAAGGAAATAATTAAAAAAAATAATAATCGTCATTTCAGAATGTTTATCACAAAAATATTCTTCAAAAATGAGGGTCACTAATTTGAGAAAGCTACATAATATATGATTCCAACTATATGAAGTTCTAGAAAAAGCAAAACTTGGAGACAATACTAAGATTAGTAGTTTCTGAGGGTGGGGGGCGTATAGCGATGACTAGGAATAGCACAGAGAAATTTTAGGGCAGTTAAAATACTCTGAAACCATAACGATGAATGTCTGTTGTTATACATTTGTTCAAACCCATTCAATGTACAACACCAAGACATCAAGTCATATCTCATTTTGCTACAGGAAATTCAACTTTAGTAAAGCAGTGTTGAGATGAAAAACACATGAGGACACAGAAAAGTATGAGGTCGTGTGATGTACAAAGATGTAACAAGAAAATAATAATAAAAGAGTATAGCTACATTAATATTAGTCTAAATGGTTTTAAGGAAAAATCATTATAGATAAAAGTATGCTATATAATAAATAATGTTTAATATATCAAGAAGATTTTTAAATGTAGCCTCAAAATATAAAGCAAAAATAGAATTACAGGAAAAAAAAATAGAAAAATCTACCTTGAAGTAGGACATTTCAACATATCTTTTTCAGGAATCAATATTTCAAACAGTAAGATTAAATAATATCTGAACGGTAAGATTAATAAGCTTGATCTAATGGACATAGATAGACCATTCAACCCAACAATTGGAGGTTGACATTCCATTCAAGTACAAAGGATACATTTACAAAGGCCGATCATGCAAATGGTATTTTCTCTCCTATTCTATTATTGTATCATGTCACAACTATAGCAAGTCTCAACCAATGTCATTTACACCAAAAAAATTCAATTTAGAAGCCAATAATCAGAATCCTATAAGTTAAGCAATCTTTAAAAATGCACTTCTAAATGACTCAGTCAAAGAAGAAATAATAATGGAAATAAGGTTATCAGCGGTGGAAGTTTTGCTATCAATCAGAGCAAAGAAATGGTGTTATTTTTGGAAAAGAATGTGGAGTTTAAGGAGGTTTTTTTATTTTGTTTAAGATGAGATACATAACAGCATGTTTGTACAGCATGATGGGGCAGATCTTCAGGATACAGGGGAAATAATGCTGCTGCTTGGGTCAGGGGGTGCATAATTCCAGAGACAGTGTCCTTAGGAAAGTGAGATAGATAGAATCAATACACAAATGGAAAGGCTTTCTTTATTGTCCATGCATTATAACAAGAAGGAAGGCAGAGGCTGCAGAAACTCGTGTAGGTAAATGGAGAAATTTGGAGGCAGACAGATTAGAAATTACCATCTGATTATACCTTCTCAGTAAAATAAGCAACAAAATTATCAACTTATAGTGAGGAGTGGGGATGGAGATGTTGGAAGTTTGAGGAGAAATGACAATGCATATGACCTTTGTCTTGGCAAGTGAGATATGAACTGGACAGGGAAATTATAGTGAGGTTGTCATTAGGCCCCCTTCAGATTTCTACTTACAAATTTAAAGGGAGTCCAATCAACCAGCCAATGTGTGTCTTTCTCTAGTCATGATAAATTATTCTCATACCTGAATATACCTAAGGGTTGGGATTTTGCCAAAAGAGGAAGAAGGGGGGATAAACCATCAAGAAAAAGCCAGAAAGGATCACAAACATGGACAGCAGAAACCACCCTGTGAAGTGTAACACAAGGCTCAGGGAAGGTAATAACAAGGTACAGGATTGGATTAAATATGATATGAAAATATAAGCCCACCAATCCATTTCAGAAATCTTGAGGAGCTTTTTGAATTTTCTAAAATGGTTCAACATAGACATATCCAAGAGTAATGGCTTCCAAAACTTTTGGACTGTGATCCACTGATAGATATGCATCATCTTAACCACCTAGACCATTATAACAGATGCCATAGACTGAGTGGCTTAAACAACAACACTTATTAGAGCTTCAACATATGAATTTGGGGGCAACATAAACATTCAGTCTACAGCATACATATTACACCACAACCCAGCATTTATATACACACATACACAACACACACACACACACACACACACACACACACACACACACATACAATGAAACAGTTTCATGACATAATACTTGTCCTGACTTATGTGTACTTGCCCTTACTTATGAGAAATAAACCTTGATAGTTCCTATCCTATTCTATTATTTTTTAATGTTGGTAGCAGCTAATTAATTTGGTTTCACAAACCTAGCAGGTAGCAATCTAAAGTTTGCATAAGACTACAATTGAATGACTTCAGTCTTTGCTATTCTTTACCTTCTCCTGCTTTTCAAGATGAAGGACATGGTCTCAACAGTTTTTTACAGGTGGCAGATAGCTCATAATCACTGTCCTAATACACAGCCACCTTCCATTTATAAAATGCTTTAAACTTTTGAATACTGACTCCTACTTTCTTTCCTATGCAACAGCTTGGTGATTTAAGCAGAGAAATCCATTATCCACATTTTATAGCTTAGGAAACTAAAATTAAAAGACATTAAATAACTTGGCCAAGGTCACAGAATCGATTAGCAGCACACCTGTAACTGGTAGTTGTTCTGTCTCCAAATCAGTATGCTTAACTGTGCCTCAGTCATCAAAAACCAAAATGCAGGATGAGACCCACTGAATTCTACCACATTTCTGGGAGACCCCAAATAAAAGAAATTGGTAAGGTAACACAAAGGAAAAAGAAAAGATCCTGGTTGGAAGTCAAAGGAGTAGGAAAAAATCTATGAGAGGAAAAGTAAATGCTAATTGCCCTATAGAAAAAGGGATATTAATATGTATGTGTATATATACATATAAAGTAGAATAGCTTATCGCCAAGATCATATAAAACAATAAGACTTTATCCTTACTTACCACCTAATTCATGTGGGACTAGCACTCAGACTTAAAACAGATGTCTTTATACAAATTATCAAGTTAATGTAGGCCGGGTTTTCAACAATAAAATATGGGGGAAAAGGCTATTCAAAAACTATTGCCTTTTAAAAAGCATGCCTTCATTCTCCTTGGTATCATGAAAAATATTCTCTCAGGAAATTAAAAATTATACACCATTGTGTGCTTATCTTACAGCCTTGTTACATTACAGAAGCACTGAAGACAAAGGCTTAACTCTTTTTAAAGACAAATATATTACCTGTAAAAACACAGACTGTCTCTCCTGTTATTCATATACACCCTTCAGATCCTAGGCAAAATAAATGATAAAATAAGCCTCTATTCAAACTGAACAATAGTAGAAAGTTAACAAGCACTGGATCCAGATTAAAAAACAAAGAGAAGCACATGTGTTTTCCTTACAGCACTATCTAATGTTGTTGAAAAACATACACAAAAGTTATCCACCCTATTTTTTTTTCTTTGCATTTGCCAGCTTTGGCAAAGCAATTTCTCTGTAAGATTTATTAAGTATAAAGTTGGACCACTTCTGTAAGAGATGAACTACTCTGGAGATGCAATAATACTGATCATAAAGTTGTTTCAAGGAAGGTTTTAAGAATACTTATTGGAAGCCAGTGGATGGGTCAGAATGTGAGAGCTATCTTGAAAAAAATCTTGAATTAACAACTTTAGGAAACACCTTCAAGGTGATTTGAGGACAGTACTTTGGAATCGATTTTAAATAATGGAAATAAATTCAGTGTCTCCATATGGAAAGCTAAAGATTTAATTGCGAAAGCTCTTAATGTTGTCTGCTATATTACAGATCTTTGGTTGCATAGTGTTTTATTATTTTTAACTACTCTCTTTGTATAATCTTGTCTGTGTTTACTCTACAGTTCCCTTTTGTTTCTTTGTGAACACATTAACTACAGATAAGAAGATTCTATTTTTTCAGCTTACTCTGTGGCCCTTAGATTGTTCATTCAGAAGATCACATCACAGCTCACCACAGCTATTGGCAACATGTCTGCTTGAAATAAACAAACAAATTTCATTTCTTCAATATAAAGTTTAGCTAATTGATTTTACCAGTGAACTCAAACGTCATTTTAAAAATCTGAAAGATTTTAAATGTAAGATACATGAGTATGCCAGTCTCTAATGTCTTTTCTTAGGGTTAGGAAAGGGACATAAATAGCCATAATGCCATTTACACATACAAGCTGGATTTTTTAAACTAATGAATATTCTGCATTCCATGAATTATTGTTTCCACAACTAAAACTGTTATATCAAGTGGAAACTTGGAAGTGCTTTTATTCTCAGTCCACAGGCTTTAAGTCAGGTTACCTGCCTCTGTTTTTGGAGTGACTAGAGTATGCCACCCTGTTGCCTGATTGGTCCAAAGCTGGACATATGATGCTGCAAGGACAATCAAAGGGATTTTTGCTAGAATGTTAGAAATTAGGCATCCCTCACACACATACTTTTCTTTTCTGAAATAAAAGGTACCAAAGAGCTGACAGGTACCATCTTTACCAATGCATGGGGACAGCCTGTCTGAGAAGAAAGCCAACTTGGAAAACAGCAAATGGAGAGATGGAAAGAGCCATGCCCCAATAATATTAGTTCACCACTGGATCCAGCTGTGCTTGAGCTGGATATGAACTCTGAGTTCTGTTTTTATATACCCTGGGTTTGTCACTTGCAAACAAAATGGCTCTGGCAAATGTTATAGATACCAAAAACAATTAAGTGTTGCCATTTATTTTATAGTATATTCACCAAAAGTGACCAAAACAAAAATGTCAAGTTGATTTTTTTCCCTAGCCTCCCATTATGCTCATTCCTCTACTCTAGGAGGTCTCCCCTCAGTTCCATGCCACTGCCCTTCTCAAACTCTCCATGCTCTAGTCTCCCCTGTCCTGAATCCAAACCTGCTCACAAGCAGAGTAATGATAGAAATCAGTTATATTTTAATGTAAATATATTCACTTAACATGTGAATATTAAAAGTATTAGAATCATATTAGAGTTTCATGTTATTTTATTTCTGCCAACATCACCATTTAATCTCTGGGGATAGAAATCTCAAGCCATATTTCACTCTATTTCTTCTTCCAATCAATCTCAAATCAAGTTTTATTTTCTTTAATTCTTTTGTATTACTTTTAAATTTGTCCCTTTATCTCATTCAATTTCTTATTGTTTAGCCCTAGATAATTTCAGCTGACTCCTAACTAAAATCTCTATCTGGTCCCTTTGTTAGAATATTATTGTCAAAATAATATTTCTCAATTACCATTTCATCATATCATTTAACCGTGATTTATTTCATCCTCTCAATTACACATACCTAAAATTAGGATGGAGCATCAATTCTTCTTTCCTTATTCTTCATATGAAGCTCATAGTCAAGTCTATCTCCAAAACGTCATCCTTAAATATCTTTTTTGAGAGCTAATATACAGGGATATCATTTTAAAAAGAAAGAAATGTAACTGGTCCTTAACCATATGAAATCATACAGTCACATTAATAATAAAAATTTATATTACATTACGGATCTGCTAGAGTATCCATTATAAAAAGGGAAAGAAAAAAAGAAGTGTTGAGGATGTAAAGAAATTACAGTGGGACTGTTGTACATGGTTAGTGGGAATGTAAAAGGTGTAGCTGCTGTGGAAAACAGTATGGCAATTCCCCAAAAAGCTAAACATAGAATTTACCATATGACCTAAAAATGTCACTTCTAGGTATATACCCAAAAGAATTCAAAAGGATTCAAACAGATATTTGTACACTGGGTTCACTGCAGCATTATTCACAATAGCCAAAAGGTAGAAACAATCCAAGTGTCTATCAACAGATGAACAGATAAACAAAATGTAGTATATACATACAATGGAATATTATTGAACCATAAAATCCTACAAAATGGATGAACCTTGAAAACATTGTTAAGTGAAATAAGCCAGTCACAAAATGAGAAATATTCTATGATTCAACTTATATAAAATATCTAGCATATGCAAATTCCTAGACAGAAAGTAGATTAGATTGTTTATCTGAGAAAAGTCGAATCTTTCCTTAACTTTTAAAGAATAATTTCACAGGATAGAGAATTCTAAATGGGTGGTTTGTTTTTGTTGTTGTTGTTTGTTTGTTTTTTCTCTCAACACTTAAAATATTTCATACCACTCTCTTCTTGCTTGCATGATTTCTTAGGAGAAGTCAGGTCTAATTCTTATCTTTGTTCTTCCATAGGTAAGGTATGCTTTTTCTCCCTGTGGATTTTTTCACCTTTTATAATCTGACATTTTTAAATGTTATGCCTAGATGTAGTTCTTGTTTTGTTTTTCTGTTTTGTTTTGGTTTGGTTTGGTTGTTTGGCATTTATCTTTCTTGGTGTTCTCTGAATTTCCTGGATCTGTGGTTTGGAGTCTGACATTAACTGGGGAAATTCTATCACTAGTGTTTCAAATATTTTATTTACTCTTTTCTTTCTTTCTTTTCATTCTGGTATTTTCAGAATGTATATGTTCTGTCTTTCTAGTTGTCCTACAGTCCTTAGGTTATTCTGTTCTGTTTTTTTTTTATTTTTTTATTCTTCTTGATTTTTTGTTTTGGAGGTTTCTATTACTATATCCTTA
Source organism: Macroglossus sobrinus (assembly GCA_004027375.1). NCBI lineage: Eukaryota > Metazoa > Chordata > Mammalia > Chiroptera > Pteropodidae > Macroglossus > Macroglossus sobrinus. Next base: position 425,023 of record PVKZ01000060.1, on the reverse strand, counting down.
CACTCAAAGATTCTTTTCTTATCAATGCACACTCTACTAATGATCTCATCGAAGGCATTTTTCATTCCTGTTTTTGATCTCTTTGTAAAAGTTTCATGTCTTTCTTACGTTGCCCATCTGTTCTTGCATGCTGTCTTCTTTATCCATAGAGTCCACACAGCATATTTTAATAACAGTTGTTTTAAATTCCCAGTCTCATAATTTCAACATCACTGCCGTATCTGGTTCTGATTCTTGCTCTTTCTTCAAATTGTGTTTTTTGCCTTTTAGTATACCTAGTAATCTTTTCTTAGTAGCTAACCATGTTGTACCAGGTAAAAGAAACTGCTACAAATAGGCCTTTAGTAATGCAATGATAAGGTGTGGGGAGGGGAAGCCTTTTATAGTACTGTAATTAGATCTCAGTTTTGTGAGCTAATGCCTCTGGACTGTGAACTTAGCAAGTTTTTCTCAGTTTTTTTTCTCCTCTCTTAGGTGGGACAGGATGGCTGTAGCTTTCTGGAGTTGAATATTTTCCCTTTTCCTAGGTCAGTTAGACTCTCATAATACTCTACCAAGTTAAGCTCTGGTTAGTTTATCTTAAGGGCAGGCCTTGTTAACAGTGTCAGGCATATTTGGAGATGGTTCTTTTTCCCTTCTTCTAGCTAAAAGCACAAGGAGATTCTTCTCCAATATTTACTGTGAGACCCTGGTTAACTTCTTAGAGATAAACTCCCAAAAGTATTGAAAGCCCCTGAAGACTGAGTTCCCCAGGAGTTTTTATCTCTCAGACTTGTCCACATTGAGCTCCCAGCAATTCATCAAGTACAGTTCAAGTTTTCCTGTCTGAGGACTGGTTCCACCAGTAGTTTCCCCCAGTGAGTCCCTGCTCTGGTAAGCCATGACTGTCTGTATTTGCCTGTCTTTCCAATCTTGGGAACAGTGGTTTTCCCCATGTCGTTACTTCTTTTACGGAGCCAAAAAAAATTGTCAATTGTTCGATCTGTTCAGCTTTTTACTTATTAGATAGAGAGACAATTTCCAAGGTCCTTACATGTGTAACCAGAAACCCAAATATTCTCAATTCGTAGCATCTGTAATGAGTCAGTAATTTTTTATGGCAAGCGTTATTCAAAAGAAATACCTAACTGTTCTATTTATTAAGTAGTTAGGCCCAAACGACTTTTAAAATATTTATGTTCTAACATCTTAATAGCCATTTGAAAATAAATAATACAAATCAATTGAGATCAAAATTAATTTCTTCTTTATTCTTTATCACAATTATTTAGCAAGGGGATGTGTATACTTATTGAGCACTGCACAACTTCTCAAACCTTAAAACAAGATTGAAATATACCTTCTTTATTTTATATTTCACATAGACTTTCAGATGAAATTTGTTTTCTATTACAGCAATCACCAGAATCCCAATTTTATAAAGACATGGCATCACCAAAAGGAATATAGCATAATCTAATGTTAAAACAGTGATTTACCTTACGCTAGTAGTTTGTGCAGTCTGACAAATATAAAACACTACTGTGTTTCTCTCAAGAATTTAAAATACCCCACAATTTCTAAGGGTTAAAAAAAATTGCATCCACCCAAAGAGTCATATGCAGCTATAAACAGCTGTGAGGAATATCTCTATATCCTCCCATAAGATGATCTTCAGTATGTGTTGCTAAGTAATTAAGGTGAGTAGAAAAGATGTATAAAGCATAATAACCAAAGAAGGCATAAATATGAGTATAAATATATTTTTTCCATATTTAAAAGTAGAAGGAGAAACCATAAAGTTATTTCCAATATTAACCTATAGGCACAGGAAGGTAACAGAGTCTCAGAGTCTGAAAAAAAAAATCTAGACTTTTCTAAATATACCTTGTTCTTTGACTTAATAAACTTATACAACTTTTACATAATTATAAAACAATCTTTGAAAGTAATTTCTAAAAATAGAAAGCTAAGTGAAGCAAATTAATCTAACTGCATATTGATTTTTATGTCACAACCACACAGAGAGTAACTATTTTGTACAATTTTAAAACACAAAAATTAAAAGTTAGTGAGAAATTCTCCAATTGTATGACGAACTACAAAATGTATTAAGCTGTTATTCGTTATTATATTTCTGGTAGTAGTGTTGACATTGTTACACTGAGACTATTTTTTGTGTACTATTGTTTAAAACAATTATGTTAGTGTTGTTGAAAACTGGAATTCTTAGGTTGGTAGATAACTAGAAAAGTAGATAAAGATGTAAGCTACACGAGAGTAAAAGAATCTTAGTCCTATAGTTGAGCTGGAAGAATAGTATGAGTTCACGATATAGTTTATCTTAAAATATACAAATATTTTTTAACTCTACCCCCAAAGCAGCATCCAGCATTAATTCTCTCCTCTAGAAAAAGGCCAGTATAACATCATGACTAGTTTATTCCTTTTCACTTTAGTGAAGAGTGTGTCCTCTGAGCCCTCCTGGGAAATGGTTAACTGGTGGGTTCTCTGGTTTTATATTATTAATCCACTCCAGTATTCTCACTTCTATTAGCCTTTTTACCTCTTTCTCAATTCTCAACCATAATAGTTCTGGTATCTCAATTTCATTTACTGTGAGCTGTTTTTTTCCTCAAGTTTTAAGTAAGCACCCAGCCTTGCCTTAGTATATTTGTCAGAACATTAATTTCTGAGTCATGGAAGGATGCCCCATATCAATATACTCCCATTTATCCAGACTTTTTTATTTTTTTTTTATTTTGTTTATTTATGCCTACAGCAACTGGTCTTCCGATGTGGTCTCCCATCTATGTACTAACCAGGCCCGACCCTGTTTAGCTTCTGAGATCAGACATTGGGTTTGTTCAAAGTGGCATGGCTGTAGACCTTAAACCTGTAGCTCCACTGGGGCACAAGCCCAGGATCTTCTGTGTATAAAGCACATGCGCTAACTACTATACTATGGAACCACATCTGCACTTATCCAGCTTTATATTCTGTCTCAGATCCAGCATTTTTTAGTCCATTCCAAGATATTTCACCTTGGTTTCTGCCAGTACATATTAGCCAGGTCCTGTAGGTTTTTGTGTGACTAAATTCTTTCCTCCCATACAGGAACAATAATTTCCAATTGTGCCATGCTAAGACCTGATCTTAGTTATTGGTTTAGAATAATGGGATGTAAGGACTATCAAGTCTTCCCTCATCATGCCAGTTGATATTAATTCATCTGTTCCCTATGTTACCATAGCACTTTGTTTATATCTATCTCAGCACCTTGTACATATTGCACAGTAATAAAGTTTTTTGAAAAATATCTATCTTACTCACTAGATTTGAGTTATTTGAGGGCAAGGACCAAATCATATTAGCATTTCCAAATATCCCAAAACCATAACAATGATTTAAATACAATTTGTTTAGTAAGCAACTATTACTCTATTCATTTATTCATCCATTCAACAAATATTTATTGAATGCTTACTAAGTACCAGGCCTAATGCTAACTACAGGGGATATAACAAAGAGCTACAAAGGTATGGAAGCCGCTTCCTCCCTCCACTCCCCACCAAAAACTTTAATTTTTTTTTCAATTAACTAATGAATGAGTCCATTTTTCTGCCTGTTAAGATGTGTATTACCTTTTTTAAAAATTTTCCCCTTCCCCATGTAGCTATACATGTAGGTAATACATATTGTACACATACTCTATGTTGCTTATTTCAACTCATTTAAATCTTTGAGGTTGAATTAATAATTCCATTTTATAAATGGGTAACTGAAGTACAAGAGATAAATAATTTACACAAAAGTATAGAGTTCACAAGTGGAGGGTGATGGAAAGAGCTGGGACTCAAAACATTGTTTTATACTACCTATGTGATTTTCATTCTTACTATTCAAAATACTCCTTCTAAGTGTGGTATACCATATCTGCTGACAATAACAACTGAAATGCCCTTCTATTTTTATTCATCCAAATCCTTGAACTAGTAATTGCTATAATTGTATCCCTCTCCGCTACTGTGTTTACATTTTCTGTTGAGGGCATATCAAAATTTGGCTTTCTCTATTTTGAGCTATAGAAAAGATTTTTTACCAGTGATGAAATTTTGACATTGTGACATTCATTCTCTTCCTCATTATCTTTCTTTGATATTCTGTACCTCTATGCACTAAACATTTAAACTTCTCTTTGAAATATGGACAGAAAAAAATTATTAACAGAATTGTAATAAATAGCTTCTTCCTTCTTTTCAGATAAGTTTTGACTTAGATATTTTGCTATTTTCCTTAGCTTAAATAATAGGTATAGGAGTAGGGCAAGGGAGGCTAAAATATTATTGGAATAAAAAGCTAACTGTTCTTAGGAAAAGAATAATTTTTACTTAAATGTAAAGTAAAGGGCAATGGGAAAATCAAATGGGAAGAAAAGAAAAGAAATTTTGTTTAATTCTAAAATTAATTTTAAAATCTTAAGATATGTAGCTTAGCAGATTTATTGATTTTAAAGCCCTTCTAATGTGATTTATATTAATTAATTTTCAAATTCTAAATAGTCTTAGTGATGCAGCCTCTGAGCCAAGTATATATTGAGACTATGTTAAGTATTTTTAAGATTCTATTGTGATGCCTGATGTAGGATTGGCAGTATTTAAATAATTCTGGCCTGCAGCTTATCATCTCAGGCTGTGAATTATTAAATTTTAAAAGAGGTAGGCAAAAGACTCATTCTAATGAGAGAAATCTAGCAGAATGAGCAGGTTGGTCCAAGAGGTGCTGATGAGTGTCTTTGAAAAATGGTAGTACACTTTATCCTAAGTAAGAGCTGAGTGTTTCAGCATATTGTGCTTATAAACACACATGCACTCTCTTGGAAAAATAGAAAACAGCTCTTGATCACCTAAGCTGTCCAAATGGAAATTATCCTATTGTCTCATCCATCACTACTTGGTTCAAGCATTGTATAATTCAATTCCTACTCTTGCGCCTCTGCATACTATCACAAGAGCTACTGAAATATTTAGTATTTCAGGTTGGAAATGGGAAATGATGCATAGATACAGTACTTAGTTTGAGATGATTACAGAACATTGTGACTTATAAAAGGTTCTCAGAAATAAATAAGTTCAGGAGTTAACTTGAAACCTTAACATTAAAAATATTACAGCCAATGGAATTGTCTCCATTTTCTGAGGATGTGGCTTTCTGGTGAGACAATATTGGTTTCTGAAGCTTTTCTTTCTCACAGTGAAGTATACTTGAAACTGGTTTTAAAGACTCATTATGTAGGCTTAAAAATCTACCTTTAGGAAAGTGGGTCTGGCTGTTAACCTAGCATGGAAAGAGAAGTAAATGAATATATACACTCTTCCTATGGGAATTCCAGACCTAAAAAGTAATGTAAAAAGACAGTTTGCTCTTTTCTACTTCTTCAAAATTACCATAAAATGATAATGACCTCAAGAGTCTGTGTGTGGCCCATCTGATGTGATTTGGGCCTCAGAAAAAGCTAAAGGCTAAATATATTTCAAGTGGGGGAAAATCAGGATAAACACATCCCTGAGGTCATTATTTCCATTAGTTGACAGACTGTATACAATATTAAGAGCATTGTAAAAACAATGTACACTTTTTCAATGTTTGACTTTCCAAGAGCATTTACCTACACTCAGTTTCTGAACACTAACTCAAAGTAAAAGTAACTTTTATCCTTGGGGAAAGAAATGTTTAAAAAAACAAACAATAAACAAATTATGGTGTACAGAGTAGAGTAGCTTTAGTTCAGTAAATGCTCTAAACACAGAGCTGCATAAAACAAGCCATGGAGGCTAATTATAGTGCATGGTACAAATGTGTAGAAGTGTTTAGCAGACAGTTTTTAGCATATTGCATAGTTATTGATTTTTATAAAATATATCCTACCTATTTCTGAAATCAATTTGAGAAAGCAGGCCCAATGCTCAGTATGAAATGAACTATCATTAAGCTAAGTTTTATTTTATCCACACCTCAAATTGATTTGGTTTACAATATAATTTTTCTTCGTGCTTTTGGTGTAGGCCTTTAAAAATCAACAGGTATTGGCCAGTAATATGTAAATACAGTTGTAGAAGCTGATTCTATGAGTCTAAAGGCTATAATCCCATTATACACAAAGATTTATTGGCTATTTCTATGTCAACAATAAAGATAGTTCAAACAGAAGTATTTATTTCTTTGTGTAGATTTCCAGTATTAGGAAGTATCCTTTCATATATCTTTGTACTATACTAACAGTTCTAAAGATTTAAGTGGTTCACATGACTCTAAAACATAGCCTAATAATCTTTTCAATCTCTCCTTTCTCCTTGAAGTACTAGAATTGTGTTTCAACTTGTCTGCTAGGTATTTCCTGTTTGTATTTTCTAACAGATTTCAGAGAAGATATTAATAAAATTTATTTTATTTCTATGATACTTAGGCTACTTTTATTTGTGACTGAGCATGCCATTTTGCAAAAAATGAAGGATAACTTTTCTCCAAAGTGCCCATATGTACATCAGAATAGCTAAAACAATAAAGATAGAAATACTAAATGTTGGAGAGGATATAGAACAACTGACATCTCCATGCATTGCAGATAGGAGTGTAAAATGGTACAACTACTAGAAAAATTATTTGGCAATTTTCACTAATGTTAAATATATGCTTACACTGTGACCCAGCAATTCTATTCCTAGGTTTATTTCTAAAAAAAAAAAAAAAAAATGCATCTGTCTACAAAATAGTTTACAGTAACACTCTTCTTAATATTCTAAAACTAGAAACAACCCAAATATTCATCAACAGTAGATGGATAAATAAATTATGGTATATTAATCTAATGAAAGACTATACAACAACAAACAAAAATGAATTAATGGTATATTCATCAATATGGATAAAACTCATAGATATTGTTTTATAAAATACTTTAGATACAAAAGAACATATTATATAATTTAATTTATATAAATTCCTAATACAGGAAAAACTAACCAATGATAATGGGTTTCAGGATAGTAGTTACCTCTTGGGAGATAAGGCATAGATTGAAAAGGAGCATGAGGTGATTTTATGCAGTGATGGAAATGTGTATCTTAATGTGAGTGGTAGTTAAATGGGTTTACATAATTTTAGAAATATCACTGAGCTTCGTTACAACTCTTTTCTATGTTTGTATGTTAGGCTTTAATATAATTCAGACAAAGTGACTTTATTTGTATGTAAAACTTGTAAAGATATGATGACTGTGTATACACAAGCACTGGAATGCTGTGCTACTATGTCAAATTTCCTTCCACTCCTGGAAAAATAAAGGAAGTGATGAAAAAACAGGAAATTGTGCTATTGATAAACAATGACATCTTAACGAACTATGTAAATACAATGGACAGTCTGAATACTCTCAACATCTAAATTCTGCTTGGTGCTGCTTTGGGCTATGAGCTCACATCTACAGGGACACTGGTTTACACTCCTCTGCTGTTGGAATTTCTTGATAGATAGTTTGAAAGGGCTTCTCCACAAAGCATCAAGAAAAGAGGTGGAAAAAACTTTTTGAAGGGCAGGAATGTCAACCCACAGGAGAGATAAATAAAATAATTGGATGTGACTGGACGAGAATTCTAGACCTAAGAAGAATCAAGACCAAGAACTAAGAAATATCAAGTTTATATTTTGTTAGCACTTTAGAGAGATTAAAATTTACTGACACTGTAACTCAGATACGCACAGAAAACATAGCTTTCTAATTTTGTGTTTAACTAACATGGTCTTTCTCGTGGTTCCCTAATTGATGGAAAGTGAGATTAAATCTACTACTATTCATGTTATTTTAAAATTGGTCTGATCCAATAATTTAAACTGTTCTTTTAGGTAGGCCAATATATGGGGATAGTTGCACAATCTTTCTATTTCCACCCATTCTTTTATTCTTTTGTACATGAGAATAAATGTCTCTTGACATTTGAGTATGTTGGAAAGAAAGAGCTCACACGATCTCCTCCTGCCAGCTAAGTTAAAGAGACTTAAGATCTGGGAGTTGGGAGCTGTTCCTCTGGTTCCTTTCTGGTCCCACTCAGGGGTACTGGGAGAAAAGATGCTGGTGCAGATGCTATTGACCAAGGATCTTATTGACCAAGTCCTATGGATGGTGTTTCTGCTCACAACTGTGGCCAATGAATGTACAAGTCATTAAAAAAAAATCTGCTAATATTGATTTATAACATTATATAATTTTTAGGTATACAACTTTTTAATTCAATATCTATAGACTATAGCATGCTCACCACCAGAAGTGTAGTTTACATTCATCACCATAAAGTTCACCCCCTTTATCCGTTTTATCCCACCTCTACCCGCTTCCTCCAGAGTAACCACCAGTCTGTTGTCTGCATCTATGTATCTGTTTTACAGGTCATTCTTAATCAGCTTCCTTAGGGCCAAGTGGTCTCTCTTGGCTCTTGTTGGCTGTATAACCTACTGAGTTCCTGCCAAGTCCTCCATTCCAGTTCACTAGTCAATCCGCAGTCCCAGAGCCAGCCCAGGGGACCTTGACTCAATGTTCACTTCATCAGGGAACCAAAGGAAGCTCTCAGTTATACAGACCTTCATCATGTTCCATACTGCTACTGTTTCATCGTGCTACTCCACTATCTTAATTATGCTGTTCATCCCATAGTGTACAGTGATCTCTTGAAAAGTCCCAAATGTAAATTAAGTCAAATGGCATCTGTCCCTGAAACCTCCTCCCCCTCATTAAATCTAGGAGAGACTCAAAGTGATGTGTACTTTCTACTGCTTTTATCTCTCTGTTCTCAGGATCCCCTAAAACCAGAAGCAGTTGCCTTTTTTTTTTTTTAACTTCCTATGTCATATCTTAGTTTGGTTAGATAATATCAATCCTTGTGTCTCAGTATTAAAAGTGAAAGTAAATTCTAGTAAAAACTCTGAAGTTCAGCCTACAAAACCTAGATTTTTATAAATACAATTAGAGTCAAAGGAAATCTTTTCATTCTTTTTTTTTTTAACAAAGCCCAAATTTCAAGCCTAATACCTGTATGCAAAACCCTATTTTGAATTTCAGAAGCTGAATTTCAACTTTCTGTTTTTGTTCCTGTAACTTTTCCCCATTTACTCCCACCCACATTATGCCTATTTTGACCCCAAGCCGATGAAGGGTTGATTTGGAGAAAAACCATACAGGCAGAACACTCATTTTTAAAAATAAAAAATTAATCCCATTAAATCTAAGACTCTTCTTAACAGACTCTAAATCAAGGTGGTTAAGAAAATGGGCTTTGAAATCAAATGGTCCTTGGGTTTTAGATTCTAGTCTGTAACTTTTTGGCTCTTTCCCAAATTTCTAAAAGATTTATTGCTGCTTACTAAAAGAAAATAGAACTATAGGAGAAAGGAGAAGTTCCAAAGTTACAATCACCAGCACAACATCATCATCAACTGTCATTCTCCTCCTCACAGCTGCTATTAACTGCCCATTGAACTCCTATTATGTGTTATTTGCTTGTGATGAAAAAAACTGAAGTTCCTTGAGGTTATGTAACTTGCCAAAATCATGCAACATGAAAGTGGTAGAGCTAGGATTTTAACGTAGGAACATCTGACTCTGAAACCTATGTGTTATACATTGCCCATTTCACAGACCATGAAACTAGAGCTCAGAGATTTAAATAACTTGCCTAGGTCAACAACACCAGTAAATTTATACTTATCCTGTGCTCTTTCCACAAGACCACACTGCCTCTCAGCAGTGTGGAGCAAGCACCATGCCATATGCATTCCTATGCTGCCTCTCAAAAACAGAGCATTATGTTCTGAACATAGGAAAACATCAAAGAATATTAGAGCTGGTAGTAATTGTGAAACTAAGTAGAAATCTCTCATTTTGCACATGTGAATTCTGAAGCAAAGCTACATGGTTAGAGTCAGGTCTAAAACCCAGATCTCTTGACACCATGATCTGCATTCTTTCGTCTTCCTCCCTGCACCCCAGTAGATGTTTGTTTATCTTGTCCCATTCCAGAGCCTAAGAGAAGAAAAACATGTGGGGAAGAACAGGTGGTGGCAGTCAGAAGAGAGTGGGTGGACCAATCCCTGCAACTCTTACAAGAAGAAAGGAGCGCTGGGCCAAGTCCAAGAAGTGTCCCTGGGGGCTTATGTCAGCAGGAATCCCCACATCTCCACATGCAGATCCATGAGAAGTGCCTGGCAGATTCAATCATAGCGACTCAAATGTCACAGCATGACTATAGAGAAAGAATAATAGTGGAAGCATGCTGGCCAATTTTCAACAGAAGGGCTCAGGATAAGGAAGCTGAAGAAAATTGCTGAAGAGAATGATAATGACAATAATAAAAACAAATAGCTACCATTTATTGAGCACTTATGTGTCTGGCACTGTGCAACACACTTTACATATCAACCTGATAAAGTACAGTTATTATCCCCATTTTATGAGGAGGAAACTGAGGCGTGGCAAGGCTGAGGAACTCACCCAAGGATACACAGCTCGTAAGGGATAGAGCTCGAGTATGAACCCAGGTCTGCCTAACTTAAAGTCTGGGCACATTAGCCTGTAATCATAATAGCAGCCATTAGATATTCAAAGCTGCAGTAAGTGCTTGGAATACAGCATCTCTTTTTCTCCTCACAAACACCCTGCCAAGTGTGTCTCTCATTTTACAGGTGAGGTAAAAAGCTTGAAGACACTAATTGTTCAAGGTCACATAGCTAGTGACAGAGCCAAGACTCAAACTCCAGTAGGTTTTATTGTGAAGCTCATCATGAGCATGGAAATAACTACAACAAAAAGTTAACACACCTGGCTAAAAATAATTTTAGTGGGAGTTGTCTGTTTGGTATGGTATTCATAACTAACTCCTCATGACTGTGATAAGCTGCTTGTAACCCAGGCACTAAAAAAAGAGAAGCATGAGTTTTAGTCATTTTTCCTATGAATGTCAAACCACTTCTCACCACAACCTTCACTATCCTAAGTGACAACAGCAGACATTTGTGTAATCATCAGCACTCTTAGAATAAAGGTATTCATCCCTTCCCCACAGGCTCTTGATCTAATCCCAAACCATTTTCAATTAAAAAAAAAAGATATAATGAAATATAAAAAATACATACATCAAGAACCCAGAAAACCTTTCTCCCCTGAAAATTATAGAAAGTTTTCCAATGAAAATCCAGTTCTATAATCCCAAAGACTCTTACTCCACTAGTCTTTACGTCTTCCACATATGAACAATTCACCAAAAAGGAAATAAATGTGGCTCTCAGACATCTGAACAAATGTTCCTCCTCAAAAAATCCTCACAAATAAAGTCAAATTAAAAAAACACATGGTCAATTTTATCCAAAAAGCATTGGCAAAATTGTAGCAAGAAACCACTCTCGTGCATTGATGGTGCTCCCATCATAAATTCTTATGATCCCTAGAGAGGGCGATTTTCCCACACCTATCAAATTTACAATTTAGGTACCATTTGACCCAGCAATCTACTCCTGAAAGTTTACCTTTCAAATTTACTTACACAGGTACAAAATGACTTATTTACAAAGTTATTTATTGCAGCATTGCTTTTAACAGCAAAGATGTGCATCAGTGTCCATCAGTAGGGAACTGTTCCAAAATTATGGTTCAGCCACGCAATGGAGCACCACCCATCATAGAAGGAATGAGAAGCTCTTTACATACAGATAATTCTGAGACCTACTGTTAAGTAAAATATGCAAGGTACAAGACAGTGAATGCTAGATATGACTATGTGTATAAAGTTAGAAGGAGAAATTTTAAAATACATACTTACATAAAAATAAAACATTCATAATGACATGCAAACAGTGCCAACATTCATTGCCCTTCGGGAAGGAAAGTGAATGTCTGAGGAATAGAGGTGAGAGAAAGACACATTTAACTCCTTTTGTACCTTATGAGTTTTCAGCCATGTGAGTACATATCGCCTACTCGAAAAACATTTTTTTAATAAAATCAAAATATTTTTCATTGCTTTCCCCACAGTGGGTAAGTTGCAGAACAGACCAAGGGTAAAAAAAAAAAAAAACAAACAAACAAACAAAAACTAAAAAATCTAAATATTTTTATATACCTCCAAATTGTCATAAACATATATACTTTTTAAAGTTTATATGTTTATAAATTTAAAAAACTCAAAAAAATAAATAAATAAATTTAAACAACTCCAATACAGATTTAAAAGTTATTTTTTTCATAATTCCTAACAGTTAATTTTACTATTAATAGAAAACATCAACTCTTATGATTTTAAGTGTTCAGAAAAGCTGAACCAGTTGTATCTCTTTATTCTTTGAGAATTAATTGCCTTATCTTCCATTTGGTAAAGGATTGTTTTGTTTTCTAGAGTACCTTAGAAAGATAGTGATACTTGAATCCAAACTTTGTTTCTAAAGGTTTCAACACTCCCAATGGCAACTTTTCTTTGCATATCACAACATTCTGAAATTCGGTCATCCCTGGCCATGCTCTAATCAAGTCTCTTTCTTAGGAAATGCATCAGTGAAAATTCTACATTTTCACTTTCATTTGTGAACATGATCCTAGAAAGCTTTCTGATTCTTTAAATGTTTTCAAATGTTAATTGAAGAGCAGAGCAGCTGTACCAAGTCATAAGCAGCATAACTTCAAGACTCTCAACTCCGTTCTTTATGAAGTGACAGACGTTTCCTACAGTCGCAGGAAAATGTGACTAGAGAGAAACTACATGGCCACTAAATTGACAAAAAGCTCTTTTTTGATATGTGATTATAATGTACATGAAACATAAACAGTCTCTTGTTAGATATGAACCTGGTAAAATGAAAACTGTGAGTTAGTGGCCAGTAACACTAGTATCCCAGCTAAATTCCATGGAACAGGTATATAAGAGAATCAAAGAAGCTTCAGCTTCTGGTAATGTGTAAATACATAGGATAGAACCAAACCTGCACATGATCATATTCTGGACCCATACATAGACTACATATTCTTTAAGCAAAACTCTAGAGGCTGATGAGTGGGACAGGAGACCAGTACAGAAAGCCTATTCAAAAATGCTTCTTGAGCCAGTTTGTATTAAAAGCTACTTAGAACTTCGAAGAGAAACGACAAGGTAAAACCACTTCACAAGAGATGCAGTAGAACTTCATCTGAAGCTAGTTAGTGCAACTAGATTCCTGCCCAACACTAGCATTGCAGTCCTATCCTACTATCCAGATGGCTAGTATGAAATTATATAAAATTTAAAAACTAAATACAGATTTTGTTGCTTCATGGTAGAGATCTTTGCTATTTCAAAGTATAGTCTATAGTCCAGCAGTATCAGAATTACCTGGGAGCATGACAGAAATGTAGCGTCCTAGGCCCCCCTCAGACAATGAAATTAGAATCTGCATTTTAACAAGATTCTTAGTTGATGAGTCAAATACACATTAAAGTTTGAGAAACACTGGAATAGAGCATGAACACAAAAGGCAGACTAAGTAATCTCTTGAAGCTCTCATTTCCTCATTTCAAAAATGGAAATTATAATAGCTAGCTTATATGTTTGTTGTGACAATTAAATGAGAGCATATATAGAAAATACCAAGCAGACTACTAGGCACTAAGTATGTGTTCCATGAATATTAATGCTCTTCTACTCTTTTTCCCATTTTAAGAGGAAAGAAAAGCATTTAAGTAATAAAAACTAAAGAAACTATAAAAGATGCAACATTTAGAAATTCTTAAAAATCATCCTACAATATTATTGAGAGCTCAGTTAGGACTTCAACGCATATCTAAGCAAAGTGTCTTTGGCTGATTCCATTAACACACACTGGAGTTCATGTGCTTGCACAGCCATCACTGTTATACTCCAGGTTGCATTTTAAATAACATAAACCTATCATCAATGTTATGAAAATATTCATAACATCACATGTTCTGCCGGCTCATTTTCATATACAAAGGCAAATCATATGTCAATATTCAGAAACAAATTTACACTTATACTTTTTCCTCTTCCAAATCATATAATCAATTAAAAATATTACAGTTACTACCTATAAGTTACTTTCTTAGAGTGCTTTAAAGAAATAATAACATTAAAATAATAATAACAGACTAATTGTACTGCATAGCTACTCTTGTGCCAAGAACTATGTTAGACTATTTAAATATTTGCAACAAAACTGTGTAAAGAAAAATTCTTCAGTGGGTTCTATTGTTATAAGAATTACCTTAAAAGAAATAGTGCAAAGATTGGAAAAATCCTTCTTCATGGCAATGTAGGGGAGGAAATGTAATTTTTCCTCTACCCTCTGCGTTCTTAGTTGAGATCCCTGTAACACAAGACAGATTAACTAGAGAAAAACAAAAAGAAATTTATTAACATGTATATCTTGTGTATGCATGAGAGATCCCCAAGGAAAAATGAGTAACTCCCTGAGGTGGCATAGAATTCAGGATTAAATACCACATTGATAGGGAAAAGGAAGGAAGAATGTATGTCTCTTAGGGGAAAGTAATTGATTTTCAGGAAGGATGAATGGGCTCTTACATAGATGGGAGGTATGACAGCTGTGACAAAGTTTGTCTGGGTGCCATGCTGACTATTCTAGTCTCCTCTCCTGTGACAAGAGTCAGTCTTCCCTGGTTGATGAAACTCCGGTGGAAAAGATCTATGACCATTTAATTTCTTTTGGAGGATCTGTCTTTAGGCAGATAAGGAGAGCTCAGAGAAAGCCTCTTCCTACATTTGCTGTTTTAAGTGCCTACAGCTCAAATAATCAATATACTAAAGCAGCATATATTTGGGTGGCAGTCCTGAACTGCTATAGTCATATTTTGGGGTGGCATATTCTGTAACCCTTTAGTGAAAACAAACCAGTAAAAGTAGCTGGCTCTTTTCCCATCCACCCCTTCCCCTAGTCAATCCTGGAGATGCCACAGAAAGTAATAGGAGGGCAATGCCTTTGGTAAGTTAATATAAAGACCAAGAAAGTAGCCTGGTTGGGGTTAGGAAGGAAACAACAGCCCAGAAGGGAAGAGTTCGGCACTGCTAACCAGGAGATAGAAAGTGGGTGATGCTTTAGCAAGGGTCAGCAGCCAGCCAGCAGCAGGCAGAAAATATGAAGTAGCATTGAACATTCAATCAGCAAGGTGGCAGCAATGATCAACAGATTTTCCAGGCTCGGAGGTTTTCTCCTCTCACCCCACCTCTCTCAATGAGAGAGCCAGGTAGTTACAACTGACCAAGATATCTCTTAAGAAAGAGAAATGCCATCGCGCTGGCTCTTGATAGTGAAGAAATTCTGCCCAACCCACAAGCAGGACACAAACTAAGGTGAGGCTTTAGCCCTTTTCCCAACACACACATCATCAAAAAGAGCTAACACCTCTAAAGAATATGAGCTCCAAAGAAAGTTATGACTTTATCTCAGAAAAAGAACAGTTTTGAAAGAAAGGCAACAAAGTTAAAACCTATGACAGAGAAAAGAAAATTAATGGACAAAACCAAATAATAATTTGAAATAATCTTAATAAAGTCTTAGGAAGATAAGAAAGGATAATGCAAACCAGAAACTGAAGTGAGAAGACATAAAGAAAAACCAAAAGAACATACTAAATATGCAAAAGATAATATTTAAGATAAAATGAATTTAATTGCAGTAAGGATACAATGTAACATACTGTTGAGAGAAAATAAATAGATCCAGAAGAAATAATCACTGTGAACATATATCGACCAAACAATATATCCACAAAATATATGAAACAATCAGAAATCTGAGTAGATCTCAATCTTGCACTTTATGATTTCAAGATACCCCACTCAGAAACTGATAGATAAGACTCTGAAGTAAGCAACTGAATGGAAGAGCTAAATAACACATTGTTAATTTTGAATTTATTGATATATAAAACTTTATAGCTCCCCAAAACATATACACTTTTTAAAACACATGTGAATATTTACAAAATTAACTATGTACTCATTTGCAAAGAAGTCTCAATAAATTCCACAGAATCAACATCATAGAGATTATGTTCTCTTATTTTGACATAATAAAATTTAAAATTAACTCCAAGGATAGATTTTTAAATCTTGTAAATCCAAAGTCAAAATATCATACTACTGAACAATCATTACATTTAAGAAAAATTATTTTAAAAAATTATGAAATATTTTGAATTAAATAGGAATAAAACTTCAAAAATTTGGTATGCAACTAAAGCAATACTTAAAAAAAAAATAGGTTTCCAAGAAACCAAGAAAGCATGAAAACAAATGAGCAAAGCATTCAAATAAAAGTAAAACCAGAAAAAAAGCAATAAGTAAACACAAAGAGTCATGCAGAAAAGAAATAATAAAGATAAGGACAGAAAATCAACAAAATGAATCATTAGAAAAACAAATAGTGACGTTTAATAAAATTAAAAACTGGTTCTTTGAAAAAATTAATAAGATTGAAAAAGTCATGCTAAAACTAGAAAAAAGAAAATAAGCAAAATGCAGAATGAAAGAAAGAATCAGACACAAGTTATTTTTAAAAAATATTATAAGGCTAACAATATGATAATGGATTGAAAAAATCTAGACAAAAAGAATAACTTCTGGGCAATTATCAAATCCCCAAAATAGTCCTAGAAATATAGAAAACTTGAATTTAAGTTCAAAGAAACTCTCTTTAGACAACCCAAGAAAAGATTGTAGCAGATTAATAGAAAACATTTGCAATATCAAAATCCATGAGGAAATACTGTTTGGAACACATAAGAAAGCAAAGCTAAACAACAAGAAAAAGACAGGAAACTCAATCAAAAAGTAGGCAGAGGAAATGAATTGTTGGTAATCCACAGAAGGAGATAAACCTAATGACTCACAATGTTTGGCCTTATGAGGAAGAAGAAAAATGCAAACCAATTTTTTTACCATCTTCACACTTTACACTCTTCAGATTGTTAAAAAGTCGGGGAAGAGAGAGAGAGTCACAAATTGGCAAATGTGAACACACACGTAGGGAAAAGGGAACCTTTACGCACTGTGCTGCAAGTGTAGATTGGTGAAGTTATTCTGGAAAGAAATCTGGCAATTCTTTCTTAAACCAAGCATCCAGCAATTACACTGAATACATATACTCCCCAAAGAAACCCAGGCATGACTCTGCCATAGTACCTGTACAAGAATCCTCCATGCAGCTTCTTTGTGGAAGTGGGTTGTTGAATATCACTCAGGGGCCCATCTTTGACACCATGTGTAAGTAACAAATGGTGGATAAATACTAAGAAGCAACAAACTAGAAAGGCATACAGTAACATGGACTGATGATAAAAATATATTGTTGAAAGAAACATGTAAGAAAGAAAACCAGATCCATAGTACAAGAGCATTTAAGCAAATTTTAAAACATATTTGCAAAACTAAATACTATGTATATTTTAGGGTACATACAGAGGTAAGTGCATATATCACTTATGCACTTATATATCAAACACATTATACTGGATGCCTTTAAGGGGAAAGGAGGGAGATGGGGGTGAGGAGCAGTAAAGTGGGAGACATGCAAGAGTGTAGAGAGATGGCAATGTATTAATTGGGTTTCCTGGACAATGTAAAATCTATTTGTGCTCTGCATATGATCCATGGATTTAAACTAAGTAAGACAAACTGACTCTGCCCAGTAGACCCTGCTCAGAGACTGAGAGTAAATCCTAGAAAGATGAACAGCAATGCAAGAATGAATAAGGATGCTGCCTGTCCCCGCAAACCTTGGAGCTGAAGGATGAATACTGGCTACTCTAAGCTAGCTGATAAAACCAGTGTGATACA
Organism: Macroglossus sobrinus; assembly: GCA_004027375.1. Lineage (NCBI taxonomy): Eukaryota > Metazoa > Chordata > Mammalia > Chiroptera > Pteropodidae > Macroglossus > Macroglossus sobrinus. The sequence continues at coordinate 407,159 of PVKZ01000060.1, read as the reverse complement.
ATAAAACCTAAAGATTTGGTTTTTTCCCTGCTTCCTGGCAAAATGTTATAAAACTCTTAGAATCTTCTGAAAAATAAGAGTGTCTTTTGTATGCTAGTGAGATGACTCCTGGCCAGGCCTTTCAACACTTTCAACACCAAAAAATCCAAGCCATCATTGATGGGCTAGAACTTCCAGCCCATTACCTCTCCCCACTATCTCTAAGAAGTAAAAAGGGACTAGAGATTGAGTTCAATCACCAACAGCCAACAATTTAATCAATTATATACACATTAAGAAACCTCCATAAAAAAACCTAAATGATGGGATTTGGAGAGCTTCCAAGTTACTGAACACATTGATACGCTGGAAAGTGTCTCACTGGGAAACAGCAAATATTAATGGGTCTAATGTTGATAGAGTAGTTTTGTTTTTGTTTTTGTTTTTGTTTTTTTTCACTTAAGGTGCTTTCATTATAGCAAAATAGCCTCTCCACATCTCACTTTGAAAAATCTGCTCTTGGCCCCAGATTTGTAGATTTACTTAATGACCACATGGACTAAAGCCTACTTATCCAACAATGAACATTTTGGGGCTGCCATTCATTTTAACTATAAAGATTTTTTAATCTACCTAGAAGTTATATCCTCTTCTAACTCTATGGGAATTCAGTCATAAAGAAAAAAATATATATTTTTACAAGGTATGAAATGTGGGCCATAAACCTAAGTGTGAAAAATGCAACTTTATTTATTATTCCATAATCATTTAGTTTCTACTTTGGACTCCCAGTGCTCCAAAATCAACATGGAGTTGTGTCTAAATTCTGGGAGTCTAAGACAAATTAAGAGAGGGTCATGACCCTCAGTGCTACTTGTGCTCATATGCATCTTCTGAGACATCAGCATCCCAGTGGGCTTATGAGATGCACTGGCTTATCCCGGCATGCTAGCTGATGATGAGGAATACCCTGGTGCACATAGCCCCTTCAGGTCTGGCTGTGCTTATTGCTACTTTCATGCCATTCTAGAAGGCACAAGAGTCATTCTGCTGGAGCCCAGAGAGCTCAGTTCCACTGACTGTAACATCATCTAATCCAAAGATTTGCTCTCCTCTCCAGAACTCTAACCCAGAAAACAGGCCACAGGACCTCTGTCTCTGGGACACTACATTCCTCTTGCATGCTCACTTCTTAATTATTCTTTATGGCTCCTCTCATCACCAGCCTGAGAGAATATCTTCTGCTTAAGGATTAAGAAAGCTTACTTTCCTTCATTGTGCTTCTTTTCAACATTCTTTCCACGCCCAATACCCAAAGTTGCCCCTGCTATCCTGAGAAAGGGAAGCCAGGTAGAGCCTTTTTGCTCTGCTTTCCAATCTGCCAAGAACTTCCCCTAAGGAAATAGCGCAGAGGAGGATCCCACTTGAAGAGACAAGGGAGATTGCAAGCTACAGAAAAGGCGGAAAGGAGAAAGGTGCCTCCCAAAAGAATGAACACAAGCTTCGCTCTCAAAAATGATATTCCACATTATTACCACCTCTTTCTAGATAACTCACTATGTTCCATGTCTAAAATAGCCCCATGCTTAAATAAGGCAATGATGACCAAAAGAAGGAGCAGCACATCACAAAATACTGAATTTAAGACAGCTGAAAACTGATAAGGATTAAGCATAGCATTTTTTACATTTCAAACCATATCACTGGCACATCATTTACATTCTGAAATGTATACTTGCTAGTATGAGATTCAGCTGTCACTATCCAAAAATGAGGTTGCTGTTTTTCAAACAGAACTTGAAAGGATTACACTGAAACTTTCATCTAATTCACTATCAGTGGGACAGAAATAGGAAGTTTGCTATTTGTCTAAGTTTGCAATATGTACAACTCAAGAAAGAGTGATTAGTCAGGACTCATTAAGGTGTAACTGGCAGAACTCCACTTCAAACTGGCTTAAAGCCTAAAATATTTATTTTTCATGTGACTGATATGGACAGAGACAATGATTTCCTGTTGAAATCATAATGTCGATATAGTTGAAGCCTTGGTCTCTCCAAGAGTGTCTTGCCTCTGTCCTTCTTGGGTCAATTTCTTCCTCTAAATTGTTACCAGGACTAGGTTCATTCAATCCATAAATATTTATTAAGTATCTCTAATGTGCCAGGCATTGTTCTATGTTCTGGGGATTAAGAAGTGAACTAGTGAGATAAAGGTAGGAGATTCTGGTAGGAGAGATGTATAACAAACACAGGGGGGGGAAATAGACATAAAATATGATGTTAGTTTGATAAGCACTCTGAATAAAACATAAAACAGGGCAAAAGAGAGTGACAGGAATAGTATTTCAGCCAAAGTGATCATGGAAGTTTTCTCTGAGGGAAAAATGTGAGGTCCTAATTAAAATGATAAGACTTAAAGTGAAATGGTCTCAAGCAGCAGGAACATCTACTGCAGAGATCCTAGAAGAGAGGCTTGTGTGGCATGCTGGAGGAATAGGATGGGGGCCTCTGAGCAAAAAGAAGAGAATATGAAATGGGAGAAGCCAAGACACCATGGTAGGGACTTGGTAGGCATAGTGCAGATGTGGGATATTAATTAATACAATAGTGACATTAATTAATACAATAGAAGCCATTGGGGGTTTGAGCAGGGGTGTGTCTCACTTAAGATTTAAAGGACCACTGCATGATAAACAGAATAGTCAGTAGAGTGTTAAGGCAGAAATGAAGAGTAGGGAATGAATTGGGCTGGATAGTGGTTTACCAGAAGATATGTTTAAGTCCTAATCCAAGAATGTGAACTTATTTAGAAAAAAAGGTCTTTGTAGTTGTAATTGAAAATTTCAAAATGAGATCATCTTGGATATAGGATGGGTCCTACATTCAATGATAGGTATCTCAAATGAGAAAGAAGAGGCAGACTTGACACAGAGAGATAGAGAAGAAGACCTGTCTGAGGCCTTTTGTATTAACTCTAATACTAAAAAATTGCCATGTAAAGGCTGAAGCAGAAATTGGAGTTATGCTACCACAAACCAAGAAACTCCTGAGACCACTCAGAACTGGAAGCAGCAAACAAAGGTTCTCCCCTGGAGCTTTTGAAGGAAACATGGCCCTGCTGGCACCTTGATTTCAGACTTCTGGGCTCCAAAACTGTGAGAGAGAAAAATGTTTGTGATTTAAATTTATGAAACGTGTGGCAATTTGTTGCAGCAGCCCTAGGAAACAGGTTCAGGAACTATCGCAGTATCCAGACAAGAGGTGCTGGTGGCTCGGACAGAGATGGTAGTGATGAGGATGGTGAAATGTGGTCACCGTCCACGTTTGGGCTTACAACTGAGAGTGAAGATGAAAAAGAATAGTTTCCTAGAAATAATAGGATTTGCTACTCTACTCTCTTCCCACAATCTTTAAGCCAAAGTTCTGACCGTTATTCTGACAAATCTAGTACCCTATCTAGATGAGTTGGTTCTTTGCAACATAAAGGATTCTTACTGATGTACTGAAGAAGAGAGATTCCATGAGCTTCCATGGGGCCTAACATTGGGATGATGCTTCCATGGTATGTCACTCTTGTGCTGTAATAAGGAAAAATCCACCCCAGCCTCGACAGGAAGCATGTTCCTACTCTCATCGCATCTGCCCAATATCTGGTGCTGTAGGGGTAAGGTTTCCTTTCCTATCACAACACAGATAATATAATAAAAATTAACACTGTTGACAAGGTAGAAGGAAGGAAAGAAGGACCAGAAGGACCAAACAGAAAGAATCCGTATTCCTTTATTCAAGGAATAAAGTATGTCCTTCCTAATTTTCCATATCAGTTTCCCTTCCCTAACAAATATATATATCCTTAAACTAGCAGATTTGGTTTCTCCTTTTTTTTGAGAGCCTACACTACAGTTTCCACATTGACTCTTTTTACTTTGACATGAAATTCTATAAACAATCTAAGGCAGTGATCATTACTTTTTTGAAAATGAGAACTTTGGAACAGAGCAGTCAATTGGCTCACCCAGGACTCCATTTCTAGCAGGAAAGCTCTTATCAGAAGTAAGTTGTATAGAATTCTATTCTATTGCTCTTCCCACTAAATCATGCCATGGCAACTCACTCCACCACAACCCCCCTTAGATAGAACTACTATACTATCATTATTGCTTTGTATTTAAGTAGTGATACTTAAAAGAAATATGATTTTTTAAGCAAAGAATGACAGTTTGCCTTCCTTCTAAAATTCCCCTTATTCAATAACAAAACACTAAAGTATATGGATGTGCCATCCTTTATATATGAAAGTAGTGCTCTTGAAACATTTTATGGGGCAAGTGCTTTGAGTTACATTTTTATTAGTGATGTCAAATTTGTCTTGACTCTACCATTCTATTCTACCTTATCAGAGGTAATGAAATGGCAGAGTTTAGAAACACTGTTCAAGGTATAAACTGACAATACCATCCCTTTAACGTAATGGCTTAATAGACCTAACCAGTCAAGTATGTAACAGTGAGCAAATTTCTAAGAAAATATGAGTATAATAGGGAACAAAAATTAATATTTATTTAAGTCAAGGGGGAAAGTTAAAAGAAAAAAAAAGTAGTCATTCACACAAACATTTGTTCAGAACCTTGATGCAATTACTACCAACCACTGGAATGATGGCTGCATGTACCACAGAAAGGAGAGCAGCCACTGAGAGAGGTCAGAATCTAGGTCTGAGATTTCAATTACATCTCAATAGTACTGTCATTTTATATGGAGTGGAGGGCATTGGCTGGAAATGACTACTCGCTTAAAGATTAATTCTCATACAAAAAAATTGCCATAGAATTAACAATCTATCCAATTTTAGCGATGATTTCTAAGACAGTTCCCTTCTGTGACACCACATTCAAAGATCCATAAAGCAGCCTTTTTTGGATTTATTTCACATTCCTCTAGCAGATCCCACAGTGTTCAAAGGAGCGACAGCCAGAATTGGCACAGTAGTTTCCCGTATTTTCCTTGTATCTGAGGAGAAACAGGTTGTAAAGTTCTAATCAAATGCTGTCCTTGCAGGAGCAAGAGATGAAGATGCAGGGAAAGAAGACACTTCCTGCCAGTCTCCTCTCCCCCTCCACCACCCCTCATGCACCTGCAATGACCCCGAAACCCCAGAGGTTGGAATAAACATGGAGAGAATCCAATTAATATTTGTGAGTAGACAAAGCAAAATATTCGTAAAAATATAAGAGCAACCTGAATTCATGCTTTTTAGTGGGGGAAAAAATCATTAGGATAATTGACTAATATATGACAAGCTGCAGCTGGTTTGCCTCCTGCTGGATCTTGGGTTTGCCCCGTGCAGAGAAAACCCCAAGAATTTGTTCAAATATGTCACTCATCTCTCTTGTGACAGTTTTCACTAAATAGTTGGGGTAGAGAGACTCTGACTGGTCTTTTTATTTTTTCCGTCAAATCATTCTGCATTTGCAAAATCGAGTTATTTTCAAATGAGTAGATTTTAACTTTTTATTAAAAATCATAGAGCACTATAACCTAGGACAAATATAACTTCCCTGAATTAGTCTAGCAACTGAAGGAGTGCTATCCAGCTTTTTTCACACCTATTTAGCTATATTGTGACCCCTGGGAATAGAAAGGCTGAAGGTGCAGAGGCAAGCTCAGAGTTTCCCCATAACCACAGATAAAAATCAACAGGACAAGGAGGCCTGAGGGAGAGGGCAAAACTATTATGGCTTTAAAAGGCATAGTTGACTGTGTACATCAAGATAATGAAGAAAAGAGAAGAAGAGTAATATTGGGGTATTGGGGGTTCTTTGTAAGTTCAGCTAAAATACTAATAATTTCTCATGAGGCCTACAATTCAGAAGATTAAATGTATTTATGGAAGAAGAGTGAAAAAAAAAAACCAACCCACTGCACATGACTAGCACTGAAGTGTGGAAATAAACCCAGAGTGCTGCATACTGGTGTAATGGCACATGATGAATTAGAAGAACTGAGCTAGGAGTGTCCTTACAATCAGGAAAAACCTTTTTAAAATTTGTAATTCCTCACAGACTGATACTTTTGTAAAATAAATTTAAAATAAATTATTAGAAAAATAATGGTGTGCTTAAATACCGTGGCAATGCCAGATTTCTATAAAAGTATAAAGGGCTTACTCTTGATTTCTCTGCTGATCTCATCTCTGACCAGCAACATATAGTTCAAAGGTAGGCAGTGGTCTATGGATCACACCTTGAATAGCACTGATTTGCTCCACAGACTGATCACAAAGGATTAAACATGCAGTGTACCCTTCAACTTGGCAGATGTGCACTTCCATGAAGTGACTTTCAAAGGCAGACATTCTGGGCCCCGGTTCCCCATAAAAGTCTGAGTACTGGCAACAAAGATAAAGCTTTAAAGTTGGGAGAAGGTGGTGGCAAAGAAGATAAAGGCAGGAATAAAGTTCTTAAAAACAGAAATGATACCACAAAAAATTGTTAAGTGTCCCAAAGATGCCCTTAGAGGAGCAAAAGAGAGCAGGAAAAACCTAACATTTATATGAAACCACCAAAGACCCCAAATTGCCAAAGCATTCTGGAGAAAGAAAAACAAAGTTGATGGCATTATACTCCCTAATTTCAAACTATACTACAAAAAGCTATAGTCACCAAAACAGTATTGTATTGGCACAAAAATAGACACAGATCAATAGAACAGAATAGAGAATCCAGAATAAACCATGTTTATATGGTTAATTAATCTACAACAAGGGAGGGAAGACTTTACGATGGAAAAATAACAATTTCTTAATAGCGTTGAAAAAACTGGATAGATGCATGCAAAAAAAAATCAATCAGGACCACTTTCTTACACAAATACAAAAATAAGTTCAAAATGAATTAAAGATCCAAAATGATAAAAGTCCTAGAAGACAACATAGGCAGTAAATTCTCTGACATCAGTCTCAGCAATATTTATTTATTTTATTTATTTTTAGATGTGTGTCCCTGGTCAAGGGCAACAAAAGCAAAAATAAACAAATGGAAATACATCAAACTAAAAGCTTTTGCACAGCAAAAGAAACCATCAACAGAACAACAACAAAAAAAAAACACTGAACAGGTGAAGACATTTGAAAAGGAGATAAAAAGGGGTTAATATCTACAATACATAAAAAACATACAAATCAACATTAAAAAAATCAAAATATCTAATTAAAAAATGGGCTGATGACCTGAGTAGACATTTCTCCAAAGAAATACTGATGGCCAACAGACATACAGAAAGATGTTCAACATCACTAATTATCAAAGAAATGGCAATTAAAACCACGCCTGTTAGGATGGCTATTATCTAATAAATAACAAATAACAAGTTTTGGAGAGGATGTGGGGAAATGAGAACTTTCATATACTGTTGGTATGAGTGTGGAATGTTGTGGCCACTATGAAAAACAGTATGGAGTTTCCTCAAAAAAAATTAAAATAATTATCAGATTTATACAGAAGCACAAAAGATTTCAAATTGCCGAACCATCCTGAGATAAAAGAATAAGACCAGATGTATCACTCTGCCTAACTTCAAATTATACTGCAAAGCCACAATAATCAAAACAGCATGGCATTGGTAGAAAAACAGACACAGAGACCAATGAAACAGAATCGAGAATCCAGAAATAAACTCCCATATATACGGGCAAATAATTTTCAACAAAGGAGCCAAAAATATACAATGGAGAAAGGTAAGTCTCTCCAATAAATGATGCTGGCAAAATTGGAAAGACACGTACAAAAGAGTAAAATTAGACTGCTATCTATCACTACAAACCACAATTAACTCTAAATGGATCAAGGACCTGAATGTAAGACCTGAAACAATAAATTGCATGTAAGAAAACAAAGGTACTGAACTCATGGACCTTGGATTTAGACAATTTTATGAATTTGACTTCAAAGGCAAGGGAAGTAAAGCAAATATAAATAAATGGGACTATATCAAACTAAAAAAAAGCTTCTGCACAGCAAAAGAAACTATTAACAGAGCAAAGAGGCAACCATACAAATGGGAAAATATATTTGTGAACAATGCCTCCAATAAGGGCCTAATATCCAAAATAAATAAAGAACTCATACAACTCAACAATAAAACAAAAAATTCAATTCAAAAATGGGCAGTAGACCTGAACAAACACTTCTCCCAAGAAGACAGATTAATGGCCAACAGACATTTAAGAAGATGCTCAAATTCACTTCATTAAGGAAATGCAAATCAAAACCACAATGAGATACCATATCACACCTGTTGGAATAGCTGTTATTAACAGGACAAATAACGAATGTTGGAGAGGATGCAGAGAAAAAGGAACTCTCATACACTGTTGGTGGGACTGCAAATTGGTAAGCCACTATGGAAAACAATTGGAGATTCCACAAAAAATAAGAATTGATCTACCATATGATCCAGCAACCCCTCTACTGGATATTTACCCCAAAGACTTGAAAACCCATACCATAAAAGATATTTGCACACCAATGTTCATAGTAGCATTATTCACAGTGGCCAAGACATGAAAACAACTGAAGAATAGATAACTGGATAAAATGTGGTATATATATATTCAACCAAAAGAAAAGATGAAATACTGCCATTTGTGACAATATAGATGGATCTTGAGATAATTATGCCAAGCAAAATAAATCAGATGGAAAAAGTTGAAAACCATATAATTTCACTCATATGTGGGATATAAAACTGAAAACAACAAACAAACATGACAAACAAACAGGGACTCCTGAACATGGACAGTGGATTAATCATTATCTGAGAGAAGGGGGAAGAGGAAGATAGAAAGGGGTAAAAGGAGTCAAATATTTGGTTGATGGAAGGAAATTTAACTTTGGGTGGTGAACATACAATACAATATATATATGACATATTGTTGAACTATACACCTAAAATTTATTCAATTTTATTAACCAATGTCATATCAATAATTTTTATTTTAAAAAATTAAATAGAACTACCACATAACCCAGCAATTCCACTTCTGGGCATTTGTCCAAAGAAAACAAAAACACTAATTCGAGAAGATATAAACACTACTATGTTTATGACAACATTATTTACAATAGCCAAGATATGGGAGCAACCTAGGTGTCCATCAACAAGTTTACAGATAAAGAAGACATGACATACACACACACACACACACACACACACACACACACACACACACACACACACACACACACCTACAATGTAATGTTATTCAACCATAAAAAAAAATAATGAAATTTGTCATTTACAACATGAATGGACCTAGAGGATATTACGCTCTATGTGAAAACAGTCAGACTGAAAAAGGCAAATACCATATGATTTTACTTATGTGTGAAACCTAAAAACAAACAAACAAACAAACAAAAAAGCAAGCAAGCAAAACATGAACACACTCATAGCCACAGAGAACTGATGGCTGCCAGAGAAGAGGGCTGTGGGTGATAGATGGAAAAGGTAAAGAGAAATAAGAAGTACAAACTTCCAGTTATAAAGTAAATAAGTCACAGGAATGTAATGTGCAACACGGGAAATACAGTTAATAATATTATAGAAACTTTATATCATGACCTATGATTACTGGATATGTGCTGATCATATCGTAAAGTATATAAATATGGAATTTCTATGTTGTACTCTTGAAACTGATATATTGGTATGTCAACTATACTTTATTTTTAAAAATAAGTTAATTAAATTTTTAAAAAGCCTATATCAAATGAGTAATGAGAAGACTGCTTATAACAGTAACTGTGGAATCAGGAGGCAGATCACTATGGAAATTGTCTGGGTGGTGGTTTTGTCTAGTATCTGCCCCAAAGCCACAGTCTGAACCTCCTTGACTCAAAGCAAAGTAGTGTAGCCTAAGGCTCTATAGAAATGAGGACTTCACCATCAATACCTGCCAGAAGGCTGAAAAGAGAGATCAGTTTATTACATTTATGCAAGAAGTTACCCATCATTGCCCTGTATCTATTTTCCTGATATCTTGAGTCACATGTTCTCTCTTAATTTTACTTATGTGTTTTGAAAGCTTAGCAGCTTCTCCATTTATTAAATCTTCTTTTTGCTTCTTCCCAGAAGCTCCTCTTTAAAAACACATAAACAGTTCAATGTGAAAATTAGCTGTGGTTGATTTATAATTCATTCTAGAAGAGCAGCTTTTAAAAAGACAGAGGGAATTAAGCTGTGAGTTAGGCTTGAGAGATGTACGTGCCTCCCTCGGCTTTTGAATTAGATGTGTTTAATGTGAACGTGGACACGAGGGCTGTGGGTAGTGGATAAAATCTATTGGCCCTGCTGATACTAAACGTTCCAGCTGCGAGTGAAATTCATTTTGGAATACATAAAGTGAATGAGCCTGGACAGGCTTTGAAGCACCGTTAAAAAGACCTGGCCTCTCCCTACCTTCATCAGTCCACCAGGTATCTCCTCTGTTGAAACGCTGCTCTTTCTCAAAGAGAAGCTCAAATCCCAAAGCCCTTCATTGTGGCCATCAGTGGAAAGTAATTTGGAAATTGTCATTGTAGTCCCTATTGAGGACCAACACTCTCTCCAAACACTGACAGGTATTTTCCACCTAGTTAGCAGGTGATGCTCCTGCAGCCCCACATGAGGAAGTTGTAGCCCCAGGTGGAGAACTAATGCATTGAAGGAGTCCCAGACTTCAGAGGCTTGAGAGATGGAAAGAGTCTGCGTTGTTCCTTCATCTACATTGTTTTAATTGGTGTTAGCAAAACTACAAAAGCACACAAAGAGAAGGTATGAGCGGAATTCTGTTAGGAGAAAAATCAGCCTAGAGACAAGAAGGTGAAAGGAATGTCAAAAAAAAGTAACTTTAAAGAATCTGCTTTAGCACTTACCTTTGATTAGAGTAGAAAACACTTCCAACTGCTATGCATGAGGCAGTTTCTGGCAAATTTATTTTATTTTTTAAAAAGTTCAACATTATTTTAGTAGACAAAATCAATATCTACAGGAAAAAAAATCTTGCTTCTATAATAGGGTCATGCTTTTATATCTTCAGTTCAGAAGAATTGCCCCAAAGGATGATACCCCTGGTTCATGCAATCCAGGATTCTAAGTTTGATAGTGCCCCCCGGGGCATGCCTGAAAGAGCTTGGATGTGCTGTTTGAGGTCACCCTGAAAGAGTAGACAGGTCCTTCTTTTCCAAGGAGTGTCTGTCATTGAGAAAAGTGCAAAAACCCTATTGAAGCCCATTACCATCTGTTGGTGTTTTCATATATTTAAAAGATTGCTTTCTGCTGTTATTCTGATTCTTATCTGTATACTTTGCTAATATTTTGAGATTTAATAAATGTCAATGTTTTACCTTATGCATCCCTTTCCAGAATTTATAGATTTAAACCATGTCTCTTTAAAACCTTCAACTCTCTAAAATTTGAGAGGAAAAAAAAAAGTGTTTTTGATTTCTTTACACATGGCATCTGTCATCTCATTTTAGTTACCCTTTTATGAAACCTTTCTGATTCCAGTACTCAGAAATTAAATACACAATTTAACATTGTGACATAATTCTTATTAGCTGCATCATTTGGAGCTGTTCTAATTTTACAGAGTTGAGGTCTCCCTACACTGTACTAAGGTCTTCATTTCCTACAAGCAAGCTAATCTCCCTCCTGAGCACTTTACTTTCCAGAGTAGTAAGAGAAACACACACACACACACACACACACACACACACACACACACACACACACACACACCAGTTCTGTTCTAGGAAGTTTCACACACAGTATCTCTTTTAATCCTGAAACATTACTATCAGGCATATTTTATTATCCTCATTTTATAGTCACAGAAACTGAAGTTCTAAGAGGCAGAGTAAATTAACCAAAACTATACCACTAGTAAGAGGTATAATCACAATGTTAAATCAAGTATTCTAGTCTCTTCATTTAATTTTATTTTCTTTATTGCATCAAAGAAACATGGACAACATAATAAATAATTAGAGAAAAATGTCATGACACCACTCGCCAGATAAAAAAAATAGAATATTGCCAGCAACTCAGTGAAGCACTCCATGAGCCCCTCCAATGAACACCAGTTTTTCTCTCCAGAGGTAACATCACCTCAATTTCTGTATTAATAGTTTTGTTTCTTTATAATTTTACCAACACTGAATGCCTGTTTTTTTCAATGCACATGAATGGAACCATATAGTAAAAATTATTTTATTCTTGCTTTTTTTTCTAAGTTTGCATATGTATTGTTCCAAAGTCTATAGTTCATTCATTGACATTGTATGATAGTCTACTCTTTGTAGGACTAATATTCAGGAACATATCCTTTCCATTGCAATTATTTTCAGTCAATACAGTGATATTCTGATTGGGTCTGCTCTCATTCTAATTGCTTAGAGCCAAAGTCATAACAATTTGGACACCATTCTGACTGTGTGTATATATCACAATACACTTATTCCATTCCACTATTGAGAGATATCTATCTCTCAATTTTATATGAATATTTACTATTATTTATTTTTATGATTAAAAGAGGCTTAAAAGGAAATACCTACCTCATCAGATAACTCATTTTTCTGTCTATATTTAACTCTTTTTCTACCTATATATAATTTACATACATTAAAGTTCACCAGTATGAACTGTATATTTATGAAATTATGCAACAACCACCACCACTAGCTAATTCCTGAACATTTTTATCATCCCCAAGAGAAGCCTTCTTATCCACTAGCTTTCATTTCTCACACTTTCTCACCATACTGGACAACTAGGTATTTACATTCTGTTTCCATGGATATGCCTGTCTGAGCATAGCACATAAATGTATCATATAGTACTTCATTCCTTTTTATGACTGAATAATATTCCATTGTATGGATATACCAATTTGCTTTTACTTTCATCAGTTGATAGACATTTGGGTTGTTTCTGCTTTTGGATATTATAAATAACATTGCTGTGATAGAGAATATAGTCAATAATATTGTAATAACTATGTACAGTGTCAGATGGGCACTACTAGACTTATTGGGGTGATCCCTTTATAAGGTACATAAATGTCTAATCACTATGTTGTACACCTAAAACTAATATAGTATTGTATGTCAATTGTAATTTAAAAATAATTAAAATTCTAAAAATAATGCTGCTATGAGTATTCATATACAAGTTTTTGTGTAGCCATATATTTTTATTTCTCTTGGTTAGATATCTAGATAGTATTGCTGAATCATATGGTAACTCTATTTTTAATATTCTGAGGAACTTACAAGGGTTTCAATTTCTTCACATACTTGCCAACATTTGTCTGTCTTTTTTATGGTAGGCATTCTAATGGATGTGAAGTTGTATGTCATTATAATTTTGAAATTTTAATTTCCATAATGAATAAAATATCAAGCATCTTTTGTGAGCTTATTGGTCACTTGTAAATCTTCAGAGAAATGTCTATTCAAATCATTTGCCTATTTTAAACCTGATTTACTTGTGTTTCTAGTATTGAGTTATGAGTAATATATATATATATATATATATATATATATATATATATATATATATATATATGCTGGTAAAAGTCTCTTATCAATATATTTTTTGCAAACATTTTTTCCATTATGTGAACTGTCTTTTCTCTTTCTTGGAAGCACAAAAAGGTTTTAACTTTGACAAAATCCAAATGATCAATCTTCTCTTTCATCACTTGTGATTTTGGTACCATATATAAGAAATTATTACCTAATCCAAGATTATATGTTTTGTCTAAGAGTTTTATCATTTTAGCTCTTACATTTAGGTGTATGGCCCAGTATGAATTAATTTTTAAGTATGGTGTGAGGTAGAGGTCCAAATCCATTATTTTGCATGTAGATATCCAGTTTCCCCTGCAATAATTTTTAAAAAGACTATTTTTTTTCAAATTGAATTGTATTGGCCTCCTTTATTATGTAAAATTAAAAATGAGTAAAAATATTGTTTATGAGTACAATTTGTTATGTATGGCAACTATAAAAATAAAAAAGATTAACAAATATATGTTTTAAAAGAATAAATGTGTATATTATGTTTAATTGAATAACTATATAGAGATACATAATATGTAAACTAAAATGATGATGGAAGAGTATTAGCTAGAAATATTATTTCCTGTGATTGGGGTAGAAGGAAGGGCTATTGAAAAATCACTTAAAATACTAAAAGAAATTAAAGTATATAAGAGTGAAGTGTCATGATGCCTGGAACTTATTTTTAAATGATAAAATAGACTATACACAGAGAGAAATGTAAAAAATTTTGGCAAATGTGCAAAATGTTTCATTTGAAATTAATATTGTAGACCTAAAATGGTTGAATATCAACAATTATACATGGTTCAACCTAATAGGTTAAGAGTATATGACCAAATCTAAATTAGGGTTGCTCAGTATTGGGACTACTGGCATTGTTTTCATATCTTATTGTAGGAGAAGGCTGCTCTCTGAATTGTAGAATGTTTAGAAGCATCTCTGGCTTCTGCCTACCAGGTGACAGTAACACCCTCAATTGTGCAACCAAAAATGTCTCTAGACAGTGCCTAATGTACCAAAGGGGCAAAATTTCCCCCAGTTGAGAACTACTGATCTAGAGAAATATATAAGAATGTATAGATGAAAGGTACTTTTCTTTCAACTTTTCTTTAGGTTAATATTTTTTCAAAATAGAAAGTTAGAAAAATAATAAAATAATACACAGTATGATTTATATATTCAAAATATTACTAATTATTATTAATCAACAACTTATAAAACTCATTCTGGCACCATATTTTGATGATTTATTTTTTTGTACAATTTTAAAACTCCTAAACCCTTAAAGGATTTAATTTATAGACTTCTCTAACATTTTCACTTGATTCCATACAGAAACTCTTTACTGTGCCCCTATTCACCTGAGCTATAGAGAACACTATCGGACCGAAAGAGAATTAGCATTTATTGAATACCTACCAAGAAAATTTTCTGGTCCCTGGCCTTTCTCTGTTGCAATAATAACACAAATGCCTGTTAAGTTCACACACATTAAAATTAAATATTCAACATTTTATTTTTAAAATTCTTACTGAACTACTCTATATTAGGGTTGAGTAAACTTTTTTCTCTCTCTCTCTGTGCCTCCATCTCTCTTGACTCTTCTTTTACTGCCATATTCCTTTCTCTCTGACCCCACTCTCTCTTTGGAGTCATGAAGACACTTTACTTCTTTGGAAATCATTCACAGTTTAATGGAAAGAACACAATAGAACTGCATTCTTGTTCCATCTTCACCATGTTCTCACTAGGTGCTATTAGAGAATTCGCTGAACCTCAGATTATTTAGGTTCTGAGTAAAACGAAAATAATAAAAAGAATACATATATCGAGACTTGTTGGGAAGCACAAACAAGAGAAAAGCAAAAAGGTGCTTCATAAGCTTTAAAATATTATAAATGATAGATTATTGTAGTATATACACTGCCCATTAAGCTTTAGCACAAGGCAGGCGTTGCTTCTTTTCTGCTCAAGCAGAATTCCTTTATGCTTTTGCCTGAGTAAAATTTTCATACTTCATAGTTATTTTGAACATCATCAAGAAAAAAAAATGAAGAAGAGGAAGATAATCATAGAATGCCAAGAACATCCCCAAAGTAAACAGTCATTCTGTTTAAACAGGGAGAAAACAGCATTTTACTACTCAAAGCTCTAGATAGTTTCCCTCTTTAGGGATAGATAGTGAGCTGTAAAGTATCTTTGCTGGCAACAAATTCATGAATCACAACAGTTACTTGTTTCTTTTGGATACTGGCTCACAAATTATCCACCAAAGTTTAGATTGGACAGCTGCTACCTGACTTCATTTAGTATCCAATATGGAATGCTTTTGGCAGAGAATTGGTTTCTCTTTTCCCACCAGGAAAATGGAAAATGAATTGGAAATGTCAAAGGTTCAGAAATAGCCAAGGTAAAACCAATGAATCACTGAAGTAGTAATTAGTAAAAATTTATTGTGCACACACCAAAAAGACAGTTAGTTGTAAATGGGGAGCACTCAAATCAAAACTTGGAATGAGGCTCAGGGGTATATGTTATAAAGCAGCTTGTATAGTGAGGAGGCAGTAACTGTTTATTCTTCACTGTGATTGGTTACAATGTTAGAATGTTCAGTAGTTACCTCATATAGACATTGGGAAACAGTTCAAGTTCTGCCTATGATATCCAGAGGTATAAGTAAGAAATGACCAAGGTCAAGTGAGTCTTGCAAATTAAGCTAAATTAAGTTTTAGTTGTATGACTTAACTGGTTCTGTCTGCTCAGGAATCTTCAAAGAAGTCTTTTTGTTTCTTTTATTTTAATAGAAGACTTTACTACAATTTATTAAAACATAAAAAGAAACTATCTTTAGGTGTTTGAATCTTGGATTGGCTGCTAAACAATCACTAGGTCAAGGAAAAGTGCTAATATTGTAAGTGAATGATTAGTTGTAGGTGGATTGAAAATGGGGTAACTGCTCAGTGAGGACTAGAAGTGCTAGCAGGTTAAAAGAATAACATGTGTTTTAACAAAATCGTATTTAATTTTGTCTTATATATGAGCAGAGACATATGGAACTTAGGTATTGAAATTACCAGAAGTATCTGTTCATCCTTAATTTTACCCCTTAAATCAGAAGAAAACTACAGCATATTTCAGAAATCTGCATAAAACAAATAAAAATATTATATGCTCCTTTTAATATTTAAGTGTAAAATAATACTATAATAATTCCTAATTTTAGTTTTAAGTTCTATTCCTAGCCACTAATTAAAATATATGACTGATAAATTCTTTCATTTTCTATGTAACTTACTATTTATGATTGATAGAAGTATCAAATAGAAAGCTAAGTTTTTATTTATGTTTTTAATTCAAGTAATTAACAAGAGGAAAACTAACTAACTTAGAGATTTGAGTCAGCAAGTGCACAATAAGCTGTGTAAAAATTAGTCTACATATTATTTTTAATCTTGAAATTATTTAGTATAATTAAACTAGAAAAACTACAACAAAAGAAGAAAGGAAAGTTTACAAAAGAATTATGAGAAAATACTAAAGTATCAGTCATAAAATCACTTATTGTTAGTGGAAAATATTGATTTCCCTTAACAGAAGAAGGTAGTCTTGTCCATGGATGCCAAACAACAAGTCAACTTTTATCCTAATAGCAAATCCTTTCCATGAAAAAAGAAACAAACGTTTTGTTGCAGTATCTCTATCACCATAAAGACAACTGAACAAAAACAAAGTAGAATATGCAACATTAGTGATGTTCTAGCAACTGTATAAAAATTGGCAAAACAACAAAAACATCAAATAAGGATTTTCTCCCTCCCTTCCTCTTTCTCTCCATCCTTCCTTCCTTCTTTTCTTCTGTCTTTCTTCTTCATCTCATTACTTTATTTTCTCTTTTCCATTTTTTGACATTTTTAAAGTTAATTTTACAGATTTTTTTTAATTTCAAGGAACAATTTTTAACTAATTATAGCATTTTAGTGTTTATCATGTACTTTCTCCATCATTTCATAATTGAAGAAATTGAGAGCAAGAGAAAGTATCAATCTGTTAGCTTATTGAAGAGCAATGATGAGTGCAATAATTATTAGTGTTTAGTTGTTTTTATTTTATATTTAGGAACTTTTTAACATGTACATATATAAATTTTAAACTTTTTTGATGTCTTCCAGCAAGTTTACACTTTTTCTAACAGAATCAATAATACAAGAATGTTTAAACACTAATATAAATATACATATATAGGATATGTACAAGTATGTATACATGTAGATATATATGTATACATATTTATACATTTAAATATTAACTTAAGTATATATAGAGTATTTATATCTTCTGTTTTTCCCAATATTGAATCAAAATATACATTTTGTATTCTTTTCTCTGCTGTTTGCTTTTTTCACTTGATGGTATATATTGACAGTCCTACAAGTATGTATGTATGTGTTCATATATTTTTAAAATTTATGAATTTACATATACATAATTTTATATTAAAGGGTAAAATCATGTTAGGAAGTTTTCAAAGCAGTATTGCTTTCTTTTTTTGTTTGTTTGTTTGTTTTTTTGTTTTTGTTCTTTTGTTGTTACTTGCCTCCTAACACACTCTCCCACCCTCCCTGAAGTCATTCATTTCCATACACACAGACACACACATGCGCACACGTGCACACACACACACACACACACACACACACACACACTTCTGTTTTGTGAATTTCTATTTTTTATAACCGTATAATATAAACATGCATACACACAAAATGGCAGGCATCCTTTTCTCTCTCCTCCCATCACAGAAACACACACTCACATACACACTCACACAATACACTCATTCACACTCTCACACACACATACACACACATGTTCAATTTACCAGAAAATCATTGACTCTGATACTCCTCAGTGTTAAAGTATAATTTTTAAAAATTTGAACCAGAACTTTCATACAAATTTGGAATGAGAACATATCAAAGGTTTAATTCATTAATGAGAGAACCAACAAGATGGTAAAGCTGCTTCAACAGAATTGAAGAAATAGAAGTTTATATCATCAGGCAAGGTCACCTTCCTTTGGGGAAGGGTGATGTCTATAATGCAAATTATCTCACTAGTGCTGACCAGGTAATACCACATTGACTGGTTCACATAGTCAAGGGAAAGGTTGAAACTGCAATTAAGTCTTGGTTTACTGGTGTGGGGCTTAGCACATGTGACTCCATTTTAAGTCTGTTGTTTCTTTTTTAACAATAATAAATAAAACAAAAATACATCTCTTTATCTAAATTTATAATGCTTCAGTGTAACATTGAAAAGACATGCAATCATTATTTTGCCTTTCTTTGTTTTAAATAATATTTCTTCACTCCTGGCTGACATCTGTAGACTACGGAAATGTGTCAAGTTTTAGTCACACCCTAAAAAAATTTAGAGATTTTTCCGGATGACCACTTTATGTTTTTTCTTTTTCTGATAGTTATGATACAACCCCCAGACCTGTCTTTTGGGCTACTTCATTATATAAAAGCGAAACCCTTGCTAGTACCCAGGAAGACCATGGCTCTTCTGTCATCCTGACTGAACATGAAAAGTAATTGCTCTAAATCTTTCTCATAAAAAGCCTTCACATAACTAATGAGTTTATTATGACTACAAATAAATTTAATAGTGGTGATAATCTAAAAAATTAGTGTTAATTAGCATTCTCACTGACCAATATAAAATAACTTTTTGGCATGGGTTTATATTTCAAAGTTGAATTAACCCACTTCTTTTTTGTAGCAAGGAATGATCAGATTCTTTTAGTGTATAAATTTAATGATTTTGTTTTTCTTCATTTTCTTAGCTACACTAAAAGAGTGGAATCAAATAGTTCCTCCCATTTCCCTGCATCCAAGAGAAGTTGTTTTTGGTTACCAAAAATTTGGCCTTTGTGCTTAATGGGCATTAACAATCTAGTGCAAAAAGATCAGAAGAGATGACAGCTTAAGGTAAGAGGGTCAAAGAAGTGCCTCAGGCTGGAAGGGAATTTAGAATCACAATGCACCTTGCATGCAGACAGCCCTTAGACTGGATAATAGCACAGGTTTATCCAGGAAGATAAAAATTTTGCAGTAAGTTTCCCAGCTTTAGCAAAGCTTTACAGACATGCAAAGCTACAAAAGCAGAGAGCTCCCTAGCTTTAAGAGACCACTACCCATTTGAACAATTCTGCAGCTACTATGATGGACTGAAAATTAGAGACCCTTTTCTGGGCTCTGGTAGTACATAAACCTTCTGATTTCTGATGCAACTCTAAAAGAAAGAAGGGGAAGAAATGGGAAGGAAGGAAGAAAGGAGGGGAAAAGTAGAAGGTTCAAGTCATAGCTGAGATAGAATGTCCTGTCTGCCCTATATGATGGAGTATCAAATTAATTAAATTGTGTTAGGTTAAGAAGTAATATTTATATGCACTCGAGTTTACTGGAATACAAATCTGTCCTTTTTTATCCAGGTGAGGTTGGTGACTACCAATATTGAATCCCCACAGTCATCTATAACCAATTAGAACCAACCTCAGCATTTGGTTCTTTGGTCCCAAATCATATCTTCCAGAAATTTTTCTGTACTGAGAGAGGTAAGTGAGTCTCATTCCTCTGAGACCTACTATAGGTTCAGGAGGGGAGAAGAAGCATGACTGAGTGAAATAGCACCAGATTAGAAATCAGGACATTAGCACCTTTATACTGCAATGAATGCTGTATGCGAATTTGAAAAAGTGAACCTACTTTTTATCAGCAAAATAGCTCTTCTGGCTTTAGAGTTATGTGTGTCTCTCCATCTCTCACTAATATCTGGACCATCTCTATTAGGCCTAACTTCTCAAGCTTTCCCCAAGATTCTGGATGTGACTATTAAGGAACTCTGCTGCAGAAACTTAACTGCTGCTGCTACCCCCAAAGAAGGCATAGGGTCTTGAATGCTCACCA
Source organism: Macroglossus sobrinus (assembly GCA_004027375.1). Lineage (NCBI taxonomy): Eukaryota > Metazoa > Chordata > Mammalia > Chiroptera > Pteropodidae > Macroglossus > Macroglossus sobrinus. The sequence goes on along the minus strand of PVKZ01000060.1, from coordinate 386,600 downwards.
GAATTGGGGAGAAGTGGTTAAATAGACTCCCCTAGTACGCTAATAGAGTTCCTACTCTCCCACAATCAAAGACATCTCAGTGCACAAGCAGTCTAAAATAAAGAGAAAAAAGTTTCAAATATTTCTACATAAAGAGTTATTAAAGTTCACAAATAATTTAAATAAATGAAGAGATATACCATGTTCGTAGATAACATGATTTAACATAATAAAAATTTTAATTCTCCTGAAAGAAATCTATCTAAACCCATTCTTATAAAATGGGGTTTTTAATAGAAATTCAGGTTTTTTAGAATTCAACAAATTTTATATTTAAAAATAGATTTAAAATGTTACAAATAAATTATTCATTTTTTAAAAAAATAAGATGTTGTTAGTTTCCCCAACAGATATTAAAATGGACATGCCCACAAATCCAGAATAACATAAACAAGGTAGTAATTTATAATAAGAGACCAATACAACAACAAAAACAAATACAGAACAATAGATACAGGAATATATGGTAGTTTGAAATATATTAAGGTATTGCTACAAAAAAAAGGCTCACTATATAAAGGAAAATAAAGCTAGACTCCTACTTTGCATCACATGCAAAGGGACTCCAAATTAATTAAAGATCTGAATGAGAAGGTAAAAGTAAGAAGCTAACAGAATAAAATGTAGAAAAATGTCTCTATGATGTATTAGTTTTCTATTGTTACTATAACAAATTACCACAAACTTAGTGACTTAAATAATACAAATTTATTATTATTATTATTATTATTATTATTATTATTATTATATCTCTATAGGTCAGAAGTCCATCACAGATCTTACTTTATGTTAAGGTTTTGGCAGGGCTGCATTCCTTTCTGGATGCTCTAGAAGAAAAATAATTTTCTTTACCTTTTCCAGTTTCTAGAGACAGTGCATCTTCCTTGGTTTGTAGCACCCTTTCTCTATTTTCAAAGGCAGAAATATAGCATCTCTCCAATCCTGCTTCTATTTTTACATCTTTTTCTCTTTGAAAAACTATAGCCAAGAAAAATTTTCCACTATTAACAATTCACATGATTAAGGTTCTAAATCTTAATTCCATCTGCAAAGTCTCTTTCATCATATAAGGTAACATACTCATGGGATTACAGCATCTTAGAAGGGCCATTATTTTACCTGTCATAATGACCTAGGAGAACATTTTTATAACTAAAGTAGAATAGAAGTTTTACAAAGCACAAACCATAACGTTAAAACTTATGGATATAACTACATCAAAATTAAAGTTAACAGACAAATGACATAGTGGAAGTAAATATTTTCAAAGTCAAACTGGGCAAAGGGTTAGTATCTAGAGTATACAAAGGATCCTACGTTATTAGTAATTATTTAAATATAAATGAACTAAAACTTTAATAAAAAGTCAGAGATAGGCAAAATAAAGTTTTGAAAAGTTCAACTATATGCTACCTATAAAAGACATGTTTAGATAAGAAAACAAACAACTGGAAAGTAAATGAATGCAAAAAGTTATATCATAGAAACAGTAACCAAAAACAGCTGGAGTTACTATATCAATGTCAGATGACATAAATTTTAAGAGAAAAAAATTTAAATAGAAATGAAGAAAGACATTTTTTAATAATAAAGAGATCTGTTCATCAAGAGGATATAGTACTTACAAGCATAAATATACCAAACAACAGAACTCCAAAATACATGAAGCAAAATTGACAAAACTAAACCAAGAAATGGACAATTCAATGATAATAGAATGCAATACCCATTATCTAATACCAGATCTAACAACTAGGAAGATCAACAAGAAAATAGAAGCCTTGAAAACATATTAACCAACTGGACTTAAACTCACTGTCAGCAGGTTACATATTTTTCTCAAGTGCATATGATGCATTCTCTAGCATAGACCACATAGTAGACCATAAGACAATAAATTTAAAGGGTTGAGAACATACAAATATGTTCTTTAAGCACAATGGAATTCAATTACAAATCAGTAACAAAAGAAAATCTTAGAAAATTTATAAATGTGTGAAATTAAACAACACACTTCTAAATACAAAATTAGTCAAGAAAGAAATCACAAAGGAAATTAGAGAATACATTAAGAAGAACACATATACCAAACACAATGTATCAAACACAGCACACCAAACATAACATACCATAACATATGGGATGCAGCTCCAGCAGTGCTTAGAGAAAAATTTATAGCTATAAGCAACTATATTAAAAAAAGAAGAAGAAGAGAATACAAATCAATAGCTTAATCTTCTGCCTTAATAAATACAGATCTAAAAATCCTTCACAAAATGCTAGAAAACAAAATCTAGAAACATATAAAAATGTCACGGTATACACCATTACCAAATGGGATTTATGCAAAGAATGAAAGATTCATTTAAGTAATAAAAATGTGAAAACAAACTAAATGCACATCAGCTAATGAATAGATAAGCACATGTGGTATTCCATTTACATCTACAGAACACTTGGAAATATGGCACAATGAACATGCATATGTTGCTTGCATTGGTTAACCAATTATTAACATCTTTCTACATTTCTATATAGATAGATATGTGATAGATGATAGATGATGATGATAGATGTAGATAGATGATAGATGATAGATAGATAGGCAGATAGATAACAGACAGATAATAAATATGATACATACTTATTATATGATACACAACTCCCTATTAAATTTATATAAAATTGACACCTTCAGTGTCTCTCACAATGAGGGATATCTGAAAAGTTTTTAGGAATTTTTAATTGGATTGAATTAAATGCAATTTCTAGCCTTTTAAATTTCTAAAAAGGAAAGAGTATTCAGAATAAATAATTACCATGGATAAGTCCAGAATTTTAGGAACGTGTATATATATATATATATATATATATATATATATATATATATATACTATATATAGTGGTATAAGTGTAGTACAAAATATAAGGTATAATATATAGTATATAATATATACTAATATACTATATATAGTTATATACTAATATACTATATATATATGTGAATGTATATAAATATATATATATATATATAAATATATAAACACACACAGAAACCTTTTTATGGTTAGATTACTTGAAAGTAGGTTTCAGACATCATGACACTTTGACACTTTTTACATCTTTTTGCAATAATTTACCCAAGTTTTCAAAGCTGGACAGGGAAACTACTGATCTTGGAATGCTGACAGTCTAAACTTGGAACTTAAGATCTTAATAACTATGCTATTGCTATTTATATTCAGTAGGGAAAGCAAGAGAAGTGCGATAGGTGGGAAAGATGGGGTTCCTATCAACCACAGTCAGGATAAAAGCAACAGGAGAGAGCTTGGGGGAAGGATATGGGAGGGAAGGAGAGAACGCAGATAGATGAATTAAAAGGGAAGAGAGATGGGAGGGGAAGAGAGAGAGAACTTTTTATGTAACTGTCAAATGAGAAGTACCAGTAAGAGAAAATCTCCCACTTTTCTCTTTTATCTAAGGCAAAAAATACATATTATTTTAAACTTGATATTTGAGAATATAAATCCCAAAAGAGCAGAGTAGTTTCTGCTTGTGAGTCCCTCACGGTACTGCGTGCAGCCAGCTACTTTGCAAGGCACTTAGTCTGCTTCTGATGTTAATGGGCACAGATTTTTGGGTCACTGATGTATTCAGTCATTAAAATTATATTTAACATTATATGAACAATATACCAAAACTCATGAAAACTTTTAAAATTTATCTCTTTGTTAACATAAATATAGCCCTAGGGATCTATAATGTAGGAACAAATATAGAGGATCCATTTTACAACATGGATATGTATTAACTCTTGCTCATAATAGCTGAAAAAGGAGCATTTAAACAGTTATAAAAATAAAACCCTCGAATTCTTTAAAGGTTATTTGTTATGTTTAACATCAAGAAACTAACTCAATCACTATAATGAATACTCAACATAGTTTTTATATCTCTATATAAATTGATATATAACTCGAGAAAAATATATTAACTGAGGAAAGGAAATGAAGCAATCTTTTAGGTTTACCAAACAATTAACAAATAAAAGATAAACAAAAGTAAATCTTGCTTACATTATACTCGGCTTCTCCTCTCAAGGCTGTTCATTCTATTCATCCACTTGCTTATTTTTTATCTTATTTTTTAAGGCCGGGGTTTGCTACATTTTTTTGCACAATGACTTATGGTGAAAAATAGATTTGGACATAAAGATATATTTAGAGAAACATTTATATTTTTAAGAATCACATCTGTATATATACTTTAAAATTTTTTCATTCTCTCAATAAAATATGTTTCAATCTGATTAGCAACACTGTAAAGATCATATGACTAATTTGGTTAATTTAATCAACATTTTAGAAAAGAAAAATATATCAAAAGTGAATCGCAGGGAATATAAATTTTGTTTTATGAAAATTTTCTTTCAAGTTTGCATATACATAGGTGTGTGTTCTGGACATGAAGTAAAATATATTTCTCACAGTGGGTCTTAGTCAAAGACATTTGACACTTTACCATTTTGTGGCATTGCAGTTTGAAAAAAAATACAATCTAAGAGACCACAATTCGCTGCCATCATCTTCAAAAAATGTTCTAGTATAATATTTATAATGTTGAAAGTTTTTATTATGTCACATCTTAGTAACTTATCCTCTGGCCCAGAGAAAATGAGTTTGAGAAATGTGACTCAGCAATATGTAGTGACACAGAGGGCCATTTGGAAGAGCAGAACAAAGAACACCTTGAATCATGATGCTCTGTTCAGTTTTAGACTCTTGGCACATAAAAAAGATCAAGATAAGTGCAGAAAACATCAAAACAACAACAAATGGTTCAAACACAAAAAAATGCATTTATAAAGAAATACTTATGGGGAATGAAACTGAAATGTTAGTAAAATATTAGCTATTTCTATATTTGACTAAAATGTCATAATTAAACATAAATTCTTTCAAATTTGACATCAAAAATGTATGGTTCTAGTGCTCAAAAAAGATTTCTTTTTTAATTATAGTTTTGCCTATTTTCACCAACAACAAGGTTCTATGATGAGAGCCACTATAAACATTTAGATGCAAAGATTAGTAGATAATTAAGAGATGATAGCATTACAATTAGAAAAACTTAACAGTCAGAGATGAGTAAAACTTTTTATCTTGGTATTAAAGAAGGCATTTTTCATAGTGGGAAGAAGTTTTCAGTGAGAGGAAAGTTTGAGTTGACTCCTAAAGAGCATTTTGTGGTTTTATGTTTTATCACTGGAAAATATTAGAGTAAAAAAAAAATTTTAATAATCCTCTGAAAAATGTTAATTCAAACTGAAATAGTTCACAGCAGCTAAAGCAAGAGATGATATAAGTAGTGTATTAAATCAAAGTGTTGGATAAGATTACCTAACAACTTTGTTCTCTTCTAATATTAAGGAGTTAAAAATAGTCTTTGATAATTAACATGCTACCTCAGTCGACTGTTGCTGGTAAGCAAAGCAGACCTGAAAATGATCCCCAGCTTTTTGTTTTCAGAGACACAGATGCACTTGGCACTGAGTAGTAAACCAACCTCTGATAGCACCATTAAGTCACCTTTCTGGACAGCTCTGTCACTGTGAATCATAGAATAGAATATACATAAACTCTGGAAAGGCATTCTCATTGGTATTTCTACCCAACATCACCTAACTTTGGCTTATATCTCCACTGGAGGAAGAGTGTGTAGAAGGAAGAGTGATGGGGGAAAGGGCAAAGGTTTCAAAAAACCAGCAGTGCCCTGAGGCAGGAGTTTCTTTATGTATAGTAAAGTAAGGAATGAAACAACTGATGAGCTACTAAGAGAGAATAATGAGATCCATTGCCCAAAATTTATTGCCAATTTTTGCTTTCTGTTTTAAACACAACTACAAAACAGGATATTGGGCTGCCAGGCTTTCTTCCTCAGTACTCACACAGAGAGATAATGAAAAAGAATAGAAATTCCAAAGATGTATCCTTACCATAATTAAAGCATGTTCTTTTGTCTTTCCCAATATTTCTCATCCAATTAAGTTTTTGTATACAACAACCAAAGTCCTACTAGAATCTTCCACATAATTTCCAATTAGTCTTCAGCTAAGGGTGTTTCAATTTTTAATGCCATTTTAGCATTTAAAGATGATGCTTTCTTGCATTAACTGATGTGATTTCGAAAGTATAGCAATAGTATGAGAATTTCTCTAAAACCTAGGGGAAGGGCAAGGGAGAAAGCTACTACCTAGTCATTATTCTCTCCAAATGTCTTGTCTTTTGTAAATAGAATAATAGAAGAGATAGAGGTAGTAATACTGTAGTTATTTTATTTCAATCTAAACAACATTACTTTCCTTATTAAGATTTAATTGATTAAGCACGAAGTTATCAGCAAGTGAATTCTATTTTACTTAGATAGGTACTAAACAGGTTCATAATAATTTTAATAGTGACAAGCTATAGTGTTAACTCATTCGTAAACAAAAATAATATTACAGTGTTCAGCCTACTTAAATGGGAGGGGTAAATATCATTTAAATATCTTACATGAAGGGGAAAGATCTAACAGAATAATAATCTGTTAATAAGTTAAGCTTAACCATAAAAGTAAAAACTACAAATAAGCATTAATTGTGCCCCTACTATATGATAGGCATTGGGGATTTAAGCATAAAGAAAAGCCACTGACATCAATATTTCATTGTTCAGAAACATATAAACATATAATGTCATTACAGTGAATAACATATGAATATAAGTTATACAAAGCATCATGAGAACATAGAAAATAAACAATTTACTAGAAGAATTCCTGAAAATGGTGATTTAGAGGAGGAAAAATTTACATGGTAATTGTTCCTAAGGAAAAGGTATTTCTGACAGAGGTAAATTATGTCCAAACAAAAACACACTCTGGATAATATGCTGATGCAATAGTAATTTAAAAATATTACCTGTAAAATTAAAATTTAAGCAAAAAATTAAGCAACTATACAGAGCCTAGGATCCAATAGAGTATGCTAGACATTTGTTTTTGGAATTCCCAGGATATATTTCCTCCTTCCTAACTATATCCAGATTCCTTTTGTGCTGTTATCCCTCCCACATTGTATAGAACCTTAAGGAGATGGTAAATCCCATTCTTCTGTCTTGCTAGGAGAACAAGCATATTCTCCATGGAACCCCAACTAAGGAAGAGGGCGAAAGCATGACTAAGCTTGCTTAATATGACAAACTCTTCTGGGACTCTGACACTTGACCAAAAACAGAAGCTGTTGAATATTATTCATCTCAAAGGGCATCAAGACCAGACTATTTCAATTGATGTTTGCCAAATAGGAGGGGGATTGGGGTCCGAGAGAAAAAAGTGAAGAGATTAAGAAGTACAAATTGATAGTTATAAAATAGCCATGAGATGTCAAGTACAGCATAGGGAACATAGTTAATAATATTGTAATAACTATGTGTAGTGCCAGGAGGATACTTGACTAACTGAGGGGATCACTTTGTAAATTATGTAAATGTCTAACTACTCTGTTATACCTCTGAAACTAATACAAAATAATATTTATTATCAATTGTAATTGAAAAACAAAAAACAATAAGTAAATAAATAAATAAATAAATAAATAAATAACCAACCAACCAGACTGTTTCTAAGGTTCTTATATTCTAGCACCCTTTCAGAGTTTACCACTAGGCGAGACATCAAAGGACCAGAAATCTATAGGCACTAGAGTAAGCAGATACAGACTCTCCCTCAGAGAAATCAGGTGTTTTCTCCAAAGCGATAGGAGTCTGCTCAGCTCATGGAAAGGGACATCTGGAAAGTGCAGAAAACCTAACACCCTCATGTATCCTTGTATTACAAAACCAAAGCTTTTTGTTATTATGTGTTACAGCAAGACAATTGCTATTTTTGTATTTCTCGCCTCCATTCTACCTACTCTTAGTGAATGCACACAAATTTTCTTTGGAAAACTTCTTTCCTATTTTCCATCTATTCAGTTTGAGTGGAGTTGTCTCCACTCCACTTTTCAGTTCCAGGGGTAGGCATGAGTCCCCAATCTGTCCAATGAGAGCTAATGAGACTCAGTTTCAAATTGTTTGTTTGTTTGTTTGTTTGTTTGTTTGTTGTAACTGTTAGTAAAGACTGGAACAGCCAAGAATGAGGTTTAGGCCTGGCTGCAAATGAAATTAATTAAGAAGGGAAAAGATTAAAGTCAGTTTAATTGGGCTTTTGTCATTTATAATTAAGAATCTCAATAAATATAGGTGATTTGGTTTCTTTCTTATTTTATTCTCTATGATCTGTATTCTAAAATCTCAAGCTTGTAAGTGATTTTAAAAATCTCTTGGTAAAACCAACTAGGTAAATTTTGGATGCTCACTTCGTTCTCCAGCATCTTACTTCCTGTAATAGGCAACCCTCAAAGATAGATTATTCTTAAGGTGCTTGAGATTTTTAAAAATCCTAGTGAAATCTACCTTCTAGACATGGGACAAAAAATAAATGATATACATAATAAATTGGTTAATTGTCAAGCACGTTAAATGTTAATAAGTGTTATAAAAATAAGAAAAACCAGTGAAAGTGAGCGGAGATGGTTAGACTGAGGGAGACAGTTTGTCTTATTAAGCAGGTTGGCCAGAGCGAGTCTCATTGATAAGATGAGATTTGAAGGAAGACTTAAACATTGGTAGGAAGCTATACAAGAAGATACCTAGAGAACTGAATATTTGGACACAGAAAGCAGCTAGAGCAAAGGCATATTGTGATTAGATTACAATCTAGAAATTACAAGAAAGCCAATGTGTCTGGAAATGAATGACCAAGGCAGAGAATTGTAGGAGGTGAGGCCTGAGAGCCAGAAGAGAGATATACATCATGTAAGCTGACAAGGCATGTATTAGTTATCTACTGCTGTGCAACAAATTACTCCATACCTTAACAGCTTTAAACAACAATAAACACTTATTATCTCACACAATTTCTATGGTTCTAGAATTGAAGAATGACTTACTAGTGGTTCTGGCCCAGGGTCTCTCATGAGGTTGCAGCTGTAATATTGACTGGGACTGCAATCATGTGAAGGTTTAACTGGGGCTGGAGCATCTGCTCCCAAGATGACTCATTCTCATGGCTGTTGGCAGGAGGCCTCAGTTCCTTGTCATGTGGACATTTCCTCAGGGCTGCCTGAGCATCCCTACAGAATGTACCCATTTCTTCCAAAATAATTTATTCAAGAGAGGGAGGACAAAGTTATTATGTAGAGTCTCATAAGACACATTTCTACAGCATCCTCTCATAGACACAGGTCAAGATTATTCAATACAGGAAGGAACTGCAATGTTACAAGGAGGCTAGAATTATTTAGTGTCATATTAGACACTAAATTAGACACTATCACGGACAATAACTAGAAATTTGAGTTTTACTCTTAGAAAAATGAGTCATTACAAGTTTTTAAAAAGAGCAATGATGTAATCTAATATTTTTAAAGCATTACTCTGGCTACTGTTTTTTTATTAGAGTTAAGGAAGGAAGCAAGTAGTAGAAGCAGGAACAATATTAGAAGCTATTTCAGAAATCAAGCTGAGTGATGATATTAGATGGTAGCCATGAAAGAAGAAAGAATTGATTAGATTACAAATATTCTGAAGGTTTAGTACAGAATTTATTTACACATTTTATGTGGGATTTGAAGAACTTAAAGAAATCAAACACAAATTTTTGACTAAGCAACTAGAAGTATAGAATTGCCATCAACTGAGAAGAAGGTAATTAGTAACAAGGTAAGCAAGGCAGGAGGGGGCGAGTCTAGAGATTCAGTTTTGAAAAGCTGAGTATGATGTGTCTAATAGACATCTGACTACATAGCCTGGAGTTTTAGAGAGATACTTTCCTACAGCACTATAAATACATACATATGATATTTAAAGTTATGAGACTGAAAAAGATCACCAAGAGAGTGACTGTGGATAAAGAAAAAAGGAGGTCCAAAGACTGAGCCCTGGGGCTTTCTAGTATGAGAAGATGAAGAGAAGGAGCCAAAAAGGAAACTTAACAAGTGCTTTTAGTAAGGTTAGGAAGAAATCCAAGAAAGTGTGGTGCCTGGAATAAAAGTAAAGAATATATATCAAGGAAGATGGATGATTCAAATGCTATTAATGCACTAACATTAAAGCAGAAATTTGATCATGGGACATAGCAACCTGGATGAGCTCTAGGAGAGAAGATTTGGAGGAGTGATGAAGGCAAAAGCCTGATTCACTATGGGTAACTTTTTCAAGTTTTGCTGCAAACAGGAGCAATAAAGTGGGGCGATGGCTGTTGGGAAAGAGGGGTCGGGAGAAGGTTTTTAGGTTGGGAGAAGGAACATTATTTTTGTATGATGATACAGTGAAAGGGATGGATGATATCATAAAGAAAGAGAATTTCTTAGACCACACAATGAGAGATAAATTTCAGTGCACAGTAGAAGGGTGACTTGAAATAGAAGCATGGATAGTTCACTTATGGTGACAGGCAGGATGTCAGAGCATACATGGGCTGGTGAGTTGAAGTGGTAGTGATAATCTCCGGCAGTTTTCTTGTGAACGCTCCAGTTTTCTTAGTGAAGACGGCATTTGGATTTTAAAAGGAAGAGAAATTCCAAATCCTCGAGCATGGGAGAACTATCTAGTATAATCACCTTGCAGAATTAAAGATCTACTTCTAATGTAAAGTCAATGTTGTCGTGTGTTTTTCTCCAGACAGTTTTAGCTTCAGGGTTGAAGGCATGGAGTAGTCAGAGAATTAGTTTTAACCAGGCTTATGGATTGCCAAGTGAGTGAGAGAGAATGAGAGGGAGCAATGGAAAGGTAAGTATTTACAAGAGTGATCATAATGATTAACCAAAAATTTAATCTGGAAGGATGTGAAATCAATTAAAAGAAGATAGGATCAAAGTATCTGAGACCTCATTAAAGTCAAAGGATAGTTAGGACCCTAATACTAAAAAGAATGGCCCAGAAAGATAAGACATGGTAGTCAGGGAGTAGGATGTTTGAAATCGAGATTATGAAGAGGACCAGGTATGACCTTGAAAGACTGGCTAAGATAAAGTGAAAGACAAGATCTTTGGTCAAGGAACTGATAGGCCAAGGCAAATTTCTATTGAAATTTACCATAATCAAGACAGTGTATTATTAGAAAGAGTGAAACAGGCACTTAAACCACCACGAATTCTAGAGAAATAACCCAGGAATTCATAAATGACAGCAACAGTGAGGGGCAGAGACGATATGATCTGATGGCATAAGATTCATGGTAGGTTGTTTATAGGAAGAAGCTAGAGAGAACACCTAGAACCCCCACCTGGTGAGCAATGGTAGTAGGGCCCTGGGAGAAAAAGCCACTTGAGAGGCTACAGGGAAAAGAAGCTTAGGAAAGAGTCGAGATGGTGAAGAGAGGCTGAGGATACAGGAAATTTTGCTACCCACATGCTCTGATTTCAGGGAGCACAATGAATGAGTTTCAGAACTCGGGAAGGGTGAAAGGAATAAGGCAGGAGTTCTCCATCAGGACTGGAAGCATCTGAATCACCTCAGAACGTGTTAGAAATTCCAGTTCTCAGGCTGGACCCTATGCCTAACTGAAACAAATTCAGGCCCAGCAATTCGTGTTTTAGCAAACCCTCTAGATGATTCTTACAGGTAATAAAGTTTGAAAACCATTGGGAAAGTAGCAGATTCCCTTGGGCTTAAAGTGTAAGAGAGAAGAGTAACCTGGATGTCTGGGAATTTGTGGTGGCTGATGGCAGCATGAATAGAGATATAATGAGATTATGTCTGGATTCAAAGCAGATAGTGGAGATACTAAGTCTTGAGTGCTAGGGAAAGAGGGAAAATAGGCAGAGGCAAATTTCTGCGACTCTTCTTCACCGAATTCCTGGAGAGTCACAAATAAAAAATTTCTACACCTCTTTGGCTTAAAGGTCTTCTTTGATGATACTGTCACCACACTAGAGCTTACATTCACCAGTATCTCTTTCTTCCTCTCTCTTTATTTTGTCTATCTTGATCAAGAATTTTTTGTGGTGGTGGTAGTTGTTATTGTTTTGTTGTGATTGTTGTTACAAATAACAGAAAGCCACTGTAATTAGCTTAAATGTATAAAGAAAACTTTATTTTAAGGATATAAGGATTACAAAGCAGAAAGCATAGTGGAACCTAATATGGAGTTACATGTGTGTGTGCGTGCGTGAGCATGTACATGCTTGTGTGTGAGTGTGTGGGAATTTCTAGGACAGTCTGGGTTAGGTAAGTACTGTGGTTGACTACAGCTTGAGATGTGATGTCATAAAATACAAACATTGTAACCAGAGCCCATATGTATGAGCACAGTCAGGAAAGGAGTCATTTCTCTAAGGTGTATTGTGGGTGGGCTGCCACCTGAAAAGAATCTACAACTGAGATTTTGTTCTAAATTAAAGACTTAGCTTAATTTAGGTGTATAAATACCTGGTAACTCTCTTGCAAATTAAAGTGGGATAGCACCTTGGCTAAATATTTCTTGTCTCATTGTTTTGAACACTGATTCAATAATTTGAACAGGTTCTTCTTTGTAAGATAGAAGGTAGTAATTACCCTGAAAGTGCAACATAGATATTTATGTATCAATTTAATAGGTTAAATATTTCCTCTTATTGACTTAAATATGATAGACCTGTCACTCTTGATATTTACAAACCTGTGTGTGTGCGCGTGTACATGTGTATGTATATATCTTTAGTTGGATATGTGTGCTTTATCAACTATATCTGTACCTTACATGACTTCTGTAAAGTAGGCTAGAGTATATTTCACACTTCTGGCATTATCATACACCTTTCTTGAGCAAACTCCCCCAAAATAGATTTTAATTTCATAAGCCTTCTACTTCTCAGGTTCCAAAAAATATTTTATGAAATATAATTTTCTGAATTTAGTAAGACATTTCATTTTTCTATAAGTTATTTCTAAATATCTATAAAATAAAAGCAAGAAACAGAGGTCCCCATAGAGCTTAATTCAAATGACAAAACAGACTCAAAACATGACATAAAAACTAAGCACAGAAGAGGTTCTCTATGGGATCAATTGCCTGTGCCTATTCCTCTTTTCTCTCTTCTCTCATCCCTCACTTAGTCTGTCCCAATGCCATACTCCTGTTTGGTTTTTTTTTTTCTTATTCACTTTTATTACTTGTGATAACATTTTCTCTTTTATGTCTCTGGGAAACGTTTGAACAACATTTGTAATGCTAGGCCAGCTGCCTGTTTTTCTGGGTGAAGGCTTAAAGACAACAGTCCAATATATTTATCCAGAACAGATATTGAATGTTCTACAGATTTTTAAAACTATAAGTGTACTACCCTCATTTTTATCTCAATTTATCCTTTTCATGAAACATTTAAAGGAAATAAAAGCAGGAATAAAGAGCTTTAAAACACCTGTATAGCTATATGGTAAAAAAAAAAATACAAGTTTTCAACACAGTGATCATGTGTCATTTTTTTGGGTGATGCTACACAGAATTAAGGTGTAGCTGTTTTAATATATAATGTTCTGGATTTGAAGAACATTTCTCCACCCTATTTATTGGGAAAATGATTTGGCCCCAGGCTATTTGTAAATACATTGTATAAACGTTATTCAGTGTGGAAAAATTCCACAGAGAATTTCTTAATTCATAGCCATTTCATTTTCAGTACTTTTCCATTTTATTCATTATTCTCTTGTAGAAGGGCAGTAAGGTGTGATGGAACTTGCTCTGATTTGGGAAAACCTAAATTTTCCTATCTTTTATGCAAATAGATGATCTTGAAAGTAAGCCCCTTAGATTAAGCATTCTTTATAAACACAAACTTTTGGAATCTAACTTAAAATAAAGTATTACTATTTAAGTTTTAAATGAATGTATTTCTTTCTAATCCTTTTATTATTTAATTACAGTTGACATACAATATTATATTAGTTTCAGGTGTACTGAAACTAATTCAGATATAATTATATAAATATATAATCACTCTGTTAGTGATTATCAGAGAGATTAGATATTTATATAATTTGTAAAGTGATCACTCGATAAGTCTAGTACCCATCTGATACCATGTATAGTTATTATAATGTTATTGACTATATTCTATGTGCTCTATTTTACATCCTCATGACTGTTATAACTGGCAATTGGTACTTCTTAATCCCTTTACATTTTATATAAATGTTTTTCTTGACAAGCTCCTCTTCACACACCTAGACACAAACTAAACAGTAAGTTTCCTTTAAAACACTACTTTCGTTATAGTTAGATCAGTTGTACAGTCTTCCCTTTCTGGGCACTATAGATCTGCAACCACAGGAGGTTAAAATCAATTTAGACTTATTGTGCTGTCATTTGATATTTTTTTATGCTTCATTTGTTTAAAACCACAATACCAGGAATAAATGTTAAATTAATTGTGTATTTTGCATAACCACACTATTTGCCACTGACACATGGTCTTCACACAGAAATAATTTACAGGTTGTGAGTCTCCAATATATTAGAGTATCTAAATTATGAGAAGGAAACAAACAGGGAGAGAAAGAAATGGAGGGAGGGAAGGGAGGAGGGAAGCGGGGGAGAGAGACAAAGAGAGAGGAGAGAGGAAGTACTAAGTATGAGCATATATAATTAAAAGCAGCACTTTATATGGGATAAAGATATTATAAATATAAGAATTAGACAGAAGTCTAGTAAATAGTATTCTGTTCCCTCAGGGAGTTCGCAATATGATGAGGGAGAAGGAGGGGAGGTGGGTAATGTAAAAGGAGGATGTGAAAAAGGGAAAAAGAAAGAACATTCTTCATTTCATGGCTGTGAAGTTAAGGGTCTTCCTGACCTTTTCCCAGTCTTCTGGAAATTGGTGGGTGGGTGGCAGGGGGAGGAAAACCCAATAGTCCTCCTTTCCCTCATCCTTAATATCCAGCACCAAATCTCATCAAGCCCACTGGGGAAGACTGTTCCTTACCGCCCCACCCACACCTTCGCAGCCACCGCTCCAGTTCTCCCTAGCACAGGACAGCACTGCCACTGGCTCATTGCCTCCGCCTGGACTATCGCAGTCATTGCCCAGCCAGGCTGGCAACCCAGGCTCCCCCGCTACCCCATGTCCATCCTTCACCTAGAAGCTATAGTGATTTTCCAGAAACAAGCAACTAATCTTGTCATCTCCATCCTCTGTTTCAAAATAAAATCCACATTTCTTATCCAAGCTTATAAAACTCCTACCAGTCTCTTCCATCTCTACCTCTCCAACCTCATTTCTTGCATGGAGGTAGGAGGCTGCAGGGAAGTCATATATTTGTCAGTAGTCCTGACCCTAGTTGTGTCACCTGGATGACAGCACGCTCTCCTCACATTTTGGTTCTTCCCTATTCATTGCCTTATGGCCAGAATGCCCTCTTCCCCTTCACCCATTCCCCTGCCCTTCATTTGGCTCAGACAATTCCCTGAAGTCTCAGTTCACAAACTCAGTGTAACTGCCAGAGGAAAAAGAGATTCCATTGAAGAATCTTTTATGGGCGGAATCAAAATGGACTTCCACCCATTTATTCTCTGTGGGATTTTCTTTCTCCACTTTGTATCAACCACATTCTCATTAGAAGGCATTAGATTAGACTTCAACCCACGGAGGATGAGCATCCTCATGGTTTCCTGACATTCCCCCCACCAGACACCAACCCATTGCCGAGGGCCCCGCCCGCATTTCCTGACAAGCCTGAGCAGTTTACCTCATGGAGCATTGCAGGGGCTAAATGCACAGACCTCCACCCTCAGCCTGACAACCTGTCTCACTGTTGAAAAACAGTTCAAGGTAGCACTTGAGACCAAACGTGTCATTTTCCTTGTCAAAATGAAAGCTATAAATTTTAAACCTAATGCTTAATGTATCCAGATATTGAACACAGGAACTTTTATCCTCCGCTTAATAGTCTGTCTAAAACATCAAAAAAGATTACTTAAAAACTCTGGACCTCAGAGGTCCAATAAAATTACATGAAGCACCCCCCTCCTCCAAGTTTTAAAAAATTTATTAGAAAACACTTATGTAATATACGAACTCCTTTTTCCTTAGCCTTAGATACTAAGACTATGTGCTTTATTGCTAGGGGGTGGTTTAAAAAAAGCAATAGAATAAGATGAAATTTTATTAGATTACAATCTAAAATTTTAATGGAATTTCCGCTTCTGGGAATAGATGGGAAACCTTATTCAGCATCTTCTTAAACAGGGAAAATATAAAAGCTTGACTTTTCTCCTTTAATATAATGTGACAATAAAGAATGGCAGAGCTTTTTAATTTTTTTTAATTCAGATATTTGTAGACCTGATTAGAACAGCAAGACAGGAGAAGGTAAGTGAAAGCATAGAAAGGGAGTTAGAATATAATTACTATCTCCAATAAAAGGAGACTTGGAGTAAAGCATAATTGCTAAGATTTTAGGGATGTAGAAATTCTAACACTGTACCTTATTAGCTGCATCAAAAACTCAACCATAAGCATTTGTCTTTCTGAGGCCCTAAGAAAACACAGCCAGAGTATCTGTGAGGTAGTGATGTGGCAAAGTTTGCTAGAAGGTCATACTGACACAGCCCTAAAAATTCTTTGTTGACACAAACTGAATCGTTATTGCCTCTAGGCTATAAAAAGATAGGGGGTGTTTTACATACAATCATTATCTTTCTGACCAGAGAAAATTATGCACCAGGAAGTTTAGAGGGATCAAGTCTGCTTTCAACCGTTGCATTAAATCTAAGACTTCATACTGTACACTGCTTCCTATTCTAGAAAACAGATTTGCTAATTAGAGGGACAAGATGTTAGGGAAAATGGAAAGCTTCCAAGTTCCTCCCAAATTGTAAACTTCCAATATTTTTAAAACACTATAAACTCACAAAATGATAATGGTACCATTTGCTTTATCCTCTGATGTACTTGCAGCTGATATAATAGTAACTCTGCTACAGACCCCACATTTAAGGTTCATGTTTTAATGGCCCAACGTTTTGGTACATGCCTGGCATCCCTATAACACAGCAGCCTCATTAAGGATGACTCCTGGGCTAGAGCAGCATCTAATGGGTTAACGAGGTTGGGCCATTTCTGCCTATTAGCCGCTACTTAAACAGCGGGCTGGGGAAAGCTCTGTTGATTTTCATTCTTCACTGCTGAGTGATGAAGGACAACCTATATGCTAGAAGTCTAGTCAGGCCACAACCTGTACTCATGTACAAAAAATTCAATTCAATCCATGCCCCAGGTCAACAATTACTCCATGATATATGATATAAGGGTAAAGTCAATGCATTTACAGTGCATAAGGGGCTAAAACCAGGGGGCTTGGGAGGTTAGTCATTGTTTTGATTATCCTTTACTGGGAAAATTAAGATTCTATTGGATCTGATCTAGAATCTGAATCGTTCTTTGATAATTATACATATCTTGATTAATGTTATTGATGCTTTCAGCAATATTTCTTAGCTGGTCACTTTAGGTCTCTGAACTCATTTTGGGATATACTCAAAACTCTACTACTAAACACAGTATACTATTTTCTAATAAAAATATTATATTTTCAAAAATGAAGTAATTTTAATATAAAAAGAGAATCATTACCTAATGTTCACTTAATAGACATGGAACACCTGCTCTGTTTGGCATCACTGTATAAAAGAATCGCCTGAAGTGCTTAATAAATGATTCCTGAGGCCCATCTTCAGAGAGTTCTATGCAGTAGGTTTGGGGTAGGGTCTTAGAATTTATGTTTCTAAAAACTCCCAGGCAATATCGATGTTGCAGGTTCACCAACCACATTTGAGTGACATTGTTCTAGAATACTGCTTTCTTAATATTCTTTCTCAGTCTCCTTTTCTGGGTTTTCTTTTCTCCATGACCTCTAACTTGGCATGATCTATGGCTCAGTCTTACACACTTCAACCTTCCCACCTGAGGCATCTCACTCAGTCCCATAGCTCTTTATTAAATCTATTAGCTGATAAAACCTCATTTGGCCTCAAATTCATGAGCATGTATCTACTTGCCATTCAATATCTCCTGATTCTCTATTCAACCCCAAAACGGGATTCTCTCCAACGTTCTCCCACTCAGCAAATGGCACCAACACTTGAAAAACTGCTCAAGCTGAATTCTTCATCATCCTTAATTCATTCCTTCTTCTCATACCCCACTTGAATACATCTTGTTGGCTCTCCTTTCAAAATATATCCAAAATCGGGCCATTTCTTATGACCTATCTTAGCCAAGCCACATCATTCTTGTTTGGATTACTGCTATTATTTCCTAGCTGATCTCCCTACTTGTCCCCTTGTCTCCTACCACACTCCCTTCACAGAACAAAAAGAGTAACTCTAAAATACGAATCAGCCCTCACTGTTCTGTTCTAAACGTTCTCCATATAACTGAGAATAAAAAGCTGGAGGTCTGACAGTACTCTCATAATATTCTACATGATCTGACCACATTCCCCCATACCTGTCCCACCCACTGTGTTGCAGTTCCCCACCCGCTGCCTAACTCACATGCTCTGTCCACACTAGCCTCCTTGCTCTTCCTTTCATATAACAAGCCTTTTCCTGCCACAGTGCCTTCACACATGCTGTTTCCTCAGCCTGGAATACTTCACTCTGGTTACCTACAGGTCTCCATCCCTCACTCTGTCCTGGTCTCTGCTCAGAAGTCTACCAAAAAGGCTTCCCTAGTTCCCTCCCTAAAAGAGCCCAGAGCCCCGAGACATACCACTCACTATCCTCCTAACCCTGTTTCTCTTTCTTTGCCTGGGTTCTTATCACCCCTGATGACTCCTTAGTTATATATTTGGTTATTGCTCATCTCCCTCCACAAGCTCCAGGGAAGATATTATTTTCCTATCCACTGCCATATTCCCAGTACTAGAAATATGGCCTCTTATAGGAGCTTGATAACTATTCAGTGACTACACAAATAAACTGATTGAAAAGTGAACACTTTAGTCAGTCAAAAAGAAATTGATTGTTTTTTCTTCTCTAGAATCGATCAGTTATTTTTCTTAAGGCTCTATCACTTTAAGATGCAACATTTTTGCAATATTTACTTTAAAATATGAATACATCACTTAAATAAAAATTATCCAAAAGACTGGCACAAGTTTTCATTTCACAGTCTCAATAAAATTCTGCAAAACTTACTCTAGTCCACCTCTGTTTCCTCCACACCCGTTTTTCCTTGAGTCCATGGTCCCCAGGAACATAAGCCTGGGAAACATAGTCTTTTGAGTGACCCTGGGCACAGAAAAAGTTTCTGCATCTATATATCAAACTGACTGGTCACAGGTGGTCACAACATTGGACACAGAATGTAAATTTTTAAACACTATGGTAACTGCATAGAGTAATACTGCCTGTTTGGAATGCTACCACAGCTAATTAATGCAACCCAAGAGTTCTTACAGTTGATAAATACAAGAGATGGCAAAAGTCTGAGAGTTAGGTAAAGAAACCAGTATGAAAATAGCTTTGGAAAAATATACTGCAGCACACAGCCACCATTCATCCCTAACACTGAAAAATTGTATTAGTGCTTAAAATGACTCCTCTCACTAACTTTCCACCCAACTCAATTTAATTTAATTCAATTTAGACTTAAATGCTTATACTCTGAACTTGACCATGTTTGAGCTTTTTAAAGAGTAATGACATTGATAGTTGAACCTATGGACTATGTTGCGTGTTTTCTAATGTTAATTGTTGGACTGAAGCTTGCAATGAAAAGCAACTATTAAAAAATAAATGCGTGTGGAGATTAGAGTCCACATTTTGAAATGTCAGTAAATACAGTATTTATGTGACAGATCATAATGACTTGTAAAAGGCAGCCATATGTGTATCAAGCTCTCAGTCTTCCTAATGTTTTTTCCTTAAAACTCTTTTATTTTTAAATCTGAAGAAAACAGCACTAAAGAAAGCTATCTTTCAAATTTTTTGAGGAATGAAGACTAAAATCCGACATCCTCAGCCTGCAGATTTCTCCCTTTCAAAGAGAAACCAGGGAATTATTTCCAGTTTGTGCACGACTGTCATATCACAACATTTAGGGCAACAGAAAGATTTAAGAAAAGAAATCAAGGATAGAACATTAGAGTCAGTTCCTCAGTCTTTAATGTACTGTTTCACTACTTAACAGTGCCTAAAGGTAGTTTGCCGGTGTACTTTCACAAATAGGACCATTAACAGAATTTTACATGCCTGGGTCACTTTCCTTTGATCCCAAAGAAGTCTTAAAACATTGTACAAACAACAGTCTTGAGGCTACATCCCTGAAAGACAGCCACTTCTGGGGAATAGAAGTGGTCCCTGAAATAGCAACAGAACATGCAGGACAATTTCAAACAAAGAACAAAGACAAATGATGGTCCTTCTGAAAAACACCAAGGATGTTAAGTGTTTTCAGAGAGTGAAATCAAACACAACAGCATAAGGCCAGTGGAGAATTTTTTGAGGAGACAGAACCTCTGCTTAAAAGTGATTAAGCACTTAATGGTCATCACAGACCTCCAAATTTCATGGTCCCCTATACATAATCCCTGTCTCCAAATGCACTGAAATTATATCTCAAGCATAAGCTTTCTTTTGTTCTGAAGCCAATTTGTAAGAGACCTTTACATGAATAAAAGCTTCTGTCTTTACAATAAACATCTTTCTTTAGAAAAGGCAAGCAATATACTTTTGGGATGCCAAATCACACAATGGAGTAAACCAAATAATTCCAGAGAGGTTTGATGAGCCCTCAGCAAATCCTACAACAATTCTTGTCATCTGTCACTCAGGAAGTATCTTATAAAGAATTGCGTGGCATTGCTACTGTCTATTACCTGCGATATTCCTTTTGGTTCACTTGAGATTTTTTTTAAAAATATATAATAAATGCATTCAATGATTGTTTGAATTGCTGCTGTGCATTCTGCCATAAATGGTTTATGGATAACCATCAATTGGTTCTGCTCATCAGTCTAACAAGTTCAATGTACTACTCAGAGCAAAGGATGACTATTTATTTAACAGCTTTTGGCAGGAAAATTTGTTGCATGCCACAACTTTACAAAGAACATTAAAATCAATGACAATTTATAAACCAAAGGCTGGGAATTATGCTTTGGATTCCCATAATTCATCAGAATAAAGCTGTCAGATACCTTTTATTATAAATTAATAGCATGTTGTCCAAGAGTGCGGAGGAACAGATGTTTTGCCAGTTCAGTACTGACATCTAGTGGACAATAAAAGAATATTTCCCCATCTTCCAACTGATTTTTCCTTTCGCAAACGATGTTTGTTGCTGCCGTGTCACTCAGATTTTTATCATGCAAGCAACTGTATTTGAATTTAAGTTTTGAGTATTTTTATTTGAGCCAACATATATGTCACAAGTTTAAACTTTTAATGATAACTATTGACCACGTGTACTTAACATAATTTAAAACCTACTCAGCTAACCAGACCTTTTTTCCTTTTGTTTCCATAATATATTTTAAACTTTTTGCCACTTTTTGTATTTGAGGTATTAGTTATATTTTATTGTATACTTTAAATTAACTATACTATATTAAAGCATCAAACTTCCAACTCTAATGTTCTCATAAAGAAATAGAAATATAGTTTTAAATATAATTCTAAAATAAGCATTTACTTAATTTGTATACAATAAAAGTTAATGTTCAAATTAATGTGAACTTTTCTTTCCAGTTTAATGTGATTTATTAATGGCCACTATATTGAAGGGGGAGGGGGAGAGAGAGGAGAGGAGAGGAGAGGAGAGGAGAGAAGAGGGGAGGAAAGAATAGGGGAGGAAAGAAAAGAGAATAGGGGAGGAGAGAGACAGACAGACAGACAGACAGACAGTGCTTAAATACATTGTTTGTGGGTTTTGCTTCCTTAAGCAGTATTTCTAGGTTCATCTGCACAATAAAGTTCCATGGTCATTAACATACTTAAAAACTGAAAAAATCATCTTAATTGTACACTAGCGACTTCTCAGGCACATGGTCTTGGCAAAGGCACCACCCTGGAGTAGGCTAGAAGTGTTTTAATGCCTTAGGTAAGGGACAAATCTGAGGCTTTCCAGTGTCCTGGTTATCTGATCTGGATCCATGCTAGACTTGACTTTTCAGGAGATTATAAAGATTAAGGAGTATATTCTCCTCAGAGTCTTTTGGAATTTAGTTTATCTAAAAGTAGAAAAGAGAAATGAGACTAGTGTTTATTGTGTACCTGCTTTCCTGTCTGGCCCTGTGATAGGCTTTTTACATAAGAGATTAATGGAGTTTGGGTCAGCATTGAAAATTATTGGTCCGTTTTGATATGCCTTAAAGGAAACATGATTAACATGTTCTAGGACTGGCATTGAGCTGAAATTTCTGGGAGAAAAGAAATATCTCTTTCTGACTTGGTTTTTATTAGTAGACAGCTGGAGAAACTCTACCAAAAGCATCTCTACCCTATTCTACTTTACTGAACTATAAAATGGTGAGAATGGTATATGAAACCACCTTATAAATGTGAAGTTTGCAAAATCTATTTTAGGTTACTTTGATAGCAGTGCATTACAATTATTTCAGAAGCCCTATGTGATTACTATGAAGGTGAATAAACAGAACAGAATACAATATCTTCCCATAATAAAAAGAATTCAACTTCAGAAGTTCTTTATGCAAAAGTAGGAGATAAACCTGTTTAAAGTATAAACCCCAAATTTTTTATAGAGTAATGTAAAAGGAACTATTTTAAGATTTTCATAGTTCTCTTATTTAAGAAACTCTATAATTCAGTCCCAACTTTATATGGCTGTTTGGACATCATCCTAAACAAGTTTTTTGCAAGTCATTAAAATAGAGACATTGTATGAATAAAGACAACTGCATAGCGTTTTATTAACTAATACAACCTCTCAGTGGGCAGGTTTTTTATATTACTAAAAGATAAAGTAGGCTGGCTTCTGCTGTTATAAATAACTGCTGTAATCTTTATTACACACTAGTCTTAAACTAACATTCTCTTATTTTTAAAATGATTTGTAAATCTCTAATAATTCTACATTTTATATTCTAATCTAAGCTATGAACCTAAACAATTTTCTTCTATATAGAGACATTTTAAAGATTCCCATTCATAAAGAAATCCATAAAAGCTGATGTTTTACTGTCATATTCAGTGTAAACAAGTTAGGACCAAAAAGCACACCAGGAGAACCAGAGACCCACAAAGGCAACTTCCTCCTAATTAGCATAGGATCAAATTCTTACAGTTATAATAACTTTATTAAAGCCATCCTCTCACCTTTATTATTTTAGGATGTGATTGAAGTAGATAGAATTATTATACATTTGATCTGGAAAAAAATGTTAAAGAACAGCTAACCAAACTCTTCAGCCCCAGACAAGGAGAAAAGCTTCAGAGAGGTTAGGGATGCTGCAAGTCAATTATACAATAACCAGGTACCATTATGCAATGGGATAGGAGGTCACTGGGGACTGTAGGAAGTCATCAAGCCCAGGAAACATTCGGGACAAGGAGGATGAAGTAGGGCTCAGAGTAAAAACTAGAAGATAACAAAAACAGAGAAGACCTTTCTCAGAAATGTGTGGTCAGACAGAGCTGAAATTCCTAACTGAGGGGAGCTGCCAGAAGCAAGGACACATCCAGGTGCCAAAGACCAGAACCAGGCTTAGGGTCAGAACTCAAGTAGGCAAGAGAGAAATCAAGGCAAGCAGCACAAGAAAGGAGAGCAAAGCAAGACAGATGAATTAGAGCCTGTAGATCCACAAGAGGAAAAAGGATAGTCAAACTCACAATCCAAAAAGCAAGTCTTCAACTTCACTTTTTACTACCTGGAAAGGACTTCCAAACCTGAGGTAACTGACTCAGGCTCATTTTGTGAAGACAGGGTTCAATCCCAGCCCAGCTAACGTGGCAGTTTTGAGGTGGTCATCGGAAAATCTACTTAGGTGATAGTGTATGAAGATTAGGTAACCAGAATGTCAAGACGGCAGATCTTAATAGAACTTATGTTAGTTGAACGTACTGTACATATCTAAAAGGAAAAATCAATAAGATTTATACATATGCACAAGTTAGTATGTGTATATCCATGCAGAGACCACAACTTGATAATCTGGAAACATTCCATGTTCACCTCCTTATTTCCTCTCCCTTCAACTTTTAGTCATTTTGCTGTTTGTTAATAGTTTTTTCCACCACAGACTCCCCAATGCATTTTAAAATTATTTTCCTAGGTAAATTCACATCTCTTATTTATTTTTTAAGTTTATTAAAATGTCTACTTTAAAATGTCATTTTCCAAAGAGCCATGGTATATATTCATTTAATAAATGTTTATGCTTCTTTTGAATCTGCCTTAGCATTCTGTGTCCAACTGGGGGCTCAAGAAAAAGACACACAGTGAATTCAAATTAGTCTGTTTTCCAGCTGAGAATTTTGAATCTAAAGATTTTTAATTTTACCTAAACACACTAGAAACCATCTTTTTACTGTATACAAAAAAAAAACCTCAATAAATTTTAATTACATAGACTAGTTTAAATGATAATAAAAATGCATCATTAGGAATTTTAACAATAATTTCAGGTTAATTAGACAATAGCAGCAGAAAGGAAGCTGGGTGTTATAAATGAATGTTTTTAATTAATGATTTATAGTTAATTTACTTCACTAAGTCCCTTCTTCAATCTGTCACTAAGACTTTCATCTTTGAATTTCAGAATAAAAAAGGCCAAACTATTATTTGGAGAAATGGATGGAGGTGGGGAACCAATTGAAAACTCTAACAGATTTCTGTACATTCTTTTTGATATCTTATCAGTAAAATTTTAATAGTTACACAAGAACCACATGTTAATGTTATGTGATAGTCCCAAGCAGAGATATCAATGACTATAACTGATGAAATAACTAAATATCAACAATAAAAAGACCTCCAAGATGGTAAAAAAGAACATCACAGAGGGGATAAAATGAGTTGCTGGCCAACATGTAAACAAGAATTTCATTCTGTTTATTTCTTCCTTCCTTCAGATATATTGGAGAATTGCTTTGTGCCTTGTACCTCTAATGGTCCAATTTAATATCTTCCTGTTTTTATAAAGTGGTTTATGCAATTTATTGAAATATTTCCAAGAAAAAAAACGAGAGCAAGAGAGAGTGTAAGTGCAAACAAGAGGGTGGGGAGTGGGTGGGGGAGGAAGGGAGGGAAAAAGAGAAACTCATAGGAATATAAGGCTTAGTACATAATATCCTTGGCAGAAGCTTTCCAAGGCCCGCATTCTCATCTTAATTCTATTTATTTTCTTATGTTGTCTGAATGGTGATCCTTAAGAATTAAGATTTTTATTTTACCTGAAAATGAGTATAACAGAGAAGTGGTAACTTCCCTGAACTCTTGAGCTTATTTTTAACCCTAACTTGATGTTCTTCAGAGACCAGAAAGCTGATCAAGAGAATTTCTGATGCTCAATAACAAAAGACCTATCATGTTAAAGATTGTGAAGACCTCTCCCACAGCACACCATAGCAGTGGCGTTGCTCAGACGTGTTCTCACTAACTGTGAAATAGAGGAAAATGACTGAGAGGATGAGGGTCTGAGCCCCATGTATGGTTATCATATGTTGCATTAAACCAAAGATTCTGCCAAGACCTTTTCTACTTCAAGGAGAATTGTCAACTCCTGTTTCAGTCTGTAGTAAGAAATCAGTGCAGGCTCTCAGACAAGCAGCAATGCAGAGTGAGTAATCATCTCCTCCCCACGCTCTTCTCAGGCTGCTTTGGAAGAATGGGAGTGTATCTGTTAACTCATCACCTTTTTTAGAAAATAAATTGCCTTTTTCTCCATTTATAATTTTCACCTCTTGATAAAATCCCTAAGGTAGTACTCTCCAATAAAACTTTTTGCCATGATGGAATGTTCTATATCTGTGTTATCCAACATGATCACTATTAGCCACATGTTGCTATTGGGCACTTAAAATGTGGCTAGATGACTGAGGAACTAAATTTTAAATTTTATTTAATTATTTTTCATTTGATTTTGGACAGTGAAGTCTTAAGGAGTAATGAATACCATTAGACACTATTTAAGGCAGATCCAAAATATTAGAGGATCTATTCCCTCAAATCACGATATATAGATAAGTACCTACACTGTTATGACTATGACCAGCCCTGGGCATTTCAAAACATTTTTCTTTTTACAAAATAATATTTTTAGATAACTCTCTCAGTATAAAAAGTGTAATTTAATTTATAAACTTTGTATATTTAAACAACTTTTTTGGGAATCTATCAACTGGATTAAATGTGTGACACCTTTATTTTTCTTGATATAGCATTGCGTTAAACTTGATTTAACAAATAAATTGCACCTAAAATTGTAGGAGTTGAAGATTTATCACTGTCTTCAGTATGCTTATTACATATTTTCAAATACAGACATAAAAACAAAACACTATAATACGATGTGTTAAATTCCCTAATAGAAGTATATATTTCACTAATAGAAATATGGAACAAGTAAATTGCCTGGGAATAGATGAATCAGACTAAAGAGAGTAGGAGATAACTGAGTTGAGCATTGGTTGGAAATAAGGAGGGAAAGGATTTCAGAAAAAGAGAGCAGCATTAGCAGAGTTATGTAAATGGGTACTATATTCTAGTTTTGAGGGATGATGAATAATCTGGTATGACTAGAACATAGGATGCAGTGTAGAAACGGCTAGAGATAAATTCAGATAAGTAGTCTAGGATCAGATTGAAAAGCCATAATTTGTTTGGAAAATATCTTTCAGGCATGGAAAAGTTACCATAAGTTTTAAAACTTGGGCAGGTAATTTAGCTAAGATCTTTGTTATAATTCTGGCAGCAGCATGGAAGACAGTTTACAAAGACTAGTGGCAACGAGAGTGTGCAAATAAAAGCTTTATATTGACTTTTAATGCTGAAAATTAAAAAAAAAAAAGACTAAGAAGATCATACATCACTGAATTAATGATCATGAATGTTACCCCCAAATTTGGTAAAACATAGATCAGATGTCACAAGGTGTAGGTCATCAGACCAAATTTAGCCCACAGATGTGTTTTGTTTGTCTTACAGTGTTCTTTTAATATCTTGATTTGGTTGCCAATATTTATATAACAAAGGATTTTACATGAAAATACAGATTTCTCTTCTAATGGCTATTTACTTTTTAAAATCATAACACTGAACAACAGTGGGCCTGCATTTTCTCCTGGCGACAATCAGCAATTTACTAGACCTCAGCCACTGATCTCTTCCCATTGAGCATTCTCTGGTTTTCCATGGTCCTCACCACTTCCAATTACTTGGTTTCTAACCAGTTTCACTCATTTATAACACCTACCTAGCCCTGAAGTTATTAGCATTATTTACCCCAACTTAATATAGTTGATTTTGTTAAAAGTTTAAATTTTCATTTGGTTTCAGAAATTTATTCTACGAATATTCTTCTGTAACACACACTATATTTTTATTCTAACCACATGAAACTTAAAAAGGTCGCCTTCTCTAAAATATTTAACCTTTTCAACCTTTTCATTAACTCAGGCATATCCATCCTTCTTGAATAGCTTTATCTCAAAAACTTAGAGGAAAGAAATGATAACCTAAAGAACTGGAAAATAGATATTAGACATTAGCCTTAAGCAGGTACTTCTATTGGACCTGTACAGTTGGCAAACCTCAAGCCCAACTGGCTCTCTCAGGATGGCTTGTACCATATATCTATATGTGCCATCTTCCCTGTGACTTCATGGCAAGTACAAAGAAGACAATTGTCAAGATTTGGTTAATCCTGAAGCTTGGGCTTGGTGCTAGCTGAGAAAAGTCCCCAGTTATTTTCAATACCTGGTAAACTCATCCATTTTGAAATAATCTTTCTAGCTGGAGGTTAGAGGTTTTTATTGGCTTAATATTAATTAAGATGCAGATAATGAGCAACATTAGTGTTTTTCAAATTGGAATTAATTGTAAACTAGAGCAGTTGTAGTATACCAAGGCCTTGACTGAGTAGATGCTGTAGCTCTGATGACCTGCTATTTACCAAATAATGGGATGTCCATATATGATAGTCAGTGATTGGTGACATGTTTTCTACTTAGTTTTTTAAACCATGAGCTTATATGTTTGTGTGTTTCTTTAGGACTATTTCTATTGATCGTAATGTTGAGTGAGAGTGAAATGTTTCTTGTGTTAGTATAAAGCTTTTGTGATTTTACACAGCATAGTATAAAACCACGTTTGTTTTATAAGAAGTCTGTATTCACTTTAAGTTTCAAAAAGTAAGGAGATGAAGCTGGGGGACCATGAATAATTCTCATTGTGATTATATGACTATAGAGACATATAATCACATGTGATTATATGTGAGGAGGGCAAGGAAGGTTTATGAGGAACCATTTTCTCTCTGTCTTTTTTACTAAGAGTTTAGAATGTCCTACTCTTGTAAGTTCTAAAAATGGGAGCTGGGTTGGAGGGCAAAAACTTGCACTGTGTGGATTTCTATCCTGAAACCACAGGTAAGTGTAATATTTAAATCTTAGATCCTAACCTCAGGCCAAATTTTGAGAGAGATGATTCTCTCGAGCCCTCACAAAGCACTTAGGGAAACCCCACAGAGCTCCTGAGCCCTTGGAGGCACAGCACAGAGGCAGGTGTCTCCACTCCAGGCTCAGAACTTTGTTTCCATATGGCTCTCCCTGAGCAGCTGATACTGGGCACAGAGTTGGAGGAAGAAGTTAGTTTTGCTCACTGGTGCTAAAAATTGCTCTTCATCAGCTTGAGTAAGCTAATGCAGCCAATCAAATGCTTAGGAAAAAATTCTTGCCAAGGCTATATGGCAGGTAGCCAAAGGAAAAAAAATAAAAAAATGGAGGTTCAGGGCTGCATCTCTGAGGCATTAGTCTAATTTTAAAAGCTGAAGTATACCTAGTAGCCATAGAAGTTTCTAGGGTAATATACAGAACATCTATGTTCTGAAGATATTTCTCCCTTCCATGTTTGATAAATTCTTTTTTACTCCAAAAGAAAAAAAGCACAAATTTTTCCACTAACCACACTTCTCTTAAGAACCTCAGCCTTGCCCAACCAAATTCATTTTCCATGTTCTCAGGGGGCCCACACTAGACTTTGCTTTGGTACTATTTTCTAAATCAGAAGAATCCAACATAGATTGTGACTCAAGGGACATTTGGATACAGGTATCTTTTGATAGCCATTTTGAAACAAACCCTCAAAAAAGGCCCCATGCATAATTCTAGATACCAAATAATATGCATCCCTTACTCTATCTTCAGTCCCTCTATTATGGAGGACTTTCCACTTTGTTCAGTTCAGTGTTCTGTGGATTTCAGCAGAATGTACACTATGAACTCTTTTAACCAATCTCTACTCAGCAAAGTGGCCGAATGAGTAAACGTTCTCCATGCCCTCTGCAAATCTCACTGGTTCATGCCCACAACACACTAAATGCTCAGGTCATTGGGCCTGCAGATTGTTTCCCAGAAGCCAAGTGCATTTGTCCCCAAACCTGTTATGTTAGTAGTATTTGTTTTAGTTATCTAATCTAATAATACAAAAATAAACCATTTTAAAATGAGTATGAAGAGAAAGAGAGTTATTTCAATGAAAACTAAGTTGAACATTTGGAAAGATTTCATAAAGGCAAGTTGCAAAAACCAAACAGTTAAATTAAGTGAGAAGAGACAACTGCAGAAAATTATGGGATGGTGGAAAGTAGCTGATAAAAATTTAAGTTTTCATATTGCTTCATGAAAATCATTAATTCCTCTCTCTACTTTAAATAATCTAAAACTGCATTTTAAAATTAGGGGTGCACTTGAGAAAAGAAATACCATCCAGAACTCCAATCAGCAAATCCACACTCAGTGAAAAACCTTGGCTCTGCATTAAAAGATTGGTGAATGAATGTACATTTAGATGTTTTAAGTTAAAATAAAATGTTTAAGATATATGCATGTATCACTTTTATGAGACTGGTTTCTACCACCTTTTTCAATTCATCAACCAACTACAAGTCTCAGTTACATCAGATAAGAAGAATTTTACAGTAAAAGCTGAAAATTAAATAATCTATGTCAGACCCTAATTTATGTAACATTTACTGAGCTCTACCAAATGTCAGGCACTGTCTCAGGTAGAGACTGCAGAAATGAATGACCCAAAGTCACTGCCCTGAGTGAGTCTCATAGGAGAGACAAACACATAAACTGTCATAATATATTAAGGCAGAGTACTGATTATTTATATAACACAGTGGATCCACAGAGAAAGGAGCAGATAAAAGTCTAAAGACACCAGCAAACTTTTTCAAGGATTTAACATAAATTGACTCTTCAAGGAAAGAGCCCGTAGAAACCATCAGGAAGATAATATGCAAAAAAAATTCTTCACGTATAGAAATGCTTAGGTCATTGTTGTTACTGGGAGGGTGTGTTAGAGGAAGAGATACATTATAGAAGATATATTTGTTTTCTATTTTTCTTTTTCCTATTAATAGATTTAAGGAGAAAGATTTTAGAGTGCTTGAGAAGAAAGGACAGATTAAATTTATGATTCAGACAAATCCATTTTGGATAACTGACAAGAGGCTTTAAATTATGTCTATATTTATAGAATATCTGTCTCCCAAAGCATTGTTATTATCATTTTTAAATCAAACTTTAAGTCCCTAAAAGGTATACTTACCTTCTATATAAAAATAATTGTGCTTAATAATGATTTTTTTGTAAGAAAGTACTTAACATATTTATAGTTTTTCCATTTCAGTAATATGTATTGCTTTTTTTCTTATTGTAAAATCCATATATATTAATTGTATAAAATTTAGAAATATAGATATAAAAGTAAGAAAATTAAATTACTCATAAGTTTAACTCCTCAAAATAGTTACTGTTAACATTTTTGGTGTATGTCCTTCTTATATTTTCTCTAAGCATATAAATTTATAAGAATATTATGGGTTACTAAATATATGAACACAGTAAGCACATTTTGCAATCTGCTCTCTTTCTTTAGTAATAATATGCCATTAACATCCTTCAATATTGTTATGTAGTCTTCTATAAAGTCATTTTTAATTATTGCATAGTATTCCATGATAGAAATGTTCTTTATCCAGTTTTCTACTTTGAGAATGTTTTGGTGGGTTCCAATTTTTTACTATGAAAACAAGCATACTATTACCATCCTATAGCCAGATTTTTATTTTAAATCTTAATTATTTCCCTAAAATACATTTCTAGAAGTATATTTTCAGAGTCAAAGAATAGGCAAAAAAATTAAGATTTTGCTAGCTATTGCCAAACTGCTCCAGAAATATTGTGTATGTGTCTCAGTGAACCGCTGGCCTTCCTTTTGTCTTTATCTGAATCTTTGCCATTTAAATAGGAGAAAAACACACTTTTATGTTAATTTTTTACTTCTTGGATAATTAGTAGGTGATAAAATAGTATCTACCCACAAAGAGCCCATATTCTGACAGGAGAGGTATTTTACATGATTTTAAGATTAAAACCATAATTTATATAAATATATTTAAATGTGTATTATATATAAACCCAATTCTCACTTCCTACAAGTTTGTATCACTTTGTCCAGTCATACTAGTCCTGGCTGTTTGTCTCACAAGCCGAACATTCTCCTCCAACCTGCATGCCAAAGCCTTTAAGCTGGCAGTTTTCTCTACTGAAGACACTCTTTCCCCATATTATCACATTCCTGATTCCCTCACTTTATTTTTCAAAAGTGGCCCACACCACTCTGCATCCCCTTATCCAGCTTTATTTTCCTTCATAGCATTTATTATTACAGCCATAAAATTAGATATTTATTTGCTTGTTTTTTCATTACCTGGCTTCCCAACTAGTACATAAGTGCAACAAGAGCAGGAGTTGTGTTTTATTTGCTGCTATATTCTTAGCACCTAAAACAGTAGGTGCTCAACAATAAACATGCACGTCTGTTTAGCACTAAACAGAAGAAGAATTTCAAGGCACTTATTCATGCACTAGACTTTTGAAAAAAACTTTTTTCCCCTTAGTTGTTTAATCTTGGGTAAATCATCTAATCTCTCTTTCTCAGCTTCCTTGGTCCAGCAATGTGAATAACAATATATACTACCAGGGTTGTTGTAGAAATTAGAAGAAATATGTGTCAGCTTTTTCTTTAAAACCTATAGAGTGCTAACAAATATTAGGATATCAGTATAGTAATAATAATAATGGATTTTTCTCTCAATTACTCAATTATTGATTGAGAATCCAAACCATAGTGATTTGCCATCCACCAAAGAACATACTTTGATTTTTTTAAAGTAAATGTTTCAAAGTATATACACTCAGAATGGATTTTTTTAATGTCCACAAAATTAAACAGAAAATATCTCTTATAGTATCTCCAAAACACTTTTGAAAGCTACTACTAAAATTGCCATCAGACTAGCAAAGTGACTAATCTAGATTAAAATGATGATTTAAAATAAAGAAATGTTCATTTTTGAAATCTTAGAAGGAGAAAACTTCGTTCGTTCGTACAAGTATAATAGAAGATGGTACCTCAAAAGGGGAAAAAAATAACAATTTTTACCCTAAAACCATCTAACCTTAGGTACTTATGTACCTGGATAACATCTAGTCCCTCAAACCAAACCATCAATCCCTACTTTATCTTTTATCTCAGCATTATATAGGGCAAAATAATGAAAGAAAATATTGCTAAAAGCAGCACATTTACATCCATCACAAAATGATCATACCACTTCCCTTGTAGTACAGAGTGCATTTAATGTAATTGAAGAAAAAGAGGAAAATGGATTAAAAGGAATAGGGATTTTGTTTTTTCTTTTCAAAAACATAACTAAGGTTGCTTTTCACTTCTCTCTAGGGAGGAACAGAACCAAATTTACCCTCCAACTAGAAAAAACTAAAAAACTATGCAAAATATGTGAAGCAATAGTTTTCATGACATTAGATGTTATCAACAACAGAGATCCCTAAAAGATGAGAAACAAATGAGGTGAGCCCAATGGTTGTTTCAGTATATTTTTTTTAAGAGAGTTTCCAGGCCATGATACACAGAGAAGGAGAATGTGAGGAAAGCTTGGTAGTTTTCTTGAGTTGAGGAGACCTTAGTGACAGTCAAAAGAGGCCAAGACAGCTAGAGTTCCTTGGGCAGAGTACTGGAGAGGAGAGAGCTACACAAAAAAGGGACTTAGGATACCTGCAAAGAATTCTCCTTATAACTTCAGCTGAGTACTGATTAGAATGTGCCATGTGAGGTAATTCCTCAAGACTGGGAGTAAAACCACCTGACAGAATTAAAGGAAATAATCCTGGGAGGTAACTGAGTCCTAGAACTAACTAGTCCTGTTCCCATCAGCCAGAATAAAAAAAACTTATTATTCAGAGATATCATATAGAGGCCTCAGAAGATTTTTGATTCAGTAATGAGTCCAAATTAGCTCTAGATTAAATGCAGCTTTGTTCCCACCTTAAAAAGTCAAGAGCAAGGCCAATGAGGATAAAGTGTTTCCAAGTCACTTAACTGTATTGAAGAACAGAGCACAAACAAAAAAATTTTAGAAATACAAAAAATACAGAAATCAAGATTTTCAACATCCAACATCCAAATAAGAATGGCCATGCATGTAAAGAAGCAAAATAATATGACCCAGGATAAGGATAAGAATCAATGAATTGAAACAAACCCAGAAATGGCACAGATGATAAAATGCAAATAACACCATTAAAATAGTTATGATAACTGTATTCCACATGTTTAGGAGGCTAAAGAAAGACTAAATATATTTAAGCAGAGAGATAAAAACATTTTTTAAAAGACCCAAATCAGATTTATGAGAATGCAAACTGCAAAGTATGAGATGAAAAATACACTGTCTGGGATAAACCACTGCATTAAGCATTACAGAAAAAAGATAGTGGACTTGAAGGCACAGGAATAGAAACTAAAATTAAACTCGGCGAGAAATACATTTTTTTAATGAATATCTGTTCAGTCAGCTATTGACACCTTCAAGCAGTCTAATACACTTGTGATTGGAGTCCCCCAACCAAATAATTTAAAATTTTATTTTAAAAAATAATGTTTTTTCAAATTACATGAAAAATTTAAACTACAGATGAAATTTGAAAAGAAGAAACACAAAGGAACATGCACCAAGATACAGTATAATCAAATAAAAAAGAAAATGTAAAAAGAAACTGATTCCAAAAAAGACATATTTGGTGCAGAAAAACAATAAGAATGACAGCAAATTACTTGTTGAAAATAATACGAGCAATAACAGAGAGGTACAGCATGTTTGAAGTACAGAAATAAGTAAACTATCATACTGGAAGCCTTGATCCAGCAAAAATATCTTTTAAGAAGAAGGCAAAATAAAAAATTCTTAGACAAAAGATGAAAGAATTAATCAGTAGCAGACCTGCAGCAAAATAAACATTAAAAGAATTTTTTGTTGTTTGTTTTTTTTCTCTTTCAGTACCAGGTGCTTTGGGAACAATGAGCTTCAGTGTAAACATGGCCCAGTCCAAGAACCACATCACATACAACCAGTCCCCAAAATGGCACAGAAACACCATCAAGAAGCCCTGATCGCAAAGATATTAATCTCTTAAGGGAGTAGACCTTAAGTTTCTGAAGAACACGCATTTTGCCAACAGGCATAAAAAAGACCCAAAGAAGATGCAAGCCAAAAATACCAAGGCCATGAGTTCTCGTGACAAGACTATGGAGACTCACTTAAAGCCAAGGAGGACAATGCCAAGATTCCAAAGGGCATCAGCCATAAACTCAGTGGACTTACCTGCATCGCTCACCCCAAGTTTGGGAAACATGCTCATGTCACATCATCAAGGATCTCAGGCTTTGCCAGACAAAGTCCAAGGCCAAAGTCACTGCTACAGTTATAGCTTTGGCTTCAATTCAGGCTCCTAAAGGTACGCAATCCACCACAAAGTCTCCAGAGGTGAGGCCTCTGTCTGACAATGGGAAAAAGGAAGGACGGGTGTGACCTTGGTCTGCTATCTGCATAGGGCTGGTCCTCCTTTAAACAAATAAACCTGAGGCAGAAAAGAAAATAATAATTTCTTCAGGCAGAAGAAAAATAATACAAGATGAAAATCTGGATCTAGACGAAGGAATTAGAAATGGTAAATATTTGGATAAATATTTTTATTCAAAGCCCTTTTAAACATTATTCACTATTTAAAACAAAAATGAAACACAGAATGGAATTTAGGACATATGTAGAACTGAATTATGTGACAACAACAGGATAAAGGGCATGAGGAGAAAACAGAAGTACTCTGTTGTACATTTCTTATACTGTATATGACAGTATATATTATCGCTAAACATAGACAGCAGTAAGTTAAATATATGTACTATAAACTCTAAATAAGCACTATAATAACACAACAGTTACAGTTCATATGCCAACAAAGAAAAATATTTTAAAATTCAAAAGAAGGTAGAAAAAAATAAGAAAAACAAACAAACATAGAACAGAAAGTAAAAAAAAAAAAGAGCAAGAAGCAAAATTTAAACTTTACATTACTAATGATGCAATTAAATATAAATGATCTAAAATTCATAATTAAAGGCAGGGTTTGTTGGATTGGATTAAAAGAAGCAAAACACAACTACGTCCTACTTACAAAACGCATACTTAAAATATAAAAGAAGTTGGTTTAAAAATAAAAGGACAGGATAAGATAAACTAATCAAAACAATCTGGTTTTAGCCAAGATGTTGGGGTAGGTAAACTCTGTGCTTGCCTCCTCCTATGACCATATTAAAATTACAACTAAATTATAGAACAGTCAATATGGAAAACTTTCTGAAGACTAGCTAAACATAAATCCTATAACTAAGGATATAAAGAGGAGGCCATGTCGAGACTGGTAGAAAGAGCAGATTTGCAAACTGGGTTGACCCCACAGCTGTGTGTGGTGATTAAGCATTGGGAGTGATATCTCAGTCATGGAGTTTCCCCTAGAGGAGTGAAGGGCACCAGCCCCACACCAGAGCACCCAGCCCAAGGTTCCAGTTCCAGGAAAAGGAGTTCCCACAAAATCTGGCTGTAAAAATTAGTGGAGAGTCTGACCGTCCCGGTGAAAAACCAGATGTCCTCTTAAGGACTTATGCACAGACTCCCTTTTGTGTGCAGGCACTCACCCTGGGCTCTGGTGGAGGGACAGCAGCTCATAAGGCACCAGAGACATACAGGGAAAGACTGAGTTGTGCGGCTTTAGGGCAAGGGCTGGAGGGACAGCCGCCATTATCCCTGTGTTGAGCCCTCCTCCTGTGCAGCCTACAGGTGGGCACCATCTTGCCTGTGTTGAGCCCTCCCCTCACATGGCTAAATTTGAAACAGCATTGGCCCTGTGAGTTCTGTTCACTCCACCCTATAACTCCCAGAAACCTTCCTCTAAGCAATTCACAAATTGCCACAGGTCTATTCATGACTGGGCAAACCAGCACTACTCAGCCCTCTCAGTAGGAAGCTCTGTTAGCAACAATCAACAGGCCTCGGCTCACAGGCCTCCAGATGCAATGCAGGTGGTAGCCAATCTACCCTGGCCCAAACTACAATATTTCTTGAACAAATCTCAGTGTGATCAGAGGCTCTTGCAAATGGCCACAGGCTCAGCACTGGTACCAAATCTGAATCAGCACTAACCTGGAGAACACCACTCTCCCCACTCTCGTGATTTCCTGGAGTCTCACCTTACCCAACTCATATACCACCCAAGACTCTTTCAACTGCTGAGCTTTATGGGCAGCTATCAGGCAACCTCAGTCCTTGAGGTGTCCTGGACCTTTTGCTAAGCTTCCTCAGGCCTGGTACTGGTGGCAGGCAGCTTCAGTCTATACAGTGGCCTCTCCCACATGTCTCTAGGACCAGCACTGGCAGCAACCAACAGCAGATCGCTTTTTAGCTCCTACTAGGTAGCTCTAGGCAGTGAAAGGCAGCAGGTGACCTTGGCCTACACAGGAACCTCTCCCAAGGGGCCCCAGAATCAACATATTGGAGGCTGGCATCAGACCACAACAGAAAACCACCTAATTAACCCAACAAGTGACACACCCAAAAGGTGGTCCGAACAAGCACATGAGCCCACCAGGGTGAATCTCATGCCATGGGGTCAGCCTCCACACAGCAACTCATACCTGAGGGCATGGTCAGTCTTCACAGCCAGTCAGCCTAAGTCAAACCTACCTACTGATGTCCCAACAGCAATCAAGTCTCAACTGCAACAGGGGAGCACACACAATCTAGATAAGGAATGCTCTTGGAGCACCCATTGCAGGTGACCAGGGAGACTATGCCACTGGGTCACAAAGGCCACCCAGCCAAGACTAGGAGACATAGATCTACCTAATACATGGAAACAAACACAGAGAGATAGCCAAAATGAGAAAACAAAGAAACATGTCCCAGATGAAATAACAGGAGAAAACTCCAGAAGAAGAACTAAATAAAATGGAGGCAAGCAACCTACCAAATACAAAGTTCAAAATACTGCTTATAAGGATGCTCAGTGAACAGAACCCCTTAGGGGAAGAATAGATTACCTCAGTGAGAACTTCAACAAAGATACAGTAAACATAAAAAAAGGATGTAGAAACCATAAAAAGAACCAGTCAGAAAAGAATTCAATTACTGAAATAAAGAATACACTATATGGAATCAGCAGTAGAATATGTGAAGCAGAGGATCAACTGAGTGGTTTGAAAGACAAGGTAGCAGAAAACACCCAATCAGAACAGCAAAAAAAAAAAAAAAAAAAAAAGAATTTTTTTAAAAATGAAGAAAGTTTAAGGGACCTCTGGGACAACATCAAACATAACAACATTTTCATCACAGAGGTACCAGAAGAAGTGAAAGAGTAAGGGATTGAGAACCTAGTCAAAGAAAAAATTATGGAAAACTTCCCTAACCTAGCAAAGAAAATAGAGATACAAATCAAGAAGCTCAGAAAGTCCCAAACAAGGTGAACTCAAACAAGCCCACACCAAGATACATCATAATTAAAATGCCAAGGTAAAGACAAAGAGAATTCTAAAATCAGCAAGAGAAAGACAGCTAATTACTTCAAAGGGAGCCCCATAAGACTGTCAGCTGATTTCTCAACAGAAACTTTGCAGGCCGAAAGAAATTAACATGAAATATTCAAAGCAATGAAAAGTAATGACCTACAAACAAGATTTCTCTACCCGACAAGGCTATCAATTAAAATTGTAGGTAAGATAAAGAGTTTCTCAAATAAGAAAAAGCTAAAGGAATGCATCACCACCAAGCCAGTATTATAAGAAATGTTAAAGAGACTTCTTTAAGAAGATGAGGGGAGGAAGGAACATAAATATGAATAATAAAATGGCAAGAACTATGTAGATATCAATATCACTTTAAATAAAAATAAATTAAATGCTTTAATCAAAAGACATAGGGTAGCTG
Source organism: Macroglossus sobrinus (assembly GCA_004027375.1). Classification (NCBI taxonomy): domain Eukaryota; kingdom Metazoa; phylum Chordata; class Mammalia; order Chiroptera; family Pteropodidae; genus Macroglossus; species Macroglossus sobrinus. Next base: position 347,904 of record PVKZ01000060.1, on the reverse strand, counting down.
AAAGGAGAAGAAAAAAGATCCATACATATGCTGTCTACCCACTTCAGCTCAAAAGACATAAATAGACTGAAAATAAAGGAATAGAAAAGGATATTTTATGCAAATGAAAATGAAAAAAAAAAGCCAGGGTAGAAACAGACATAAAAGACTTTAAAACAAAGGCTATAATAAGATAAAGAAGGACATTACATTATAATAAAGGGATCAATCCAACAAGAGGCCATAACCCTAGTAAACATTTATGCACCAAACATAGGAGCATCAAAATATATATAAAGAGATATTGACTGACATAAAGAGAAAGATCGACAGTAATACAATTATATTAGGAAACTTTAACACCCCATTGACACCAATGGACAGGTCTTCCAGGCAGAAAATCAACAAAGAAATTGTGGCCTTAAATGACACACTAGACCAAGTGAATTTAACAGATTTATTTAGAGCATGTCACCCCAAAGCAGCAGAATATGCATTTTCTCAAGTGCACATGAATTATTTTTTAAGATAGACCACATTTAGGCCCAAAAACAACAACTCTCAATAAATTTTAAAAGACTAAAATCATACCAAGCGTCTTCTCCAACCACAATAATATTAAATTAGAAATTAATTACAAGAAAAAAAACGAAAAAAGACACAAACACACGGAGGCTAGATAACATGCTACTAAACAATGAATGGGTTAATCGTGAGACAAGAAAAAAAATCAAAAGATACCTTTAAATAAATGAAATGAAAACACAACTCAAAATCTATGGGACACAGCAAAAGCAATCCCGAGAGAAATTTATAGCAGTACAGGACTACCATCAGAAATAAGAAAAATCTCAAATAAACAATCTAACCTTACACTTAAAGGAACTAGAAAAAAACAGCAAACAAAACCCAAAGTGAGTAGAAGGAAATAATAAAGATCAGAGCAGAAATAAACCAGAATCTTAAAAAAAAAAAATACAAAATATCAATAAAAACAAGATAAACAGAACAGATAAAACTTTAACCAGACTCATTAAGAAAAAAGAGAGTTGGAGCTAAATAAGAAAAATCAGAAATAAAAGAGAAGTGACTATTAACACTACAGAAATACAAGGGAATATAACAATATACTATGAACAATTATATGTCAACAAATTGGACAATATGAAAGAAATGAAACAGACTCTTCAACACTGAGTCAAGAACGAACCAATAATTACTAACAAAATCAAATCAGTGATCAAAAAACAAAGAACAAAAGTCCTGGAGCAGATAGCTTCACAGGTGAATTTTTCTAAATATTCAAAGAAGAATTAACACCTATTCCTCTCAAACTATTCCAAAAAATTCAAGCTTCTTTTACAAGGCCACCCTATGTTCACTGCAGAGCTATTTACAATGCCAAGATATGGAAGTAAGCTAAATGCCCATTAATAGATGATTGGATAAAGAAGTTGTGGTATATATCTACAAAGAAATATTATTCAGCCATAAAAAATTAAATCATACTATTTGTAGAATCTAAAGAACAATATAAAAGAACAAAATTAAAACAGACACATAGATACAGAGAACAAACTAATGGTTGCTACATGGGAGGCATGTTAGGGGGCTGGGTGAAAAAGGTGAAAGGATTAAGAAATACAAATTGGCAGTTACAAAATAGTCACAGGGATGTAAAGTACAGTATAGGGATATAGTTAATAATATTGTCATAACCATGTATAGTGCCAGGTGGATACTAATCAGGGGGATCACTTCATAAATTATATAAATATCTAATCATTATGCTGTATATCAGAAAGTAATATAAAATAATATTGAATGCCAATTCTAATTGAAAAATAAAAATTAGGAAGACTGAGGAAATGGTGTAGATGATAAAGGCTTTGTTCATCTCTTCCTGCGACCAAATCAAAGTTGTGATGGAAACACAGAGCAAATAGCAAGCAGAACTGCCTAGGGTCTAGATGATCAGAACTAGGAGAGAAATAAGAAATCACCCCGCAACAGTAGGAGCTAAGAGGGGGCAAAGACAAGAGGCTGCCCGGTCTCAGTGGCTAAGTGGGACAGAATCTACAGCAGCTGCAGTCGTTCCTCTTAAAGGGGCCTTGTCCACAACCAGATTCGCACTATGATAGGCTCACTCGCTCTGAGAATCGGCACCAGGTTGGCTGCTTGGGGGACACCAGGGACTTACAGGGAACAATGAGCTGTTGGAGCGAGGGCCGGAGGTGAGGCTTCCTCCCAGGCAGAAGTGCTGGCGGTACCCATTTTTCCTCTTTGAGCCCCCTTCTATCCCAGCGTGGTGACACAGTGCCACCATAGCTGAGACATCATCAAACCGGATAACAGAGGTCGCTCCACCCACAGGATTCCCTGAAACTCCGCCTTCGCCAACTCATGGCCTCACCCAAGGCACACCCAGTTGTGTCCCTGGCCAGTCCTGTGCCCCTTGCTAGCAGCTCCAAGACCCACACGGGTAACAGGTAGCCTCGGTTTCTGGTGTGGCCTCTAGAGGCAGCTATAAGCACCACATCCATGTACTGCTTGCTGAATTTTAACAGATGGCCCCAAGGGAAACAGTCTGGGACTAAACTTGGTTCACAGTTGAACCCTTCTCAGGATTGTGCCACTGGACACTTAATACACAGACCCACGCTAATAAGACCGAGAGCGTTAGGAGCTTTGCTCAGTACATAGAAGCAGATACAGAAAGGCAATCAAAATGGGAAGACAAAGTTGCAGAATACATATGAAAGAACAGAACAGAGATCAAGGAAAAATGGAGTCAAGCAATTTAACAGATGCAGAGTTCAAAACACTGGTTATAAAGATGTTCAATGAACTTAGAGAAGTGTAGATGAACCCAGGGAGAATTTTAACAAAGAGTTAAAAACATAAATATGGAAATGGAAATTATAAAAGGGAATGTAGAAGTTCTAGTCAGAAATGTAGAATACATTATCTGAGATGAAGAACTGATCGAGAAAGGAAGGTTTCCGTGGTGAGGTGCCCAGTTAAAAGAACACGCAAGGGGGCGTTATGAGAATAAAATGGCAGGCACCAACTTTATTGTGAAGAGTGAGTTCCTCTGCACTAGGGGACTGCATGGGCTCCACATATGTCAGAGAACAATAGTGACATTCTGTCACCCATGCATGATACAATAAGCTGAATCATGCTTACATGAACTGGACATAGGTGCTCTGTTACACTAATTTAACATTCTAAATTTCTAGCTGTAAGCCTGGATCACAGCCAGACCTGAGACCACCCAGGCCTGAAGCCCACAAGTATATTAAAGGGAATCAACAGAGTGGATGAAGAAGAGGATTGAACCACCAATGTAGACAATGGGGAAGCCAAAGACACTCAACAAGAATGGGAAGGAAAAAAAAGCAAGACTATAATAATAATTTAAGGAACCTATGGGATACAATTAAATGTAAAAATATCCATGTCATTGGGGTACCTAAAGGAAAACAAGAAGTTGAAGAGCTATTTGAAGAAATAATCATGTAAAACTTCCCTAACTTGGTGAAGAAAATAGACATACAACCCCAGGAAGCTTAGAGAATCCCAAAAAAAATGAACCCAAAGAGGCCCACACCAAGACTCATCATAATTAAAATGCCAAAGGTTAAATACAAAAAAAAAAATCTTAGCAGCAAGAGAAAAGCAGTTAGCTACCTACATAGGAACACCCATAGGACTGGCAGCTGATTTCTCAAAAGAAACTTTGTAGGAGAGAAGGGCTTAGCACAAAACTGTCAACGTAATAAAAATCCAGGATCTATAATCAGGAATACTTTATCCAGCAAAACTATCATTTAGAGTCAAAGGACAGATAAAGAGCTTCCCAGACAAAAATAAGCTAAAAGAATTTATCAACACCAAGCCAGTTTTACGGGAAATGTTGGAGGGATTTCTTTAAGAAAAAACACCAAGTATCAAAAAAATGAATAAAGAAAGGTAATAACTATATTCCTATCAACAAGTACCTCAAATGGAAAAGAATTAAGTGCTCCAACCAAAAAGTAGTGTGGCTGAATGGATAAGAAAACAAGACCCTTACATATGCTGACTACAAGAGATTCACTTCAGATTAAAAGACACACAAGGACTAAAAGGAAGGGTATGGAAAAAGATACTGCCTTGATGGACCTGTTGTGCTGAATGAAATGGGTCAGATAGAGAAAGAAAAATCCCACATGATTGTAGGTATATGTGGAATCTAAAGAACAAAATAAATGAGAACAGAAATGGAAATAAATTTATAGATTCAGAGAAAGTTTTGAGGGCTACTATATGGGAGGGGGTTGGGGAAGATAGTGAAAAGGGCAAAGGAATTAAGAAGTACACATGAATAGTTACAAAATAGTCATGGAGATATAAAGTGTAGCATGAGGAAAATAGTCAACAATGTTGTAATAAATATGTAAAGGGAAGAGGGATACTAGATTTAGTGGGCTGATCACTTTGTGAGTTATATAGATCTCTAATCACTATGCTGTACAACTGAAACTGATAATTATTATACGCCAATTATAATTTTAAAAACTCATTGAATTGTACAGTGTAAATATGAGCAACTAATTGTCTCATATTTCAATAAAGCTGTAAAAAAATTTTTTTAATCTGAATATTAGTATTGAAAAAAGTATAGAACAAATAACCAAGGATAAAGGTAATTTTATAATTAATATAAGACATTAATTTATCAAGAGGACATAACAACCTTAAATATTTATTCACATAGTGAAAGAGCTTTAAAATACATGAATCAAAAACTGATAGAACTGCAAGGAGAAATAAGCAAACCTACATGTATAGCTAGAAATTTCAACAACCTCCAATAAATAATTGACAGAAAATCAGCAACCATGGAGACCATTTGAGCAACCTTAAGTCATTGAGCTTGACATGACTGACATTAATAGACTGTTCCACCCAACAATACCATAATATAATTTTTAAATTATTAACATATTTTATGTTAGACGATAAGCAGATAAAAGAAGAAAACAAAAACATATGACATATACACACACATAAAATATGAAAGGAGTGCTCATAAATATTACAGTCCTCCTTTATGCAACTGGTCAGGTGGTAGTGGCTAGTATTTATAACTAAATACCTTCTCTCTCCACCCATTCCACATTTCTTTCGCCCTCAGCAAACACCTCAGCTTGGCTGGTACATCTGGGCCATTAATAGTCCCGCCTAAATTGTGTCGTTAGTTTTTCACTATCCTAATTATAGGACAGGAGAGCACTAAGAGAAACCCTAGGAGATCTCCTTTATTTCATATATACTTCTCCTTACCCCAAGTGTAACAGCAACCTAATTTTCACTTGGTGGTCAGAATCAATCACCCCAACAAATATAGTGACCCCCCCTCTTTGCCTGATGTTTCAGAGGCATGAGAATCCCAAAGTGGTTTGGCGGCAGTTTCAAATTTCAAATTAATTAAATCATTGTTATTTCCTAGTTGGAAACATTCTTTCTTATGAAACTAAGGCCTCTAAACCAGCAAAGCCTATGGTGACAGGAATAGAAGCAAAAATTTTATTAGTAGATCACTAAGAGTAATAGCAAAAAGAGCCACTCCCATTTCCACTCCTTGATTCCTAGGTGTGTGAATCCTGACTATGAAGAGAGAGAGTGCCATATACTGGACACTTATTTAGTGCGTACACTACACCCAGAAGGACACTGCTCTAGCACTGAAAGGTATTATCACCTGGCTGGTACTATAAGTCCATTCCACTATTTCATTAGATAGCTGCTTCAAGATGATGATGAATGTGCTAAGACCCATGAATTTCTCAAACATACACTCATTGTTAGACTCAACTTACTGTGAAAATAAGTTTTTTGGTCAGGGGCTGTGTAGAATACCATGCCAGTAGGTAAGACACTCTGAGTTCACAAATGGTGGATTTGCAAAAGTACTGTGAGAGAGGAAAGAAATTAACATTCAGAGAAAACGTTTATTCCAGTAAGAGCAAAGTACTGCCCATTCCATGATAGAAGTGATCCAGTGTAATCATGACGCCACCACATAACTGGCTAACCACCCAAGTAATAGTGCCATATCAAGGGCTCGGCATTGAGCTCAGCACTGGCAACCATTATCCCTGATGAATCTGAGTCTTTAGGGATCCTGCATGTATGAGATTTTCATAAGTTTCTATTCACCTTTCCCAGTGGTTTGTCTTCTGTTTTATAAAGCTTCAATTAAATTGGTAATATTTAACATTCAGGAGGATATTAAGACACAAAGAACCTAAAGAAAGAGTGGCCAAAAGGGCAGGAAGAAAACTTGAAAAGTGTACTTTTATAATTTAAAAAGGGGGGGGGGGTATTTTAAAAAGATAAAGGTGATCAAAAAGCAAGAAGATTACTAAAAAAATAACCTTTGGGTTTAGCTACATGAAGGTCCTTGATGACTTAATAAGAGCTGTTTCCATGGAGTAATAGAAGGGATAGCCAGAAAATTTTTATGTAATGATTTATATCATGGCTTATGAAGTACAGTAGTCCCCCTTTATCTGTGGTTTTGCTTTCCACAGTTTCAGTTGCCCACAACCAACTACAGTACAAAAATATTAAATGGAAATTCCAGAAACAAACTATTTATAAGTTTTAATTTGTGCACCATTCTGGGTGGTGTGATGAAATCTTGTGCTTTCTCACTCGTCACACCCAAGACATGAATCATCTGTCCAGCATATCCATGCTGTGTAAGCTCCCCACCCATCAATCACTTAGTAGTCCTCTCTGTGGTTATCAGATCAACTATTGTGATACTCAATGCTTATGTTCAAGTCACTCTTATTTTACTTAATAATGGCCCCAAAGCACAAGAGTAGTTTTGCTGGCAATTCAAATACACCAAAGAGAAACTGTAAAGTGTTCCCTTTATGCAAAAAGGTGAGTACAGTACAATAAGATTTTTGAGAGAACAAGACCATATTCACATAGCTTTTATTGCAGTATATTGTTATAATTGTTCTATTTTAGTTACTGTTAATCTCTTACTGTGCCTAATTTATAAATGAAACTTTATTATAAATATATATGTATAGGAAAAAACATAGTATATATGGGATTTTATACTACCTAGGGTTTTGGGCATCCACTGGGGGTCTTGGAACATATATCATGTGGATAAGAGGGGATTATTGTAGTTATAAAGAAAAACAAAGAAATGAACCAGCTTTTTTTCTGGCATTGCCCTTCCCACTAGATACACGAGGTTCCCAGTTTGGTATGACAGCTACTGCACACCCCATTGTAGCAGTGGACTCTGATGTGCTCAGTTTACCCACCTACCCACAAGCACAAGTAACCCTATTCTGCCTTGTCTTACCAAGCCCATGGAGTTAGGAATTCTGGTGGGATTCAGCGACATGTCTGCCACTCATTTCCGTAGCCTGCTGCTCCTTCACATGCAATGGAATATAGATTATCCTACTTCCCTTTCTCCTAATTTCATCTCTTTCATGGACACTGTCTTCAAAGTTTGGACATATGGTTTTCACCTTCCCAATATTTCTAGTATTAATACAATGTGTTTGATGTTACCTCTTTTTTTGACATTATAGCGGAAATCTAGGAAGAATTTTATTGTTATACATATATATAAAAATATGTGTATTTAATATATATGTTATTTTATATATATTCAAGTTGTCTTATACCTAGAAATACTAGAAGTTTAAATTTTTTTCAACAGACAAAAACTAGAGTTTTTTTTGTGATTACTGATGTTTCTTTAAATTTAGAAACTTTCTTAATCAAGAGATGTATCAAAGAAATGTATTTCCTTCTAGATTTTTTATTAATATGATGATACTGCTCTTGCAAATAGCTTAACAATTATGTGAGGTGAGAGGATTAAGTTTATAAATTTGTAGAGAAGGTTACACCTGGGGTGCGGAATCAGGTTATATAAAAATGTTTGTAAAAAGTGTTACTGTTCAAAAATCTAAAAGTGGAAAATTTATTCTTACATAAATCTGAACATTTGTGTTCCTTGAGGTCAAAGTATATTCAAAAGATTTCTTCAGAAATAATCAAATATAGAAAAATAAATAGGCATTATTCACCTTTAGCTTTTCTGGTTATCTAGCAATTAAAGCTAATGTTTAATTTACAGAGTTTGTAGAAAAGATAATCATTAGCTTGCAAACACACAGCTGGCAACATGGACACTCAATCATCATGGTGTGGCTTCATCATCATTATTATTTCTGAATAAATACTCATACTTTGATCCATCCTTTTAATGTAAGCAAAAATTCTTTCCTTTGAAGAAAGGCAGCATTTATTTACAGGTATAAAAATGACACAGCAAAACCTTTCAACTAAATATCCTAACTAAATTAAATTTTGTATTCTGCTACCTTCTATTTTAGTGAAAATAAAGCAAGTAGTACATTGGAGTTTTCTATGGGCCAGGCTCTGAAATAAGTACTTTTTATACATTAATTTACCTACTGTTTCTGTGCTACTGAGTCAGGTGGTCCCACTTTGTAGGTTGGGAAAGCAAGGCTTAGATAGGTTGCTTAAGACACTTTTCTTAAATAGCCATGAATCAAATGTAACATTGAACTTTCATGACACAGAAGAGGTGCTACATAGCTATATACAGTTTCTCTATTATAACCCCCAAGACTGTGTCTTCCATAATGCTCATATACATATTTTTTGTAAAGCTCTTCAGCTTAATTAATACTGAAATAAAGATTCACTTAAATAAAACTTCTGTGAATATTTTTATTTTAAACAATATACTTCACTGTGTGTGTGATAGTGAGATTCTTACAATATATGTCAAAGAATAATTCTAATTTTACATTTTAAAATAGAAATTATTTGACACATCTTATATTAGAAATTATCTTTACACTATACTTCAATGTTGGATTTAAAGGACATTTTTAATCTCAGTATCTGCAATAAGACATCTTTTAAAATGCATATTAATATATTTGCTTCAGATAAAGATAATATCACATACATTCCTGTTTTATTAAAATGAAAAAAGCAACCTTAAGGATCCTAAGACATATATTTTAAATGAAATGCATGCCGGTATTCTTCGTATTTTCTTTTAACATATTCCCTAAAACCTCCTACCACTAACATCACCTAATCAGATATTCTTCATTTTTAGTGTCCTTCCCTATTACTCTCACTTACTGACAGTTTGCCAGATTCTCACAGACTTCCAGAATTGACAAAACACACTGTGAAAAAATGTCTTAACAATGTGCAAAGTTTTTCATGTATTTTATTGAAATATGTGCATATTACTTACAATACTGCTTAATAAGACATAAAACTGGAAAATGTTCAAAAGTTAAAGCCCAGGCTGCTGTCATCATCTTCATTCTTGTGAACTTAAGTTACTTTTGTTGAAAAGAAAGAAAAACATAAATAAATTTGAGGTTTGCAAAATATTCCTTCTAGATACTAAAAAAAAAAAAAAGAAAAAAAAAAAAGAAGAAGAAGACAGACTTTAAGTCAATCCAAACAACAGATATGGTCATTTAGCAAAGAGGATCAGCCAAGATTACCCACTCCTTCTTCTGTCACACTTGGGTGAGGCACAGTTGCATAGTAATACTGCCAAAGAAGAGAGGAAGAGAGTAATTTCATTTTATTGCCTACAATCAGAGACTTTAAGATAAAATGAATTTTGGAGGACATTGAGTCTAACCCATTTATTTTATAGATGTGAAAACAAGGTTCAACAGTTTCTAAAGATTTTTTTTTTCAGTTTTTAACAAAGAGCTTAAGTCAAGCTAATAATTTACTAATTTCATCAATAAATAAAATTATAGATTTCTTAGCAATCTTCAGTGTTAAAGAAAATAAACTTGTACTCTTCAAAGTCTTCCCTGGCACCATAAAGAATATGAGTTTATTTTTAAAATATATACTATAAAATAAAAATATATAAATAAAAATACAAGATTAACGAAATAAATCTTATTGAGTGTCAAGCTGGTATAGGTTAACTAGGGTAGAAGGCAGATATTGAATTCTACATGAGGACTCAGATTTGGCTCTGAGATTCTGGATGGCCACAGTAAAATGGAAATCTAATTACATGATTTTCATTGTCCTGGAAGAAAACAAAGCTTCTTACAAAACTTGATTAAAAACTAATATTCTTGTTTGTAGATTTAATTAGTAAAAGTTAAAAGTATCCTTAGCAACTACGTTAGAAACTATTTTCAAGAAAATGTGATTGCTCCCAGATTAATTCATTTGACTGACCTGAGCCAATTAAACTACATAGAAACTCTGACATTTGGCCTTCTACTAAATATCTCTTTAAAGTCTGACTTATTCCTCCTACTTTTCTTTCTTTTCTAAAATGAGAGATCGGTTTTTTTTATTCCTTTTTTAAAGCATCCATTTCTCTTCATGTTCAAAGGCTATTTAGACAATTTTATCTATATATACTATATATAATATATAGAGATATAGAGAGAGAAATACAGGTATTTATATAATGGAGTCTCAGATTATATTCTACATATGTATATTCTATATATCAGAATAATAGATTTTCTAGTTGTACTGAATATATATTTTTTACTCAAAATCATGTTTCATCAATATGAAAAAACATACCCAAAAGGTATAATATTTTACCCATTGCTTCAAATTTAATTGGTTTCCAAGCATCGAGGAAATGTCTTTCTCTCACTTGTGTTACAAAACTTTGAAAGTTCAGGCTTAGACATAATGGCAACTGCCATTTTATTGTTTTTCAAACTGTATCAGAGTAATTGCTGAAGAGTTACCCAGAACTTTGCCAAAGACACAATACAGTACTACTATAAATATTTCAATGTATATATTTTTTTCTGAGGGACCAAATTACACCTGATAGTTTGAACATGTGTGTGGTTTAATGATCAGTCTTTCCTACCTTAGTATAATCACCAAAAAGGTACTTTTTTAATAATGAAAAAAGATAACCAATTATAGTATTCCTTCTATTAATACTGAAATTCTCATGTCATGTGAACAAAGTGTACTAGTTAAGTTTCTCAGCTGCAAGCACACTCTTGATTTGTTGAAAAGATCCTGAGGAGCTCATAAAACTGCCATGAGCAATTCTGAAAGAGGGAAAGGAACTAGAGATTTCCAACATTACAGCCAGACTTCACAAAACCAGTCTGATGAGGACATACATGCACCACCCCACACAAAAGTCACCATAGCTTGTACTACCACCACCAGACCTGACACTAATGCTGCTGCTGTGGCCTTGCCACACTGCCATAGACCCCAGTGTTGCTGCCTTTGCTGTCATCCACCATTAAGATAAATTCTCTGTCGACCTGCTTCATTGCATCAGCTGCTCCCAAAATTCAAAGCAACTGCATCCAAATAACAGTTTGACTTTCCCAAGCCCTTACTAGCAAAGGAGACTAAGAAAACAAGTAAGTGGCCATTTTGAACTTCCTACTAGGAGGTAGGATACACCTTTCACCAAGATTCTTAAAAGAAATACCCCGAATAAAGAAATGGCGTTTAGAAGCTTATGACTTGTGATCCTCATAATCAAATCTTTTCCAACATTCCAATTTTACTAATAGCAACATTGTTAATAGCATTACTGACAATATTGTTAATTGATAATGATCAGCCTTGAAAAATAAAAATGGTATATAAGTCACTTTGTGACTCACTCTTTAACCTGAAAATAAACTATAGATTCATCCAATTTATCAAGGTTTTAACTCTTTGCTGTAATAACAAATTGATTTTCACAAAGAAAAAAAATTTAATTCCAGGTCTAAAATTTCTGACCAGTAACTTCTAGTTGCCAAATTAGCATACATCTATGTCTCAGAGACTATTCCAAAGTTTTTTCACCATTTTGTTACAAAATTTTCCCAGATGATGAAATTCAAATAAGTACAAAGACTTATTTTTTACTGAACACACTGCAAAATATCTTTTTCTGAAGAAAAATATTCTATCTGAACAATTTAGTCACTTGTGGCATAGCAAATGTCCACAGATCTTGAATGAACTGACCCTGTTTAAAATTTTCTGAACAGCTATCTAGATATGACAGTCATGATTTTATGGAGAATACAGGACCCCTTCATAGTACAGGCAATTATTTATATAGCATAAAGTGCCCTAAAATAAACTCAGCCTTTGGTCTTGTACAGACACCTTAGATTCACAGTGTTCCTAAGAAATTATGGACCTCTCTGTTAGACTTATTTCTGAATTCTGGTCCTGCCGGAATTATTATTTTTTGATCCATTAATAATTTATTTAAATTCATTTTTTTATTTTTTTTAATTTTTCCTCATTTGTACAATAAGATTAATACAGTCAACCTTCCATATCTGCAGATTCTGCATCCAGAGATTCAACCAGCTATGGAAGAAAAATATTCAAAAAAAAATGTTATGTTGTTGCTGACATATACTATGCAGTTAGGACTGAAATGGTTGCATCTAAACATGCATCAATTTTTTCCTATCATTTTTTTCTAAACAATACAGAATAACGACTATTTACATAGCATTTACATTTTATTAGGTATTATAAATAACCTAGAGATGATTTAAAGTATACGGAAGGATGTGCTTAGGTTATGTGCAAGTACTTCAGCATTTTATTATACCAGGGACCTGAACATCCACAGATGTTAGTATCTGAAGGGGATGCTAGAAACAGTCCCCTGTGGACACTGAGCGACGATCATAATTCCTACCTTAAAAGGTCATGGTAAGATTTAAATAGAGCAAGTATTTAAAGCACATGCCACTCACAGCATAGGCGCTCAATTATGTTAGCACACTTGCCCATTTTAATATAAGGTACTAAAAGTATTTCAGGTTCCTATTAAAATGCAAGTGTTGCCTGGCATGTGATTAAATGAGCTTCCAGCAGAACCAAAGAAAATGGGTTAGCAAGTATGGGGTTTAGACAGGCCTGTTTGAGGATCAGAAACACTTTGGCTAACTGAAGGAACAGGAGAGTCGTAAAGACCTAGCAGTAAGTTCTAGCAGCTGTTGGCAGAATGAGTTAAGAAGAAAGAAAAAAGACACTTAAAATAGGCGAAGGTCCTAAAATAGGATAAAAGGTAAGACCTCACTAAATTTATCAAGTCCCTACACAAACCTGAACAATAATTTAGTTTCATAGGTACAATATATTCCTCAAGGTTTAATTAAAATAGCATTTTTGTGCTATACCCAGACTATAAAGATATGAAAGTTTGGAGATTTCAGTCAAAACTATTAATTATGCAGACAACAATCTTTGCTAGCAGTCACTAGGACATGATTTCATCCTGCTTGTTTGAATAATTTTCAAGAAAGCTTTTTACATGCTTTGCTATGAAAACAAATATCATTTTTCTATTCTAAAGAGATTTCTTTAAATGCCCTGTAACAATAGGATCAAATAGCTTATCCTTTGTGATATAGAACTTTCTGGAATGAAGAAAAGAATTAAAAGTAACATTCGAGAGGTACAATTTAATTATAAAATTCAGCATTTGTTTTGACAATTTGATCTTTTTTTAATAAGTGTAATCAGCATTTAAAGACTATCAAAAAAATTTTTAAATAAAGACATTATCATAATTGCAAATTATGTAAGTAGGGTTTTTTAGGCAGTTCTTTTTAATTTGAAAATATGAAACTATAGAATAATTTAAATATCAGAATAATATTATTGAGCATCCATTTAAGTATTTTTTCCAAGACACAAAAGGGGGATCAGAGTCAGAGGCTGAGAACATTTATTGTAACTTTAATACCTATCTCACTTTTAACTTTTTATGTGCGACTTTGTCCAATTTATTCAGTTCATTTGATGGTTTTATATCTTTTGAAATCTCCAAATTTTTCTGGGTTACTAAAGATACCTTATTTTTACTAACCCAAAGAAATTTTACTGGATTAACAGTTATAAAGTGATTTGAGAGTTTTCATTTGAATGCTAAATGTAATTAAAACTTTATTTATGCATTTACTTTTTGATTGAACAAAGCCTTAAACATACTTACCTAGAAAAATGTAGAACTGTAAGGTCTTTTGCATTAACTCAAAGCAATTTTTTTCAATAATATTTAATAGTCTCCATTTCTTCTTGAGGAATAATACTGCCATGAGCATTTCTGTGATATTTTATCCACTAAAGTAAAAACTTATGGCAGTTTAATTCCCCAAATAAAAAAGGGCTGCTATAAACATAACTGAGCTACCAGGAAGCAGATGGTTTTAATTATCTACATAAAAAGTTATTTATATTGGGAATTTTAAAAAACAATCTAGAAACAATACTCATTGTAGAAACATACATTTTAATTAATTTGGGCTTTAAAAAAGAGTAACGAGTGATTATTATGTGTTACCTAAAGTCAAATTGGCATTAAAGGCTAGATATGAGTGCCTCTGTGGTAAGCCTTAGAGAATTGCAGTTGCACATGTAATTGTATATTTGATCTCTTATGAATAAATTGAGGGGAAGAGAATTACTTGAAATCAGCATAAGCCCACTTGTGCAATGATGTACAATAATAGCCTTGTTTGACTGGGGAGGTAAAAAAGTGTATGTTATATACTGTGCAGAGCATCCCAAATTTTGAATCCAGGAACATTTATTAAGACTTCAGAACCAAGGGCAAATCATGCTGGATGATTTTTTTTTCTCCTTCCCTAAAGATTTTTTTTTTAATTGCATACAGAATCAGGTAGTGCTTAACAACAAACAGTCCCTGGGTGAGGGTTGCCAGATATAGCAATAAAAATACATACTTATACTTCAAAATTATTTGTTGTTTATCTGAAATTCAAATGTAACTGGGTGTCCTGTAGTTAATCTGGCAACCCTATATAAGTGCCAATTTTATCTCAGTCACTTGCTAGCTATGTGAATTTGAGCAAGTTATTTATTGTCTTTGTGCCTCATTTTCTTTATTAGTGCACTAGGGATAATAATAGTACCTAACTTACAGGTTTGTTTGACAATTAAATGAGTTAATATTTATAGAATACTTAGATTATACTTAGTATAGAGTGAGTGCTGTATGTTTTGTTAAATAAATATTATTTCTGCCCAGAAGGAAAAATAAGTAAAAAAAGATAGTTTTGGAGTCTATGTGGACCGGTCTTTTGCCCTATTATTACTGGAAGTACTTGCGTGTGAATTACAGGTACACATGCCTCACATCTTTCTCCACCACAACCTTCCTTTAAATCCTCCTTGTACCACCTCCCATACCCACACCGCTCTCTCCTGCTGTTCACTGGCTCCCTCCCTAAGTCACTGCTGATGCTCTGGCTTAGAGAAGTCACTCCTCTCCCTAACACCTGGAGATTACATTGTCCTTGACTACTCAAATAGTTTCCTATGCAAAACAGCCATTTTTATCCAGAATTGGACAAATACAAGGGCAAGTATAACTCAAAAGAAGGTGCACAAAAACACAATTTAAGAGTGAAATCCTTAGCTGCAGTAGTCAAGGCAGACATTTAACCATGTTATGTCAGCATTCTCTGGGAGTCTGTAGTTCTCCCTCATGGTGATTCTTTTCTGCTCAGTCTCCAAACAGAAAGCTATCTTTCTCTCTCCCCAAAAGAATGGAATTTGGTCAACTGCTACAACTGAAGCATGAAGGAACATACAAGTAGAACAGCAGGCAATAAGGAGAGCCTCCATCTTCATATGGCCTTCTTCCCTGTGTCTCTCTGTTCTTCGTAAAAAGCCACCCATCATTGGATTTATGGCTCACCCTAATCCAAGAGGATGTCCTCTCAAAATCCTTACTTCAATTACATCTGAATTGGCCCTTATTCCAAAGAAGATTGCACTGTGAAGTTACTGGTAGACATATCATTCTGGAGGTGAGAGAAGAAACACCCTTCAATTCACTACAGACCCCAAAACAAGCAATTGATGTTTCAGGGTTGACCAGCTTAGAATCAGAGCAAAACAGAGATTTCAGAAGAAAATAAGAAATCTGAAAGTACAGGATGAGAGGAATTTACCTTAGACCTGATTGGAGACCTGCCTTTAAAAAATATTAGACTAAGGGTTTTCAACATTTATTTCGTGAAGAATTAGAGGCTGATATTAAAAACTCACTATCACAGGTTATGTGCTAAATACCATTTCTATTAATCTTAAAAAGTTCATTTTTGATAATTATCAATAAATCATTTTTATTATCTTTAAAATTCTCCCAATTATCCAGCTCCCCCCAATCCCAGAGAAGATTGTTATAAGATAAATAATAATAAGAATGTGGTGCCTATGAACAGAACTAGGTAAGCAGAAAAACTCAGAGAAATCTGTCCTATTCAAACTTCATTCTAAATATGCTCCATGCTACTTAGGGACATTCTGGAAACAACCAAAAATCTTCTCTAGCCAAATAATTTTAACTTTCATCTTTAATACTCTACTGTCAGGCACCAAACCAGGAGAGTTTAGTGTTTTGTTTTGTTTTGTTGTTGTTGTTGTTGTTGTTGTTTCATTAAGAGTTTATTTCTTTTAGAGCAGTTTTAGGTTCATAGTAAAATCAAGGGGAAGGTACAGAGATTTATTTTATACCCCTAACCCCCATATATGCATAGCCTCCTCTGTTATCAACATCATCCATCAAAGTGGTACATCTGTAATAACTGATGAACCTACATTGACTGATACATCATAATCTTCCAAAGTCCATAGTTTACATTACAGTTCACCCTTGATGTTGTACATTCAATGTGTTTGGACAAATGTATGACATATATCCTTCATTTATAGTATCATTTAGAGTGTTTTCACTGCCCTAAAATTCTTCTGTGCTATGCCTAGTGATTCCTCCCTCTACCAACCTCCAGTAACCACTGATTTTTTTTTTTACTATCTCCTGGTTTTGCCTTGAGAGTTGTTTTTAATATTTTATGTAATTCTCACAGCTGCACTATAATGTAGGTATTATATACATTTTATAAATACCAAAGTCAGAATATAAAGCTAGATCTTTCTGAAATGTAAATCTATACTGTTTCTATGATACATTGCCTCCCAATTCTTCCTACAAATTGAAGACTACATTTTGAATATGGGAACCCCCCAGTTATGAGAATTCATCATTCACTTGCCTATCACATTATCCTTCTTTTTATTCTTACAACATGTAGCACAGTGCTACATACTTAGCATGCCTTGTATAAATAGGCAATGATTTATTGAGTGCAAAGTGAAAGGTCCTGCAACAAACCTGGGCTGATTAATTTAACTGAGCCCAATTCATTATGTAGCACTAAAAAAATGACTATTACTAAAAAAAGTTAAACTTTTGCAAATGCCTGGGAAGTTCAATTAGATAGAATGATGTAATTTTCACAGTAAATACCTACAGTCTGGTCAGACAACCTTCAAGGGCTAAAACTTCTGACTCAGAAAAGTATCTTTTCCTAAAAATGCAAAAGAAGCAACAAGAAGACAGCTGTGTTATTCAGTTTAAGTAACAAGGCCATACTGTTTCGAATACCATTTAAAGGTAGACCATATGAAACTCAGTATTTATATATTGCAATGCAGATTTTGTGGTTATTAAAAAAATACCACAATTCTTTGAATTTAACAAATTATTCTCCACTCATCCATCGAAATAATGTTTTAAACTAACTCATGGTTATTCAAAAGTAGCTTATCCCATTTTCCTAGACCCTTTGCTTCTTTCTCCTAATTAGTCCTGTTGATAACTATGAATTTCCCATCAATGAGCAGAGGGACATGGAAATAGAAATTAAATTCAAACCAAACAATTTGGGTATTAAACGGCAGTTCATCTGAAAAGTTTGGTAGAGAAAACAATCACTATCACAAAATAAAAAACTGATCAAAAGTACCTGCAGTCTCCCTCCATGCCTCAGTACCCTACTCCATCACAAACCGGAAGAGTATTTCATTTCTGTTCTATTTACCACATTGACAAGTAGCATCAGGGACTTCCATTTTATGTATATCTCAAAATTTTGGAAGTATGTAATAAAATCTAAGGAATATTTTCTGGTTTAGTTGCAAAAGTACAATCATGATATAATAAAATTATTCTATAGAAGAATGCTTAAGAGTTTTGATTTCTGTAGCTTTCCGTGAACCAAATCAGCTATATTCTTCACCAGGTATTACTAGAATTTCCCCCATGAAAGATATCCATGTCCTAATCCTGGAAACCTGTGAATAATGTACTCTACATGACAAAGGGAGTTTGCAGACATGATTAAATAAAGTATCTTGACTTTATCTCAATGAGCTCAATGTAATCATGAGGATCTTTCTAAGCCAATACAACATTCTATATGAACTTTATATTTTTTAACAAAATATCAGTCATTTTTAAAAGTACATCCCAAGTGGCTTTAGTTGTCATTTGTCTCATTATTGCCAAGTTAGAGTTTATATACCTCAAAATAAGTTATTCAAAAAGCTCTTAAAACTCCCAGCTCTCTCAACCCATCACTGGAACTATGATATGTTAGGTCCCAAGACATAAGCCTCCCCAGCCTGTTCCCCTTACGGCATACTTAACTTACCCATAATGTATTAGATAAAAGGATACCAAGAGAAACAGAAGCCTTGATATTAAGGAGATCACCAAGAGCCTTGTACATTTTTTAATTTTTATGTCTATTTCTTCTCTGCCACACCACACCCCATTACCACCACTACTCCCAGTTCCACTAAGTTTTGGTAAATACTTTAACAGCATTTTTCTGCCACTGTGATTGACCTGTTTTTTGTTATTGCTGTTATGTTCTGTTTTGTTCTGTTTGAAAGAGAGGAATTGTTTTTATAAGTCCAAATGTCTTTTCTTTGCAATTAGATCTTACCCTAATCTATGTTGCCTGCTTCTTTATACTTCTGTCTAATACCAATTATTATCCCGCAAACCAATACTATATGCAAATTCTATGTATTTACTGAAGGTAAAATTTTGTCCTTAAGGAGCTTATAATGTATTATGGCCCAAAAAGAGACATATGATAAGGTAGAAGTTAGCATAGGCTCCAAGTCCAAAACTAATCCTAGGAAATCTGAGAAGGAACACTAGAAAACATAATAACTGAGCTCTACAGAGACTGAGAAGTACCGATAAATCTAAATTTGGTAAAATGTAGTCGGGACAATTCTCAAATATCTGCAGTCACCAATAATAACACAACTAACACTGGCTAAAAACCTCATAGTTTACAAAGCACGGTTTCATCTATCATTCTCTAAAATGCCTTGTAAGATAAAGTGGAATCGTATCTTTTATTGTTATCCTTATTGAACACTTAGGAAAAGAGAACAGATAAGTTAAATGAGCTGATCGAGGAAACAATTGTAGCTAAGTAAAGATCTTTCATCACCAAATTCCCCAACTGCCACATTACTTCCTAAGAAAAACATAGTTTAAATGAATCATTAGAGACTGCATTATGACTTAAGAACAAACATATCATATCTCTAGAAAAATAATTACTGAATAAAATGATATTCAGCTACTCGCCAATAAACATCATAGCCATCTGACAAAACTATCTAAATGTAAGTAATAAAAAACTAGATTCAATAATATTACATTTAATTAACTAACAGAAAATTGTAGCAGTTTTCTGAGTGAAATTTAAAACGAAAATGACCAAAAAATTAAAGTTAATTATTTTCAATGATTATTTTGAATCACATGCTGTTACTGACACCTCCAACCTTCCTTAATTGTCGATTCCAAGAAGAAAGGTAGGTTCTTTGTAAAGTCATGAGACTTTTCACTTTAACAAAACACACAATTAGTATCCTCGAAACCAGGTCATAAGTTATTCTAGACAATATTTTAAGATAACAACTATGTGAAACTATTTCAATATTAGTTCAGCTGTAAACCTCAACTTTTCCTAAATTCCAAAATGAGGGACAAGATAGGCATGCAAAATGGTAGTCAAAATTTGTTTTGCAACTTAGTCATATCAAGGTTAAGAAAAATTATCCAAAATTTGGAATTACAGCAAAAAGATTATTCTGTGCCCTTTCAAAGCTATAAGAAAGCATGACCTAACAAGCCCACCTATGGGGTACATGATGTTCTAGAGTAGTGGTTAGAAAACTTTTGTAAAGGGAGGGATATATAGTAAATATTTGGGGCTCTGTGAACAATATAGTCTCTATGTCATCTACTACACACTGCCATTGCATAGGTAATACACAATGAATGGGTGGTTGTGGTTATGTTTCAATAAAACTTTATATATAAAAATCAGCCTTGTTTCATTGGGCCTGCAAACTATAGTTTGCCTACCACTGCTCTAGAGAAAGATAATTTTCTTTTTTACTCTAGCTTTGGGTCCAGAATCTGTGAAATGAAATATTAACTTATAGAAAACTGATGTTACAAATTATTTTTTCTAATAGAAATACAAATGATTTTTGCCTGATAGAAGAAATAACCCCAAAGAGTACCATTTCATTGCTTTGTAGGACATTAGCCAGTTTTATAACTAACTTTGTATCTTATCTTTGTGTTCTTTTTTTCACCAACTATCCTATACTTACACACTTTATAGTAAGTATGTATAGAAAACACAGTTCAGTACTTCCCTCGGTTTCAGACATCTACTGGGGGTCTTGGAAATTATTTCCCAGGAATAAGAGAGGACTACTGTAACATAAATCTTTGGCATGTGCTCACTCCATATCTGTATAAGAATTACACTTGTAACTTTTTGAAAGGTATGTTTTGACAGGTCTAAAAGGGTCAAGTAGGAACCTGGAGAAGGATTTCTTTGAAGAAAGCTAATTTGTGAGTACAAAACCCACCTCCTTGGAGGAAGGTGCATAAGCTTCCTCCTTCTCTCATGCCTAGGAAGTGGCTTCATTAGGTCCTTTAGAGTGCTTGATGTGTATCTTCTGCAGCACAGGGATACAATGCACTGATGTTTGACTCATTCCTATAAAGTCTAAAAGGAGAGTAACTATGGTTTGCTGGCTACTCTGCTGTAGGAGGAAAGAGACTTGGCAGATCTGGGGGTGCCCTACACATCCAAGGTTAGTCAGGACAAATGATACCTGACTGAGTATTTTCTACTTTCCAGATGTGGAGTATGCAAGAGGGCGCTAGCCTGGAGTTAGTTGTCTTAGAAGGGCTAGGCCCCACCATATGCCTAGGGGCTAAAGAAGGAGGTAACCAGGAACTAGCCAGAGTCAAGTGCTTGAGAGGTGGGACATCCAAAAAAAACAAAAAACAAAAAAACTCACACACACAAAAAAAAAAACCTAAAAGGAAGAAGCCCAGAAAAGGCTAACACTACTCAACAACATTATCAGTCAAGTGAAACCTTTTCTGCTCCCTTTGGCTCCTCATTTTCCTGTTGCAATTCCAAGTGGGTCCAAAAGTCAACCTAGTGGAGTGGGGGTGAAGGGACAGAAGAGGAGGAATAAAAGCTCTAGGCAGGGAAATGGAAAAGTTGGCAATTCTTTTCAAACTATAGGCAGCCAGCTCTCATACACAAGCTGGGATAGGGGGAAATGGCACATTTTGAATATTACAATGAACTGAATATTATTAATTACTAAACTGGGCATTCAGTGATCAGAACAACCTTTATTACCAACAGCAATCAGAAAGTCTTGAGACTCTCCCTAAAAAGCAGGTTTGTCAGGCAGTGAGATAAAGGAATAGGGTGGTTTTCTGATAACATCCCTCTGTCCCAGTGAGCAGGGAAGGTAAAAATATAGCTTCTCTGTGGGGAAACCAGTAAGTGCTCAGAGACTTTCTCATTTTAAGGCACTTTGCTATGCCAGGAAATCAGAGAATGTAGCCTATATCAATCAATAAGAAAAAGGAACAATTAGAAAACAAGACTGTTTTGAGTGACTACATTTAGTGATCAAGATTCCATCTGAGGCTTTTTCCTTTCCTAAAGAAAATTTTCTCATCCATATTTTAATTTGTTTTATTATTCACACAGTCCTTAAAAATTTATTTTAGACCTAAATGAGGCAGAGTTTTTAAAATTATGTACATATGCCATTTAAGAAGCAATTTTATAACTTTTAGATCTGCTTGATTTTCTAGTAAGAGATAGATGAATAATTCTCAGCTAGGGGGATTTTGTCACTCAGGGGATAGTTGGCAATATTTGGAGACATTGTTGGTTGTCACTACTGGGGTGATACCACTGGCATCTAGGGGATAGAGCCCAAGCATGCCACTAAACATTCTACATTGAACAGGTCAGCTTTCCACAAACAAAGCATTATCTGTCACAAAAGGTCAATTGTGCAAAAGATGAGAAATCTTAATTTAAACTGATCTTCATAAAAAGGGTATGTTTAATTGTTTTAGAGAATAGGAACAAAATGCAGGCATACCCTCTTGAAAGTTACATATTATAATATGAACTAAAGTGAAATTTTAGAGTCTTAAAATTTTTAGTCTGAAATAATTTTAAATTTTTGTTTCAGGCTGGGTTTCATTTAAGGTATGTGCTACATTCCCAGTTTTTGTAAAAAATATATATATGTATATATACACATACATATATACATATATATGTGTGTGTGTGCGTGTATGTGTGTATGTGTGTGTGTGTGTGTGTGTGTATATATATTACAAACATCTTATTGTTTATCTGAATCTGATCCTTAATTTTCTTTATCTAACCCATTTTTATCCCCTACTGTTCTGAGAATTTATATGCTGCCAACTGCATAAATGCTTCTCACATATTCATCACATGCTTATTTTTCAAGCAACTTCTCAGAGATGTTCCCGTACAGATACTCTCCTTTCCACTGTTTACTGCCTTTCTACATAAATAACAGATTGCAGTAGTGATATCACTGGAACTGGTAGGGGGAAAAAACACCAATAATAATGTTTTCCTTTTCAGTCAATCTATTAGCAGCACATGTGCCTTTACCATCAGCCATTTTCGCTACCCATTACCAAAGCTACCAACCACTGAAATCATCTTTGCTTTTGAAAATAACTCTTTCCTTTCAGAGAACTGACTGTCATTTATTAGGTTGGAAAATTAATTTTTGGTTTTGGTATTTGGATTTAGATTTGTCTTTACAATGTTTGTGATAAGAAACAAACTCATTATAGTTTCTTATATATCGTTACATTCTCAAGTTTCATAGAATTGAGAATGAACAATAATATTGATATATATATATATATATATATATATATATATACACACACATATACATATACATGAGAAGGAGAGAGAGAGAGCTTGATAAATCTCTTAGATTTTAATTCTAGAATTCTGAATACCCTTTATTTTAAAGCTTAAATGTATATAAGGAAAATAATTTCTTTTTTTTTTTTACTTATCTACATTTATTTCAAGGCATATAATCATGGATATCCAAGAAGTCTGTGGAGCATGTTTTTATCAACCTACATTTATTTCTTGGAATCTAAATGTCATAGTGTTGAGAGGACTTATTTGAAAAGATTCAAGTCCCCTTCTACAAAGAAGGCCATATGGTCCAATACCACTGAGCAGCATAAATAATTTCCTAAGGCAAGACTGGCCTTAAAAGTCAACTAGACAATATCTAGAGTTAACTTTCTCTTTTTTGAGACTGGTTGGCAAGCAGCCATGATCACCTTTTCCCTCTCCTCACATTGGTAATTACCAACCTCCTTTCTCTCTCCTTCCTCTTTCTTCCCTCTAGTTCTGCCAATATTGATTTTATTGATTGATTAAATTATTTTAACTTTTGACTGCGTTTATTCAATATTTATTCAAATTAGTTTTGTATTCTAATGATTTTGACCCCAAACTTCAATCATATGGATGCTGCTATTGTTCATAGTGGAAAGGGTTTAGTCCCTTAGTAAGAGCCATAAAGCTGAGATGAATAGAAAGAAACAGACACAGATAATGAAACACTTCCACTCACCCAGGATTCATCAACTGCTTCTATTTCTGCTGTTGGCATATGCCTTGCTACTCATCTGCTATAGATTGCAAAGCAAGACGTTGCATTTCTATACTCCAGTTTTTCTTAACATTTAGAGATTTTGAGTCTCGTGTAGAAGAAACGCAGTTTAATTAAATCATTTGTATCTAGTCTCATATGTTGTATGTGAAATCTCTCTCACCCTTCCAACTCCTATTTTCTGTTCAGAGTTACTTATGATTGATTAGTGCTCACTTGCCTTTTTTATTTATAGGCATTGGCTTTCCATTTAATATTTCTTAGTGCACTTATTTTTTTTAACTGCTGCTGCTCTGATTTTTTGGCATACACACTAGTGCCTTCTGGACTGTGCTAAGCTTTGACAAGACTGAAGAGGAGGCCCGACTGAATTTGTCTAGTACAGCTAGCACTCCACTCAAAATAACTTTTCCTTTAAAAAATCTATTTTTACTGGTTTAAGCCTCATCTAATCTTTCAATCATAAGGTTGAACCTTACATTTTATTTTAAAGTACAAGAGATAACATTGAAGACATTAATAAATAGGAAATCATTTTTAATTCTGTACATTTAGCATGGATTAATTTGATTAAATCTGTTGTTTGACTCTTCTGAGCTAATCAGCTTTATACGCCAAAAATATCAAACACTTGGCCTTTTCCAGTAAAATATCTTATAGTGAAAATCTTTTTTCCCTTTGCCACTTCTTGAATTTTATATGTGACATAGGGCACTATTTTAAATCATAAGTGAATAATCAAGTAAGAAATTATCTAGCTTGTCATAAGATAATTTTATAATAGAACTTGTTCTAACACAAGTGCCCGTCAGTGTGCATTTCTACAACTTATGCTAAATTAACACCTTCTGAGTTATTTGGCTTTTAAGGAAACAGGATTAACAAAAGGAAATCAAGAGATCAGAAGAAACATTTTTTAATTGGTCTAAGTTTGTGGCTGACCAGAGCATTTTGTCATCTCCTGATGGGCTCTGGATTCATTGTGTTCTTTGAGGCTTTAGGAGAAATTAATAATAAGATGAAATAGGAAGTGGCAAGACAAAATTAATTCAAAAAAAATAAGTCATTATTGTAGCTTCCTATGATCATGGAAAGAATGTAACTATTGATTCAAGAGACAGAAAACTGTTACTTTATGTTATTTTATTTTTGAGTAGGTAATAAATGTACCCAGTTATAAATTAAAACAATATTCAAAACAATGCAGTAAAAGGTCTCATTCCTATTCTTGCTTCTATCTATCCTGTTTACCACCTGCTACCTCAAAGGTAACCAATTTTATTAGTTTCTTTGTATTTCCTTAGTTTCTTTATGCAATTATAATAAAATATACATTTACTTTTTTATTATCCCCAGTTTTATACAAAATATAGAATGTTATTTACATTGTTCCAGATCTTTTTGTTTTAACTACTCAATATCTCTGGGCAATTTTCCATTTCAGCACATAGAGAATTTTTTTTTAAAGCTACCTTGTATCATATTGTAGAGAATGGACCATCATATTTTAAAAATCAGTCCCTTATTATGAACACATAGGTTACTTTCAATCTTTTGCTATTACAAACAAGGTTACAACAAATAAGCTTGTATGTATATAAGTCATCCTGTATGTATACAGTTTTATCTGTAGGATAAATTTCCAGAAGTTAAATTGCTAGGTTCAAGGAAAATGTATTTATAACTTTGACAGATAATGTCAAATTGTATTTCATAGGAATTGTACCATTTCAAACTGTTAGGTAAAAATTTGCTTTTTGGTATAGATTTAATTATCTTATGATGAGTGACTTGGGGTATATTCTACATTTTTAAAGGTCCAGTTGTATTTATTTTCCTGTGAAGTGTCCATTTATATTATTTGTCCACTTTAAAAAAATAACTATTCTTTTTCGTACCTATCTCAAGAAGCTCTGTATATATTAGGGAGTCTAATCTTTTATCCATAAGAATTACAGGTCACCGTTCCCAATGTGTTATTTTCTTCTGATTAGCTTATTATAGTTTTTACCCTGCAGAAGGTTTTGCTATATTAACATATATTTTTAATGTGGTCAAATTATCAGTCTCTTGTTTTATGACTTCTAGATTCTTAGTCATGGGTAGAAACACTTTCTACTCCAAAGCTAGAAAAAATTCACTCATGCTTTTTATTCTATTACTTTTGTTCTTTTGTTTTGTTTCATTTTAATTATAATTGACATTATATTAGTTTCAGGTGTACAACAGTGATTCAACATTCATATACCTTACGAAATAATCACAATAATCTAGTAAATATTTGTCACTATAGTTACTATGATATTATTGACTCTATTCCCTATGCTGTAAATTATATCCCCATGATGTATTTTATAACTAAAAGTCTATACTTCTTAATTTCCTTTCCCTTTTCCACCAATCTTCCTATCCTTTTTCCCTTTAGCAACCATCAGTTTGTTCTCTGTGTGAGTTTCTGGGATGTTTTGTTTCTTTTTTTAGATTCCATATGTAAGTGAAATCATATGGCATTTGTCTTTGTCTGTCCAACTTATTTCACTTCACATAATATTCTCTAGGTCCATCCACGTTGTCACAAATAGCAAGAATTTATTCTTTTTATGGCTGAGTAATATTCCATTGTGTATGTGTATGTATATGTGCATGTGTATATATATATATATATATATATACACATGCACATATACATACACATATATATATCACATCTTTATCTACTCATCTAAGACTTTTATGATTTTATATTTTATATTTAACTATTTAATATATTTGGAGTTTATCATGGTGCATTGTATGAGCTATGAATCAAAATTAGTTTTTCCCAAATAAACTATCTTATTATCCAAATACCAATATCATTTAATAAAACTTATTCCATCTTCTCACCACAGATTAGAGATGCCATATAGTTTTTTAAGGAAACATATGAATATATTTGCAAACTTTAGTAAATAAATTGTTAGGGTTTAGCTACGTATTCAAAACACATTATCATATGTTGTATTTTCAATTCTGTCTTCCTTGAAACAGAGATAAAAATGAACAGCTCAATTTTTTAAAAGAATTGATTTTTGCCCAGTCTATATTGTATAAAAGAAATCACTAAATTCATAGAAATATTTTTTAATACTTCTTGACAATAGCTTTAAAGGGTCATTCTAAAAGAAATATGATCAGAAATGACCACAAAAGATATGTAAGCATAATAGACAATAGCCATTAAATGCCTATTAATAACTAGAGAATTAATTAGGAAATAATGTATATTTTATGTCACAACAACCCTACAAAACTTATTATATTCATTGTGCAATTTAAAAACAACTGTGGCACAGTAAGTACATAGGAGAGCCAGGATTGAAATTTAGGTCTGACTTTTACCTTTTACCCAAATTTGTGTTCTATAATATATTAATATTTAATATTGATATTATATATATATATATAATTTTATTCTTCCTACAAGCTCTTTTTCTTAGCATCTTGCTCTAGTAAACATAGAATACAGAAAATAAAGTGACCTGTGGAAATATCCAGTTATCATCAAAACCATAGTAGAAATTTATGCACGTCTCCTCCTCCCAAGGATTTTCCTAAACTTTCCCTCTTTTGGCCACTGAGCATCAGCTGCCTTCCCCATGCTCCAGTCCAATTTTGAATATACCTTTGTGACAGCTATAGGCAATTAACATTGCCTGCTGATATCGCTGCTTCTCCCAGGTACTACTTCTCACCTCCACTCCCATTCCCACTCCTATTTAAAGGTACTGACTTATTTATACGTATGTCTAGACCCAAATCTGGCACATAAGAGTGCTCATTGTGTCTGTTTTATTAAATAATAACTTAAATGATCTCATACTTCCTCTTTCTACACTTCACCTTGTTTCCTGGAATGTGTCACTTTCTCCTTCCCACCAGCCACAAGTTCCACCATTAGCCCTTATGCTTTCATAATGCCCACCACCAAACACCTAACTGGGCAGTATCCTCTGATGAGATTTATTCTATGCTTTAAAATTATTTTTCCCTCACTTAATAAGGTTTCTAGCTCTATAGTATTCTGATCTCAGCCAAATGGCCCTAGGTAAAAGTAAATCAATTAAAACTGTTGGTAGATACTAAACAACCCAAAGTACTAATTATCTAAGTAAAATTTAATTTTAAAAGAGTCAAATCTAAACCAAAGAAATGAATTGCTAACATAGCATTATAGGTGTTTTGGCAAGGAGGATGCCTTCTTGAGGTTCCTTAAGTACCACCTACATAACTATCCATTCTTTACACCTCCATTATAGATATAGATATACATACAACATTAATAAAAAGGAAACTAAATCCACACCATATTTTGAATATTTGACTTTTATTTGTCATTGCTACATTACCTGTTTTCTTATTTTTCTCATTCTATTTCAAAGCCAAGTAAAGAAGTTTTTTAGTTAATTCAGGGTTCATATTACAATCTATTTTAAGTATAACTATTAATCATTTGATCTCACTGCTTCCTTTTTAGTTTATGAAACCCCACTGAGAGTTTTACCAACCTACATAGGCTCATTTGTAACTAAGTTTTTGTTTCATTGATACCTTAGAAAAAGCTAAAAATGTCATTAATTCCTACACATAAGAATTTTATGGCATATTAAATCACTGTTGCAATCCATTTGGTTCACCATATTAACAAAATAAAAAATAAAAAACATATGATATTCTCAATAGATTCAAAAAAACTTTGACAAATTTTACATATATTCCTGATAAAAGCTCTCAGCAATTAGAAATAGAATGGAAATTCCAAAACCTGATAATATGATGCTCGATGGATGTATTAGTTTGCTAGGGTTTGGGTACAAAATACTACATACTGGATAGTTTAAATAATATAAATTGATTTTCTCACAATTCTGGAGGCTTGAAATCCAAGATCAAGGTTTTGGCAGGACTGATTTCATCCTGAACTCTCTTCTTGACTTGTAAATCATCCTCTCTCTGTCTTCTTGTGGTCTTTCCTCTGTATTTGTGTATATGTATCCTGATCTCTTCTTCTAAATACTCCAGTCATACTGAGTTATTGCCCACCCATATGACCTCATTTTACCTCAATTGTCCCTTTAAGGGCCACATCTCCAAAAACAGTCATATTCTGAGGTACTGGTGGCTAAGGGCTTTACCATGGAATTTTAAGAGGACACAATTCTGCTTTTGTCTAAGAGTAGGGCAAGGCAAGAGGCCTGCTCTCACTACTCTATTCAACATTCTACTGGATGTCCTAATAATTTCAGTAAGGCAAGAAAAACATACGAAAGGTGTCCAGATAGAAAAGAAAGAAATAAAACTATTTATTCACAGATGACATGACCACCTATGTAGAAAATCCTATGAAATCTATAGAAATGGCTAATAGAACTAATAAATGAGTTAGCAAACTTTTAGGAGAAATGGTCAAAATAAAAAATTTTAATTAATTTCTATGTGCTACTAATGAACAATTGAAAATAAAATTTAAAAATATCATTTGCAATAGAATCAAAAAACATGAAATACTTAGGAATAAATCTCATAAAATATGTGCAAAGTTTATACAATGAAAACAAGAGGACATTGCTGAGGAATTAAAAAGCTAAATAATGGAGACATATACCTTTTACACTGTTTAGAGACTCAATGCTGTTAAGATGCCAACTTCTTTTCCCTATAATTGATCTATAGATTGAATTCAAACTCAGTCAAAACCTCAGCAGGCTTTTCTGCAGAAACTGGCAAACTGATTCTGGAAATGCAAAGGGCCCAGAACAGTCAAAATAATTAGAAAAGGAAAAACAGTTGATGAACTAACTCTATCTTATGTGTATAAAAATTTAGAGCTATCTTAATTGACTAAAGAGAGTCAAATAGACCAATGAAACAGAGCAAAAAGAACTTAAATATTCCCACCCATATATAAACAAATTTTTGAGGAAGATGCAAAGACAGCTCAGTAGAGAAATGATCATCTTTTCAATAGATGGTACCATTTTCAACAAATAAATATTAGAAAAAAATGAACTTCAATCCATACCTCATGCCATATACAAAAATGAATTCACAATAGATCATAGACCTAAATGTAAGATAAAAATTATAAGACTTCTAAAAAATTATAAATTAGAATCTTTGTGACCTTGGGATAGGTAAAGATTTATTAGAAAAGAGGAGAAATATGAATATGACTAGCCACAAAAATAAAAGTTAATAAATTATAACTTATCAAAAGTAAACATGTCTGCTCAAAAGACTATTAAGAGAATAAAAAGACTGCTAGTCAAGATGACAATAGGTAAATACTGTGCTTGCCTTCTCCCATGACCATATCAAAATTGCAACTAAATTATAGAACTACCACCCTTGAGAACCACCTGAAGACTAGCTGAACAGTACTCATAACCAAAGATATATAAAAGCCATAGGGAGACTGGTAGGAGAAGCAGAGACATTAAAGGGGTGGGTCCCATACCCATATGTTGCAGTTAAGCATCAGGAGGGATATCTCTGCTACTGAGGTTTCCCCTGAGGAGTGAGGGATTCCAGACCCACACTGGGCTCCTCAGTTCAGACCACCAGTGATGAAGAGTCCTATCATCTGGCTGGGAAAATCAGTGGGGATTCTGTTTGAGTGAGGGCTGTTGAAGTCCCAGACATTCCTCTTAAAGGAGCCCCACAATGACTTACTCACTGTCAGAGTCATTTATTCTGAGGTCCTTCTGAGATCCAGCACTGGGCAGCAACTCGGAAAGTGCCAGGGACATTATGGGGAGAAAATGAATTGTCTGGCTTCAGGGCTGGAGCTGGAGGGGCAGTGTTTTCTGCCATTTTGTTCCTTTCCTGAGCCCCACCACCCAGAACCAGTGGGCAAATCTTGAATCCAAATTTCTATCATACTTACCCCAATCGAGCTATTCCCTGAGAACCTGCCCCATCCAATGAGCACACTGGCTGGAACCTCTTTCAACAGCTGTTACACTCAAACAGCTGGCCTCAGCCCCTGCTATGGACTTCTCTATAATCTCTGAATGGTCCACAAACCCCAAACAAGCAGCTGCTGGCCTTGATATGTCCTTTATCTCTTATTAATTATCCCCAAGCCCAGCACTAGTGGCAGCCGGCTTCAGTTTGCAGCATAACCAATCCCAGGTGCCTCCAAGCCCAGCACAAGCAGCTACCAACCTCAAATCACATTGTTGCTGCTACCATGTGGCCCAGGCTGGGCAAGGCAGCGGCTGACCTAGACCTGCACCAGAGCCTTTCCCAAGAGTCCCCAGAACCAACATACTTGTTGGTGAGCTTCAGACCACACCAAAGCACCACCCAACCACCTCCATAAGCAACACATAGAAACAAACAAATAAAAAGACTGGAGTAGCAATACTTATATCAAACAAAATAGACTTTAAAACTAAGGTTATAATTAGACAAAAAAGAACCCAGAAATTGCCATTAATTAATTGTGGTTTTTTTATTGAGTTTTAAAAATCTGGGTATTTACCTGAAGAAACATAAAACACTAATTCAAAAAGATACCTGCATCCTTATGTTCACTACAGCATTATTTACAACAGCTAAGATATGGAAGCAACCTAAGTGTCCATCAATAGACAAATAAATAAAGAAAACATGATACATACATACAATGAAATATTATTCAGCCATAAAAGAGTGAAATTTTGCCATTTGCAACAACATGGATGGACTTAGAAGGTATTATACTTAGTGAAATAAGTCAGACAAAGACAAATATCACATGAACAAACAAAAAAGAAACAAACTCATAGATACAGAAAACAAACTAATGGTTGCTAGGTAGGAGGGGGTTTGGAGAGCTAGGTGAAAAAGGTGGAGAAATTAAAAGTACAAATTAGCAGTTACAAAATAGTCACATGAAGTAAAATACATCATGGGAATATAGCCAATAATATTGTAATAACTATGTATGGTGTTAGGGGGATACTAGACTGAGGGGAATCATTTGTAAATTATATAAATGTCTAACCACTATGCTGTACACCTAAAGCTAATATAATATTGAATGTCAACTGTAATTGAAAATTTTTTTAATTTTTAAAAAAAATAATAAAAAGACAGCCACCAACTGGAATAATATATTTTAAATCCCATGGTCAACAAAGAACTTATATCCAAAGGACTCTCAAAACTTAATTTAAAAAAAAAAAAGGAATCAATAAATGGGCAAAAGATTTAAACAGACACTTCACCAAAGAAGATATACTGCTGGCAAATAAGTATATGAAAAAAATGCACGATATCCTTATTCTTTAGAAAAATACAAATTGAAACCATAATTAGGTACTACCACACATCATTTACAATGGTTAAAATTAAAAAGCCTGACTATACCAAGTGTTGATGAAGATATGAAAGAACAGAAACTCATATACATTGCTAATTGGAATGTAAAACGGTACAATCACTTTGAAAAACAGTTTGGCAATATTTTTAAAAGGTTAAGTATACACCTACCATACAATCCAGCCATTCTACCCCTAGGCATTTACCCAAGAAGAATGATGGCATTTATCCAAGTAAAGACTTTTACATGAATGTTTGTACAGCTTTATTCGTCACAGCCATAAACTTGAAATAATCCAAATTTCCATTAATAGGTGAATAGGTAAACAAATTATGAGATAGCCATACAATCAAATAAAACTCAGCAAAAAAAGGAATGAACTATTGATACAGACAACAAATGAATTTCAAAATAATCACGTTAAATCAAAGAAACGTTAACAAAAAGAGTATATTGTACAATTCCATTTACATAAATGTCTAAAAAATAAAAACTATAGTATTAGAAAGCAAATCAGTGGTTGCCTAGAGGGATGAAAAGAGAAAATTATCAAGGGGCACAAGGAAATGTTGGAGGGAATGAATATTTCGTGATCTTGATGATCTGATGTCCACATATAACAAACTCATGTACAATTCACTGTATACCAATTATACTTCAATGAAGCATTTGAAAACAATTCATAGAAAACACATCATTCTCCAGATATTTCCAGATTCTAATCTTCATCAAAATTTACTCTGCCTTTGCTTATGCTACTCTCTTAGATTAGAAAACTCTCTCCTTTCTTACTCTTATCCCCTATCATTCCTCCTCTATTGAAATTTTTTCTTTTTTTTCAAAGTCTGATTCAAGCTCAAATAAAATGCCTTCTCTCCACAAAGTTGTTCTCAGTATTACATGTCAACATGAGCTGCTCCTGTCCTTATAATCTCACCTGTTTATTTCATTTTGCCTTTGTATTGTAGTTAATTTTATATGCTCGTCAGATGCACTATACTGCAAGGTCCTTTAAGGAGAGAGGCTGCTCATTTTTTTTTTTAATTCTATTTATGGCTTAGCAGAGGTAATGATTATAGAAGTAATCTGGAACTGTTTCAAGGGTGGGTGGATACATGGTGGAAGGAACAGGATATAACATATTCCATTCCCTTAGCTCAACTTTCTTCTGGAGGCAACTTCTAGTCTAATAATGTAATCAGTGCAGATGTGCTAAATAGCATTCATGTGTTATCTACACATGGAGTTCATTTTAAACATGTCTCCCTAGAGATAACCTCTTAACCCAAAGGAGCTATTCTTGTGGTAGACATTTCAGAAGTTCTGGAAGACTTGTGGGGAAAATAAACATTAAGAAAAACAAGACCTTGCAATGCCCTCATATGATTCCCGGCTGGCAACCTGCCCTCAGAACAGTGGTGCAGTAAATGACTCTCACCAGCTCAGCCAAGAGATTCTTTCAAGACTCCTCAGTGATCTCTAAGGAGTCACTGTGAGACTAACTGACTGACTTTCTGCATCCTTCTTACCTGAAAATGAGAGGTTTCTATTACATTATTTAATCTTTACAGATGAGGATACTGAGGGACAGAGAGATCCAGAGGTCACAAAGTAATTTGGAGGCAGAACAAAATGTTAAGTATTTCTCTTAAAACCAGGTCAGAATCCTTTTAGATCATGTTGCTTTAATATTTTACTAAACAGTGGGAAAATATTTGACATCCTAACCAAAATTTTTGAGCATGAAAAAACATAATATAGCAAAAGCAATACTAACAGTTTGGACACACAGATTATTTATTTGGATAGAGAGGCCAATAGTATTTTCATCAGTGTCTTAGTTTAAGAGCTATTTCTTTTTTATAGACTGATATATCCTACTCAGAAAGAAATGGCATGTGTGTTTAATGTAGCAGCAACTTTATAGAGGCTGCCAAGGCTGTGGGAAGGACTCTTGAGCTTGAAGTTAAATATTAACTCCTTGACTACTCATAAACCCTCAGATTATAATAAATTATGTACTTTGTTTGCAAGATTGTAAAATCCATGTGTGTAAAAACTGTTTTACTTCTTGATATTCATTCATATTCCCCATTCATTCATTTATTTATCAAATATTTTCTGTGTACCTAATATATGAAAAGTCTCTTTTGCACTGGAGACATAGTAACAAAGAAATAAACAAAATTCCTTCTCTTATGGAGCTAACATTCTCATGGGAGGAGACAAACAATCAATAAACAATCCACAAAGCAGAGGATTATTAATGATTGTCAGAGAATTAAAATAGGAGAAAGTATTTGAGTTACCAGGCGGCCACTAGATCAAGTAGTCAGGAGAGATCTGTCTGAAGTGGCGACATCTAGTCTGAGAACTGAGTAACAAGGAGAAACCAGGCATGCGAAGAACCAATAAAGCACCTTCCAGGTAGAAGGACAAGCCTGCTAAAGCACAAAGGAGGTTGGCATGTTCCAGAAAAGGAAAGAAACATATGTAGCTAGAACCTGGGTGTGGAAGAGAGTAATGATGGACAAGGAAGAGGAAGAGACAGGTAGGACACAAGGAGGACTTTGTGAGAAAGAGGAAGAAGCTCAGATTGTATTCAAAGTATGATAAGATGTCAGCAGAGAGTTTTGGGCATCGGAGTCACATAATACGATTTACATTTTTAAAAGATCCCTCTGGCTACTGCATGGAGAGTGGGTTGTGGAGCAGGCAAGTGTGGAAGGAAGGATACTAGTTAAGATAATATTACAGTAGTCCAGGAAACAATAGTGACTTGGAAAATGGCTGTAGCAGCAGCAATAAAGATAAATGGGTAGATTCAAGATATGTTTAGCAGGTAGAATTGACAAGACTTGATGCTAAACTAGACACAGGTAGAAACGACAAAATTTGATGCTAAATCAGATACGGCATTTGTGAGAAGGGATTCCAGGATAATGCTTAGATTTTTAGCTCAGCTAAGTAAGTTCCTATGACTTAATAGTTTCTAAAAAAAAAAAGTCACTGTTTAATTGAATTTTAATTTACTTAACCTCATTAGACCAAAATAAACCACCATAAAATTTTTTAACTGGAATTTTAGACACTACAATCCAATATTTGACAAATGATAAAAATAAATTCACACCAAGTGGTTAAGAGGTTTGCCCAAAGTCACGCTAGTTGGTGACAGACTTGTATTATGACATGGATTTCTTTGACTTCCAATCCACTACTCTTTGAGTGACAGCATGCTAAGTACAACATAGCCACAGGAGCTATTATCCCTAAGGGCAACAGCACATCAGAAAACATCAGCAGTGCTGTGATGAATAGTACCTTTCCTCAACTGTACCCCTTGAGTCAGAAACGTGAAAGACGGTCAATCTCCCCTCCACCTGTCATGTCTAATCAAGCAATAAAACTTGCTCATTTCACCTCTTACATAATCTCTCTAATCCAACAGCTTTAGCTTTAGTCCATTCCATCTGCCACTACTCTAGTCCAAACTCCCAGTTCTCCTTCCAACATGGACTTGCCTCTTCCAGTACGTTTCCCACCAGCATCAGCTCAACCTTTTTAAAAATATGTTTGCTCAACCTTTTTAAAATTAAGTTTTCTTAAGTGCCTAAGAAGTGTCATACTTCTTCCTGCTCAGGGTGGCATATGCTAACTTGCTCCCTGAAACCTTTCCCTTTGCCCAGCTCACTCCCTTTTACTGAGCCTGGTTAATATATATTCTCCTTTTAAAGCTTTGCTCAAGTTTTGTTTTCTCAAGTAAGTATTTTTTCCACCACCATTCCACTACTAGGTCACATATCTCTGTTATATCATTTACAGGTCACTTTAAATTTTTTGTAGAACTGTGTTTCAATAATTGTTCAATTAGTTGTTTAATACTCATCTTTTCTAGTAGTTGAATAACTGTCACTTACGCTAGAATGTATGCTCAATGAAGATTTGGACCATGTCTGTCTTGTTTATTCTGTATCTGTAATTCCTATAAAGTGCCTGATATACCATAGATAATTAATAATTAAATTGTTAAATTAATGTATATATTCCTTTTGGCTGTAGACAAGAGATGTCTCATATTTTATATTATTAAAATGTTTTATTAAGTGCTAATTTCATATGACTATATTTGGTAAGAAATTAAATAATTAAAAGATAATAAGGATGCTCAACATATACAGAAGGGGAAAATGTAATGAGGAAACAAGGAAGGACTGGTTGAGTTCAAAATTAATCACTGTTCCTTGAACATTTACACAAGTACTTACTTTTACTTTTACATGTGTTATGTCTCAGAGGCCTTCCCCAGTCAACCTATCTAAAATAGTTCACCCCATCACTCCATCACCCTACCACCTGCCACTCATTGCAAACACTCTCTAATTACTATGCTTAATTTTGCTTCATAGTGCTTAATTACTACCCACCATTATATCATCTATTTCCACGAAGGCGGGAACTTTGTACTGTTTAATTCTACATTCTCACTTGTACCTGGCACATGGTAGTTGTATAATAAATATTAAGTGAATGAATGACGACATTGAGTGTTCTGAACAACTAGGTAATGCAAGTTTTAGTATTCTCATATGGCATGTAACAAAACTATTTTTCTATGATCATGAATTACTACATGCTGAAAACTGTGCAATTTGTAAGTGACCAAGCCTTAATTCAAACTCGGGGTTTTATGCTCTCCAGAGCAGGGTTCTGCCCACTGAACAGAACCCACACTTGCTAAAAGAGCCTGAAGCAGGAGGGTAGTTTGTTAACTCAGAATGAATTTATTCATTTAGGGTAAGATTTCTGATTGTTGGAATCAAGTTGTGAGTGAAATACCTCAACAAAGTTTCTAGCTTCACTAAGAAGGTGAACCTACACAATCAACCAGCAAGACATTTGCTTCTTCGTACCCTAAACAGATTTGATGGTGACGGGAGAGGAGTCTATTGAGATCTTGAGTTGTAGATGGATAAAACTAGAGATCTGGGGGGAAACAGAAAATAGGGATCAAATAAATAAGTTGCTTTATGAATATTCTGACCCATGGATGACATCCCAGTCCTTGCCACTGTAATTTCTTACCTGGGGAGAGGTTCCTAAAAAGTGGACCTAGAACTACCTGCAACAGAAATAACTGTGTTGCTTATTAAAAATGGAAATTGTGGTGCCCTACCCCAGAACTGATGAATTACAAACTCTGGGGTGGGGCCTATAAGTGTAACTTTTTAACAAGCACCCGGCTGATTTCTATGCATGTGAAAGTTGGATCACTATTGACTTAAAAATTGGGATAATTCACATTTCAACATGATACCTAGACACATTAAAGAGCATTAAAAAGAAAGCCAATGTAAACACACCCAGACCAGGGCCAATGTAGTTAAGAAAAGGAAAATTAACAAACAGGTATGTCTGGTTATAATTTTGTTTCTGCACAGCTGAACATAATCAAGGTGATACTACCTAAAACGTTTGCTCTGATTTTTTTCACCTTTGGTCATTATGACATTTCCTGTGAAAATGTTTAGTATGAATAAATCTTCAAACATCTGTGAGCTGATTATCAGCAGTGTTAAGGACAACAAATAAACCTATTTTCTTTATCAATTACTAAGTAATTGGAAGCAAATTTTATTGTAAATTTCTGTGACTTCTTAGTTTTTTTTTAATTTGTTTGATTTATGAGCAGGAATGGGGACACTGGATAACAGATTCCTGAACAGGGTCTTCATACTAAATATACAGAATTATATATAAAAATAATGTTACCTTCCTTGAGGAGTTTTTCTAAGAACTTAAATGAGAACATAGAAAAGTACCCAGCCCACTGCCTGAAGCCCTGTAAAAACTCAACAGATGGAAGCTGTTATTACTATATTTCAATTGCTAAATAAAATGCACTTATATCCAAATATAAAGAGAGGAGGCAAAGCTTTTGAAATTTCTATTGTTTTACTTCTTAAAAAATATCCTTAACTAAGCCTAAACCGGGAACATACTACTATTTTGGATTTACCACTTCCCTCACCCTCTCTATTATTAACACAGATAATGAAAACCAACCATTATTCTTAATAAAGACAGTCATAGAGGCTGTTGCCCAAACAATTTACCTTTCAGAAATAAAGCTGTGGTCTGGAGTTCACAGCCCCTTTGCTGGCCCTAACTCCAGAACCTTCCTTGACTCTTCTCTCCAAGATGGTGTGGCTATCACTTCAAGCATGTGACTTGGTCAGCTTCCTTTCTTTACCCAGAGATGTCAAACCTGGCTCCCTCCATTTATGTATTGATCCTCAGAAAAGTGCATTTGATTCTTAGGTGTTTTTCAGAAAGTTAACCTCAAACTCTTTATCATAACTTAATTTTCAATAACAATATTTTAAGAAGCTTGCCTAAAGGGCAAGCCATCTACTTCTCAGAACACTCCAAATTTTATCCTTAATGAAAACAGCCACTCAAAGAGCTACTCATCTGGATATTTGGGCCCCTTGCAGAGGCTCTTCTGTGTCATATTTCTCCAGTGTCACACCACAGTGCATGGCCACAAGCATGAGCAGCACCACCATGAGCATGTTCAGGCCCACCACATCTTATGGTGTCACTTGTACAAGGACTCATAGAAAAATGATTTTCTTGCAGGCCCTCAGCAACTGTGTGGCTAAAAAAAAAATTTTTTTAAACCCCTCTAAAATTCTAGGACTGAAATCTCCAACCTAAAATTTTATCTCTCCAGACTAAAACTTCTTTCTGAGCCTCTAACAGAGCTCAAAAAAAAAAAAAGTTTAACTATGCAGGTCACCTATTCTACCTTTTGCTCCGTTTCCTGTGTTAGAAATACCCATACCAATATTATAGTGCAAATTGAAGCATTTGCCTTTTGGAAAGACTATCTTGGTCTACAGAGTGGAAGTTTACCACTAAAAATTTTCTTCAAGATTTTAAAACTGAGAAACTATGTTTCTGCAGGTTATCCAGTAAAACCAAAGAGGTGAGTACCAATCATCATTCCAAGAAAAGTTTCAAAGTATTGGTCAAGCCTCCTATTGCATGCATTGAAAATTAACCCTCAGTGAAGCAGAAAGGGAATTTTTAAAAGGATATTGGGTCTTCAAAGTAAACTAGAAAATCAAGCCGGGGCGACTATCAATCAGAAATCATTCCCAAAATCATGAAACCATTACTGTCACCTTACAGTGACATGCACCATGCAGATGGCACCACTGTCAGGCACCATAACTACCAGGCACTCAACCAAGATACTATTTTAATGCCCTCACTGCCTTTAAGAATAGATATAATTAATTATCATCCTTGTCAACACTTTCATCAGAATGCAATCTAGAAAATTCCTCTTCTCTTCACCAGCTTTCCACTCCTATTTGGGTAGAAGTGTGTACCTGGCAAAACTCTGAGGTCGTGCACCCATAACTTACCTGCAAGAAACACCAGAAAGATGATTTTCTGACATGTACAGCCTTAGAGTGGGTACCAGTATCTGCCTCATAAAAGAAGAAATTCCTAGACATTGGAAAGGAAG
Organism: Macroglossus sobrinus; assembly: GCA_004027375.1. Classification (NCBI taxonomy): domain Eukaryota; kingdom Metazoa; phylum Chordata; class Mammalia; order Chiroptera; family Pteropodidae; genus Macroglossus; species Macroglossus sobrinus. The sequence goes on along the minus strand of PVKZ01000060.1, from coordinate 308,032 downwards.
TTATGTTAGGTAGCCAAAAACAATAAACATTTGCTATAGCAATTGATTTACTTGTCTTCAATAACTGAATTTGAAATGTCACTCAAATATGGGACATTATAGCAGACATATGAAATCTTTTTGAATCAAGGTACACCCAGAAGGGTAATATCTTTATCATCCCTGCTATGGCCCTTAAAACTGCAAGCACAGAAATTAAGACAAAACAGATATTTTCAATATTTCACGAAGGAAGGCACAGCCCTTTGTATATTACAACTTAATTCACAATTCTTACATTCTTGCCCCTTCCATTTTGCATCCATCCAGTGACGTTTATCCAGGAAATGTGGCAAATTAACATACTCAGATTCCTGACTATATTCTGGATATACCACAGTTAAAGAAACTTCTAGAGAATAAAACAGCTCAATGAAGAAAGAATAAATCTAAAACTTTATATCATAATGAATAATTATTTATTACAAAGACTATTTCAAACATTGGGTGACTATTTATGGTTCCTAAACATAAATTTTGGATGGTCTTTTTCTCAGCATTATTTAAGCAGGTTGTCCTGGTTACTTGAGAATACGCCCTATGTCTACATAATATTTTCTTTTAACTTCAAATTTCCAATTGTCTATCTTGTATAAAATTAAGATTGGTTTTTGAGAAGTCAGAAAGAAGCCATGAGCAGTCACTATGGGAAAATACACCTGTCTTTCTTTTGGGGATATTTGCCCATCTGGCCATTTGAAATTCCCCTAGAGTATATTAGTAACAAATCGATGGGATAGTCTGTGAACAATATTCATCTGAATATGAATCTGCCCCTCACCTCACTCTTTTTATAAGGAGTGGGTGCAGGATTCTTTGAGACCCTTGAGATAGGTGAGGGAAGCAGGCAGTAAGAAGCTAGACTGTCAAGGGCACACCAGCAGAAAGCATACAGGAGATGCAAAAATAGAATGAGGTCAGATCAAAAAGGGTCAGCAGAAGTGAGAATCAACATGTGAGGATAAAATAAAGTGTCTGGGACCAGGAGATAAGACCAGGAGACAAAACTGTGCAGAGACAGGATATGTTCAAACACATAAGGCAGAGAGGAGGAAGAAACTCCCACATCATTGCCTAACGCAGTGGTTCTCAAACTTGGGTGATGATTGGAATTAGTTGGAGACCTAATAAAGGGCAAAAAGTTAACCCAGACTCCTGGAAACAGAAAAGGGCCTGGCCCTTTGTATTTTTACCAAGTTCCCTAGACAATTCTGATTTCCACCGAAGTTTAATAACTACTGGCCTAGAACCTCAGCTAAGGGATGAGTAGGCTGGACTCTGAAATATGTTAATAAAATGTTAAGTACAAAATTATACTCTCTTAAAATAATTTGTGTTGGATTTCCTACTTTGTAAAATGCATTTTAAGATAGGTAATTATCTCCCCTGGTACAAGTCTTTAGGAGTGAAAAGCAAAAAATACTTCCCTCCAAAATGGGGATAAAAATGCAAGTTAAACGTTGTATATGATGCCTTCACCAGGTTGTCATTAGCCTCAGTGTCTGGTGTTTTTTTAAAAAAAAAAAAAAAACTATCAGAAAATCCTTTATCTTTTGCTCATCGGCTCATTTGCTCTTTATACTTCAATTAGGTATTTAGCCACTACAGACTTCATATAGACATGCTATAGAAGTACCAGTTTCCACGTGAGTAAGCAGCTACCTCTGCCAGATCTCAGCTCTATGCTGTTTAGCAACTGTATTTCTGCGAATAACCAGCTTCACAAAAGTATTCTTCAAGCAAATACAGCTCTCTCCCCTCACCTGTGCCTCTCTGGCTGAATCATTAATGTGGTCTTCCTTCTGCCTAACTTTTGACTGACTTAATTAAAATAAAAATCAAACAAAACAAACATTGGAAAGCTTATCTCAAGTGCATAATATTTCCAAAAAATATGCTTTATTTCTCTTTATGATCATTTTGGCATGTGGCCAGAAGAACTTTCTTAGGGTTTAGTGCCCTTTTGCTGAGCAGAGTAACATTATAGAGGAAAAGAAACCAACCAAACTACGATGATATTTTAACAGCAATTGAGACATGTCTGTGTATGTGTAGGAGAGCAGGGGATGTGTCATCAGGGTGTTTGTGATTGAAGAGTTAGGTTAGGTATTATACCCATAAATTAGATACTAAATCTGAAATCTCCATCACTCTAGATAAATTTAGGGTCTTGCTCATAATTAACATGGTCACTGACTCTAACAGCCAAGACCTGTTCTGTTTCATGCAAAAAGAAATATTAAAGTTCTATATCTTCCTAATCTTCAAGACAACTGACCTTTAAACTGATCACATCAAAAGCATCTATTATATGTTTCATGCCTTCATTCAAGCCTGTTGAGTCACTATGCCAGGGCTTGGGTATTCAAAGATGAAAAAGAAATGTCTTATCCCCCAAAAGCTCACAATCTAAAAGAAAAGTCAGACACAATTGAAAAATAGACTGGCTTACTTTTCCAAACAACCTCCAGAGTTGTCTCAGGAATCCCTTGATTATTACGATACTCTTCTGTGAGTCTGTTTTCAAATCTATTTTTACTACTCACTTGTCTTTTTCTTTTCAAGTCAAATTTAAATCCTTTGAGGTTCCTTTCTAAAGCATACCCAAAAGCATTTTAGTTCTATGATCAAAATTCATAAGAGCAATGGCCTTTTTCTTAAAGTGCTAGAGATATCTAGTTCTAGGCTCTTCAAAATCCAAAGAATTCAAAACCTCCCTGGGGATGTAAAATGACTATATTGAAAAAACACACCTATGTGAAACCAAAAGTCTTAACAAGAGCTACACAGCTGTCCATGTTGCAAAGAGAGACAGTATATTAAAGAGAAAAGAAGATGGGCTTTGAAGCAAATAGAACTGAGGTTGAATTTAAACTCTAAACATTCTGTCTATGTGACATTTAGGCAAGTTGTTGAAGCTTCTAAAATTTCTAATGTTTAGGTGCACATAAAAGCTGCCTTGTACTGTGACCATCAGGATTAGAAAAAAGTTTGTGGCATGCCTTGTACATAATGGATACTTTAAAATGATAACTCTGCATTATTTCTAGCTCAATTACTTCTAGAAATTAAATTATTAGCTACCACTTGGATAATTATACACCGATAAAATAACCACTTTAAAAAAAATGTGGCTTAATAATAGAAGTCTCGAACAAAATAGCTTTATTTTCCAGGAAAAAAAAAAGTTTTTCTGCCTATGTTATTAAAAATACACAATTATTGACCTAGCTTGATAACTGTGGGAAGACTTACAGTCAGTCATCTTGAGCCTGTCCTAAAAGGGGGATGAACATAGTGTCTCCCTGGTGACTCACTGGCTTCCACAGCCCCTTGCTTCCCTTTCCCTTCCTCTTCCTCTTACCACACATGTTTCATGTGTTTCTCTCGAGTACTTCCATCATGGAAATGAACATATGAAAAATATACATGAAGAAATATTAAGTAGTTAGAGCTCATTGAAATGAGGGGATAACCATTTGTAAAAGTCAGGTTTCTTTGTTACCTAGTTTCAGTTTTATAAATTTTCCTTACATTATCATATGTTGACCAAGATCACTAAAAATCACTGCTTACAGACACGCTCTGCGTCGTGACGAGAATCTGAGCACCCCATGACCAATGAAAATACAATCTTGGATTATGGTCCTTAGGAGTCCATGAATTAGTTCTAATAATTTATAAATCTAAATCACATTATGATTAGTTTACTCATAAGAAGGCTGAAATATTAAATAAAACATCAAATTTAATTGTTTCTGGTGAGAAATACATCAACTGAGTGAGGCATCATCAGCTATCTCATGCTGCTCAGAACTTTGAATGGGACTTACTGTATGTATATATTATTTAAAATAATAAGGAAACACATCATCTTAAAAACAACAGTGCCAAGGACAATGTTTTAAAATAAAGGATATCTAAGTGAAAAATAAAGCCTATTATTTATGGTGGGGCGAAGATTTTGGAAGACTTTAATCTATCTAATTTACCTCGTAGTAAAACTTTTACTAAACCATAACACTTTCTTAGCAGTAGTCCTCTCCACTGCCACCATCACAATCTCTAAGGGAGAAGAACCCTGTGGCCTGTGATTTCTTGGCTGACCCCCTTTTTCTGTTCTTGGTAGGTTCAGACAACGTCTGTGCCTCTCATCAACCACCATTGCTCAATGGATGATCAATAAGTAGAACTAAAAGAATTAATGTATTTTGTAAATTAAATGCATTCTTGTGTTTTCAGAACTGCATAATTTATAACAAAAAAATCAATTAGTAAAACTCATTCATTGCAATATATTCACAGAATACCTTGAGAGCTATAGTTAGAAATAAGATATTGCCCTAAAGCATTCTAAGACCTGTTAACATCCAAATGCCCTATTGTAAAGCAAGCTAATTATCACAACAAACCTGTTTTAATTAACTTTATTTATTTATGTGCCTCTCTTAATTGCATTTCCCTTATAAGACTCACACCTTCTAACACTGTATGGTACAATAAAATATAAATCCTTCTGCCAAGAACAAATTCTTACTGGACAATTGCTAAGGAATTTCTTCGATCAAGATAAACACTGGAAGCCATTTCCCATTGGTAAAATGGATTCTTGACTTATGTGGCCAATCATTTCATCTCTCTGAAAGAAGAAATAATGAAGGAGACAGAAACACTGTGTCTAAGTGCAGTTAAGAAATGAAGCTGCCTGGAGAATGGAGAACCCTTGGAAGAATGCAATCATTTCACCTAAGGGTATGTTACAGCCAGTGATGACAAGATCAGCACTCTAAGAAAATAGATTTCAAAAATATTACTTGAGTATGATTCCTTAGAAATTCTGAGAAGAAAGATAGCTTAAGATGGAAGGAAGGCTCATACACATAAAATTCTGACAACACAATGTCAAATAATCCCTCTGAGGAAAAGAGAAGACATGGCAATCAAATGTAGGTGAACCACAGACAAGTGACATGGAACTGAAAGAACAGTGTCTAGCAGGCTAAAAGCTGAGAACAGGAAAAGGCTTTCAAAAATGCTAACGATCAACAACAAAAAAAAGGCACTTTTTTGCAACAGATGAAGAGACTAAAAAAAGAGAGAGTGAGAGAGATACAGGATTTGGGGCCATTGAAAGTGAAGAAATGACAGAAATCTTTTCTTCTGTAAAGAGAAATGGTAATAAGCCCAGAAAAGCAAGAATGAATCTCAGAAGATGAAATTAAACACCAAGATTGTGCAGAATTATGTTCAAAATGCCAGGCAGTTTTATTAAATGAGCTAAGTGCTTGTGACTAGGTGAATTCCATCCCAGGCTTCAGAAAAAAATTACAAAGTGAAATAGCTGAACCATATTAGAATATGCACAGAGGAAACTTGGAGAGAAGGAAAGGCACCAGAGGACAGAGATGAGCTAATATTGATTTAACATACTTAAAAGATGAGAGTGATTTTGATTAATTGAACTCTTAAATTCTGTGTTGATTCTGGGCAAGGCAAGAATTGAGAAAAATCTAACAAGGTCAGTATGGAGCCAACATAGATTTGCGATGAACAATTCAAGCCAGACCTAGTTTATTTTCTTTTTTGATAAAATTACTAGAGCAGGAGACAAGGAGGATCCTGTGGACCTATGTGTCTGAGTTTCAGCAAGGCATTCAACAGGCTCTCTCATTTTACCATTGCAGGGAGTATTTTCAAAATTGGTGTCTGCAAAGAATACATCTATGGGATATTCATACGTATTCAGGGAACAGGGTTTATACACAAGTACATTTGGAAAACAAGAGTAAAACAAAATATAAAATTTGAAGAGTAATATATATGATAATGTGCACTGTGGCTCTCCAGGAAGAGAATGCAGCACCTCCCAAACTTTCTTTAATATGATACCCAATTTTATTTAAATACATCTATTAACATCTCTTGAAACAAAATTTGGGTACTGCTTTAAAGAAGAAATACACACTGAATAAAATCTGTGATTAGAAAATGTCCTGACCAACTATACCCATAAATAGAGTCCTGAAGAGATCTTCAGTGAGGACATACAAGCCCATCTGTAATGCTTCCCTTAATTTCATCATCAGTGACTTGTTTGAAATATTGAGTGGTGCTTTACAAAACTGTAAATACTATAGAATAGGAAGAGATAACGAATATGTCACCTTACAGAATCAAAACCCCAAGAGATTTCAAATGGATGCAACCATGAGTTGATTCTAACACAATGAAGTTGAAAAATAAATATAAAGTCCTACCACTGGTGGGAGAAAAAAGGTATAAGTGCAAAATAGGGGTAGGCTGAAGGAGGAGAAAAGTTAATAGTTGTATTTATGAAAAAACATTCCAGATTTGCCAAAAAGCTCATTGTAAATCAACAGTGTGATATACCTGGCCACCTCCTCCCCCCAAAAAAATGCTCTTAGATGTTAATAGAATTATAGAATCCAGCCAAGATATGGAAGCAACCTCAGCATCCATTAATAGATGAATGAATAAAGAAAATACACACAGATAAATCTGGAGAAAGATGGCAGCTATGTAAAAGCAGGGTTCACCTCCTGCTAGGTCCACTTTGAAATTACAACCATATTATAAAATAATCAATGTATTGAATCACCTGAAGTCCAACTGATTGTAACATGTAATAATATAATATAAAGAAAGAGCCATATCGAAGCCAGTAGTGAATCAGGCTGGACCCACATCTGCAAGTGGAGTGGTGGAGGAACACCAGAAGGGAGAGTGAGGCTGCAGAGGCTCCCCTGAAGGATAGGGGTGTCCTGGCCTCATTCGGGGGCTTCCCAGCCCAGGGAACAAGTTTCCAATAACTCTGACTGTAAAAACTAGAGGGGATTCTGGCCATTTGGGTGAGACAGGAGACTGAAACCCTACAAGCCCTTTTGAAGGGTACACACACAGGCTCTTTCACCTGCAGACACTCACCTGGGGCACTGGCGGTGGGTCAGAGCCTCGCAGGAGATTCATACTGGGAAAGTCTGCATTACCTAGAGCTAGAACGAGGCATAGACAGGCAGCCACCATTGTGCTTTAGTCTGGACCCCTATGGGGCAATCTACAGACCTCACCAGTTGGACTGTGCAGACCCCTCCCATAGGGCCATTAGGCAATAGGAAGTGCTGGCCTGAGGAGATCAGCCCACCCCACCCAACCTGCAGATTCCCTAGGGCTTTTGTTGCTGGATGCCTGCCACACTCTGCACCTATTCAGGGCCAGGCTTTCGCAGTTGACAACCAGCTTTGTGAGCCTGCATTTCAGAGACAGTTTCAGGCAGATCACTGCTGCCAACATGAACGTGGGCAGATCTCAGGGATCTGTGGGCCAGTCCCAGACAGCAGCTGGTCTGGCTGTGATCTCGGATTTTCATGGGACCGCAAGAACGGTTGCTGAAGTTGCAGCAAAGCTGAGGCTGTATAGATCCCAACGGCCATTGTCTTCCTGAGACCCTGCCCCCACCAACCCACAAATTGCCCCAGGCAGCTCATTGAGTCAACAGCCACTGTCCTGCCCCTCCCCTACCCCACATCTCCCCTCATCTTCCAATCTACACAGGCAACAAACTGGCTAGCACAGGGCAAGCACTCTGATGAAAATCAGGTGCAAGCAAACAACCTCTGCTGCCTGCAAGAGCTGCAATATTACACAGAAGTTGCACCCAAACTGATCCTGTATTGGCCTGATGGCCCTTGTGTCCCTGAGATCCCTCTTCACCCAAGCCACAAAGTGCCTGCAGCCCATTGACAGGCAGCCTCACCGCCCCACAACCCACCCTGCTTTTCTTTAGGTTTGTGCATTCTGCGCAGGCAACAGACCTTGGCTAGCACAATGAGCATCTTTTAGGAAAAACAGTTGTGGGTAGACCACTGCTGCCTGTATGAGCTACAATATCTCTTTAGTGGATTACAGGGGTCTGTGGGACCGTCCCAGACAGCAGCTTATTTCCCTGTGATCTGAGATTACTATAGGAATGTGCAGACACAGAAATTGCAGAAAACTGAGGCTATTGGCCTGACGGCCTTGACTCCCTGAGATTCTGCCGCATCTAATACACAAAGTGCCCACCGCATGTTGATAGGCAGCTGCCCCTGCCCTGGGATGGAGCATTCTGCTCAGTCAACAGATCTCAGCCAGCAAAATGAGCAAAGTTCAGGGAACACAGTGACAAGAAGATTACTACTGCCAGCATGAGATACAGTATCTCTTGGGTAAATGTCAGGGGTTTTGTGGGCCCATCACAGAAAATAGTAGGTCGCACAGTGATATCTGACTCTGATCGGAGCCTGCAGTGCCAGAACTGGGAGCAAATCTGGTGCTGTGTAGGCCTGATGGCTCCCTACCTCTCTGAGATTAGCCCCACCTAATCCACAAATCACCTGTGGCAAGCCTGCTCCCAGGTAACCCAGTCTTATTCTATGCTTTATTTGGGTCACAAATTCAACAGCAAACACTCAGTTTACGCAGCCCATATAAAGCCGTAAAGCCGTTCACCCAGGAGAAGCATTAGGTGGTGGGCCACAAACTCACACTTGTGAGCTTCAGTAAGGCTTAAACAGAGCTTGTGTGTTCACAGGCCTTAGGTGGGCAGCAGCTGACCTTGCTATGATTGGAAACTTGTACAGGGAACCACAGAGATAGTGATGGCATGTAAATTGACACTGCAGTGGCAGGGAGAAATTTGCTTCGTAGATCAAAGAGGCTTCTAGAGTCCCTACACTACCCAACATGCATATCACTCAGAGGGTCCTCCAGTTTCAGAGACCTACTGGCAACTGACAGGCAGTGTCAGATATGGAGGAACACTGGTCCCTCTACTAAACTGCCCTAGATCAGGGACAGAGGATAACCAAGAGCTGCCTACAGAATTGTCTCTTCCACTTACCTACAGATCCAGCACAGGCAACAACCATCAGTGGATCACTTTGTAATTCTCACTGGGTATCCCTGCACAATCAAAAACAGTGACTGACTTTGGCCTATGAGGGAGCCCCACCCAAGGGGACACAAAACCAATGCATCTGGAGGCTGGCACCAGACCACAACAGAGCAACTTCTGACTAGTTCTAGTAATGATACACACAAAGGGTGGTTGCAATAAGTACATAAACCTGCTAGGGCAAATCCCACACAGTGGGGTCAGCCCCCACACAACAACTCCTATCCTGAGGATGCAGCCAATTTCCACATTTGGTCAGCTTGAACGTTAATCTCACCCACTGATCTACTAACATTAAAGGCTTGGTGACAACAGAAGACCACACAGAACTCACACAAAGGTCACCGCCAGAGCTTCCAGCACAAGGGATCAAGGAGAGTATGTCACTGAATCACACAAGACACCTTCCATATTAGGCCATCTGGCCAAGGCTGAGAGATGAAACAAATATTCTTGATATATAGAAATGAATACAGAGAGGCTAATAACGTGAGAAAACAAAGAAACATGCCACAAATGAAACAGCAGGAGAAAACTCCAGAAAATAAGCTAAATGAAATGGAGGCAAGCAACTTACCAAGAGACAGAGTTCAAAATAACTGTTATAAGGATGATCAATGAACTTAGGGGAAGAATGAATGAGCACAATGAGAACCTCAACAGAAAGACAGTAAGTATTTAAAAAGATATAGAAACAAGAAAAAAGAACCAGACAGAAATGAAGAATGCAATAACTGAATACACTAGAAGGATTCAACAGTAGATTGGATGAAGCAGAAGATCAAATCAGCAAACTGGAAGACAAGGTAGCAGAATACACCCAGTTAAAACAACAAAAAGAAAAAAGAATTTTAAAAAATGAGAATAGTTTAGGAGTCTTCTGGAAAACTATGAAGCATAACAATATCAGATCATAGGAGTATCCAAAGGAGAGAGAGAGCAAGGGATTGAGAGCCTATCTGAAGAAATAATGACAGAAAACTTCCCTAACCTGGTAAGGGAATTAGACATACAAGTTCAGGAAGAACAAAGAGTCCCAAACAAGAGGAATTCAAACAGACTCACACCAAGACATATCAAAATTAAAATTCCAAAAGTCAAAGACAAAGAGAGAATCTTAAAAGCAGCAAGAGAAAGTCAGCTGGTTACTTACAGGAGTACCCTCATAAGAACGACTGCTGATTTTTCAATGGAAATTTTGCAGGCCAGAAGGGACTGGAAATAAATATTCAAAGTTATTAAAAACAAGAATCTACAACTATGAATACTCTACCAAGTAAGGCTTTCGATTAAAATGGAAGGTGAGATAAAGAGCTTCCCAGAAAGGATAAAGGTAAAAGAATTTATCATCAACAAGCCAGTATTATAAGAAATGTATGTTAAAGAGACTTCTGTAAAAAAAAAAAAGGGGGGTGGGGGTAAAAAGAAAAAAGAAAGAACAAATACAAATAATAAAATAGCAGTAACTGTGTATCTATTAGTAATCACTTTAAGTGTAAATAGATTAAATGCTCCAATCAAAAGACATAGGGTAGCTGAATGGATAAGAAACAAGATCCACACACATGCTGTCTACAAGAAACCTATTTCAGATCGAATGACACTCACAGACTGAAAGTAAAAAGATAGAAAAAGATATTTCATGCAAATGGAAAAAGGTGGAGTAGTGATACTTATATCAGATAAAATAGACTTTAAAACAAAGGCTATAGCTTCTTTTTGGCCAGAATTGCCATCTTCCAGTAATTTACCAAAATGACTAAAACAAAGGGAAATAGGATAGGCACCTGGTTCTCTAGGCCTTTCAGAAAACACAGAGCTGTTCCTTTGGCCACATACATGGAAATCTACAAGAAAGGCGATATTGTAGACATCAAGGAAATGAGCCCTGTTCAAAAAAGAATGCCCCACAAATAGCAAAACTGGAAGAGTTTACAATGTTACCCAGCATATTATTGGCATTGTTGTAAACAAATTAAGAGCAAGATTCTTGTCAAGAGAATTAATGTATGTATTGAGCACATTAAGCAGTCTATAAACCAAGATAGCTTCCTGAAACCTGTGAAGGAAAATGATCAAAAAAGGAAGGCAGCCAAAGAGAAAGTTATCTGGGTTCAACTGAAGTGCCAGCCTGCTCTACCCAGAGAAGCACACTTTGTGAGAATAAATGGAAAGGAACCTGAGCTGCTGGAGCACAAGCCTACAAATTCATGGCATGATATATTTTTAAAAAATAAAAGATTTCTAATTAAATAAATAATAAGAAATAAATAGAATAAAGGCTATAATAAGAGACAAAGGAGGGCATTACATAATGATAAAGGGGTCAATAATTCAAGAAGACATAACTCTAGTAAACATATGCACACCCAACATAGGAGCACTACATACATAAAGCAATTATTGACTGACATAAAAGGAGAGATCAACAATAATACATTCATAGTAGGAGACTTTAACACCCATTGACACCAATGGACAGATCTTCCAGACAAAAGAAATCAACAAGGAAACAATGGATCTAAAAGACACACTAGACCAGATGGATTTAATAGATATTTTCATAGCATTTTACTCCAAAGAAACAAAATATATATTCTTTTCAAGTGCATATGGAATACTTTCCAGAATAGACCACATGTTAGGACACAAAACCAGTCTCAATAAATTTAAGAAGACTGAAATCTTATCATCTTCTCTGATCACAGTGGTATGAAACTAAAAATCAACTACAAGAAAAGAGCTGGAAAATACACAAACACATGGAGGCTGAATAACATGTTACTAAACAATAAATGGGTTAGTAATGAGCTCAAAGAAGAAATCAAAAGATACCTAGAGATAAAGGAAGATAAAAACAGAAGGACTCAAAATTTATAAGACATGGCAAAAGCAGCCTTAAGATGAAAATTTATAGCAATACAAGCCTACCTCAAGAAACAAGAAAAAGCTCAACTGAACAATCCAAACTTACATTTAAAAGAACTAGAAAAATAATAGCAAACAAAGCCCAAAATGTCTAGAAGGAAGGAAATAATAAATACCAAAGCAGAAATAAACAAAAAGGAGTCTAGAAAAACAATACAAAATATTAAGGAAACCAAGAGCTGGTTCTTTGAAAGGATAAATAAAATTGACAGACCCTTAGTCAGACTCTTCAAATTAAAAAGAGAACTCAAATAAATAAAATCAGAAATGAAAGAGGAAAAATAACTATGGACTGCAGAGAAATACAAAGTATTATTAAAAAAAAATACTACAAGCAATTATATGCCAACAAATTAGACCATCTGGAAGAAATGGACACATTCCTAGAAACATACAATCTCCCAAGACTGAGTTAAAAAGAAACAGAAAATCTTAACCGACCTATTACCACCAATGAAATAGAATCAGTAATCAAAAACCTCCCAAAAGGCAAAAGTCCTGGACCAGATGGCTTCAAAGGCAAATTTTACCAAAAATTCAAAGAATTAACACCTATTCTTCTCAAACTATTCTAAAATATTCAAGAAAAGAGAAGCCTCTCTATTTTTATGAAGCCATCATTATCTTAAATCGAAACCCAAACAAAAACATTACAAAAAAAGAAAACTATAGACCAATATCTCTTATGAATGCTAATGCAAAAATCCTTAACAAAATATTAGAAACCAAATTCAGCAATATATTTAAAAAATCATATACCATGATTGAGTTGGAGGCATCAAACTACCTGATATAAAAATATACTACAAGGCTACAGTAACCAAAACAGCATGGTATTGGCATAATAACAGATACACTGATCAGTGGAACAGAATAGAGAGCCCAGAAATAAATCTATGCCTATATGCTCACTTAATATATGAAAAAGGAGGTAAGAATATACAATGACATAAAAACAGTCTCTTCAATAAATAATGTTGGTAAAATTTGACAGATACATGCAAAAAAAAAGAAACTGAACCAACTGAATCACCTTCTTACAATATATACAGGAATAGACTAAAGGTGGATTAAAGACTTAAATATAAGACCCAAAACCATAAAACTTCTAGAAGAAAATAGAGACAATAAACTCTCTGATATTGCTATCAGTAATTTCTTTTCAGATATATCTCATTGAGCAAGGGAAACAAAAGAAAAAATAAACAAATGGAACTACATCAAACTAAAAGTATTTGCACAGCAAAGGAAACCATCAACAAAACAAAAAGACAACCGACTGATTGGGAGAAGATATTCGCTTGTGATACATCTGATAAAAGGTTAATATCTAAAATATATAAAGAACTCATACAACTCAACAATAAAAACAAAAATTAATGTAAAGTCTAGGTAGAGAGCCAGAGGAGAGAAAGAGCAATCAGGGGGATTGTTTTATAAACTACATAAATGTCTAACCAATGTACTATATACTTGAAACTAATAAAATAAATTTTTTAAAGATATACATACACATGCACATGCATAAAATATTAGTCAAGCATAAAAAGGAATGAAATTTTGCTATTTTTAACAACATGGATGAACCTAGAGGGTATTATACTAAGTGAAATAAGTCAGAAAGAAAAGACAAAGACATTTGATTTCACTTATATGTGGAATCTAAAGAAATAAAACAAATAAAACAAAATAAAAATAGACTCATAAATACAGAGAATAAACTCATTGTTGCCAGAGGGGAGGAACATAGAGGGATGGAAAATAAAAGGTACAAACCTCCAGTTTAAAAAAAATAAAAATAAGTCACAAAGATATACTATATATCATAGGGAAAATAGTTAATATTATAGTAATAACTTTATGTGGTTACACATGGTCAATGGACTTTTTGTGGTAAATTATAATGAATATAAATGTTGAATCACTGTGTTTTACACTGAAAACTAACATAATACTGAATGTCAACTACATATTAATTTTTTTAAAAGAATTATAGAACCAAGGATGATGAAAGCAGTAGGCTACATCTACTCTCCACTGGTCTCACCATATATAGGGAATCCTGTTATGTTTTAGGGGGCCATGCTTCAAAAACACACTACCAAGCTGAATAGGGACCAAAAGAGTTACCAGTATGGTAAAGGGCATGAAATCATTCCATGAAGCATTAAAAAATGAAGCAAAGTTTAGGGCAGCTTCATCTACAGATAGAGGACTAAGAGGGCCCAACAGTTGTCTCCAAATATTTGGAAAACTGTCCTTTGGATGGAACAATAAATTTCTACAGGACAGAACTATGTTGAGTGAAGGCTCCAGGAAGCATGGTTTTGCCTGAACCTATACTCATAATTGGGGCTGTTTGAAGATAAACTTACTCTGACATTTGTGAGTTCCCTGCTAATTGGTGTGTTCAAACAAAGGTTTGACAAATGGTTAATGAAATATATAGTAGAGAGAAATTACATGGGCTATGATTTTTAGGATGTTATTTAAATCTTAAGGTTCATACTATGAGCTAGGGACACAGCATGGTGGCCCTCAATTGATGGCCTACAGTTGTTGTAGAGAATAAAAAAGTCAGAACTGAGAACAGAACCTGTGCACTAGGTCAAAACTAAGACACCTTAAGTCCTAAGGTATTAATCTTTTGACCTTAGTCTTGGGCTTGAGAACAGCCAGGTCACTCTTGAGGTAAGATGGAGCCTCAGTCTTCTTGAGAGTCATCAGATCTTAAACCTTTCCAAAGAGTTTGAGTTTGAGGATGTTGACTTGCCTCAAGATATTCATTCCCACAGCCAGGCCTAGCCCAGCAACTGAAACAAAACCTGAGTCTTTGGTAGGGTGTAGGTTGCAGGAGGTAACCAATCCTTCCAACCATGAGATGGTAGAGGAGCAGACACTAGGGAATAAGTCCATTACTTTATGACTCTTGGACCTATAATTTTCATCTGTAAAGAATGTTATCGTTAATGTTGCAATTTTAGATTAAACAACAATAAATATTTTCTATTTCAACTTTAAGATAGAAAAAATGGTTCCCTATTTAGGTACAAAAATGAATTTGTATAAGAATATCTAAAAAATTAAGGAATATATAACTAAAAGAGAATAAGTGGATTGATCTTGAGATGACTACATTGTGGAGAACACATTCAATTTTAAAATAACCAAGAAAACTTGTATTATCTAACACAAAATTAAGAAAAAAAAATAGACAAAGTAATAAATAACAAGGATAGCAAACACTATGTGCCAAGCACTCTTCTATGCAATTTAAATATTTGTAAACTTTATTTTCTGATGTAGTTACTATTATTGTGTGATTTTTATGGAGCAAAACTGAGAAAGAGAAGAATAAAGTAATAGAGGCAAATACAACTGAAGAGTAATATGTTTAAGCATAAAACAAAAAAGGCACAAATTCAAATTGGGCCCCCAAAGAGAAAAAAGAAAAAGAATGCTAGAACTCTGTGATGCTCAGGGTATCGGAAAGCAGACATCTCTCATCTGCTGATGGTGGGAGTATAAATTGATATAGCATTTCTGGAAGGGAATTTGGTAATGGGTATAAGAAGCCTTAAAAATATCCATTCTCTTCTTCAATCTAGTAACTCCACTTCTGAAATGTTTCCTAAAGAAAGATAAATATGTGAACAAAGGTTTCTCCATAAGATTATCCATAGTGTCATTGCTTATAATAGAAAACTATTTCAGTAAATATGATAGCTAAAAATACTAAAATGTCATGAGATTTCTAAAAATGACACTGTAAGTATATCGATATTCATGTAAAGATACTCCTAATATCTTCTGAGTTAAACAAATAGTAAATTTGTTCTGGAAAAAAAATCTGAAAATGTATGTACCAAAATAAAAATGGTAGTTTATCTGAATAGTGGGATTATCAGTCCACATTATTTTCTTCCTTTGGAGTTTTTTGTATTTTCAGATATTCTGACAAGGAGCCCATTACATGAGAAGTAAAGAGTTTACTTAAGAGTGCTCTTTGGAGCCAAAATATCAGGATTCAAATTCCAGCTCTACTGTTACTCACTTGGGTAAATTACTTAATTTCCTCAACTGTAAAATGGGAATAAAAATGATACCTATGTCATAGGGTTAATATGAGAATTAAATTAATGTACATAAATACTTAGAACAGTGCCTGGGCCCTGGTAAATACCAAAAGAACTATTATTCATAATAATAATAATTATTGCTTAAAACATTAAATATTCTCAACAAAAACAAAAATATTACCAACCAAACAGGTTATCAGAATAGGGAGTCCTCTACTTTCAACCTATATATTTATGACTTTTCATAGCTAAGAACAAAGCAACATACCACCTCAAACAAGAAAAAAACAGTTAATTTTGTCTGTAACCAAGAGTTGGTATAGGTGGTCACACATACTCATTTTAGACTCAGAGACACCTGTTTGTTGTGTCTGTCTGGTTTTTGAGATATTTTATAGTTTTACAGCTATAATTAGTCACACCATGTCCAATTTAAAAAGTGGTAAGTTTAAAGAATAGTATAGTAAGAAGAAGCATATGATTATAATGGGGAAAAAAGGAGAGGAAAAAAACTGAAAATAGTGGGAAAATGATGAGATGTTATACATATAGGTGAGGTGAATCACTGGTCCATAAGAAAAATTCATTAGAGAAACAGAAAACATGAGACATTTAAAAAATGCCAGGCCTGTTTGATCTGTGGTAATCAACATCAGATGTGGAAAAATGAATAAGGATAATAAACAACTTTGAGGATGTGGCCAGATGATGAGCATCAAAGCTGTATATCTGAAAACTTAATGGCAATTCATTGTGACTGGTTATTCATTTGAGAACTTAAATGCTAAGCAAGGTCAGTATGCTACAAATGAAACCTGTGTTACAAACCATGGATAAGTTTATCGGTAAAGGTCCTATTTGAATCTGCCCAATTCTCTTATGGAACTGGGAGGTGGTAAGAATTTTATCTGAAGCACTAAGGAGTTCTCCCACCCTAGTTATGAAGAGAATCAGGCAGGGAGCTTTCAATGGCCTCAACAGACTTGCAATGTAGACAAAACAATATTTTGGGAAAAGGTCTCTAATAGACTGCATATTAATTGGAAGAATTGCATGCCTTGTTTCAACTTTTCAAATTTATATTTCATGGGAATATACTTGAAAAATGAACCTTAAACTCTTCTTAGGAATATTGATGTGGCTTAAAGCCTATATTCTTTTCACGTTTAAAGTAGTGTAGTGTCATTTCTATGTATGTGCAAATAGACTTAGAAACAACTTTTTTTTATAAGTAGTGGTGCCCAGAAAACTTAGAAAGGGGGGAAAAAACAGCTGGTGAATAGATGTTGCATAGATATGCAAAGTCACCTGAATGAGGCAGAATGCTTCTTCAGCCATGACTCAATTATAACTACACTAATTATTTTAACATATCAAAACAATAAATTAGGCAAAAAGCAATGTTCAGCCTAGAAATAGAAGAATCATTGAGGCAAAGTTTGGCAGGGTCCATCCTAGCATTGTCCAGGAAAGAGATGAGACTAATGGATTTTGAGTATTCCAGCCTTGTTGATAAGGCAAATGCTAGTAGAAAGATGGCAAGTTGGCAAGGAACCAACAACATCTTATTATGTCGGACTAGTTCCATTAGACATGAGAGTATCTCTTTCCATTCTGTTTACTTGATCAACAAGCAACCATCAAACTATGATCTGGATTTCTAAGTAGATATTCCTACAGAGACTTAATACTGCCTTGACGAAGCCCATAATAAACATGGTCCTTGTGACACTGAAATTTTAAAATTGGTGTTATTTTATACATCAGTCTTTCTAAACTTGGTTAATGTGAGTCAGCCCTTAAGAACTAGATCCACTCTTCTTATAGGGACAATGCAAGACTGAGGAGCCTGACTCTGGGCATAAGTAACTAAGGCCATCCAGTACAATTTCCACTAAGGTTCCCTTGTAGTGATACCCTGATGTTGCAGTTAGTTGCAAGCAAGCATTCTACATTTCTACAAGGAACAAATAAAAAATTCTGTCTGTACTCAGTGGTTCCTTTCAGGCTCCAATGAAAGACTCATAAATTGGAAAGAAACCAGGGGAAAGCAACAAACATGATGTTTGATTAACTACTTGTTTTAATCCTGGAAAATACAAGGTTGAGGGAAAGAGAAGTGGTCAGAGCCATAGGACTTCAGAAAAGAATGACCCTCGCCATGCCTAAGTAGACTGTGGACTCCAATTACCACCACTTTGTAAACATAGTGCACTCCTTGGCACTGTTTTAGGAACATTGAGAATCTCACTAAATTTATTATCATTTTCTGCCTAATACGTAATAGCACCGCTTGTTGTCCATGATTGCTATTGATCATATTGAAACTACTGTGCCATGTTATAAAATGCTATCATTCACTTTGAATTTACTGCAGAAACGTTACAATAAGTATCTGTCCCACAATGATTTGAACGACTTCATCTACCCATAGAAATCTTTTATCCTGTCCTCTGCTTCCTTGAGACATCATTTTTGATGTTAACTAACAAGAACATCTAACCCTCTTATAAGTCAGATTTCTTCACTGCAAGAATGCAAGTAACCAACAAAAAGCTCCTCACGAGGCTCAGAGAAAGGAAGTAGTTAAATGATAAAAATGTGAAATGTTATGCAGCAAGCTGTGTACAATTAACTAGAATTCAAATATACACCTTGTTCCAATCCAAGCCATTTATCAGATAAAAATAGTCTGCTACAAGAATGTCATGATTAATGAGGTGAGACTCCAGCTAATTACTGTTTCCTCCAGAAGTAATTAGGTTGGCATTGCTAATCAAGATGAATGAACACTCTGACCTGCTTTTTTAAATGTAAAACTATGAGCCGCTACTGCAATAACATCATTTAGTTCAGGCAATGTAGTCTTTATTAGGCTTGTAGTTTGATTAAATTCTTTTGTTACACCAGGCTTTCCACACATGAACAGATGAATGCCGTGATGTTCAAAGAGTTTTTCACCCTTAATTAAAGACTGAAAAGGCTTGTTCAATTCACAGGGCAATACATAGGACAGCTCTAAATTGATAGCTTTTAAGTAGAGAATAACAGAAAGAGTCTTAGGGCTTGTCCAGCTGTGAGAGGTTTCCTCCTCCTACTGTAATTCCACTTATTACAGTTGAGAAATGAATGCAAAATACTTTTATTATATTTTATTAAACAGCTTTTTTATTTCATCACAGCCTCTTTTAAGGAACTCAATGCATGTATCTGTACTTACTTATTTTTTTAATGCAATTAATAAGGGGGGTGAGGATAGCAGATTCAATGCCATTAATAGAACAAACTGCAGTGAGGAATGCAGGTCTGTAAAAGCAGGCAGAGTCCAACCTCTGATTCCGGTGGTTTATGTTAGAGTGACGAACATCTCATACTAACAGTGATGGTGACATAAAATGATATTTTCTCGAGGTGATTATATTTCATTTCCTTTTGAGCAAAGAGGCTAACTCTTTGATTAGCAAGCTAAGTTTATATCAGATAAACTCTGAAGATGATCTCTTATTAATTTTTTTACCAAAATGTCAATACCTTTGCCACCAAATTAGTTTATTAAAAGCTCATCTCAGATCTTCACGACCTTATTAATTCCACGCTCTTAATAGATTTTCATCTGCCTCCTTTATTTGTACTTTTTCACAAATTTCCATTTTCTGATTCTTAATGTTTTTCTATAGTTATTCCAAAAGGGTGGGAATATCCTCTCCACTCTTTCTCTGCCAGTTGGTTTATATTTCCACTTGCCAGGTTGGGAAATCCTATTTTTATATCTTCTACTTAATTATATTCCCAGTCTAGAATGTGCTGTCTCCTCTTTGATTGACATGTTTGGACCTCCTGCTGCTTTGTTTTTCTCTGTAATTTTGTATACAGGAGGATAAAATAATCTTAAATTTTGACACCTTGTCTAGGCCTAAGAGTCAGTTTCTTTTTCAGGGTTTTTCCTTGTTGTAGAATTTTATAAACGGCTTTTAGGATTAGTCATTTCCATTTTTAAAAAATTCTGTCTTCATTTAGAAAGATATGAATACGGCTGACCTGCAGGTCCTACAGTGTCTGTTCTCCTGAACGCCTTTTGACAAGCAACAGAAGACAGCCATTCTAAGCCCCACGCCTGACAGAGACACAGAGATGGAAAATGGGCCACAGTAGCGCACAAAGCCTCATTGTGCAAACAGAAAGCCTAGACACCAATGCCTGCAGCACCAGGATAGGTAAATGTGTCAGGACATGCCCCGCTGCTTGAGGGTAATTGTCAGGGTGTCATTATACACGACACTTCATTCTCTTTCCTAATTTTCCAGTTGGGTTTTGAATTTGTCATAGTTCCGTGTCATTTACTTTACTCCATCATTATTCTACACCAGGCTGCCTTTCTTAAATGTGGCTCCCCTCACATCTACGGGCAGCGTTAGATTTCATCCTAGGATGTTGTATTAAATAGCTCCCAAGCTTTTTTAGACTTGTCTCTCGGGTTCTCTCTTTTCCTTGGTGCCTGTCTGTTTAGCACAAGGATAGCTCCTGTTCTGCCTGATAAACCCAAGCTGGTATCTTGTGCTTTCTGCCATGTGTTATTTAATTAAAACATGTAGTTCTTTCTTGGTCTTCTAAATAGTGCTGGCACCATGGTAGTTGCTGAGACTCAGGGCAGAAGTAAGACTTAACACAGGGCTTTTGACCTTGATTTAGCCTTTTACAGTTTCATAATTTTTTGTTATTTTTTTATGTAGTCTCAACTCCCTGGTGAGAATTAAAATAAACTTTTGAGTTCAGGTATAGTGCCAAGGGCTTCCAATATATATTTCTAAGGATACAATATATATGAGAAATTTTATTGACTAAATTATACATTAAAAAAAAATACCTCAGAAGAAATTTTCTATGAAGAATGATGTCTTTAAGCTGGGATCCATTATCTATCTATGGATTGAATTTATATAGCAAAAATGAAGTTAAATATTAAACATGTAACAATATCCATCAATAAAGTAATTTATAATATTACCCTTCCTTTTATTCCTTTTAAATATCATCATATTTAATTGGATTATTCAGATTTTTCCCAACTCTGCACTTCATCAATCAGTTTTGAAGATATAAGGAAAATAAAAGTTAATCTAATCCTCCTCAGGACCCCTGTTCAACACAGAGTTCCTGTATTTCTGACCCAAGACTGTAAGTTCTGTGATTTAATTTTTTAATTACAAGGCAAGATTTTATTAACTAACTTTTACTGAATTCATAAAAAGGTATAGATATTTACTAAATAATAGCAGTTGAACCTAAGAGTTATAATTTCTTGGAGTGAGCCAAAAGAAAATTCTATTAAGGTAGCAGTGATGAATTTAGAAAGTTTGGCTTTCTTTTCTCATATTATTATTTTATGGGTGGACTAAGGATAGACAAGCAGTGGTTTCTTGATTAAAATAGAAGAGTGAGAAAGCCAGGAGTTTGTACAACACCAGCTTAACAGGGCCAAGACATGAACCTATAGCCAACAATAGGGGTTTCAGCGGGTAAGCAAGGCAAATACACAGAAAGAATGGTAAATTCTGTCTGAGTTTAGCCAACTGTCAGCACTAGGGTTGCAAGATATGGTAGAAGGTCCTAGTACAGTGGATGGAATCTGGGGGACAATGATATTTGGAAGTTTTAAGATCAATCATTTCTAATCTAAGTCCATCTATCCATTTAAATTACAGCCACTGGGAAACAGAAAAGACTAAGAACAGCAAGGCCCCTATCACCTTGCTAAGGTTCAAGAGCAGGACCTCAGAACCTTGGGAGGAGACTATAAGACAAAATCAAAGACACCACAGCATTCGTCGCCCAGTGCCCACTGCTAGAGCACACAGAGGAAAAGTGGCAACTTGCCAGAGCAACCTAGAAGCCTGCAGAGGTTTAGTCATCTGTTCAACAATTTTTTAATAAATATCCACAATGTGTACTGCAAAAATGAAGCCTCTAACCATCAAACAGTTTACAAATAAGTGGAGAAATCAATAAAAGTCGTTAGCAATAATAAAGTATGAAATGCTATAGGAGAATAGCAAGGGTCCCTAACATACTCTGAGATAGGGAGAAATGGGCATCAGAAAACTTCACTGAAGGAACTTGTGTTTAAGCTTGTAACAGATCTAGAGTCTGATCTGCTGCATGGAAGAACCTGGGAGCAGCTACAGAGACCTACATTCAACCACACCTACTAGATTCATAAAAGAGAGTGTGATAGAGAAAGTTAGGGAAATATACATTATTTATTATCAGCTAAGGATCTAATCATAAACAATTATGTGGAAACCTTGATCCTAGTGAACTCATGTAAGCACAGATTAATACTTTCTTCCTGGACGATAAGCAGTTTAAGCAATCCAGACTCGAATTCATCAAAGGATGTTCTATGGGTCATCAGCCCCATAGGATGCTCCATGTCAAAGGGATTATATGGTTGGCTGCTTTTGGAAAACTTTGAATACTCTATTACCATCTCTTTAATAATTGCAAATCAAAACATATATTTAATTAAATGTATTTTATGTAATTTATTATGTTATTAGTTATATATACTTATCTAGTTACATTTATATTATTTATATATTTATATTAATTTATTTAAATATATAAATAAGAATGTAATAATTAAATATATACATATTTAAGACTAAAAAGATTCAAAAGTGAAAAATATGCTTGAATTATATAACCATGATAAGTCACAAATTTATTTAGCCATGGAGCTTATTCTCGTGTAAAAACTACTAATATTTCTAGAATTAGTTTTCTATACATCATACTTCAAGAAACAGTGTTCTAAACTGGGCATCAGCAAACTTTTTCTGTAAAGAGCCAGATAGTAAATATTTTAGGCTTTTGAGGGCTATATAATCTCTGTAGCAACTAATCAATTCTACCATTCTAGTGCAAAAGCAGTCACAGATAATATGTAAATAAATGGACATGGCTGTTTTCTAATAAAACTTTAGTTAGAAAAACAGGCATTAGGCCAAATTTGGCTCACGGGCCATAGTTTGCTGTGCCTTGTTATAGACAATTATTCATTATCATAGGCCCCACACAAGAATTTTCTCTTAGCTATTCAGTGGCTGGTGCGCTCATGAGGAAAGAGTGATAGCCAGCCTCGGTAGAAATGATCTGAGGCATACATTATCCAGAGAGAAGAATCCAGAAAGAACTCAATGAGTAGAAGGAGAAAGCCCAAGAGATTACACAAATGAAAACAAAATATTTTAATGTATTTGCTGAATACGCAATAGCTCTATCACTTAGTGCCACCCACTAATCATGTCCTTGGCCAGATCCCTTATTAGCATTTTCCTGGGTAGAGTGAGTGGGCAAGAAAGCAAAGACTGGGAGTAAGAGCACAGGATATTAACATTAATACAGTCAAAATGCAGATCATTTTTATTATCATGAGAATTCCTCTTTTTGCCCACTTACAATCACACCCATTTGCCTCCTGCCCATACCTCCTCTTTAAGCCCTGGCAACCACTAATCTCTTCTCCATTTCCACAATTTTGTCATTTTAAGAATGTTATATAAATGGAATTGTGCAATATGTAATTATTTGGATACTAGTTGTTTTCACTCAACATAACTCGAGATTCATCCAGGTTTTTAAATGTATCGATAGTCTGTTCTTTTTTATTGTTGAATAATATTCCATGCTATAAATGTACCACAATTTGTTCAACCACTAATCTGTTGGAAGATATTTTAGTTATTTCAGTTTCTAGCTGCTGCTAATAAAGCTGCTATGGACATTCATATAGAGGTTTTCGTATGAACATATCACATAGTCTAACTTAAAGCAAGGTGAGAATTCCTCCTAGTCCACCTTGAGCACTGGCAAGGGGGCGGATGTATTTATTACCTTGCTACAGAAGAATGAAGTTTAGGGACCAATAATTCAATCTACCACAAAGGAGATACCTCCAGCTCTCGACTATCAAAAATAATGGACAAAACCTTTCTCGAACATGTTCTTTTATAAATCTTTGTAGAGTTCCCAAGGGATAGGAACCTAAACATGGGACAGTAGGTTACAAGGCATGGACATGTTTCTCCAAACACTGCTTGGCTGCTGTCTTCAATGACTATGCCCGTTAACACTCCCAGAAGCAATACAAGGGAGTTCCTGCCTCTTGCTAACACCCTTTTCACTTTTTATTTTCTGATATCTGCAAATTGGTATTTCACAGTTGTTTTAATTCGCATATCTTAAATTATAGATGTAAACCTGCTACCATTTAATCTCTACAGTCTAAATTGTCTATTCATATGTGTTGCTCTTCCTTTTTTCTGTTTGCTGTTTATTTTTTGTAGATTTTCAAGAATTCTTTCCCTTTTTGTATGTCAAACCTTCCTGAGTTTAACATGCTAGAATGTTTTTTCCCATTCCACCACCTATCTGTTAATATTGTCTGCGATGTCCTTTATTGTACAGAAATCCATAATTTTGATGTAATTGAGTTTATTAAATGTTTAATGAATTCATGTAGAATCCACTTTTATAAGTGGTAAAAGATAAGAATCTAGCATATTTTCTCCCATTTTAGTAAGCTTTTTTTACAGCATTTTGTACCAAATAGTTCATATCTTCTCCCACTAATTTGTGATGCTGCATTCATTTTATGTTGAGTTCTCATATTTAAATGAATCTATTTCTGAGAACTTTATACTTCATTCGTCTATTTGCTAATTCATGAATCAGATCAAACTATTTTATTTCCAATAGCTATAAAGTATGACAATATCCTGTAGGACAAAAATCTCAATTTTGTTCTTTTTCAAGTTTGAAGTAGCTATTTATTAACATTACTATATATTTTATAATGTGTTTGGCAAGTTTCTCAAAAATCCAGTTGGAATTTATCATTAAGTTTGTAGATTAACTGGGAAAGAATTAACATGTTTTTTTAGAGGAGTCATTTCATATATCAACAAGGAATATTGTTTTATTTAGTGTAATCTTTTATGTACTTTAATACAATTACAAATTATCTTACTAAATTCTTATATATTCTTTGATAGTTTGATTCATAGATATAGCATGGTTTTATTGTGATGTGTATATTATCTTGCATTTTATTAAATTTATAGTTGATTATTGCTCATTAGAACACTATTAATTTTTGGTTCAATCTTTCGTCTAGAAAATTTGTTGAACTCTTATTAACATTACTCCCAATAGCTTTTTTTTTGTTGATTCTGTTGGGTTTTCTATGAAGATCATATCATTTGCAAATGACAGCTTTTTTCCAAACCCTATTCATATACATTTTTCTTATCTTACAGCATTGAACATGACTTCCAAAATTATGTTAAACAGTTGTATTGACAGTGGTTATCTTGTCTTGTTCTTAATCTTAGTGGACATGTAGCTAAATTTCTCCAGGATGTATAATATATTCTAAAAGTTTTCAGTATATATCCTTTATAAAAATTTAAAAATCCCTTCCATTCCTGATTTTATAAGATTTTTAAAAATATGTATTAATACTGAATTTAGTCAAATGCTTTTTCTGCACCTATTGAGATGATAATCTTTTTGTTCCACATATGTGAAAAATTATACTGTCTTTTCTGGTTGTATACCATTCTGGCATTCCTGGGATAAAATAATAACAATGTAGTTTTTTATGCATTGTTGGGTTGAATTCAATTAGCTAATATGTTACCTAGGATTTTTACATCTATGTTCATACACTAAGTTGTGTGTATCGAGCATATAGATATAGATATATATTACTACATTATGCAGTCTTGAAATTAAATTTACAGTTGTATAAAATAAGTTAAACAACTCTAAATTGCTTTTTATTATAAAACAATAAGATAAGGATTATCATATTCTTAAAATTTTGGTAAAACTGAAGAATTGTCTGGATCTAAAGATTTTCTGATAGAAGATATACAATTTCTATTTTCATTTTCTTCAACTACTTATTTATTTTTTGTCTTCTTGCCCCATTTTGTCATTTTATTTTTTCATTTGTTATCAAATTTATTTGCATATAGTTCATATTTTTTAATCTCATATCTATAGTCATGTCATTTTAATTTTTACTTTATGTGTACCTCTTTTATCTTATTAACCCTTTCATAAAAACATCTTTAAATTTTGTTAATCTCTATTTTTTTGTTATCTATTTTATTGATTTCTGCTTTTATGCTTTTTATTTTCTTGACTCTTAGAAAGGTCTCCTCTATTCGTATTTGTCATACTTCTTGAACTGAGTGTTTACTCATTTATTTTGAATAAAACTTCCCCCAAGCTACTGTTTTACTATTTTATATGTATTTCATCATGTAAATTTTTATTATTCATCAAGTCTAATTATTTTTCTATTTTTTTAAGATTTTATATTTTATTATAAGAATGTTTGTAATAATATTGACTTCTGATATATAGACATTTAAAAGTTACTGTTTTATTATTGATTGGTAGACTGAAGATATAGTCAGTGGGATTCCTTGGAATTTACTAAATTTCCTTTATGAGTCACAGTTCTTGTGTATATCTCTTGCATTCTTTACAAAAATACATATTTACTGATTTTTTAATAAATCTATATAAATATGTAGAATTATAATATAAACATAATACATATGACAGCTATAAAATTTTATATCTAATAATACATTTCATATATGTTTAAGCAAATTAATTATCCTATTTCACATAATTTTTATTGTCTCTGATTTATCAGTTGCTGAGAAGTTAATTAAAAACTCCAACCATGATTATTGAGTCATCCGTCTCACTTCATAAATCTATCACTTGTTGCTTTGTATACTTTTAACCTAAATTGTTAAGTACATATTTTTTTATTATTATTGAATATTTTTATCTTTTTTTCTTTTATGTCATATACAATATCTCTCTTTATCTTTTATGACATTGGCTTTGAATTCTATTTGTCCAATATTAAAGTTGTTTCATCAGAGTACTCATTTTAGTTTATATTGACCTGAAAATATATTTGTTACTTTAAAACTTCTGTGTCTTATAGACTACATACTGCTCTATTTTTATCATGAGATAAGATACTTCTGCCATCTAATTTCATGTTTTCTGTTCAGTATATTTTTATACTTCATCCCTACCTTTCTGTCTTCTGTTAAGTAAGTCAAAATTTCTTCTACTATATAAAATTTTAGACATTTTATTTGTAATTTCTGGTGGATACCCCTATCTTACTGAGACCTATATTCATGTTCACTTATTCACATCAATTTACTGAACATTCAGTACTTAAGAATATTTTCCTACAGAAATCTCTTTTGGAAGAACTTTGTCTTAGCAATCACTTTCAGGATATGACACCAAAATCACAAGCAACAAAAGCAAAAAATTAAGTAGTCATAATACAGCAAACTAAAAAGCTCTACACGGCAAAAGAAACAACAAAATGAAAAAGCAACCTACAAAATGAGAGAAGATACTGGCAAATCATATACCTGATAAGTCATTAACATCCAAAATATATAAGGAACTGATATAACTCAATAGCAAAAACACAAAAAAAATTTGATTAAAAGATGGACCAAGGATCTGAATAGAAATTTTTCTAAAGAAGACAAACAAATGGGCCAACAGATAAATGAAAGGTGCTCAGCATTATTCATCATCAGGGAAATGCAAATTAAAACCACAGTGTGATGTCATCTCGCACTTGTTAGATTGTCTATTATTAAAAAGAGAGGAGATAAAATACTGGCAAGATATGGAGAAAAGAAAACCTTATGCACTATTGGTGGGAATGTAAATTGATATAGCCACTATTGAAAATAACATGAAGTTTCTTCAAAAAATAAAAATAAAAATAGAATACCATATAATCCAGCATTCTCACTTCTGGGTATATATCTGAAGGTAATAAAATTACCATTTCAAAAAGCTATCTCTACCTCTATGTTCATTGCAGCATTATTTGCAAAAGCCAAGACACAGAAACAAACTAAGTGTATATCAACAGATGAATAAATAAACAAGTTGCAGTATATAAGTACAATGTTATTCAGCCATAAAAAAATAAATAGAATCCTGGAATCCTGCCATTTGCAACAACATGATGGACCTTGAAGACATTATGTTAAGTGAAATAAGTCAGAGAAAAACAGATACTGTATAATCTCATTTATATGTAGAAAATAGAAAAAGAAAGAAAGAAAAAAGAACTCACAGAAACAGAGAGTAGATTGGTGGTTGTCAGGAGAAGAGTCCTAGGGAATGGCTGAAGGTGATCAAAACATACAAATTTTCAGTTATAAGATGAATAAGTCCTGCAGATCCAATGTACAGTATGGTACGATGGTTAACAATACTGTATTGTATATTTGTGAGTTGCTGAGAGTAAATCTTAAAAGTTCTCACCATAAAAAAAAAAATGGCAACTAAATGCAGTGATGGATATTTTAAATAAACTTATTGTGGTAACCATTTTACTATATATATATATATATATATATATATATATATATATATACACACACACACACACATATATATATGTATATGTATATATATGTATATATATATAGTAAATATATATATATAGTAAAACATCACACTATATATAAATGTTATATATCATTTATATCTCAATAAAGCTGGAGTTGGGGGAGAATATTTTCTCACAAATTGAAAAAGGTTTTCTATCATATTTTCCCTCAGGTTGCTGTACCCTATTTATTTCTAGCCATGTTAATATATCCTAGAATTTAGTTCTAAATTATAATAAAATTGTAATTTGTTTCTTTATGAGGAAACTTTTCTTGTTTGGATCATAATAAACTTTCCTAAGTTATTTATAACTCTTACTTCATATGTCAATCAAAGCATCCTTCTGGACTTATTTATTTCCTTCTTGGAGTATTTTTCCAAAAGAATTTTAAAATTTGGTCTTTATGTATCAAAATTTCTAAGGTTATGTCATGAACAAAACTATCTTTATCATGATCTTGCATTCAAAAGATAGTTTAGCTGATTATAAAATTATACTTAGAACAGACTTTGGAATTAGACAGATTTGGACTTACATCCATATTCTTTCACTATCCATATTACCTTTAACAAATTGCTTAACATCATCTGTGAGCCTCACTTGTCTCATGTTTAATGAAAGAATGCTAATGTCTAATACATTAGCATTATCAGGGCAATTAATGATGCACACAAGGTAATTGAAATGTTATATTAACCAGGGACTTAATAAATGGTTATTTTTTAAAAACACTATAGTGGTGTAAGTGATAAAGGCTCTGTTCATCCCTCTGCCAACCAAATCAAAGTTGTGACAGAAACAAAGAACAGCAGCAAGGAAAAATCGCCTGGGATGAACAAGCCACACAACTAGGGAGAAATCCAAGAAATCACCCTGCAATGGCAGAAGATAGGATGGGACAAGGATGCAGGGCTACCCAGTCTCAAGCAGCTGAGTGAGACAGAGGCTGCAGCAGCAGCAGACTCCTCTTGAAGGGGCTGCATCTGCAATTTTATTTTCCCAATGACGGACCTGCTCGCTCCGAGTACAAGTACCAATTCGGCTGTGCGCAGAGGGTACTAGGAACCTACAGGGAAACATTGTCAGAGTGAGGGTGGAGGAGAGACTCATTCTGTACAAAAGTGCCAGCAATATCCATTGTTCTCTGTTAAGACCTCCCCTCTACCAGTGCACTAGACACAACACCGCCATAGCCATGACATCATCAAACTGGATAACAGTATCGCTCCACCCAGAGGATTCCCTGAAACCCCACCTCCCCCAACTTGCAGACCCATCCAAGCCTCAGCCAGGTGTATCCTCAGTGAGTCAGGAGCTTCTTGCTGAGCAGCACTTAGACTCACACTGGAGGCAGCTGGCCTCGGTTTCTGGTGAGGCCTTTTGAGGCAACTATAAGCACAGCATCTGTGGATTGCTTACTGAATCTTAACAGGTGGTCCCAGAGGGGTACAAGCTGGGATGAAATTTGGCCTGCAGCTGAACCCCTCTCAGGACTGTGCTGCTGAACACCTACTTCACAAACCCACACTAATAAGACCAGGAGACTTCGGAGCTTTGCATAGTACATAGAAACAGGCATGAAAAGACAGCCAAAATGAGAAGACAAAGAAGCAGAAGCCATATGAGAGAACAGAACAGAGATCCAGATATAATGGAGTCAAGTAATCTAACAGATGCAGAGTTCAAAACATTGGTTATAAATATGCTCAATGAACTTTGGGGAAGTGTAGAGAACTGCAACAAAGTGATAAAAAAAAACATAAAAATGAAAACGGAAATTGTAAAAGGGAACCAGTCTGAAATAAAGAACACATTATCTGAGGTGAGAAGTATATTAAATGGAATAAACAAAAGAATAAGTGAAGTGTATAAAGAAGAGGATCAAATGCCTTATCTAGAGAACGAGAAAGCCAAGGACACACAATCAGAACAGCAAGAGATAAGATGCCAAGACTATAAAAATAATTTAAGGAGAATATGGGACAAATATTAAGGATTCAAATATTCCTCTGATCAGAGTAACTGAAGAAAATCAAGATGTCAAACAGCTGTTTGAAGAAATAATGATGGAAAACTTCCCTAATCTGATGAAGGAAATGGACATAAAACCCCAGGAAGCTCAAAGAATTCCAAAAATCAGGGATCCAAAGAAGTCCACATCAAGACACATCATAATTAAAATGCCAAATGTTAAATAGAAAAAAAGAATATTAAAAGCAGCAAGAGAAAAACAGTTACTTATAAGGGAACACCCATAAGACTGGCAGCTGATTTCTCAAAAGAAAGTATGCAGGACAGAAGGGCTTGGCAAAAAATATTCAACAGGATGAAGACCCAGGATCTACAACCAAGAATAATTTATCCAGTAAAGCTATCATTTAGAGTTGAAGCACAGATAAAGAGCTTCCCAGACAAAAATAAGCTAAAGGAATTTATCACCACCAAGCCACTATTACAGGAAAAGTTGGAGGGACTTCTTTAAGAAAAAAAAACATATATCCAAAAAAGGAATAAAAACGGTAATAACTACATTTCCATCTATAAGTACCTTAAATGGAAAAGAATTAAGTGCTCCAACCAAAAGATACAGTGGCCAAAAGGGTAAGAAAACAAGACCCCTACATATGAAAAGGAAGAGGATGAAAAAAGATATTGCTTTGATGGAACTAGAAGGTATTTAAGTCAAACAGAGAAAGATAAAGACTATGTAATCACTTATATGCAGAATCTAAGGAATAAAAAGAACAAACTAATCAAAAGCAGACTTACAAATATAGTGGACAATTTGGTATCAGACAAAGGGGAGGGGTATTTGTAGGGCTGAGAGAATGGGGTGAAGGGTTAAAGAAGTACAAATTAATAGCTGATGAATGGTCACGGTGATGGGGAGCATGGTATAGGGAATGCGGTTAGCATTAATACGTTGGCTAGGTGGAGGGTCAGGGGAGGGAGGGAGCAATTGGGAGGATCATTTAATGAACTATATAGATGTCTAACCAATGTACTGTATGCTTGAAACTAATTTAAATTAAAATATAAAAACACTATAGTTTGAGGTTGTTTTCCTTCAACACATAAACAGTCTTATTCCATTGTCTTCTCGCTTCCAGTATTTCTACTGAGAAGTCTAATTCTAATCTGATATTTTTAATTTTGTTAATTATCTTTATATCTAGAACCTTTCAGAATTTTAAAATTTTCTCTTTGAATTTGATGTTCTTAAATTTCACACCTCTCAGTGTGAGTTTTTTCTTATTGATCCTATTTGGTACTCCATAAACTCTTTCATATAACAATTGTTCATAGTTTCTTAATTCTGGAAAATCCATTGCCATTATTTCTCCATGGTTTCCTCACCTCTCCCTGATTTTGAAATGCCACCATAAGTATACTGACACTTCTCACTTTGTTTTTTTATTCTTTTCTGTCACTCCTGGGAAGTATTCTTAGACTGAGCTTCCAGTTTACTGATTTATTGTTTGCCTATAACCTTCAGTCTATTTATTTCTCATTGAAATTCTTTATTTTAATTGTTATAATTTTTATACACATTGTTTCTACTTGGCTCTTTATAACTGCTCCTTCATGTTTCAGTAACCAACATTCTTTCATCTCTTTAAGAACATTTACATTTATTTTAAATTCTTAATCTGTCTGTTTCATTAACTCTGATTTGCCTATGATAAATAGTATCATTTGTTGTCACTATTTAGGCATGTTGTGTTTCTCATCCATCTGGCTATTATTGTGTTTTTCAGCTACCTGCTAATTGAAGCATATTTTATTCTAGAGGAATTGCCTGTCTTAGCTAAAATGTGAGAAGGGTGAAGTTCAGGCCTCAGCTTGTGATCTCTTTACAGGTTTATGAAGAAGGGATGATCTCACCACAAGCCAAGGAACTCACTGTCTTGACCTGTTCCATTTACTGCCCTCTTTCCTATGACCCAGATTCTCAGGGGGTATTTCTACTCTTCAGACCTTGAAGTTGTTCTCTTCTGAGGGCTTTTTGTTCTTGAAATATTGGCCTAATTTTGGATATGCAGGGGTAGGAAAATGAGAAGGAAGGACTACTTAGGGGATAACAAGTCATTGTTTGTCTGTTAGCTGATCCTCACTCAAGCCAGTCTCTGGCATTGCCCTGATGATGCCCTACAAACTTTTGAGATATTAA
Source organism: Macroglossus sobrinus (assembly GCA_004027375.1). Classification (NCBI taxonomy): domain Eukaryota; kingdom Metazoa; phylum Chordata; class Mammalia; order Chiroptera; family Pteropodidae; genus Macroglossus; species Macroglossus sobrinus. Next base: position 275,333 of record PVKZ01000060.1, on the reverse strand, counting down.
GCTGGCATTATCATATTTTCTGTTCCATAGTTACATGGGAGCAAACATTCTTTCCAGGGCAATGTATCCAGAGGGAAAAGTCCACAACTCAAAAGCTCCCTGCTAACAAATTATTCAACACAAAAACACATATACACTCAAATCTTGCTAAGAACTTGTCTTTATTTTTCTACTGCATTAAATAGAAGAGTTTTTCCAGTCTAATAAATAAATGAGAAAACTTAACTTATTTTCATAATTTTCCCCAAAATGTGTTTCTATAAGTGTAAAAATGTCACTTTAATAAATGGATACATATCCCAGTCTATTAACCATGAGTAATGGGGGTAGAGAAGCTATCCAAAAGTACATACGGCCCATCCTTCAGACAAGGTAATCAAACTCAGCTTTAGTATCCAGGTTATGTTTCATGACATAAGAGGTTACCACTAGAGAGGACTTTCTCTGGAAGAGCATAGTTTTCAACTTCTTGTCCTATATGCTCCAGATGTAGACTCAGAAGTCCATCCTAAACAAGCTTTGAGCAATGCCCAGTGAGCAAGTTATCACCAAGAGGTCACCATACTCACTGTCACCTGAGAACCAAGCAGTGGGTAGGTCGCACAGATATTCTAAGCTGCTCATCTCTAGTGTTTGAGGAAATTGGCTTATTATTAACTGGGAAAAATTCTACTTTTCCAGCTTCCAAAGGAGAGGAAAATGTTTACCAAGGTCTATTTCAATTATCAATTGCCGTGTAACAAATTACTTCAAAATTCAGCAGCTTAAAACAACCAACATTTATCATTTCATAGTTTCTGGGAGTCAGGAATTCAATAGCAGCTTAGCTGATTGGTATGGCTCAAAGACTCTCAGGAAGTTCTAGCAAAGATGCCAGTAAGAATTCAATTATCTGAAAGCTTGCCTGGAACTGGAGGATCTGCTTCAGTTACATTGTTGTTGGCCAGAGGCTTCAGCTTTGTGCTGGCTGTTGGCAAAAGGCTTCAGTTCTTCACCATGTGGGCTGCTTGGGTGTCCTCACAACATGGTTGCTAGTTTTCCCTAGGGTAAATAATTTGAGAAGAGAGTAAGGAAGAAGCCAAGTACCTTTTATAACATAGCCTCGGTTCCACACCATCACTTCCACCGTATTCAATATGTTAAAAGCAAGTCACTAAGTCCAGGCCACACCTGGAGGTAGAGAGTTAATCCCTACCTCTCAAAGAAAAAGAAGTATAAAAGAATTCGTAGACATCTTTTTTTTAATCACCACTTAAACATTGAATATTACAAATAAATGATGTGTCTCCTTTGACCAACATAGGTTTAACAGGTTTGGGACTTTCTCTGTAAATTAATTTAACAAAGAATTTGAGACGTAAAAGCACCATGTCATGATATAGCAAATGAACATTATTCAATCATTTCTCTAAGCTTTTACAATACTGAAAAATGCTGAGTAATGTTAAAGACTCTAAGACATTAGAACTGCTCAGAAAAATTATCCAAAACTTTGAAATAAGGAAAAAGATGCCAGAATTTCTTTTCACTGTCATACTGAAGCATTATCTAGTAGATCTGCCCAACGTTTATTTAATTTTCTAATGAAATATATCTTTGACTCATTATTTAGTGTTCATTAATAGCCCCAGATTCTGACGATATATATTAATTTGTGAATTTTTGTCTGATAAGTGATGATTTCTCCCTAATAGAAAAAATAACCTTAATGTTTATGGTTCCTTTGCTCTGTAAGACATAACTTGTTTTGTCTCTTATTTAGCAAGCTCATTTCATCATGCCTTTCATGAATGACTATATAAATATTTATTCCTTGAATTCTTCTTTAAACTAGCTTTACCTTCCAGCTAGATCCTTCATTTATGAGTTAAATAAATCTTTAACACATTCTTACTTTATATTTGTATGAGTCATGTTTTTAACTTTCTGAAAAGTATGCTTTATTAATCTGTGAGGTTTTTCCCACTGAGATAGACTCATCTGCTAAAGTCTCTTGAACTGTATTGTCCAAGAAGCATACCTTATGAGCTCTTTTCTCCCAGGAATAACTCTTCGTGAGTCCTGGAGTGAATCTCAAGAACAATATAATTTTTCCTTCATTAATTCAGTTTTTTATGCTTTTAACTTTATGTCTCTATTTTTGTTTCTGGCTATTATTCTGTCTATATTTTGTCCAATTTGTGGTTTGGGCCATGTCTTTTCCCACCATCCAGCCCAGGAAATAGTAAATGATGGATCATTAGGCCAATTCCAACCCAGGTAATCTAGAGATCAATCTGTGCATCCAAATATAAAGTCCATATAGATTATATCCATTGGGTCTCTATATAAATGACTTCTTTGACATATCTTCACTTTATATTTATGCAGGTCATATGTTTAATTTTTTGAAATATTTAATTAGACAGAATAAAAATACTGGAATTCTATTTTTTAAAAGTCAAATGATCACATGTGAAATTTTGGTTGTAAGCAGAGACTAACAGAGAATCTTTTCCAAAAAGTTATTGTGTGTGTTTGTTTTTAGGGGATGACAAATGTAGCCTTAGACAATTTCATGTAGTAGCTGATTTCATGAGGCAAACAAAACCTAGATGTGTAGGATTAAATGCTACTTTATAAATCATTAAAACCATCCTAAAATCAATTTGAAAAATGGACCAGAAGCCACTGCACTTTGCTCTAAAGAGAAATAACATGCTGAGTAAGCAAGACAAATGTTACTCACTCTTTTCCAAAGTGAAATAACCTGCTGGGTCAGCACGGTGGCAACTAAAACTCTAGAGTTCAATGGCAGTGAAAGTTAAAACCAGCAAAACCTACTGAATAAAAGCCAAAATATTGGTAATTTTATCATCTTTGTTGTTAGTGACTATATTAATATAAGTTTTTCAGAAAAGCATAATGGCAGTTTATGGCATAAATCATATAAAAAATATTTTGAAATATGCGCTAGAAAGCTATCTCAAAAATAAGAGAAATGCCATAAACTATCATATATCACCTGGTATTGATCAAGAGACCTAAACTCAAATTGATTAGAGATTTGACCTCAGAGGACTGCAGCAGCCCTGGCAACAGAGCCAGCAGCTGTTTTACTATAGATGATTTGGTTTCTTTACCCTCCTCTTCCCAAGTGTTCTCCTGAAGTCACCAGAATTAGTTCTTCTAAGTTCATGTAAACACACTAAGGCCCTGCTCTAATGATATCCTTGTGGCCCTTACCCTGATGTTACTGTAGATAATATTTTCTTTAAGTGTCATTTTTATATCTCCAAAAATTAAACAGGTTTGGCTGGGTTCAATAAATAAGTACAATCTTTTCCTGCCCTCCTCCCACAGGAAAAAAAAAAAAAGTAAAATTCCACAATATGCCATTTCATAATGGGAGAAGCCTTGCTAAATGAAGAAGAAATGAATATCTAGAAAATAATCTGAGAAAATGGAACAGTAAATACTCTCAAAATTAATTTTTTTAATTGCTTACCCACTTTTTTATTTTTTATTGTTATTTATTATTACGTACTTACAAAAGCTTATACTGGCAATGCAGTATCAGTTATAAAGTGGGGGAAAAAATAGAGAGTAACATTTTAAGTTTGTTTTTTTCCCCCACAAAGTCCATGGATTATAGGAGAGAAGTTAGACATAAAGAGGAACATATAGTATTAACCAGAGGACATAGCTTTCAACAAACTTGGGGAAAAAATTATGTTTTTGTTTTGGTGTTTTATTTTTATAAGCCTGCTATACTGTGAGTTCTGTAGTATAGGGATGAGCTATTAAAAAGTTCTGTGATAATTACCATTATTTATAAATTAGATTTTAGTTAAGGCTAGGTATGAAGAAGAGTTCCAGACCAGAGCTTCTCGAACTTTAATATTCATATAAATCACCTAGATAATTTGTTAAAATGAAGATTCTGACTCAGTAATCTACAATGGGGCTGAAAACTCTGTATTTCTAAGATCCAGGTGATGATAATGCTGCTGGTTCATGGACCACATTTTGAGAACCCAGATTCTGGGCAATGTAATGCTTCATGTCAGTAAGGGTGCTCTAGAGTGGATGTCAATGAGAAATGTTGGGCTAGCAAGGAAAGGGGAAAGCTTGAGCTAAACATGCATGGCAATAGTGGCAGGGTAGGTGGCCACCCAGGGAGTATGTCCACTATTTCTTTCTCTTTCATTCTGTTAAATGAAAGCTTTCATCTCCTGTTTAAAAACAAAACAAAACAAAACAAAACAAAAACAACAACAACAAAAAAAAACTGTTTCAAGAATCAGTGAGCAAGTGGAAGGCAGGAACAACTATCTCCTTACCCTTGAAATCATATTATGGCCATCCATATGGTTTTATGAGGCTGCATGAGAAGGGATATAAAAGACCAGTCTCCTCTCCTATGGCACCTTCCAAGGGTCCTCGTTTCCTGGAGGAGAGATCTTGAGTACAACCACAGTAGTCTTATTTCCCAAGAACTTCGAAGTTTAAAGAATATTCTGGCACTACTAGCTTCTCAAGCATATTTCACTAATTAGCTTTCCTATTCCCTCTCACTTTATATCTTCTCCTTAACTGTAAACCTTTCTGCTCCAAGACTTCCAAATAATGAAAATAACAAAATGATTCACACTACGCCTGTGCCCTCCCCTCGGCCTGGTCAGCCATTATTTCCATCATGGCTATCATACCAATGGAGACTAAAATGCACTCAAAAAGGTTGTCCCTTGTCTGGAAAAACTATTTAAAGGTCAAAGCGAGTGAATCTATTCACTTAGGTTACTAACCCAGAGGTTCCATGAACTCTCATTTTAGCCCCCAAAGTTATCTTTTGAACTCAAGTTTTATACAAACACAAAACAATTATCAAGAACAGAAGTCAAGGTATGGAAGGCAGGAATCCCACATGATTATTTCCTGCTCACTCTTCACCAAAGGCGTGATATATAATAGTTTACTATCTCTCCTATTATTATAGTGACTTCTCTTCCTAGCACTAGAACCCTGGGCTAGAGAGCCTGGTGTGGGCCTGGGACCCTCGCACCTCAGGGGAACCTCCATAGCCAAGATATCTTTCCCATTTCTTAACAGCTACACCATGAGTGTGGAACCTGCTTGGTCCAAGTCTCCACCCCTCTTAATAGGCTTCTTCTTTATATTCTTAGTTATAGGAATTCTGCTCAGCTAATCTCCAGATGGTTCTCAATGATATTGTTCTGTAATTTAGTTGTTATTTTGATGTGGTTGTGTGAGGAGGTGAGTAGATAACAGTGTTCTTTAATCAACGGTTATTCCCAGTCAGTTATCTTGACTAGGAATAACCGTTGATTAATAGCACTATTTGAGGAGAATGACTTTGAGCAAAAAATTATTTATGTTCTCAGCAAAAGAAGTTGAATAGAAATATAAACTAAAGTCTGACACAGTCAAGGCTAAATAAAAGCCTTAGAAAAAGTCAGAGTTCTTTGGTCTAATCTTAATTTCCAGAAAATGTTTTTACAAATGGTCAGGCAACTGAGCATCTGAGATCTAATTGTGTCATGTCTAACAAACTGATTTGACGATCTCCTTTTAGAAAAGCAGATGGAGTAGTCCAAAGACTATGAGAAACCCTTTAAAATGTGACAATCTGAGGGACAGACTAAAACTAATGTTTAAAAAATAAATGCCTTCATGAATTAGCAAGGGTTTTGCAACACAGATCTAAATAAAATTTTCATCATTCTTTAAACAAGGCCAAAGTAATTCTGTTTAAAGAAGAAAAAAATGACTAGAATTTAAAAAGTTAAATAAAAAGCAATTAATGAGAAAAAGCAGCGTGAATGTAGCATCAAGAAAAATGGTTATAGTTTTTCTTCTATTAATTTTTTTAAGTACAGGGAAATGCAAAGAAATAATACAATAAGCACTTATGTATCTACTATACAATTTTAATAAATGCTAATATTTTGTAATATCTGCTTCACGTCACTTTTGAGAGAAATAAAAGTTTACATATATAGTTGAAGTTTCCTATATTCTTCTTCCCCATCCAATTCTCCTCTCTTTCCCCCCAGAGCAAATATTATAATGAGTTTTGATGTGTATTATATCTACTATATATATATATATATATATATATATATATATATATATATATATAGTATAAAAGTAAATAATATATATGTAGTATAAAAGTAAATAATACTATATATACATAGTATATATATGAAGTATGTGTAGTATTAAAATATGGATTGGAAAAACAGCAAACTTGCATATCTCATATAACTCATATATGTCATATATCTTTTAAAATATATTTTTAAAACTGCTTTTAATCTGAGAAATTTTAGAGGATAAATTTTAGAGTTAGTTGATATGGCTAAAAACCATATCAGTGGCTATTTCTTCTAGGAAAATAATAAGAATTGAAATAAAATTTAGAGTGAAAATTTTGTTATAGTCATTCTGAAAGCATTTTATAAATTTTACAAGTTTGGAATTAGGAATGAAACAAGTCCAAAATAGATTTTAAAATTGAACCCAGGTGCTCTAAAAGATCATGGTGGTTCAGTGAACTTTCTTCCAAGACATGCTTAACAGCTCTCCGGGAGTAACTTACACACCTTCAGAAATTGCATTAACTCTTCAAACCTTCAGGGTGCTGTTTAATAAGTTATTATCTGATGTACTAAATTTTCTTAGCACTTAAATTATCCTCACACGAGCTATTCCCTGGGATTAAGTTATGGCCTCCATAAGCCATATAGTTTTCTGATCACTTAAGACTTTATGTGACTCCCAAACGTGCTCAACTCATTCACAAAAGTAATTTAGACCACCTAGAAAATTCAACTAAACAAGTGAAAGTCACTCTGATGCCACTGTGTCTATCTATATGCTTGAAGACAACAGAGTGGAAAAGGTCAATCTGATATATGCAAACCTATTAAAGATAGAATCTATTAACTGTACAGTCAGTCCAAATGGCCATTATGATTGAGAAGCAAAGCCAATTAAATAAAGAATGCTTTACTTATTGGTTTTATGTAGTCAGAGCTTTAGTAAGTTATAAATGTTCCAGAAGTCTGGCTCTTGGTCAGGCTTCTTGGGATCATTAGCAGTCCCTTGGTAATTTTATCACAGAGAGAAGTATTGATCCAGTATTCCAGCCAAATTCTAATTTACAGAATTATTTTCTACCCTCCCCAGATCTCCTCAGATTAAGTGATATATTCTGAGAAGACAACCACTCCAACCTCTAATGTGCTTCTCCCAACCCCAAGCCTCTCTTGGGTGGGCAAAATAAACTCTCTTTGGCCCAACTCAATAACACAGAAGCCTCAGTGTGATCACAGAAGCCTCTTCTCCCACTATACACTAAACAGAAAATGTACTTATTCTAATTCTTTTTTAGCAAGCAGTATGTTTTTGGTCATTCCATTGTCAGGATAAACTGAACAGGACATGGACAGATATTTATTTACAACTATCAAATTTCTGTACAGACTATCCCAGGAGTGATAGAGAGAAGGTATAGTGTGAGAAGCAATGTGTGAGCTTCTAATCCAGCTGGAAGAAGAGGAAATAAATAATTAACCTTGCTGTTATTCCCCTTGGAAGTAAACATTAGCCTTCCTGGTTCAGAAATGGAGGTTGGAAAACACCAACCTTTATTATTTTATCCAGTTCAGAAATATATTTACCTTTTCCCTCAGAACAGCTAGGGGAGATACTCTTTAAAGGGGCGTAAACAAAATGAAGTAAAGTGCCTGGGCAGGTAAAGTAAGTGTGGTGGCCCACCCGTCCACAGGATAACTTGAGATGAGAAACCACAGATGAGATGATTTTTAAAATCATCAGCAGTCTTACAGTTTTGTCAATAGGAAGCTAAATAATAAGGTATTTCTTTATTTGATTTATTTGAAAAATCAGTTGATTCAGTGATAAAAAAATGGAATTACTATGATTTGGCATGACATAGGCTTTAATAGGCAGCATATTCAAAGGTTGATAGAATTTTAGTTTTCATATGCTTGTTTTGCATCATATATATATATAGCTCAAGCTACCGATAAACTCTAGGAAGAGATTTCTTTGGTAATAAGGGTTAAGGGCATTGTTATCATCACAATTAATAAAAATGACCATGGCTCAGAAAGCATTAATGCCATTTCTATGCATTTAAACTGTAGCATAGTTGGCTGTGAAACATAAATACATTTAGTTAATACATAAGTACATACTGAGTTTCTAAATCCTATCATTTCTCTTTATAAGTAATACTGACACTCATTAGCATCTTTGAATATAATTTCATATAATTTAATTTTTTATTCATAAAGCTGTTTCCAGGTGTGATTGTTATTCATCCATCAAAAGATATATTTTTAAAAATAAAAACTGACAGCATTCATTTTTAAAATGTATATATGCTGGCAGAATACTCTAATTATACAACAAAGGAATTTTGTTAATGTAATTTTTTGGTATTAGGTTATACTCCCTAAAGATGTTTGCAAAGTTAAAAAGAATAATTAATTCCAAAGTCCAGGTATTTTCTTTTAATACTATTCACTATCTCCTTGTGGATTATAACTATATAATGTAAGGAAATGTCTGGTAATTCTCTATTTGGGACAGAGAGAAATAGCATTTTATAATTGCAAACTTATTGTTACCAGAGCAAACTGTGACAACAGAGTATGAAAGAATTACTTCAGAAAGAAGGTCCTAAAAGTGAGAAAACTCAGAAAAAATTTAGACAAATTTCATCTATTTGTGATTCCAGGCAACAAAATTCTGATGAATTAACCCTGTATTAACGAGCTCCAGAAAAGTACCGCACTTTACAGAATTTGGGTTTTTCACTGCAGAGATATATTCAATGTTTATTGAGCACCTACTAGATGACAGGTAATGCACCCTACTTGGTGGGGATCCAAGGGTGAAAAGATTGGGTCCCTACTCCAGTCTAGTTGAGGAGAAGGATATGCAAGAGATTTGCCTGTGATGATTCAGACTGAGTGTGGAAGATGAGCTTCTCTTGGAAATGAGGGTTATTCAGGAGAAACATCGATCTGGCCTGTTTTGTAGCAAGACAGTCACATTCAAGAACAACAAAGAGCAAAAGATACTGGCCTCATCAGGGTTCCTCCTCTAACAGGGCATCAGAATCTGCCGGCAGAGACCCCATGGTCTGCTTAGAAGGTCCCTCTTGCACCTACAAGCGCCTACAGACACTGTCCTTTGGGACACTCCCTGACAGTAGGAAGTGGTAGTACTTTCTGTCTACTGCATTGTTTATTTTTCCTGTCTCATAATTAAGCCTTCTCCTAATCCTACAAGGTAATAATATTTGCAAATGGAGAACACCTGGCCTTCCAACATGATGAATTTTCCAGGCTTCTGGGAAAAGAGTTGTTCAAGCCAAAAGAAATCTAACATACTCCCCAGAAATCTAACACACCCCCAGAAAGTAATCTGAGCCTTTCATAACATGAATACATAGGCACAGGGGTTAAATGTATATTAAGTACAGAGAAATCATGAATATTGTATCTCTGTATGTGTGCGCGTGTGTGTGTGTGTGTGTGTAACCATAGAATTCAAAGTTTGTAGGGTGTGCTTTATATCTATATCATATGTTATCCAGATACCAGTTGTATATTATAAGCTGCATATGCAATACCATATGGACACCATAAAATATCACATGTGTTGTCAGGATAATTTTACATTTAGTGAATGATTAAAATGTCTTATATTATATATCTATCTTTTCTGTGTATACATGAATTTGTCTAACAAATTGTTATCATTATCAAATTCAGATATAAATCAAAATTAAAGTCTCTTTGCTTAAATTTAATAAAAAGCAATATAGAAACGTGAATACAGTTTGCTTTTCTTCACTAGATTTTTCTGCCATACAGCATTTAACACTGGTGCAGCTGTCAATACCCATTCATCTGCTATCGGGCAGCTTTTCCCTTTCACTCACTGTGACATTTTTAAAGTGGCAAAAAAAAAAAAAAGCTTAAAACAGCATATTTGTCACTTTTTTCTTTCTAGTGACCTTTTAAGCACTAAGGAAAATTACTCTATATGTACTAAACCCTTTAATCATTACACATACATTTCACAATAGTGCTTATATAGGAGTATCATTTCATTATATTTAAGAAATTTACATTGTATGACCTGCTGTTCATTTAATTATTCAAAAATTCAAACATAAGAAAAACTCATAGCTCTTAGCTATGGCAACCATAAATGCAACTTATATTTACATTTTATATTAAGAATCATTTTTATAAGTAGAATTTCTGAAATAACTTGTATACACCCTCAGTTTCTGGCTTTTAAGTTCCAATAAATAGCTACATGAAATACTTTTTTTTCAGTAAATAAAAAAAGATATGTGGATGGTAAAGCATCACAGGGAAGGATTTGAGAAGGACGTAAGATTGAGTTTCAACTCTAATTTAGATCAGCTGTGTGACTTTGATGGAGTCACCGTGTATCTCTGATTTGCACCTGCTATCTCATGTACAAAATAAGATGCTAACAGCCACTTCTCTCCATTACAGAGTAATCATAAAGACCAAACTGTCAAATACTTGTGAATACGCTCTGAAGTCTATAAAAATGAAGAGTAATATGATTTGTAGTTCAAAAATAAATATTCTCTGTTTTCTAGAATTGGAAAAATTTTAAATTCTCATAGCACACCAGAAAGAAATCAAATGTTTAAAACAAGTTAAAATATCAACATTAGCAATACATTTTTTAAAGTTAGTGTCTCTTCTAAAAATAGAAACAGAAATACTGCTGCACCTGGCATTAAAATTATAAAATAATAATTATGCCCATTTAGTCTCATTTTATTCTTTTCACTTTCACTATAATTGGCATATCTTTAGAAGGTCTTTTTCCTCCTACTCTCTACTTCGGGGCCTTGAATAATAAAAAGTGAATGGACTTCACACGCTAGGACAGAATATCTACTTCACCCCTTATTAGTCACCAAGAATAACTTAGCTTCTCAAAGCATCAGCTTCCTTACTTTACAAAAGAGAACATAATACCTATAACATAAGGTTATTTTGTGGATCATAAATGGTATATATTCAGGGCTTGGTACACATGCTCTTGATAAATGCTATTCATCATTGTTCTGGCAAGAAATCTCTTACCACATTTTGTTCTAACAGCAAGGGGAAAGACTTACTAATTCTGCAGTTCAGCAAGAATTCAGCCAGGAATCAAGATGCGTCTCCCCATCCTTCAAGTAGTCCTCTTGGAGCACTCCCCATTTGGTTTAAGCATCCTGTTGAAACAAGGGCTGAAAAGAACAGTCCTCCCTCAAAACCAAGGATCCTTGTAATCCCATGAGTTTAGTTTGTAACCTGGGTGAAATTTGAAATTGGCCCCATACATAGAGGGCGAAAGAAGAGACCAAAGAAAGAAACAGACCACTCCAAATTGGCAGGCAGCAGGTTTACTAAGCAAGGGTACTTATGTATTCTTTCTTCAAAAATTTTCCCCTCTTCTATTTCTCATGAGGAACTGCAAGACAAAAATCTCTGCTCACGCCCGGCCAGAAGTTTATATAAAGGCCCTAACTGGGTTCAGTCCCATATACCATCCGAATGATCTCAACACCTTTCTCTCTCAAGGCTATATGTCCTTGAAATACAGTAATTTCCCACGTAACATTTCAGTCAACAATAGATCATATATATATGATCATATAATACACACACACACACACACACACACACACACACATATAGTGGTCCCATAAAATTATAGTGGAGCTGAAAAATTTCTATCACCTGGTAATGTCTAGCTGTTATGATATATGTACGACATCGTGGCATTGTGACATCATGACACCTAGCGGTCATAATGTTTAGCCATGAGTGTATTACATGTTTGTGGTGATGATGGTGTACTGCAAATCTACTGTACTGCTAATCATATAAAAGTATAGTGCATACAATTATGTATAGTATATAATACTTGATAGTGATAATAAATGACTGCTACTGGTTTAGGTATTTACTATACTATGCTTTTTATCATTTTAAAGTGTACTTCTTCTATTCATAAAAAGTTTGCTATAACAGTAGTCCCCAACCTTTTGGCACCAGGGCTTGACGCTCCTATGGGAATCTAATGCCTGATGGTTTGAGGTGGAGCTAAGGCTGTGATGAAAGCACTGGGGAGTGGCTGCAAATATAGATGAAGCTGCTCTCACTCACTTGAGGTCACCTCCTGCTGTGCAGCTCCTAATAGGCCACAGACCAGTACTGGTCTGCAGCCCAAGGGTTGGGGATCCCTGTGCTATAAAACAGTATGCTGTGTTACATTGGCAGCAGCTTTGTACATCTATTGTTTACTGCGACTCTTGGTTGCATATTTTCTCTTCTGCTTATTTAATCTTGTGCTGTTTTGTACAATAGCATGCTGTATACAGACTTGTAACCTAGGAGCAATAGGCTATACCATATAGCCTAGGGGTGCAGTAGGCTATCCCATCCAGGTTTGTGTAGGTGCACTCTATGATGTTCACGCAATAATAAAATAGCCTAAGGATGCATTTCTTAGAACATAACTCCATCATTGAGTGGTACATGACTGTAGCTTCTAGCGTGGGAGTGGTGAGCAGAATGTATATTCCAAGGACAGAGGAGGGGGTGAGGCGCCTCTGATTTCCTGCATCTAGTTTGCAAGTCAACTGGCAGCCACATCCTCTCAATGACCGCCTCCAACAATCATGGTGTCATTCTCCCCTCCCCACCAGTTTTCTTATAGAAACAGGGATATGCTTGGTAATAATGCTAATGTTATTTGTGGACACCTCAATATTTTTCTCTCAAAGATCCCTTCAAGTGTCTCACAGGTGTTCAGTTCTGCACTGGGCACTGATATAGATAGCTAAAATGGCTCACCCTAAGCAGACACCCCTGGGAAATTCTAGCACTTCTATATATCAAGGAGTGCATTCTAGTCCTCCCTTAATCCTTTTACAGCAGCTAAATTTTGCTCGATGCAGCATAGGTATAAAAACAGACTCACTCATGCCTCACTCAACCTGCTGCCCATACAAGGCCAAGCTTGAGGAAAAGACACAGTAGCCTCAAAAGAAACTTAAAGCTGACAAATCCCCAAGCTTCCGTTTCTGGGCCTAAAAGAGTTAAGAGTTTTGTCAGCTTCAGAGTCACCAGAGGCTTCAGAAGTCAGTCAAATCTGCCAACTCAATGCATTTTGCTTTAAATAGAAAAGAAACCAACTGAAGTTGAATGGCAGAAGAGATTTCCAGAGAATGGTAAAACTAAGAAGGCAGGAGACTGGAATATATAGTAATAGTAATGATTCCTACTTCAAACAATATGACAGCACTTTCACTAGCTATTCTGTCTTCTTTCTCACTATGTCTTCTGAGTTAAGTATTGTTTTGGCCATTTTACAAGTACAAAATTAGAATGGTCAGATAAATAAGCTAGTTCCAGGACATCTGGAGAAAACAGAAATTAATCCTGGTCTTCTGATTTTGTCTCAATTATGTGACTCTAGATTCATGCTGTCCATTTGGTAACATGAAAATAACATAACTAAAATATCCCTTGAACCCTATCAATGCTTATGTTTTTACATCTATAAATTTCTTTTAAAATAATTGAAAACAAGCATCCATTTAATTCAATTAAATTCTAGCATGTTTTTAAAAAATCAAAATACAAATAATTGTATCTTGCTCTTTGCTTCTTATAACTTTTTTTCTTTTTTAAACAGCTTTATTGAGATATAATAAGCATACAATAAATCCATAAACCCATAACCACATTCAAGATAATCAATATTCCATTACGCCCAGAACTTCGTAGTGCCTTTTATAATCTCTGTCATCTACCCATCCCACTTACTCCCACCCCTAGGCAACACCTGATCTGCCCTGTCAGTAAAGATAAGTTTTCATTTTTAAAGTTTTGTAAAAATTAACTCAGACAATATATAGTCTGTGTCTGACCTCTTTCACTTAGCATAATAATTTTGAGATGTATCTGTGTTGTTTTATATATCAATATTTTCTTCTATTTTGTTACTGAGTAGCAATCCATATGCCACAATTTGTTTAATCATTCACTTATTGAAGAATATTCAGATATTTCCCAGTTTGAGGCTATTACAAATCAAGCTGCTATGAATATTTATGTAAAAGTCTTTGTAACAAATATATTCTTTCTTTTCTCTTAGGTTAACACCTTAGAATATAATGGCTGAGTCATATATGTATATGTTTAACTTTTGAAGTAACTGTAACACTTTTCCAAAGTGGTGTATCATTTTATATTCTCAACAGCATAGTTTGAGAATTTTAGTTCCTTCATATCTTGGCCAAGACTTGGTTAATCTTTTAAATTTTATTCATTCTAATAGGTATGTAGTGTTACCTTATTGTGGTTTTAATTTACATTTTCCTATTAAATAATGACCTTAAACATCTGCTCATGTGTTTATTTATCATCCACAAAGCGTTTTTAGTGAAGTCTGTTTAAATCTGTTGCCCATTTTTTAATTCAGTTGTTTTCACATTATTGAGCTTAGAGAGCTCATTACATATCGAGCATACAATCCTTTAGCAGATATATGCTTTGCAAATATTTTCTCCTTGTCCATAGTTTGCCTTTTTATATTCTTAACAGTATTCCTTGGAGAAGAAAATTTTTTAAATTTTAATGAGGTATAATTTACCATTATTTTATTTTATAGATTATGCTTTTGATGTCATATCTAAGAAATCTTTGTTTAACCTAAGGTCACAGAGATCTTTACTTATTTTTTCTAGACATTTTATAGTTTTAGTTTTTACATTAAGGTCTATGATGCATTTTGTGATTTTGAGTTAATTTTTATATATGGTGGAAGGCTTGGATTTTGTTTTGTTTTCTTTTACATATAGATACCTAATTATTCCAGTATCATTTGTTGAAAAGACTATTCTTTCTCTGATGAACTGTCTCTGCACCTTTGTCAAAAATCAGTTGTCCATATATGTGTAGGTCTATTTCTATACTACGTTTTATTGATCTATCTATTCTTATCCTGTTGCTACTGCTTAGTGATTACCACAGTTTTACAATAAGTCTTGAAATCAAGTGGTACTAGCCTTCAATTTCAAAGTCATTTTGGTTATTCTAGGTCCTTGACGTCTCCATGTAAATTTTAGAATCAGCTTGTCGATATCACAGACACACACATACATATAGCCTGCTAGGATTTTAATCAAATTTGTATTAAATCTATAGATTAATTTGTAGAGAACTGACAATTGTATTTCTATATACATGAAACAGTCGAAAATTTAAAATGTCACTTACAATAGCATCAAAATATGAAATACTTAAAAATAAATCTGATAAAAGATATGAAAGACTTGTTCACTGAAAACTACAAAACATTTCTGAGAGAATACAGACCTAAATAACTGGAGCAATATACCTTGTTCACAATTCAGAAGACTCAATATTGGAACGATTTCTTCTTCCTTTTAATAGAAGCCATCACATTTTAGCTTCTCTTGTTGGTAGGTGTGGCCTTTTAACAATGTTCTGCCTTAAAAAAAAATCTAAGCAGAAGAAATACGGGTAACTTTTGGGTCATTTCTTTTCCACTTTCTGTTTTTTCCTTCTTCTGGGCCAATGAGGATGAAGACAGCACTCTAGAGCAGTGCCTCTTCAAATGCGGACCCCTGACCAGCAGCAGAAGCATCACCTGGAAACTTGTTAAAAATGCAAATTCTTGGTTTCCATCCCAGACCTACTGAATCAGAAAGCCTGGAGTTGGGGCCCAGCACACTGAGTTTTAAAAAGCCTTCCAGGTGGTTCTGATGCATGCTAACATTTGAGAGAACAGCTGCCCTTGGGACTGCAAAGCATCAGTTTGGAACTGGTTTGCTGACACTGTAATTGAGCAGAGTCACCCACTCTTCCTGGACTGTTAGCCTCCTTCCACCCTCTTATATAATAGAGAAATAAACTCTTACTTGCGACTTTTTATAATTTTTGTCTCATTTTTATGCCAGCTTAATCAATCCCTTCTTCCTACTTCTATATGTTATCTTTCCCTTGTATTAGGAAAGATTTTCTTTTAGAATACACTATTTATCTCTAAAATAGTATCAAGAGCATCACTTAATGTTATGCGTTATATTTGCAAGGACTGAATCCTGAAGGGTATACTTCATAATAATAAGTAGTATTTTTTTCTATATAAATTTTAACATTTTGAAAAGTTGGATAAATAATAAAGTTATATATAATATGCTGTATTCAAATAGATATAATTTATAAATTGTCATATATAAATCACTCTTAAAATATAAACCATGTATTTTCTACCATTTTCTCTTTTTTTATAATTGCTTTTTTTTTCTAACTTTGAAGAGGAACTATAGGTTTTTTTCTTCCAAAGTACTCACTTTTTTCAATCTATTCCCATCATGTAGGTACTTCGATTGTCGATAGCAGCGAGAATTACCCTGAGAAGGTATAACTCGTCCTAGTAGCTGAAAGTTAGAGAAATAATACTTTAAATAATATTTGTACTTGATTGTTCTAATCAAATCTTCTAGCAGAAAACAAAAGAGAAAAAATTATGACCTGAAAAATATTATTGTTTTAATAAGAGAGATAAATAAAAGCTTTTAATCTAAAATTTTAGATGATAGATAGATAATGATAGATAGATAGATGATAGATAGATAGATAGATAGATAGATAAATGATAGATAGATAGATAGATAGATAGATAGATAGATAGATAGATAGATAAATGATAGATAGATAGATAGATAGATAGATAGATAGATAGATTTCTAAAATATAGTAGTAGTAGTAGTACAGTCCAATAACTTGCAGGAAATTTTTCAATGGTTCATCATGAAACACTTTCTATGATGCTTGAATGAGCTTGTCGAACAACTTAAATACTTGCTAGTGACAGGAGATTCAAATGTTCACAACTCATTCAATATTCTACTTATTTGTTAAACACCTACTCTGTATCATGCAGCCTCTTTAATTTTCGAAGAGTTGTAATTGCTTAAAAGTTTCAACTCATATTGAGGTGAAATCCTCTTGTAAATAGCTTCAACACAGGTCCATCGCAGGAACACAATGCTAGGAGCTGGAGATGTAGACAAGCTGCCTTCAGGGAGCTCACAGTATAATGAGAGTAGGGACAAGGAGTCTGAAAACGGAATTAACAAATGCCAATACACAGATGCACAAAGTGCTTTGAGAAACTGGAGGAAAAAGCCACTAATCAAAGAAGGCTTCAGAGAGAACATGGTGTTAGAGAGAGTTCTAAAAAATGAATGGAAATCAAAAGAGAAGGATATTATGGATACAAGCATGGAAGCATAAAAGAATAGAACATATTTAGAAAACTTCAGGTAGTTCATTATGTCCAGAATAAAAGGTTGTTGGGTAGAAGAAGATAATACTGGCAAAAATCTACAAGAGGCAAATTAAAGAGAGATTTGTACAGCATAAGAGGTTTAGACATTATTCTCCAAGCAATGGGGAATCACTAAAGAGTGTTAAATTAGGGAGTGATGTAATTAGCTTTCTAATTTGAACAATTACTCTGTCTAAAGTATAGAGAATGAACCAAAGAAAGGAAAAAACATAAAGAATAGAGAGAAAATTTGTTATAAGTTCCTTCCCCTTTCTTCTCCCGCCCTCTGTCTGTTCCTTCCTCCTGCATCATAAAGCATGTCTAACCTACGGTAGTAGAAGTGAGGATACAGATGAATCCACAAACTTGAGAGGTAAGGAAATAAGATCATCATTAGTTTTTAATGACCGATTCAATACAGGGATTGAGAGAGAAGGCTTTAATTCTGTCCCCTGTTGCATCACAAAATTCTTTCTTATAATAACTCTTCTGTCATTTGAGAATAATTATCACATTCTTTCCCTCACCACTTAAACAAATCAATCTTCGCCTCTTCAACCTGAGAACAACTAAATGCCATTCCCCAGTCCTACTGCCCTCCAGTATTTAAATTAGGTAAAAAGGGCGCCTTATCTAAAATTTCTCAACTCAACAATACACTCAAATCTCAGTACGTAGTTAATTGCATTTCTCTTCAGCCTATAGGTATTTTCTCCAGCCAGAACATCTTTCTCACTGTTCAGTTGTCGAGAAAATATATTAATGCTTCTAAATCAAGAACAAAAATAAAACCACTCAGAAATAAAGTTTAACATTTCATATTTTTGGCACTTAAAATAGTCTTCTATTTGTGCTATCCTAACATGAGCATATGACTTGCAAAGTGAAGTAGCCATAAATCAGGCTACTATAACACCCCTCCTCACAGACATTTGTCAGGAAAAATAATTAGTATACTGGCTAAGAGAACACTAATAAAGCAGTACATTTCATTTCATTTGGTCCCTATTCAACAATGGCAAATAATTCCAAAGCAAAAGACAAAAAAAATTAAAATGATCATTATTCTATACCCAGCCACACTGATGAAGCACATTTCTTGATGCTGGCAAAACTCCTGGACCTAATCTTTATTTTTTAACCTATTGATCCTTTTTCTTCAGCGACAGACTTGTTCTGCCACAAGAGATGGGTTTCCAAATTGGCCTAAGGGAGGCATGTGGGTTAGAAACAATATTGTCATTGGCCTAGTTTTGGCAGGATTGGTGGAAAATCAGACAACTGTTATGTTTTGGAGTTGTGGGCTAATAGTGCCCTCTGTTTTCCATTTTTGCTCCCATCAACAGAATTACCAGATGGCCAAGAAGCCACTAGAATGGAAGTAATGTTCCAATATAGTGGAAAAAGACCAATCCAGTAAACATTTTAATATCTATCTAGTGGCTTAAAAAAGCAATCTAAATGTTTAAAGATGAGGGGGTGGGGGGAAGAATACATAGCAGAAACTCTCAAAGCCTCACACTTTTACCAGTATATCTGGTCTTTTTAGAGAAATAAATTCATTGCAGATTCCAGCACCCTCAAAATATCACACCCATCTTCCCAAATGTCAAACCTTATAATCCAGCAGATTACAGTTACCTGAAAGATTTGTAAGACTCTTCCTAAGCCTCCCAGAGATTCTGAGTCGGTGGGTCCGTATGCAGCATAAGAATCTATAATTTAAAAAAAATTTCCAGATTATTCTGATAGTTACATTGGGAAACTATTTAGAGGAGTCTGAGGTCTACCCTATGGGAGGAATTTTTAAATAAGGGTACTGGACAGGGAAGTAATCAGTTGGATAGCTTTTCAGTTTACATGTCCTCTGATCCCACACGTTTCTTCTGTGCCTCCCAGTGGATAGAGGGTATACTACACAGTATAGGAGTCTCCATCCCCAAGTTGAAAAACAACGCTCTTTAGAATGAAGAATGGAGAAACTGCTTGGTGGGCTGGGGGTGGGCAGGGGTGGGAGGGCGTACTTTCTCCCTGAAAGTGTAAACATACAAAACTAGTAAGGTGCAATCATAAAACCACCGTTTTTTGTTTTTGTTTTTGTTTCTTTCACCACTGCCCTCAATCTCAGTTCATTCTATGGGACTAGTTCTTCTTCTGCTCCTGAAAAAAATTTTGGGAGGATGTAACTGTTTTTTCTAGGCATTCTCAGATAATAAAGTCATTTTTTAACAGTGTCTCATTTTATAATTAAAATTCAAAACTACAGAGTTTAAAGTTAAAATTTTTTTCTCCCCCGTTTGGACATGAACATTCAACTTTTTCTCAATTTTCTCCCTTGCTCCTTCCCCACCTTCAGTTCAGTCAGTTTCCTCTCTCCAGTGCAAGACTGAAGGTGGGACTGGGGTCAGGACGAGAAAGAGAGAAAAGGTAACAAAGAGACTGACTCAATCTGACACTGGTTCTCTCTGACTGGCTGGCACATAAAGCTTACCCTCACTCATGAGGTTCATTAAGAGTTCTCTGAAGAGGTCCTGCCCTCAGAGACCTCGCAAGACCTGTAGAACTAGGAAAATGCATTTGCTCTGGCTCCTGGCTCACAATTTCTCTGTCACCTCCTGATTTCCACCATGTCTTGCAGACTTTCTCTGATGGTCTCTCTTTGCCCTCTCTACCCCAGGTACATGGGCAGGATCTAAAGTAGTTCAAGGCCAGCTTTTTTCTCACATGTGGCCCAAGATTAATCTGTGGAAAAGACTCATATGTGATTCCTTCTCCCCCAGTCAAATGCTCTGACTAGAGCATCTTCTCCCCCAGTCAAACGCTCTGACTAGAGCATCTTGCTCTAGTCAGAGCATCTTGCTTTTAGGTGCTTCAAGCCTGTCTCAGACACCTGTCAAGTGTGTCCTACAAAAAGCATAGAATCATAACAGAATCTCCATTTTATCCCTTTGAAGCCTATTTTGTTTGATTTGAGGTAAAGAAGATACCTCTCTTCCACAACATCCCCATGAGGGAAGGGAATGAGTAGCATACCAAAAACTCTCTCTTTTAAAATATCCTCTCATGTCTCCAACCCACCCTTCCATAATCTCCAACTTCCTCCACAGCTTGGAGGTTAACGGTCTGCAAAATCAGTTCATAGTTACCACCTTCTCAAAATGTATTTAAATGATCTTGTACTCCACTTTACATCCTTCTATTGTCTTTAGGTCTTAGATGAAACAGGGATTTAAAGAGACCCATTTTGCAATTGGGTGGCTAAAATCCTAGTCATTTAAACTGCCAAACTGAGAAGGGCAGTGGATTTCCATTAGAGGATCTGAACATGCCCTGCATTCAGTTGGCTCTTTGACATTTGAAATCTGGGCAGATTGGCATGTCTCATTTGCCAACAAGCAATTACTTCTCTAGTAATTAGGTCTGAAATCACGTTCCCTCTTTGAATCAAAAGCAGTTATATGCACAAGATAACATTCAACTGGTGCAGATACAGAAGAGTAAATAAACAACTAATGTTTCTTCAACCAGAGACAGCACTGAATTTCATAAGATAGATTCTGAGACTATTAAATGTTATAAGACTGTAATCATAAAGATTTTAAAGAGATTTATTACTTAAAGACAAAATCTGGAAACCGAAACTGTTTATTATCATTTATAATAGGAAAGGAACAGACAATGGGGAATAAAAGAAAAATCTTAAATGGCAAACTGAAAAGTAAAATAAAAATGAAGATATACCAAGGATTCTAAAGATCAACTACTTTAATCCCTGTTTTATATAAAATAATAACAATAGTAAAAGGCAATCTTATTGAGCATTTACTATTTTAAGCTCTTTACATATGTTATTTCGTTCGATCATCATGTATAAAAGATTATTGTTCTTCGGTCTTCCTTCACTCACTCTCTCTCTGCTGTGTAGAAGAGAGAGAATATTTCTCCACCCTATTGATGTTGAATTTGGCCATGTGACTTGCTTTGACTAATGGGTTGTTAGCACATGTAACACGGGTAGAGGAACTAAGTGTGTTTGTGTAATCTGACTCATCTCACATTCTTGAGATTGTTGCTGGTCCAAATAGAATAAAAAGAAAACATATGAAGCAGACCTAAACTCAGCCTGAAACCTAGAGCCAAGGTCAACCAATAAACATTCTGAATCAGATATGCTCCAACAAACTTGAAGACCCACAAGCTGAGAAAATTAACGCCATGATAAGCCACTGAGTTCAGGGCAGACATTATTTTGGCAACAGCTGATGAATTTGGAGGCCTCAACAAAGAAAAAGAATTTCTACTCATCATCAGGACTGAAAAAAAGTTCAGAATAGTCATATTCTCAGTTTTCCCTATACTTACCTATTTGTCTCTATTTAGGAACCATGACTCCAATTTGTAGTCACTGCTTGAAGTTAAAAATTTTATTTGGAAAATTTTTACAAGAAACTCACAGGAATTCTGAATTACTAAAAGAACTAAAAATTTTGCCCACCTTCCTTTTTTTCCCCCTTGGTACTTTCTTTGTGTGAGATGTAAAGACATCTGCAGCTTGACTCAAGCAACATATCAGCTTTAGGATGAACAAGAATAAAGCAGATAAGTAAAAGTTCATATAAAATGAACCATCAATTCCCAGAAGCATATAAATCCTTGGCATTAATCTATAGGTATTTCTTGAATACTTATGCAATATTAGCGTGAGAGCAAAGGTGGCAGTGGAGAGCGGGTGCTTGGGATGTGGCTAAAAAATAAAACTATGAAAAAAAATTGGGGAAAATTTTGAGAAAGAAAAATTGGAAAATTTATTATCTTTAAAAAGAAACTCCCAGAAGTTAAAAGTCATTGCTTCAAACCCTAAAGCATTCAGAACTGCATGGAACGTCATAATCTGCTTTTTAAAAATTTTTCAGATTTGCTAACAAACTGAAACATCTACTCCCCACCAGATAAAACCTATAGCAAATATCAACATAATAGTAAAAAAAATTATAGCATTAACTTTAAAATTAGAAATAGGACAAAAATAGCTGCTATAACAACTTCTATTCATAATACACCAGACATCTGGACCAGTTAAAAAAGAAAAAAAAATCAAAGCATGAGACTGGAAAAGAAAAATCAACAACCATCATTATTTACAGAATACATGATTGTATACAGAGAAAATTCAAAAAGATTATATTAAGTATTAGAACTATGGAAATATGTTAACAGATAACTGTATATAAGATTTAGTTTTAAAATCAATATTAAAAAGTCAATTTATGTAGCAGAAACAGACATTTAGAATATATAACTTGTAAAAATACCACTTAAAAATCAACAATAAAAAAGTATGTGAATAGATTTAAAAAACTTTGCAAGATCTCTAAGAAGAAAAATATAATACCTTACTGGAAGGTCTGAAATATGACAAATAAATGAGAGATACAACATGTTTATGAGTTATATGAACATATTTATATTATAACCATGTCAGTTATCACTAATGTGTTCTATATACCCAATTTAGTTCCAGTCACAATCCCATGAGCCTTTGTGTGACATTAAAAGTTAATTTTAAAAAATCATATGTAGATTAATAGATGGATAAAGAGATAAATATTTATGTTTCAAAGCAGTATAGTAAAAAGTTAATTGTAGAATCTAAGTAGTGAATTCATGGGTGTTTGCTATGAAATTTTAACTTCTTTATGTTTCATAATAAAATGTTCTAAATGTTTCATAATAAAATATTGAAGAGAAATCATATGGTCAGACACTCCTGAAAAGAAAGAATCAGGTGGTTTACCAAACAGAAAAAGTTATAATAATTAAGAGAGAGTGGTATTGGTGTGAGACCAGAAAAATGAGTCAATGGAATATAACAGAGAGCAGGCATTTATGAAAACTTGATTTACATCATATTTGACATTATAGATCCTGGGCAAAAGATGGGCCATTTGATAAATAGTATAGGAAAATTGGTTATGCACATGGAAAATAATAAAAATATTAAGGACAAAAAGAGTAAGAGAATATCTTCTGAATATCTTTACAAAGAAGATTTTTTTAATGTCAAATAAGCATAACTCATAAGGGAAATTTTATTACATTAAAATTAAAAACTGTTGGTCAGCAAAAGAAGACATTAAGAGAGCAAAAGATTATTCCACAATCTGGAAGCATTTATTTTCAACTCATGTAACTGAGAAAATATTGATACCTGTGTTTTATGAATAACTCTTATAAAGCTTTGAGAAAAAGACAATTATATAGAAAATATGGGCAAAAGTCACAAATAGACATTTCACAGAAGATGAAACACAAATAGACCACACATATATTAAAACATTTAAATCATATTTCATTAAAACATATTTAAAGAGAATAAACAAATTAAAACCACAATGAAAAATTTTAATTGGGTGATGTGTATATAAATGTTCATTTTATTAACATTATTAACTTGGATACATATATACTACTTTACATATAATTTAATTTATCATGTCTTTTAAAACGATACATAATGTGTGTGTGTGTGTGTGTGTGTGTGTGTGTGTGTGTGTATGTATGTTTTAACTAAACAAAAATTTTAAATCAAGTACAGGAAATGCTGAAAAACCTAACAGGGAAGTAAAAATTTTAAAGGCTCATCAAGAAGGAAAGACATAATCAACTTCCCTTAGATATCGTAACATTTTAGTGCACTTTAACTTGAAAAGAAATAAGCTAAACAAAGGTGGCACTGGCTTATAAAGTACTTTAGTAAGTGTGCTAAATCTTCTATAAAGTTTAATCTGGAAGCTTAAAAACCACAGAGGACTTCATGAAACTTATTTATTACTCTCCTCAAAATTATGAATTATAGCTAAGTATATCTTTCTGTCCTAGGAAAGAGCAACGAAGTGGAATTATAACCAAATATTGTATTTTCCTTTCTTCCTTCCTCTCTTACTTTCTACCTTCTTCTCTTTCTCTCTCCTTTATTCCTTTTTCCTTCCCTCCCACTTCCTTCCATTTTTTTCCTACCCTTCTATATTAGCTTTCTATTACTACATCACAAATTACCAAAAAAAAAAAAGGCAGCATAAGACAAAACTAATTTATTATTTCACAATTTCATGAGTTAGGAGTTCAGTCGCATATTATCTGGGTCCTCTGTTTGGGGTCTCTCCAGGCTGAAAGCAAGGTGTGGGCAAAGCCGTGATCTCAGCTGTGACTCACAGTTCCCTTCCAAGCTCATTTGGGTTGTTGGCTGAATTTAGTTTTGTGTGGTTGTAGTATTCTTACTGAGTATTGGCTGGGTCACTTTCAGGCTGGTCTCGGTCCTAGTTACGTGGCAGTCCTACAACATGCTGCGTACTTCTTTGAAGCCAGCAAGTGAATCTCTCTCATGCTTCAGATCTCTCTAACCTCTTTGAAGGGTTTACTTGATTAAGACAGGCTCTCGTAAAATAACCTCTCTTTCGATTAACACAAATTCAACTGACTAGGGATCTTAATTATAGCTGGAAACCATAAATTATTTAAGATGTCTGAAACATAGAGTGACAGGTGACATTGAATGGGAGAAAGCTAAAGAAATAAAGGCTAAGTCACAGAGGATTTAGCAAGCCATATATGTGGCTATTGTCCTAACAGTTAGAAACAATTGAAGGAATGAAGAATGAAGGAATGTTAGAATGAAGTGGTCAGATCTTTGTTTTAGAAAGATGGTTCTAGAGGGCAGTATGAAAGATAAAGAGGACAATTCAATTGAGCACATATTTGTGGGATGAAAGGACAATATGTGGCAAAAAATAACTCTAGAAACGATCTCCCAAATACGATGGCATACTCTCAGAAATTCTTAAATTTGAAAAACAATTACTGAGTGTCTATTCTCTGCCCAGGAACAAAACTTATAACCAAAAAAAAAAGAGTCATAGTCCCTTCTCCTCCACAAATATAAATACATGAGCTTTGATAAAAGTTTAGAGAGAACAAAAGTCAAATACAAAAGAGAATAAAATTTAGGGGAGAAGATTAGCACACCACCATCCATCTCATATCTTCATTCATTGCTGCCAGGTAGGATAAAATTTTATTCTCAAATGTCCTTGAAGTCAACGGGTAAAAGAAACTTGCTCCAGAAAACAAACATGCCTGATGGTGAGATTGAGGGAAACTTTTCCCATGGATTCTCTGTTATTTTAAGTAGTACCCGGAGTGTTGAAAGAGGTCAAAATAGAGTGACCAATGCACAGATGGGTTTGCTAAAAAACGTCTCCTGGCGAAGACTACAGAGAGAAGGGGCAAATCCTAGTAATAAATTTCTCTCTGTACACGGTATTCGATCATTTCCCATTTGATTTGTCAAAGGGCTTATTTTGTGATGGGCGCATCCCATGTGTATAATAAATTGCTAACTTTATCTCTTGACTGACTTGTAAATCTTGGTCGTTTTCAGGGATTAACTACTTGCTAAATTCATTTATCAAAATTAAAACTAGGTCTTCAGAATGCTGCTCTCCAAATCCCAAGAAACCATGAAAGATTAACCTTTTGCAGATCCTTCCAGGCTGAACGCCAGTGGGTGACATCAATACAAGTGATTAATAGGCCCTATCTAAGGTCTGCAGGAGATGCTGACAGACATTTCCCCATGTGATAGCACAAGTCATCTAATCAGCCTAAGAAAACACACATCCTGATGCTCTCCATACTAATGGAACATCGCCAATTAGTATTTAGTAGATGCATAGGAACTCTGTTTTTGCACTAGTACCACAGGTTTTTTACACATGTATCAGACCTCCTTAATCTTGTAAAATAAAATTCATTAACTCGAGCTTTTAAAATCGTTCTAGAAGCATCAGTAGCAGCAACATAATGGAACGTCAAATCCAGAATGATTAGTCATAGCTTTTCTGTGATGCCGTTTTGAAAAAAAAAGACATTAGCTAACATTTTTATCTCACAGACCCCTGCATCATTCGAATCGTATGCAGCCTGTGTCCTCATCACAGAGAAGCACATTTCTCTTCTGTCTTCTTTCTCCCTTGTCTATTTACAGCATGTGGTGCTCTCTGGGGCTTTAGAGGCATTTCATCCAAATACCCACATTCACACGAAATGTTCCAACACCTTCCCAGTATGATCCTTGACATTTCCTCCTCCCTCCCTTCCTCCTTGCCTGTGAAATGGCAGCTGGGTTCGTTAATGTTGCCTCAGATCCTCTACCTCTTTTATTCCTCAAAATAAACTCTCTGCCTCAGTTCATAACAGGTCTGATGATGCTCTAAAGTATCACTGAGACCATGTTTCTCATTAAGAAGTACAGGTTAGACAGATGGAGTTATAAATGTGCCCTATCAAAGTGAACCCTGATTCCTTTAGTTAATTATCGAATTTAAAGAGGATCCCTTTAAATCATCTAAACCAGTGGGGAGTAATCTTTTCTTTTCCCTTTGGGGGCTACTAGCTTATAATATAATCATTTAACTGTGGATCTTACATGTATGCTAATTCCTTTCATTTTATATGCTTCTGATAAGGCTAGTATTGCTGTTACCATGTATCATGTATGTTACCATGTACCATGTGAAGCAATTTATATTGATTATTTTCACTAATCTTTATTACAATTTTGTGAGATATGTTCAATTGCCAGTATCCATTTACACATGAGGAGACTGAGGCACAGAGAGTATATGTAACTTATCTAAAGTCACACAGGTAGTAAATGGCCAAACCAGCAGTCAGACCCTGGTCTGTCTGGCCCCTAAGCTCTGCTCGTAAAAGACTGCCTTCTCCTTCACCCTGGGAGAAGCTGTACAGGGGGTCCTAAAGTCCCTGGATGAATGAGTCACATGAATGCATTTATTTCTGCCACACCTTCACCTAGAGCTTAAATTCCAAGGGGAAAACAAACAAACAAACATGTTAAAGCTTTTACAGAACTAAGAACAGTGTTATGGTGCAGAATGGAGGATGGAAAAGCACACTCAGCCTAGAGGAGTGAAGAAAGCTTCCTCATAAGAGTAACATTCAAGTCACAAATGTGATAAAGAATATTCATGGCAGAACAGGTGAAGTACTAAAGATATAATGTTAGAAAAGGGCACATACCAGGAAAGGCAAGAAGCTCGACATTATGGCAATAGAGACGGGAGAGTGGAGAGAGGAAGCAAGCAGAGGAGAGGGACAGGAGACCAGAAAGACCAAGTTATGCCTTCATTGCAATGATAAAAAGTCTGAATATTATTTTTCAGGTAAGGGAGACAGTTGCTTTTAAGCAAAAAGATTGCAGTATTAACGTTGACTTTTGTTATCTGTTTGTCTGTTACAGAATATTAGTCAAGTGGAAATATAGATAATGGAGTGCAGTATGAAGAAAGACTAGAAGCAAAGGCCAGAAAAACAATGAAAGCAAGACAGAGAGAGGGCTTGAACTAGACCCACTGGCAGCACAAGAGGAAAGAAAAGGCCAGACAAGATACATTTAAAATTTCTCCAGACTACTTACTACCATTTTTATATGACCTACTGACTTAAGGATTTGTTTATTTTCTCTCTCACACTAGATTATAAGTTTTATGAGAGGAGGGATTTTTGTCAAATATCTAATACTTAGCACGCTGCCCACAGACCCTCCATAAGTATATTTAGAATAAATGAAGTGATTTCAAAGAAATTTAAGGATTGATTGGATTAAATAGATAAGATTGTTAGATGACTAAAATTTCTAGTGTGGGAAACTGAATGGATGGTGACAGAGATGAAGAATTCACCAGACAGGACAGTTTTAAGTGTCTAAAGAATTCCAGATTGATCAATGTTGAAGGTTGTTTCAAGTTTGGAACTGGCACACAAGAAAAAAGTTGAAACTGGTTTTAGAGATTTAGAGTACAGATTTAGAAATGTTGCTGAAGCCGTGAAAATGGATAAAACCAGGCAGAGCTAACAAAGGGGAGAAAGGAGAAGAGCAGAGAACCATGAACAACCACAAAATTTAAGAGATTGGAGAAGCCAGTAAAAGAAAGAAGAGAAACATTGAAAAAGCTAAGAGGAGAACTGGGCGAGGTGCTCCAGGAAACGCCGGAGGGGAGCCTGGCACAGTTAGGCCATTTGTGCCATTATCTATTTCAGGGTAAAATAGAAGATAAAAGAGAGGCCGTTTGTATCTGAAAACTAAAGATTAGAATCTTTAGAGAGAACACCTTGGGGTGTGGAGATGAAGACTGAATGCAAATCGTTAAAATGGTTGAAGGAGGTAGGAATAGGCTGCCACTAGCTCACTGACCCCTTTGTGCAAATGAGAGAAAGGCCCCTCTTCGGGCAGAGGCACTTGCTCCAGGGCACGCAGACTGTCAGGCAGAGCGCCCCTCTCCTTGAGCTGAGTATCTTTGTATAGTGCCAAACTTGTGTGACATCATGAGGTGTCCCTTCCTAGGAATTAGGCAAGGAATTATTTTAGGATAGGGAGACCAGAATGCAAAGACCAATGGAGAAGCCAGTCTAAGATAAAAGAAAAAAAAGGAGCCAATGAACACTGTGTGGGAGGAGAAAGGAATATACCTCAGAGATTAAAAGCGAGTAAAGGTTTGAAACAGAAAAATAAAACTTACCAGATGCAAAAAAAAAAAAAATGATAACATGATCTGTATTGATAGTTCACCTCAGCTTGGATACTGCTGCCACAAATTATAAAGTTGTGTAATTTTTTTTCCATCAGTGTTCAGAAGCTCACCAACATAAAACAAGCAGTTCACTCCTTAAATTTTTTTTAAATTTTACTAAATGCTCCACTATTCATTTTTAAAATTGAAAGCAATCATAAAAATCTAGATTGTAGGAAACTGCAGGGAAAATAACTTAGTTCCTTCAAAAATTAAATTGCAAGTTGAAAAAAGAGAGAAACCAGAAGTTCATATAGTAAAAAAATGTGAAGAGAAAAAAACAACTAATCATGATACGTAAATTTTATTTAAATTCTGATTTCACAGACAAATTATTAAACAATTTTTAACTGATATTAAGGTGCAATTGGACATTTGAAAATTAAATGGATTTTGTAATATTAAGGAATTATTAACATTTTAAGAGTTACAAATGTGGTTATGTTTGAGTCCCCACGTATGAGAGATACACACAGACATATTTACAGATGTACTTGTTACAGAACTGAACTTGCTTCAGAATAAAATCAGAAGCAGGGATGTGAGTGGAGATAAAGGTAAAATAAAATTGACCATGAATTGATAACTTTGCAGTGGGAAGACATGTACATAGGGACTCATTAAACTATTCTGCATACTTTCATATGTTTCCCATTTTTCTATAATAAATTTTCTTTATGTTAATGACAAAATTCTTTTCAGTGAATAATAGAAAAATTATACTAGTTTTAATGATGGCCAGTGAAGGCGATAACATGAGAAATAAAAGAGAAAATTTTGAAGAAAGAATACATAAATGCAAATAAGGCAGAAAAATTTAAAGGACTGAAACACAGAAATAAGGGCATAAATACAAGCAGAAATGGAGGAAGCAACCAGAGTGAGACAGACTTGTGAAATGACATTACCACCTTGTGGTCTTTTAGGATATTGCTCCTGAAGACTCAAACCATGATGTTTTTTCACACCTATAGGCATTTGTGGGAACATTGTGCCTACATTTGCGCCAAGTGTAACTGAGTTAAAGGCCATATATAAGCTTCGGTCTGGAGGGTTCGTAATTTGTGATGAACTTTCTTGACTCGCCTAATATTTTCAGACTGTACTTCCACTTATTGTCACAAGGTCCCTACATTTGCTAAGCTTTATTGTCCTAAATTTCCCCCTTTATACATCCATAGTTAGCTCCTAATTTGCTATTTTAGGAGTTTATTAACAAATCTTTGTTCATCTTTCTCCATACTCTTAATGGTTTTCTTTTTATTGAGGTCTAACTGATATACATAAAAAATAAAAACAACATATTTGACATATACCGAATTTGATGATTATGGAGATAGGCATACACCCAGGAAACCACCACCACGATCAAGTTAATAAACATATTCATCACCTCCATTCACCAAATCCTCTTTTCACCATTATAGCTCCAGCCTAACTAATTCTAATGTTTAACTCCTCCATCTCCTTGGGCATTCCACTCATCTTTCTCTTATCTTTCCCAGCTCCATAGAAAGTACTTTTCTTGCCATATATGACAAAGCAGCATAATGTATTTATACAGTGTGGAAGTAGCATCATGAGACAAAGGAGAGGATTGGGAATGTGGAACCAAAATGATTCTATAGCTAAAATGGCCCCACTATTCAGCCAGAACATTCCATCTCTCTCATAGTCAACAATCTAAACAGTTCAAATGCTATTACTATCACCAGTATTATCTTTGAAATTCACCTTCGTCTCCATCCACATTCCTCCGTAAGTTCTTGCTACCCTCTCTGGTGTGGACTAAAGCACTAAACTCCTAGCTAGCCTCCCGTCATCTAGCCCCTCCAACTGAACCCCCACACAGCACCCAGTTACTTCTCAAAACACAGATCTAATTATGTGACTTTCTACCTAACATCTTCCAATGCTTCTTTCTCACCGCCCCCATGAAAAGAATTGTAAATGCCAAGAGCCCATCTCTTTATAACGCAATTCTATTCTCATTCTCTGCAGTTCCCCCACTTTATACACTCTGCTCTAGTAACACCAGGCTTCTTGCTGTTTCCAAAAAAGCCACTATATGCTTTGCACAGATTACTACCCCTGTCTAAAAACTCATTTTTATGTATGGTTAACTCCTAATCTTGGTTTGTCTTAACTCAGACACTTAGTTAGCACTCAGACTTAACACTCACTTCCCCAGTAGGTGCTCCCATAGCACTGTATTACTGTATTGTAATGACGTGTTTACAGTCTCTCTGGAACCCCCTTGGACTCAAACATCAGGTAACTGGAACTGTGTTGTACTTACTTATGCATTTCCAGAACTGAACATAATACCCAGCCTGGCATACATGTGCAAAAAGATTGGCTGCCTTCTACCCTGCAGCTATTTGTAAGAATTTGATCTCCAGAAAATAGAGTGGATGGCCAAAGATTTAATAAAGAAAAAGAGGTACATTTGGGACTTATCAGATTGGGTATCTTTTAATGATAATTAAGCAGGGTAGCGAGAATTCTCTCTTGAACTTCAGGTAGGAGTAAGAATTGTTTTAAGTCTTCTGAAAATAAATACAACGAAATATATCAAAAACATACATATTATTAGACCCAGAATTTCACTTGTAGGACTTGAAATTAACAATATGCACAAAGATTTAGATATAAGAATGTTTGTCACCACATTATTAATATAGTTCAAAGATATCTAGGAACCCCCTAAAAAAAATTTGGGAATCCAAAATGTCCAGAATAGATGTGTAACAAATTGTGGCACAGTAATTCCCTCTTATCTATGGTTTTGATTTCACGGTATTTTACCCATAGTCAACCACAGTCTAAAATTGTTAAATGGAAAATGTCAGAAATAAACAATTCATAAGTTTTAAATTGTATGCCATCCTGTGCTCTGATTAAATCTTTTTTGTTACAATTGTGAGTGAATTCATTTTTTATTATATTTTTTAAATTTTTTTGGTGACATTGGTTATGTGTGATTAAATCTTACATCATCCTGCTCCCTATATCCACAATGTATACTCTCTCCATCCATTAGTCACTTAGTAACCATCTCATTTATTAGATCAGCTGTCTCAGTATTGCAGTGCTTGGTGATGCTGGCAATTTGGATAGCCCAAAAAGCTACAAAGTGTTTCCCTTTAGATAAATAGGTGAAAGTTCTTGAGTCAATAAGAAAAAAATTGTATACTGAGGTTGCTAAAACTGACAGTAAGATCGAATATTCTGTGAAATTGTGAAGGAAAAAGAAATTTATGCTCATTTGCTGAAAGACCACATTCACATAATTTTTATTATAGTATATTGTTATAATTTTTCTATTTTGTTATTAGCTATTGTTAACCTCTTACTGTCTAGTTTATAAAATAAATTTAATAATATGTATGTATGTATATATAGAAAAAAACATAGTCTTTACAGGGATTGGTACTATCTGCGGCTTCAGGCATCCACTAGGGATCTTGGAACGTGTCCCCAGTGGATAAAGTATGACGACTATATAACCATATAATGGAATTCTAGGCAGCCATTAAAAATGACATAATACGAAATTGAAATTGAAAATGATTCTTTTGAAAAGCAAAAAACAATGCTGATTTAAAATGCTATAGAGTGTGTGTGTGTGTGTGTGTGTGTGTTTATTTCTCTTATGGACCAATGCAATAGATTTCTGTACATACATCCACTTATACACAAACATAAGATACTCATGCGTAATGAAAGTTTAGAAAATATGTGCACCAAAATGAAAACCGGTTTATAAATACTTTAATTGTTGGCTTACCTATATTTTCTGATTTTTCACCAGTGAACAATTATTTTGTTTATATTAATAAGGGGGAAAAATAAGTTGTTTTTTTTTTTTAAGAGAAAAAAAAGAAGGAAAAGGAGGCTGAGTCCCTGGTGCCATCAAAAGAAAAACATAGGTAGCTGGCCTGAATTTAAAAGAGCATCTGAATCTCAATAACAGAAAGAGGTATGGAATTTTACAGAAGGTTAAGCCAATTCGTCATATGTGCCTTAGTGTCAAGTAGTCAGATCAATATGTACTTGAGGCCAGTGCCAGTGAATGAAAATAATTTGGAGAAGAGGGAGCTAGGAGGAAGAGGTGATGTCAGTCAATACTATGGGTCAGAGTATTCACATAACCTTCTCCTTGGTTGTCCCACTCCCACTCCCTCCACTAAGCCTCCATCCTTACTACAGGAACTTGGAGAATACTAGAAACTTCCTTCCTTTACAGAATACAGGAAAAAATATCTGTGGAAGTAGTGCATGAAGAATAGCTAGGCCATACGCCTGCCCCATCTACCTGGATCTGCTTCATTGAACCTGGGTTTCTCTCCCCTAGCCAGAGTTCAGTGGATAAACTGATCCTTTCCAAATGCTTGGAAATGTATTTAAGTTAGGTTTCATTAAAAATTACATTGATTGATTTACATAGAAAATCAATTTTAAAAATCTCTGCTTTCATTAGAATGGATATCAAATATTTTGAAAATTGTTTTGACAAAGCAAAACAAAACAACCCCACTAAAACTATAATAGATAGAAGAAGTTATTAAAGGTTGTAATGGTTAACCATCTCTACCAGGGATAATCTTTAGGTCTGTAGGGCTCTGGGTAAATGTCTTCGGGA
The DNA here is from genome assembly GCA_004027375.1 of Macroglossus sobrinus. Lineage (NCBI taxonomy): Eukaryota > Metazoa > Chordata > Mammalia > Chiroptera > Pteropodidae > Macroglossus > Macroglossus sobrinus. The sequence continues at coordinate 241,589 of PVKZ01000060.1, read as the reverse complement.
ATCTGGTTGACTCCATATGCAGGGAGGGTATAGGGCCAAAGAGCTCCCAAAGGGGAGAAATGGGAACTGGAGTCCAGAGGGTCCTGGGTCACTCATCTGGATGCCAGTCCCCGCCAAGCTAGGCATAGGCACAAGAGGAAGACTTTAAAAAATTACCAGGAAGGTACTCTGAAGCTTGAAGCCCACAGCAAGGCCTCTGCTGCTCACATCGAATGGTGGTAAGGATCCCCATAATTCTGAACTAGTCCGGTTGCTATCCCATGTTTGTTGGTTACTTTGAGAATCATGACCCCCTAGTTTCCAACAATAAGCACCACCATTTGATCTGTGTACTTTAAGAGTGCTGTCATCATCCCTGCTACCAGAGATACATTCTGTGATGATGTCTATCAATTTTACTATCGACCCCAGCTTCCAGAGGAGAGCCATCATTTACCTCCTTGGCGATGCTAGGACCCCTTCACCTGCTCATTCTTGATGTTCATGGTAAATGATATGTCCTCCAAGCCTACCTTTGAAACATAATCCTCTGATGAGTCTTCTGACCTCAAATATGCAATTTCAGTATGTCCATTTTCCTGATCCTTTATTATCTTTTTCTAATGCCTGTCATGGCAATATAGGCATATCAATCTCACCCATGTGGGCCACTACATTTGCCAGCTTCTGGGAACCATCCTAGTAGCAAGTTTGCATCATCCCCTGGGATCCCTTACTAGCATGTCAAATTGCATATTCCAAGAGAGAGTCCCTCCAACTCAATTAACCAGTAAGCAACCAAAACGACAAGCTCTGTTACTTAGGTTTTAATCATCTGCTAATTGACCTGGTTTTCATTATTCAACTGCAGGATGTCAACACAATTTACTAACAAGAATCCAATTCTGTTATCTTCATATTTATGTTTCCTCCCATTATTTTAAACTTCTGAATAATCACACTGACCAGTGTATTCCATCCATCAGCACACTATCCCAGTGAAGTATTACCAATTAATCAGCCATGTAGTGCCAGAATCTGTCTGTGCACCACCTACTAGGGTGGTGAGTGAACCAATTCCAAATCTAATGTTTCTGTCTTACTGCTGCTGTCTTGGACCACTCCTGACATCAATTGTTGCACATTGGGTTTTCCAGCAAACAGATGCCAAGATAAGAGTTTGAAATGTAAAAGGCTTCTTGGGGAATAGCACCTATGAAAGAAAAGGGGGAAGAAGCAGGATTTGCCAGGTGGAAATTCCAGATCATGAGGCAGACCTGATGATGTCTCCGCCAGATCAACAACAACAAAAAACTGTTAAGAGGCACAATAAAACTTTAAATTTTTCCCTGTTACACAACAGGGGGAAAAGAGACAGTTTGAGTAAGATTCTTAAAATGTGAGATTAAAATGGCAATCCTTTATCAACTAATTACTAAATATATAGTTTTTATAAGACTAAATAATTTTTCAACTATTAAGATTCACAATATAGTTGAGAAAGCAAGAAATTGCAGTAGAAAGTAGTATGTTTGATTCATGATCTTGAGTTGAACTAAAATAATAACAGTAAAATGCCTGATATGTTTGTCACAAGATAGGTTTAGGTTGATTTCTCTTTTGTGATATTCTGATTGAGTTAAAGGGGAGCAGAGCAGGTAATCCAATGCAACTGACAAATCTTTAGAAAGAAAAGTAGGTCGTTTCCTGCATAATGAATTATTAGTAATGCCATTTCAAAGTTCTGATATAAGTCAATGATGCACGGCTTGGGTTTTATTGACATTTATGCAATATTATGAGAAAAACAATTAGATTTTGACTGAAACTCATCCAGAGAGAATTTTTTTTTCATTGCTGTTTCGGTGTTACGGACTTACATTTAAAAAACACACTGTGTGGGACCTGAAAAGCTGCTGGGATGCTAGATCCTGAGAACATTAAACTCTGGTCACCTCTAGGAAATTAAAGGTAGTTAATAAGTATCTACATACGTCTACAAGTTGGGGCTTGACTTAATAAATTAAAAGCAAACCATGCAAAAGCATATGGCAAAAAATAAAATGGTATCAGAGGGTAGGAAGAAGGGGAAAGGGGGAAGGGGAGGTAGATGGGGTAAAGGGGTCAAATATGTGGTGATAGGGAGAAATCTAACTATGGGAAGTAACATACAGTGTAAATATATATATATATATATATATATATATATATATATATATATATACACACACACACACATATATGTATGTATATATGCCTTACTGTTAAAGTGTACAGATGAAACATCGGATTTCATTAACCAATGTCACCATAAATAAAAATAAATTCTAAAAAATAAAAAAATAAAATAAATTTCTAACTTCTGAAGTAGTGAAGTACAGCTTCCTCAATGAAGTAGCTTTTCAGGTATCATATTAATTCAGAAAAGTTATTCTGGATAGCCATTTCCATAGTTTGTCTCTCTTCAGGATCAAATTCTGTGTTCTTATTTCACTTATTTTTCCCTTGATTGGAAATAATTAACTAATTCAATCCTTTCATTTAACAAACATAAAGTGAAGTCTCATTACATAGCACTATGTAAGTCTTTATGATACTATAAAGCAAGCTCAGGTCCTTAAGGAACATAAAATCTACTCAGGGAGGCATACGCATAAACAGAGAATTTTAAGTTCACCAGTGTGAGGTGCAACAGTCTACATGTCATTTGAAATTCACGGACAAGAACAGGTCTTGTACATGTATTTCAGGAAATAACGGCTGAAATGTCTCCCAAATTTAGTAAAAGACATTCATTTACAGAATCAAAAAGGTCAAAACTCAGGCAGGATAATAAACACAAAGGAAATCACACCTAAATACATCATAATCAAATTGCCAAAAAAAAAAAATTTATGAAGAAAATCTTGAAATCAGCCAGAAGAAAAATAACAGTACATACAGAGGAACATCCATTTGATGACCACCAACTCTTCATCAGAAACAATGCTGTCAAAGGACAGTGTTCTTAGGAAATACAAGTATTGAAAGAGTAAAGGAGATGTGTGTGTGCAAATAATTCACAAAAACAGAGAAAATGATAAAGCAAAAGATGTAAAATATTAAATTGGGGGACTCTGGAACAAAGGATATATTGAAGTGCACTAACTATTCTCATGACTTTGGGGTCTGAAATGATCAAAACGAAGTTACAAAAACAGATGGATCAAGAAATATAGGTGCCATGTTATTTTGTTATAATTTCTTGATATTGTCAACTGACCAAATTTAGAAGTAACACTCCAATAACAATGAATACACCTGGGAGAAAAGGAGGGAGGGAAGAGACAGAGACAGAGAGACAGAGAGAGACAGAGAGAAAGTCAGGGTTCCTTAAAGAAATAGTTGAATTGAGTGTTGTTGAGGCAGAGAAGGGTACAAGTCTAGCCCAGAATGTCTAATCTTGCAAGAAAAGGAAATACTCAAAAAATGATGCATGCCAGTTTGAAGTTCTCAATCACTAAACAGAAACAAACTGAGTACCAAAATGACTGTCATGAATTATAGCCCATAGAATTAAATATCTTTGTCCTGACATAAACAGTAGAATAAACATAGGGAAAATACAGCACTTTCTTACAGTAAAATTCCAATTTATGAATAGAGAAGGAAAGCAGGCAATAGAAAAACATTTGGTAAATAAACATCACAATTGTTGCAGGCAAAATCTGCCAATGGGTGCTAAAATAGCCACATACAAAAAAATTTTTTTTCAAAGTATTCCCTCACAAGATATTAAAAGAAAATGAGGAGAAACCCAGCAAAATCCACTTTAATCAAGTGTCTTAAGGTTAGAATCACTAATAATATTCATATTATCATATCTCCATATGATACACTGAAAAGGGCCCATCAAGTCTACAGTTCTCAACAAAAGTACCTAACTATATTATTAAAAGTAAAAAAGAAGGGAAAAACAAATGCGAAACAGTAAAGGAAAACCTCTGTGAAGTTCGACTAGATATTGGGAGATGTCAGTATGGACTCACAATTTCTAAAACCTATTTGTGTGTTTTCTTCTCTTTGCCAGATCAAAGGGTCTAGGATCAGTGATATTCAAGAAGCAATGAGCATATGTAGTCCTCAGATCTAACTTTCTAAATATCATTGCCCATAAAAGGAACCAGACTCCTTGGGAAAATAGCTGACTCGGGGGCTCAGAAAGGGAAGGTACAAAATGAATCTGAACATCTTATTTACTAGAAAGAAAGTGCTCAAAAACTGTTGGGGCACAAAAATGACACAGGGACCAGATTTGATGGGGCTCCTCAACCCAAATCTCAATTTTAACAATATATACATAACAGATTATAATCCACTGAATAAGAGAAACTTGAGCCTATACTTAAAAATCATCTTAAAATGTAGATGATCGATAAAGTAAATGGACATAAAGCATGTAGCAGAACTGAAAAATGACTATTTTGCAGTCATCATAATAAAGATTGGTTTAGACAATTGTCAAGTGTTGCTAATTCAAGGGAGGGGGAGAGATGTTTGACAAGCAGAGAAATACTTGCATGATCTTAAAGTATCTATCTCCCAGCAGATTGCTTATTATTTACAAAGGGGAAAATATTCAGTAAAGACACTGAATTATACTTTTGACCAGGTGATCAAAATTAAAAACGAGGATCTGAAATATAATACCCTAACAATGACACATCACTTTTCTAGTACTTTGGTTGGAGATACATAACCTCAACCTAATCATTAGAAAACACCATAAACCTAAATTAGAAAACATTCTATAAAACAATTTTCTGTCCTATAGAATTGATCTTATGATATTATTATTATTACCTGAAGGTGGAGATAATCTTTGTATCTCTACCACCTATCATATTAACTGATAATTAGAAAGACCTTAATAAAAGTTAGTTGAATGGATACTCCCTGCCTAGATTGTCCAGAGTCTTGATTCACTTATTTCCAGCCCCAAGCACAGTGAAGGTACAAAGTTTAGTAGTTAAAAGAATAAACTAGGTAAAAAGGATATTTTTTCCTAAGTTATATATTCTGCACTCAACAAATTTTCCAAAATAAACTTTTTTCAAAACTTATCACTATATTATTATATTGCCCAAATAATTAGAAATTAAAGAATCACTTCAAATATAGAAAGTTCTACACTAACTTTGAAAAGTCTTGTTTTTCCACTAAAGGAAAACCATGAAAATTAGTTGAAGTATATATGACAAGATTTATGGATACACTCAGAACCCAACTTTATTGTTACAACCAATTTTTATTTACAGACTATAAATCTCTTCAAAAAGATACATTCCTTCATTTAATCAATGGTAAAAGGCCCTATTAAACAAAAATAAAGCCTGAACATCACTTATATTTAAACAGAAGTACAAACAGCTTCATTAAACGTTTATAACATAGAGCAAAAATGTATTTTTACTTAAGCAGTTACATGAATGAGGCTGTTTTTAATTTTCTTCACTGGCAACCCCATTTTATCCACAGAACAAATTTTACTTAAATTAACAGTAGTAAAAATGTAAAAATTAAATTTTAAACATGAAAATATGCAACAAAAAAACAGGAAGTATCTTCATTACCAAACAGATTAACAAATTCTCAGACACTCAGATACTTTCTGAGGCATATTAAAACACCTATGTCAAAAGTTGCATTCATTTGAGAGGTATCGATACATTTTCAGTGCTGAGACTATTTGTAGCACTTACAGTATATACAAAGCAGCATTATACTACTATGGTTCACATTTGATAAACACAAATTTAAACTTTATGCCCACAATTTCCCAATCAACATACAACACAATGACAATTATTCATTTTTTTTTCTTCTGAAACTAAGAAAATTATCATTTCAGAACATGGAATAATGCCATATCTTCCTTCTTATAATAGTAGTATATTTTAAAATTGAAATACTTCAAATCATGGAAACTTCACCCAGCTGTACAAAGGCTCCTAAATACAGTACACTTAAAAAGTTCTCTCTTTGCAGATTCCACCAATTAACAGTTACCTTCCTATAGAAATAACAGGAAACTTCCTCAGATTATAGAATAATAAAAATTTCAGCGTGTCACTACGTAAATTGGAGTAGCAACACACTAAGTAAATACTCTCATTTCTTCCACTGCTTTTGGGGGGTCTTTTTCAGGTTATAGGAGATAGTTTACATGAATACCATCAAGTCTCAATCTATTTCTGAAAGTTTCTTTATTAAGAGTTTTTAAATTTAACTAATGGAACAATTTAAATCAGCCATTTTTTTCTTACTCTTCACTAACTAGTTCAAATACAATCTGTGATGTTTTCAATTTTTATAAACATCTAAGTGTTTTCTTGAAACGATTAATGGTACTTATACCATTAATGAGTAAGGTGTAAACAGAATTATGCCTATATTTAAGGATTAGAGTATTTTACAACAGCATTTTTTCTTAAGTAGAAAAGCTATTGGATTCGTAATTAACAGATTCTATTTTAACTTGCTTTTTGATAACATCAGTAGCACAGTAAGTGCATAGGAAAAAAAAGAAAGCAGATTTCAGGACAGAAAACCTACTAAAAACTTTAATTTTGGATGCCTCCAACACAAAAAAGTATTTTCTATAATTATCGCTTTTTCCATTCAAATAGTTAAAACCTGTTTCAACTTACTTCAAATTATTATCCAGTTAGTGTAAAAACTATATTTGGAAAAATCTAATTAATCATGTAATATATCTTAGTAATTTCAGTTTTCAAGTATCAAGTAATGCAAACCCAAACATTTTTTTATATTAACACATTTTACTGACTACGCTTCAAAGTTGGGTGGGGGGGTGCAAATTCATTTAAAATAATTGATACACTTTCTGCTCAGAGATCTCAAACCTAAGACATAATGCTGTAATCACACAGGTAGTATATAGGAGGAGGAGAAAAAAGCAGTTCAGTATAGCTAATGTCTTTAGAACAAGAAACAAAAACAAACAGAATGCCTTAACATGTAACTAAGTTTCCAAAGGACAGTCTCAAATCCAATCATTAAAGAAGAAAAATCAGAGCAAATCAATTTTGAAATAAAGATAAAGCTGCTTTACCACATACTTAGAATTCCATTTTCCTCTGTACATAAAAATTAAGCATCTGCCTCTTGTGTTAAAGTAGTGCAAGTTGCTGCCAATAACAAAACTCTCCTCCTAGCATAAAGCTATGTTAACTTTGTCTATCAACTGAATGACTGATTAGCATTATAAGCTTATGTCAATATCACTTTGGAATGCAGTATAAAATTATTAAAGGCAATTTAAAGCGGAAAATCAAACTGATAGTATTCTCATTTATCTTACGAAAGAATTAAAAATGATACAGAAGGCTTTTAGTAATGTAAAAAAAGAAATACCTATATAATTATTAAAGCAAAGGTTTTTAACTTGCAGATGAAAGTGTCTGTTGCTCTGTGGCACAAAAAAAATGTGTCTGGAGGAACTTTTTTTTTTCTTTACATTTGGAAGCTTTTGTAATATTTATGGCTGAAAGAAATATTTCTAGTACAGCAAAAATGGAAACAGCAGTCATTAAAAGATTGCTTAAGTCTCATCTGTCTTTTACAATTCCACAATGAACAACTTCATACTTAGAGATATGTTTAAGCTAAAAGCTATCATTTATCATATCACTTGTGTATATGGGATTTAGATTCACACTAAGATATCTAAATTTTCAAGGGATTTTTTTTGGTAGAAAAAGGTTAATAGCTTTGAAAATAGGAAAGAGTATTTCAGTTTGTAATCATTAATTATATTTTTAATTTGCTTTAGCTTAGAATCATGACTCAAAGAATGGAGCTTTAGCAACATATTAACTGACTGCCTGCAGGAATCTAACCTCACAAAAACTAAGGGACAACCAAAGAATGAAGTAAAGTCCTATTAGGCACTGAGAGGCTAAATAAATAAGTCCTGACATTAACAAAAACTGATAAACCCTATTTCCAGTTCCTCTTGTTACCCCACTGTACAACCAGAATGGTTGGCTGTTTCCAGTCTAAAACCAAAGAACTGGATCATTTCCTTAGAGAAAAATTTCTACAAAAGGAAAGAGAATGCAAAACAATACACAATCTCATATGCAAGATACAATCCACATTAATTTACAAATTTTATTTACACTGTTTTATGTACATTCCAGGCAGACCTAGTTGAAGAGTTTTGTGCTCATATTGATCTCAAATGATCATGTGAACAGTAAGATTTACTACCACATTGCTTTGACTTCCAAAAAATGGTGGTAGCATGGGGTTAGGAGGGGGAAAAGAATCAAATATTACTAGTCAGGTAAGATGTTACAAGTACGTAAGGAACAAAAAGGGAAAAAACTGTGAAATTTTGCTTGTTAAAGCATCCAGGCCACTATGGTCTATTGACTAACAATGAGTATACATGAATGCCACTTCTCTAACAACCATTTTCATATTTACAAAATGAGCTTACAAGTTATTAGGTAAGGCATTCATTCAAGTTCTTTAGCTTAACATAAAAAGGCAACAGACAACAAGTTACAGGATAAATTTTAGATGAAAGTTTTCCCTCGAGAATCCCTTAAATGGTCAATAAAAAGGGAAGCAATTTTAAACCATATTATTAGCCTGCAGTATGATCCCAAAAACCTGTGGAAACATCACAACACCCAAAATCTAGCCAGAGTGGGAGAAATATCTGATTTTGTCCCCAGGATAAATTGCACACTCCTAGGGCTAAATTGAGAGCCTTATTTCCATTCACTTCCATATGAAACTCTCTGAAATGCTTATAATAGTGTCACAGCCAGCAGCTATGCACAGTCTACTAGCAATGGCTCAGTGAATCTCTATTCAAAATAGTTTAGAGAAAATGGAGTAAAGTAGAAAAAATGATCTTCTCTCCTCCCATAGTTCTCCAAGAGACATACTGTTGCACTTTAAGAAGTCAGAAACAAACAAAAAAATCAAGAGTATTACTGTTTTCATAATTCTAAGAAAATATTCCAACCACAGATGAAAATTCTCCAAAAACCAATTTTTCAAGTTCACTCTAAATTACGTAAAAGCTATTAATTGTTATAATTGGTTCCATTCATTTAGTCAATTAAGTAAAAATTCTATTGATCCTACAGTAATATGGTTTATAAAAACAGAAATGAACATCTGTAACATTGGGGAGGTAGAAAACAATCTTGGTCTAACACTGTTATAGATACAAACAGGTTTTAAGATTCTATTTATGTAACTAGAATTTACCATTTAAAATGGCCTTTAAGTGTTTCTACTTAATTAGCTTTAAACATCTTGAGATAATCCAAGTATTTCAAAGCACTTATTTGAGAACATAAGTCATTTGGAATAATACATCAGACTCCCCAGAAGATTTCTCAGAGGATAAATTCGTAGTTGCATATTCTGAATATGCAGATCCATGAAGCCAACTTTGTACATGGGCACTTATGTGACCAAAGTGCAAAGCTTGTCAGACTAATTTTCTAAGTAAAGACAACCATGACTACTCAACAGTCTTCAAAACCTGAAGCCTACTTATCCGAAAGATCTAACTTCCTTCTAAATAATTACCATCCTCTCACTCAAAAAAAAATTTAAAATACACTTAAAAGAAAATAAAGAGAAATCAAAACTAACAGAAGCCTTCCTACCATGAGCATTTCTGCTTAATTCACATTGTTACATCAGATTTTAAGTGTACAAGATCAATGCTGTTAATGTTCCTTATTTAATTCTTTTAACCACCTCAACTTATTTTATGAACTACATGTATTAAGTAATCACTTGCTATCATTCTAAAGACATGGAACCAAACTAAAACAGGAAACCAAAAAAATGTAAGAAATAAATCTGGAAGGGTAAAAAAATTAATCGAAAAGATATTTTCTGGTTGCCAAGTATGATAAACATTCTTTGTTTCCAAAACTAGCAATTATTCTACTAGCTACTACTTATTTAATAACAAACAAATACCTAGAACATCTGTCAGAAAGTAAAACAAAACTTTTGGATAGAAACAATTTGATATACTAAAGTCTTAAAAATATAAACTAGTAACCTAAATGACCACATTTAGTATATAAGAACATTATTGAATGCAGATTTGGGTAACATAAAATCATTGTATCTATTCCAGGATTATACATTAACATTAATATTTATACTGCCAAACTATGCAGGGAGAGGGCAATTTAGATGTTCTCCCCAAAAAGAAACACCTTTCAATATTCAATTCAAAAAGATGTACACTAGCATAGATAGAGAATGTATTTCACCCTCCTAACAATATTTTTCAATGAACAATCTAAGTTATCTAAACTAGTATCTGGCATTTCAAGAGTAAATGATCCATTTTACTTACAGTGCATCAAGGTAAAAAGGTTACATTGAACACCTAAATGTTTACTAAAAGTAATCCTATTAAAGTAAAACAAACATTTTTTTTCTGGAACATTTTCATTGCTCACACTTAAACAGATGAAATGGATGAAAGCAGTCACAGATTCGAGTTACAATTATAATAAATAATTCACATATAACAGATTAAATTACCAAAGAAAAGATTAAACTGACATCTTTATACTTTTTTGCAGATTTAACAAATTTCTAATCGACCACATACTGATAGCAGTAGGTATATTTTTTGACATCATTCAGTCTATTTAAAAATTAGATTGGTTGTTTAGAGGCATAATTTATAAAGCAAGATAACCAAATTAAATAACAGATTTTTAACAAGCATTGGCTTTTCTGAATTTCTTAAGATTCATAAACACTGTTCAGCTTCTTGAGAATAATTAAATCTCTTCTTTACTCGGGCATTTTTAATGCAGTAACCTCAGGCTTCATTTTAAAGTATTGGTTAAAACGAACAATTGCATACCTAGTAAGAAAAGAGAATAAAGACAGATTTAGTCAAAGCTGAAAAACTTAATCCTTTATTTTCACTCATCCTTCTAAGCTGATTTTTTTAAGTTTTAAGATTTTCAAAGAACATATTTTTAATTTATTGCACCACCTACTGGACACTTTTCTAATATTGAGCACATTTAACAGATTATACGAGATTTCCTCTCAGACCAATTACTAAATATATGCAACCTTTATAACATTTGACTGAAATAATAACTGCAATGTCCCTTATGAGCTCTAAATGTTAATTCAAAAGGAAGTAAAGACAAATATAATGGACGCAGTAAAATTAAACTTACCCAAGGAAATCAAACTCAATAGTAGAGTATTTGGCTTGAATCAAAGCCCACAATCCCCAAAAGAAATGAGAAGCCTAAAAAAGAAAATAAATAAAGAATAATGCATTTCTTTTTAAAACAAATATCAAATTGTTAATTTTTTCCCTTTTCATCAATTACATAAACAATACTTTCTTGATGCATTTTTATATTGAATATCTAAAACGCAGGCAATATTTATACATATAGTTATCAAGATGGCTATACATCACTTTTGTCTAGATCAAAAGAAGTTATGAGAAATTAGTCATTTAAAAACAGAACGCAATTCCTATAACCTGTTTTGTGTAGACAGAGTTCAACATCAATACTCAAAGATGCTGACTAAGCATTTTTAATGTTATTAATTGCTAACAGGCTCTCCTATAAAATACATTATCAAAGGACTTGATTTCTTGACATAAAAATATAAACAAAATGGAAAATCCAAATATATTTAAATGTGGAAAATGATCTTGATGTGATAAACATCTGAAAATAATTTTTATTGACCCCAAAATTCTGCAAAACCAACCACAACATAAAGTTAACACAACTTTACTTATGTCAGGAAAATGTGTCTTAGGACTTAACAAGAAAAACAAATGACTGTGTAATTAGAAACTGTAAAATAATTGTGTGTGTGCACTTTACAATCTATTTTCAGTTAAACATGATTTTAAGATTCCAATAATACTAATAAGACTTCACTTCCCAAGGTATACAAGAAACTAGAAATACTATTAGAAACTTTTACCGTCAAAAGATCTATTTAAAAAGTATGTTGCTAGAAAAATCTCTACTTAAAATATACTATTGTACTTTGTTATCTTCTTCAAAAAATATCACTAGAAGGATATAGAACTTTTCATTGAATACAGTTGTAAGAATAAAAAATGTAGTAAAGAGTAAACAGCTAAAGTTACATGCATATGAAGCCTATCAGTTTAAAAAAAAGACTGGGCTCTGGAGTCAAACTGTTAAAAATTACTAGCTGTGTGGCTTTGAGCAATTTAACTCCTCTGTACATTTGTTTCCTCATCTGTAAAATATCAAGTGTGATATTATGCTTTATAATAAGAAATATACACTTGGTCTTCATCCACTGTTCCTGGCTCATAGCTCCCAAAATTCTTGGAATTTCCTAAGCATGGCAGTCTTGTGGGAATGAACCCTCAACCTGTGGGGTCTGACACTGTCAGAATTGTCAAAATTGAGTTAAATTTGTAAGACACCCAGTCACTGTCTGCTAAGAACAGAAAAACTGATGGTGTGGAAAAAACATACACCAGAGGAGGTAATAAATAGTACTTACACCTGGCACATACCAAACATTCAATAAAATGTTAATTATTATTACATTAAATTAGCATGATAAAAATGATAAAAATTTAAATTTTTAAAAATGGCCTTCTTCCTACCTAAGGAAGTATCTTAGATATTGAAAAGTGAATGAAATGAGATGCCTTTTTTTTTTTTTGAAAGTCTAAATCAGTTGCTCTCAAAGTATTTCATGAATTCATGGGAGGTTCCTAAGGCTCAAAACTATTTTCATAACAATACCAATATGTTACACTTGCCTTTTTGACTATGTTAACATTTGCACTGACGGTTGAAAACCAACAATGGGTGAAGCTACTGGCACCTTAAGGTAAGTCAAGGCAGAAACATCAAACTGTATTAGTATAGTAACCTATTCTTCTATCACCACACACAATAAAAAGTCAGTTCACTAAAGAATGTCCTTTATGAAGCCTTTAAAACTATTCATTTTATTAAACCTCTACTCTTAAGTACTAATATTTTGTAGGATAATAGAGGAAATACACATAAAGCACATCTACTACATACCCAAAGCAAGAAGACTGGCTAAAAGAAAAACACTTACATAACTGAGTTGTGAGTTGAACATGCACATTTATTGTTACAGAATGCCAAATTTTTACTTAAAAGAACAACTGACATACAAACTAATTATTAGACTTGGGTATTCAGCAGACAATTCTCAAATACAAAAAAAGAGAACTTATCATTTCAATGAAAATAATTGATAGTATGTTTGCCAATGATAGACTTCAAGTATTCAACCTAAAATATGAACTCTGAAAAATTTGTATTTGATTTTATGAGCTTACCAGATTCGCAATACAGTAGTTAAAACTTTTCTGATGATACTGGTAGTGATATTAATAAATGTGATTTGGTGATTACACACGAGATGTATCAACATTTGGAAGATCTATACAATTCAGTGGATCAATATTTTTCAAAGACTAATGACTGGTGTTAAAATTACAAAACCATGCACTGGTAGAAGAGTCACTTGAAGTATAAGATAAACCAATAGATTTAAATGTAATAGAGTACAAAGAGTCAACTGATGTATTCAGATTGCACACTGTAACTATCACTTACTGAATTTTAGTGAAGTATCAAAAAGAATACCCACAATTATCTGAAAAGGTAAAATACTCCTCTCTTTTCTAACAATATGTGTGTGTGCAACAGGACTTTATTCATATACTTCAACCAAAACATATGCAATGCAACATATGAAATGCAGAAGTAGATATCCAATTCTAGCATTTATTGAGTCAGACATTACAGAGATATGCAAGAGTAAAATAATGCTGTTCTTCTCACTAAATTTTTATTTCATAAAAGTTATTTTTCATTTAAAATGCACTGTTTAATATAAATTTATTATTTAAAAAATGCATTTAATAAATATTGAGTCTGTTGTAATGTCCAATATGGTAAATATTGATAACCTATATTAACAAAATCTCAGAGGTCTTCAAAAAAATCATGAAGTATAAAGGGGGGTTCTGAGACCCCTCAAAAAAGTTTGAGAAACACTAGTCTAAATTACTTCCATGTATTTTAAGTGATATAAAAAGCACCTGTGGATGGTATCATACTCTCTTCCTATTATGCTGGTTCTGTAGTGAAAAAGACTAAAATCATGGGACAGACTACACCTAAAAATAACATCAAACAAGTTCTCCCCACCTTTTTAAACAGCACTAGTTAACTGTATTTCTCAATTCATTTTCATTCATATAGTAAATACAGTATATAAATGTAGAAAACGGACCGTTCATTTTCCCCCAAATGGCAGAGACTAATTAAGTTCAAATAAAATAATATTCTGTGACTCCATAATTTACTTAAACTATTCCCCCCTCAGATTTGGAAGTCCTAAATATTTAAGTCTCTCTGTCAAAGGACATTTTAATTTCCGGGCTACCCATTTCTGTTGCAAAAAAAACTTCAAAGCTTTATATGGTGAACAAATAACTAAAATGAATCCCCAAACTGTTTTCTAAAAAACCTCTATATAACTCTAACGTTTTACTTAGAAGGAATCCGAAGTCTGTAAACAATTATGTCTAAAAACTCCTAAAAGCTTTAAAAAACCATGTGTGTATCTATTTGGTCTTATAATGCAAATATCTCCTTTTGTTTGTCATCTCAGCATTAACTAATCATAGTAATCAATAATAAGTGAAGTCTTTTAATTTTTAGAAGTCTAATCATGTCCTGAGCAATGAACATTTACCAAGCGTTTATTTAAAAATATCTACACCTTGGTCTTATTCAAACATTTCATCCCTCACCCAACGCCCCCGATCAAAACAGCTTTTAATGTATGTATGCAGCCTTATTTGTGACAAGTGAACAAGGAAGGAGCTGTCTCAAAGGAGGAAATAGTTATTGAAGACATGTCCATAAGGAACAAGAGGATCCTCTTGCCACAGGATCCAGGGTAAAGGGAATTCTACGTAAAAAGAAATAGCCTGTAAAAAAAACATACAGGATTGAAACACCATGGAATGTGCAGAAAACCAAGATGACTCTGCTACAGCAGAAGTGGGATGTAGAAAATAGTTGGTAATAAGACGAAATTTGTAGATGCTATCATTCAAAATTCATTCTGTAAGTCACGAAGAACTATAAAGTAGAAAAGCAACAAACCAGATTCATTAGAGTCTAGTTATTAGAGAAATCACTTTATTTAAATGTAGAGGATGGATTATAGTCAGAAAAATCTGGAGTCAGAGACCAGTAAAGGTAAGATAGTAAGGCCTTAATGAAAGGCTATTAAACAAGAAAAAAAGGTAAAACTGAGAGAATTTTAGGACCCAAGAATAAGATAACTTGAAAATTAAAAAAAATGTAAGAATGAAGAAGAGGAACACGTGAAAGAAAACTTCTTTCTAGGTTTCAGAGGGCAGTAACTGAATGGATGGTATTTTAATTAAGTCAATATAGTGGAATAATGGGATGGAGGACAAAGGCATGAAATAAAATCCATGTTTAGAAATACTGTGGTCAAATACAAAAGGGGCCTGGGACAGAGATATCTAGTATTGACATGGACAGCGGGAAGAAATGCACTTGGGATCATTAACAAAAGGAGCAATAAAAGCCATAGGACTAGATCACCCACAAAAAATCTATATATATAAAGCAAAAGGAGGAGGGAGAGCCCAAAAGCAAAACACTAACATGTAAGAGGGTTGGGAGAAGAGAAAGAAAAAAAAGAGCCAGAGGATACTGAGCAGAAAAACACAAAAAAGGAGAACCAAGGAAGAACGGTATCACAAAAGTTAATGAGACAAAGTTCTAAAAATCAATAGTAAATATTATCAATGCTATGGATAGAGCAAGTTAAGATAAAGACAGAAAAGTTTAAACTCAACATATCAATTATGTCACTATTGGTAACCCTGACCTGAATTAACTTTTTTTATAATAGCAAGACAGATCGCAGTTGGCTTGAGGAGTGCATGAAAGATTGATAAAGGAGAAAAACTGAGGGATTGCTTTTATGTTGCCCTACTTTTCCAATTATTTATCAATTCAAACACTTGAGACTATAAGAGTAATTTACTTAATGATTGGTGGGATAAAATTAGGAGTTGGTAAGAGATGAACAGGCTAGCTTAAGAAAAAAAAGAAAGCTACAGAAAAAAAAAAACAGGCAGCCTTGAAATAAAAAAAAAAAGCCTCAAAGTAAGCGTTAGTAATCTCAATGAGAGGGGCTGGTGAAGCCAAGTGTGAGTTCTCTGCTATATTCTATCTAAAGGTAGCAAAAGAGAAAGAAACCCAGCTCAGAAGAAAAAGGTCAAGCAGAGAAAGAACAAGAAAAGCACATGACAGAGTTTCAATACAATTTAGATAAAATAGAGGAATTCAAACTAAAACTGGTTTAACAAATGCTTTTCAATGGTATTTTAATGAGGAAGAACTCAGGATAATAGATTTACCATAAAAAGCTTACATGAAAACAAAGATATATAAATTCTGAGGACATACTAGATGAGAAATAAGTATTTTTTAAAAAGTGTTAAAGCTGTATGTCTCTTTAAGACCTTCTACTGAACATAGAATATTACATAAATGTCTGCTGAACGTATTATGGATATAATATTCCTTTTTTAAAAAAATTCACGTTTCTCCTCATTCTAATTTGCTAAGAATTTTAAATAGGAATGTGCATATTTTATCCAAAAAGGGGCATTTTGTACATTTTGTTTGCTATTTTAAATTATAAGCAATTTGAAGGAAGGTAATCTTTTTTTCCTTTTTAAGCCTACGATCTATCAGACCTAGAACAATAAGTACTTGATACCTGATTAATAAATATTTATAAATAATCAGCTCAAGACAGAAGTAATTGTGCTTTTCAATACCATGTATATAAAACAACAGTATCCAAACAAAGATGTTAAATATCATCAAAAGTTTATAAGGAAACCCAAGTTAGGGATCTAATAGTAAACAGTAGGATTGCTGACTAAGAATTTATAAGCTATGTGAACTTTAAGTAGAAATTAGTAAACTGAATGTCTTAGTAATAATTTAATTTCTTTAAATGGGTACATGGGAAAAATACAAAATATAACAATAATAATACTCCTCATGTTAATACAGAAAATGGCAAATAAAAGTATAACAGGTTGATTCTGAAGTTCATTAAATGATCTTGTGAGAAAGAAACCCTACATTCTCTACTTTAAGATCATGTTTAAAAATAAATATAAAAGAGCAGGCATCCTAAGACCAGCTGGAGAGTAACCTATTAATGTAGCCAACAGTTCTACCAGAACAGCAGCAGGTAAAGTCACATTTCAGCACACCCTTTTACTTGAAATGTTTTCTGAACGGCTCTGGAAAAAGTAAACCTGTGAGCCACCAATTGCATCTATCTATCTGTAAAGAATATACAGCAAATATTCCCCATGTCAATTGTACAGAATTACATTAAAACTAAAAGAAAAAACAAAAACAAAACAAAACAAAAAACAACTGTAGCTAATATAACTTTGACCTAGTATTCAATTTAATTGTGTGACATCCTGGCTGAAAGCTCTTTCTAATGCATCACATAATTCTCAAAAGATTAATTTAAATCAACTAATTTTTAAAAAATGCATTTAGAGTACAGAGAAATGGGTCTTCAAAATAAAACATTAAAATATCAAAGAAGCTGGAAGTAACTGCTTATCAAAAGAAGGTCAAGAAGACAAAATACTGGGTAAGTTTTGAAAATTCTTCTGGTTCTTTCAATATACTTTTGTCATGTGAACACCTTAAGATGTGATAATTAAATGTATTGTAGAAAACCTCATTTCCCATAAATCTGTCCTTGATTTTATGTTTTTCATAATGTAAAGAGAATACAAAGTAATATAAAAAACTGCTTCACAATTAATCCTAACTCTAACTAGAATCCATTCATTAAACAAATAATTACTGAGCACTTACCATGTCACCAGGCATTGTTGTTCTAGGGGTTGAGATTATAATTTTGAGAGAAATAAAAAATATTTGTCTTCAACTGTATTACAATGAGAGAACTGTAAGCAATTCTATTTTGTCATTATTTTGAACAAAAATTCACAAAACTCAAAATAGGAAACTGGTTTATAAGGTAATCAAAATTTTAAAGATTTTTAAATCATATTACATTTAAACTTACCAATGCAAACTGATTGACTTGAATGAAGAGTATTTCTACTTCCTTTTCAGTAACTTCAGTCCCAAAGCCCTTATATTCTTTGTAGGCTTCAAGGTAAGAACGCAGCCACTGGCCCTGAAGTTCTCTATCTGGATAGAGACTATAGTCTACATCACTCACACCTACAATGGAAAAAAAAAGTACACCAGAGATTTTAAAAATACATTACCTCTGCTTATTTTAATAATCCTTATCATCTACATAATTTTTCAGGAAAAAAAAGACATTTGGCTGAAATACTAGAAGTTAAATGTAGCACTTACTAAAATAAACCAATCATAATGTATTCCAACTTAAATTCTAAAGCACAATACATTTGATCAGCAAGCTTAATCAACTCTTATTGCTTCAATTTTTCCTGAAAGTGTGAAGCTTGAGCTACCTCGGAAGCACCATATCTTCATTTCAATAAATACTCCGCCAGGAGATTCTTGAGTACACTAATATTTAGAGCTTTCCCTATAACTGTGGCTCTAAAACTTGTCTGATCATTAGTCACAGGATAAGAAATACATTTATATTTATACTGAAACCTCATATGCACACCTAATATTAAGATTCACAAACAATATTTACCCTAACTGTATCTTCCAACTCTGATATTTCCTTATTTCCTATTCCTTTTCCATTCCTTGCTTTAAAATATTATCACATAAATATGATTTCGCAATCTACAATTTGAAAAGACTAACCTAGAAAATAAAGTTCATACTATTTTATCTAGCACTCAAGGTTTTTAAGTCGGTCCAAACTTACTTCTCCACTCTTATCTTCTATTCTCATTCATGAATTTTACAACCTACAAAAATAAATACACTCACAATAAAGTTTCTTCTTCCTTCCTGAAGTGCCCTACTTTCTCTTCTACTTGCACATCCAAATGCTACCTAACTTTCAAGTTTTAGATTAATGTTTTCTATACAAAATCGTATTAAAATCAGTAGTATCCCCTTTCACATCCACAGCAGTGACTATTCTTACTAATAACAAGGTGAAAGCTCATTATATAAATAACTGCTTACCCTTCATTCAGATATATAGAAATATGTACAGCATATGTAAGGATATGGATTGTATATGATAAGCTTGGTGGAGGGAAATAACTGAAAATATGTAAACCAAAACTTTCCCAACTTTTTTTCTAGACTGGTAACCTAAAGTATGTGAAAAATGTATGACTGCATGAATGTATACAGATATAAATTTAGCGATGAAAAATTAGATGTAAACCATCCAGGGGAATTTCCTAATCTTTAGTTTTAGAGCATTTCATGTTTCTAAATATAGTCATGAAATTTATTTTAAATCAATTCCAGTTACATTAAAAAACTAAAATTTTTATATTTGATGGTGATAAAAAAATAATTTTCAGGGGCAAAACTGAACCAGGTTTTCAATTATTCATAGTCAATGACAAAAAAAAATTCTTAAGCTTTTAGTTAATCAACATTCCAAAACGGAAATAGCAGAGGCTATTAAATGATAACTCGCTTAAAATCTTAGTTCTCTGTATTTTTACAGTGACATGGGTAAGTTACTTTCCTCATCTATGCACTGGGAATATTACCTAACTTATCAAATTGTTGTGGAGAAAAAAATAAGGTGAGATGAGATTTATAAAGCACCTTGCACTATGTCAGGTCTTAAGAGAAGCCACGGTTAGTATTTTTTTGTTATCCTTAAGAAATTAAGGAAATCATCTCCTCTGTCCTCCAGTAATAAAGAAAAACAAAACACAAAGATCAGTAAGAAGTTAAAAGGATGCTACTATTCCCAGTTTATCTTCTCTAAAGAAAATCTAAAAGTATCACTTTAAAGTTATACATGCTATTCTTTAAGCCCTAAATTTTACCTGCAAATTCATTGAAATGATTTCCAATATCATATGCCAGGTAGTTGTATCCAGAGTATTCATAATCAATGAACTGTACATCACCTATGTGAGACACAAAACCAAAGACATAAGAAATCATATATAAGATCAGAAAATCCCTATGCTATTTGTAATTAAATAGCTTCCAATATTTTGTCTCATTGTACGTGCTTGGTTAACATGCACTTCTGAGACAATACAGGGTAAGGCTGTGAATTTTATGGCAATGAGCTTTACAAATTTCTATCTTAGTCAACAGCTTCTTTGTGAACATTTATATCCATTATATTAAAGAAAAGTTAAAATATTGTATAGCCATTCTCCAAGTTCAAATAAAAGCAAAATATGTCTTTCACCACATGGGGGCACCAGTTACTTAAAAATTCAAGTTTAATTAGGAATAAATGCTACTTTTGTAAGTTGTTAATAATCTAAACAATTTTAACAAAAATTTAATCTATGATACTCCAAAAATGAACTGACAAGCTAATAATCTACAAACAGAAATCATATATAAATTTTAAAAGACTTGAATTCTGTAAACCCTATAATACTTGCTGATCAACTTAACAATATCCCTAATTTAAGAATACCATTGCAATCAAATTCTTACACTTTCCTGGAATGCTACATAATTAGGGTATCCAAGAGCAGACCTAAGCAGCATTAAGGTGACTGTTTTATCTTTAAAAATAAAAAGCAAAGGTATACCAAGTATTGTAGAGGATTTAACTCAACAAAAATATATGTAAAAATTTTTTAAAGAGACAAGAGAAAGTTGAGAAGGGAAAAGGGGAGATAGGCTGTGAATTAAAATGAGTCACTACACCAGGAATCACAAACTCAAAGGCTTATGGGGCAAACAGTTACAATGGATACATCAACAGAGATGGCTTTAAGTAGTTGCTAAGCTGCTTACATTGTGAAAATGAAATAACATATGCCCAGTTACACTGTCTTTTAGAGATCACCCTAAGGTAACAAAACAAACTCCTGATCTATATATATTGGAATTTCCCCCAAAAAGGAGCTTTTGAACTCTAATGTCTTGATACAGATATATATGTTTAATTTGGGGATGTAAGTTGATAATATTCAAACTCAGAAAAATAATTATATGACAAAAAATGTCATAGTAAATGAAGGATTTTACATAAAAGCAAATTTCAGTGTAATTGCATTTAATAAATTTTAAATTTGTATAAATAATAGTAAAGTCTAAAATAAAATTAGTGAGAATCATCAGAAAATAAATGAGAAAGTATCAAAGTCCAGTTATCAAAATCTATATGTATACTGACAAAATATAAGGTTATAAATGCTGGTGACTACAATAAATAATTGTGATTCAACCATCAAAAGTATTATATTCTTTAATTCACAAAAAACATCTCACAGAAAGTCCTAAAGTTAACCAAATCACTTTACTAAAAGTGTAGAATGGGAAGATAGACTGTTTCAACCATATTAACTAAATTGCAGAACGGGAAGTCAGAACATGTTTTAATTTTTTTTTCCAAGTACCACTGGGAATGAGCAGGTGAAGACCACTACTATAACAAAAAACTTTGCAGCCATGAAAAAAAAACATTCCATTTTTTAAAATGATTTAATAATGAGAATTAGAAATGTTATGTGAAAAAAGATACAAAAAAGTAAATGTAGTACTTCAAATTAATAAAATATGCTTGAAGAGGGAAGAAAGGACAAATAATGCATAGTGGGAAAAAAGGTGAACAGAAATAACCAAAATAAAATGTTTCAACTGGTTTCATTACAGATGACAGACAAGGGACTTTTTTTCCCTTATTTTTAAAATTCTTTTCAATGAACATTATTTTTAGGAGGGAAAAAAATGATAGTTTAAAAAGATTAAGAGGAATTCTCTAAACAAAACTGTCAATAGATATGATACTAAATAAACACAATGATTTGGGAGATAACTATCCACTAAGTCTTCAAGAAATCAGGATTCAAGATTTACCAAGTTGTACAACTGAACCAGTTTCAACATATACATTTTAAAATTGCAGCTGTTGATTGTTTTAGCCCTTTAAACACAAAACACTTGTAGAGCTCATATTAACTGTTACATGCCAATAAAAATACACAGCCCAGTCCTGAAGCTTACTTTTGCCACATAAACAAAAGCTTCAATTTCAATTTTAAAAATTATATTTAGAATTTGGCAAATATAGGTAAAATGACAGGTAGAACATGCCTGCTTGTAAATACAATTTAACATAGGTCATTCACATTAACAAAAGTTAAAATCCATTTCAGTATGAAAATTTTAGCAATGACTTTTTGTAGTAGCATTAATTCATTAAAACTAGCCTTTATTTTTATATGCTATGTTGAGTTTATAAATAATGAAATTTAAAAAATAAGAAAATGAAGCTAACAAGATACAGATGAGGCTGTTACCAGGCTCCGTGCATGTGAACAAGTGATGCGATAAACCTCCAGTCAGTGCGTTTAAGAAGCACGGGGGGTGCGCCGCCACATGGCAGCAACAATGGCATACCTAATCTGTAGCAGATGAAGAAAATTTGGCAAACTCACATTTTACAAGACACAAAGCTTAAAAGGAAAAAATTAAAAGAAAAATCTGCATTAACTATTCTTTTTTAAAATATTGCAAACAAAGTGGAACTCAACCTTAAATTTAATATTCTGCAACCAAGTAATATTAAAGATGCCTACTTCCCTTATTTTGGGTGCCAGAAAAATCAAATTACTGAAAAAGTGCTTTCCTACCCACAGAAAATATACTCAACTTTTTTTTCTACAAATTTAACTTCTGACTTCTGAAATTTCCACATCACTATTAATAATTAATAGCTTATATGGCATGATTATCTTGTTAATTTTTTAAGACATAAATTTTTAATTGGGGTCCTAAGGGTAGGGAAAAATGAGACTACTCTTTAAAGTTTCATATAAAATTTTATGTGTATGTGCAATTTTCTGAGGAAATTCTCAATTCTCCAAATTCTCAAAGGATCCTTGACCTCTAAAAAGTAGTGCTGTAAGAGAAAAGATTATATATTATTTATCTTTACATAATTAGCACACTGACTAGCATGTAATAGGTAAAGAATAAGAATGAATAAAACTATAATCTGAATTTTCAAAAGCTACATTTTTCTTTTTATTGCTGTATTTCCTTCATATCTTCACAGTAATAAAACTCACACACTACTGAGTTAAATTACTGTTCAAATTACTGCTGAAAACAGTCAATTTTTAAAGTACTTTAAAGCCAAAAAAAAATTATTTTATCAACTAAGGCTGTATCATTCATATGACACAATCTTTAGATTCCTTTATTTTGCTGTTGGTTAAGGAGAAAGGAATAAAGATAAAAAGCAAAATAATACTGAAAGCCTGAAATCTTTCTAACTCACTCTACTTTCTCTGTAGCGTTAGGTAAGGCACTAATGTTAGCAAAATACTTTCTCATACGTATTCTGTCTGAGAAACTTTCCCTTCATCCCTCACTCTGGTGTCCAATAGTACCCTGTGTATACTCTTCACCACAACACTCATCGTTTTGAATATAAGTATCTGTTTAATGACAATGACTCTACTACGTAGCATACATATGGCTTCTTGGAAAGAGAAGTAGGTCCTTTCATCTTTCATCATGCAACCCTCAGAGCAATACCTTGCACACAGGAAGTATTAAAATGCTAGTGGAACAAATAAAAGTTTTTCAGAGAATGCTGAGACACAATGATAACACATAAATTTAAAAGGAGATTGGGGGAAATAAGCATGAAATACTAATGAACTAAGAGTGGTATTTTTAACCTTCTTCAAGTATATGACTGAACACATACAATGAAACTGGATGTGTGAGTAAAGAAAAAACACTAAACTAATTGACTATTTTAGGTAGCTACTCCTTAATAGTGCAGGTTTTTACAGTCCAAGTTTTTTATTACTTAATTTAGGGATATTTTATTTTATGCTAGATATAATCTGGTATACAAGTTAAAACAAGGTTAAGGCTATCCTTCATAAAAACTTCACCTGGGAAAATATAGGTTAGTAAACACAACAATAAATTTGTATTTTCTTAAATTTTAAACTAAAACCAACAACAAAAATACTTAAAAAGTCTTAAGTCATTAAAAGGTCAATAAAACGACAACAATGCCTTTTCATAAATAGGAGTGAATAAGATTTAGAGCCAATCAAGTGACTAAGAATGGTGACTCACCCATTTTTTATCTATATTGTGCAAAACAAACCTGATTTATGCTATAATTTTCAGGAAAAGCT
Organism: Macroglossus sobrinus; assembly: GCA_004027375.1. Taxonomy (NCBI): domain Eukaryota; kingdom Metazoa; phylum Chordata; class Mammalia; order Chiroptera; family Pteropodidae; genus Macroglossus; species Macroglossus sobrinus. The sequence continues at coordinate 217,144 of PVKZ01000060.1, read as the reverse complement.
ATATTTTTCTTCCACTCATCTGTATTTCCTTAAGTAGCTATAACAGATTCTTGTATTTTGCTGACATAGAAAACAATGATTGCCATTACTGAAATTTAAAGTTATATATTTGATCTTTATATGACCTTTTATGGTGGAGGGGGAAAAAAACAACACGGCCACCAATAAACATGACAGCATCAAGACATGAGACAACCAACCAGAAAGCCTTAGCAATTACTTCTAACATGTCTTGTTTAGCTAAAGGATTAGTTGAAATTTAAAGATCATAGAAGTCAGACAGTAAGCAGTACTACAATTTGTTCTGCTTAGTATAAATTCTCTTTAAAATTAATTGTTAAGAGATGACTGATAAGTCTTGTCTTACAGTTCAGGAGCCAAAATCACTGCTTTGGGTTTTCTTATAATGTAACAAATCCTATCATCCTATAATGAAGTATACTTTTATCTTTTTAATATATTTCACTGAAGGCAAGAAATGGGCCACTGTTTAAAACCTACCTAACTTTTCAAAAATATTGATAGCTGTCACCAGCTTCAGAAAGGAAGCTCACTCTTCTCCCATATTTCTGAGTTCTGTGAAGTGACATGGTGAGGAGAGGTATTGACAGTATTTCTCTCTCTGATGCCTACCATTCTTAACATTCAAAGGTGAAAATGCCTATAAACCACAAGGTGCTCAGAGTCTTTGTGTGTGTCTATGTAAACATGTACTTATGTATACATATACACAGACATATATACATTTTTATTTTATATTAATCATTCAAGATAAAGTTATTAAGATACAATCTGTAAACTGCACTTAATGAAACACTGAACTGTCATCTTATACTTACAAGGCATAATTTCCCTAGTTATAGAAAATAGTTAACCTTCTGGCTTTGTTATAATAACAATTTTCAATTTTTCAGAATCAGAATCATTTTGTAAAATACATCCTATAAACAAAATACAGGGGTTGGCAACACAGCCACATGTATTTATTTATTATCTATGCCTGTGTTTATACACTACCACCAAGTTAAACAGTTGCAACAGAGACTATATAATATGGCATGCAAAGCCTAAAATACGTACTATCTAGCTCCTTACAGAAAAAGTTTGCCAACTCCTATCATGGTATAAATAGCTGGAACTAAAAACTGCTAAGTACCTACTCCAGTGCTATTTGCACATTCTAAAATCTTCTCAGGAATCATCTGAGGCAGATATTATCTATGTTAAAAATAGAGCAAACTAAAGTTGTAGGCTATCAACAATATAAGCACTGCATGGAAACTGTTAAACATTAAGATTCCTAAGCCCATCTATAAAAATTCTTGTTCAGTTGTCTTGAATGAGACCCAAAAACCTACATTTTTTTCAAGTAACCTATAAGTGATTCTGGTACAGATAGTCAAGGATTACATATAAACAATACAGAAGAGATAAAATGACTTGTCTAATACCATTTCTGTACGTGACGTAGCAGGAATCTGAACCCAAGGGTGCTTGGTTCAAAATCTACGCGCTTTCTGACTTCTCTCTTGGTTATAACTAAGCTCAATACATTTGCTTTTAAAAGTTAACTTAGAAATTTTTATTCTACTTACAGTACACAAAATCTAAGTTATTGTGGTTGAAAAATACATGAGGGGACTTCAAAATGATCCATATAAATTCATAAAGTTTAACTAAACTTGCAGTTGTAAGAAATTAAGGGTCTGAAACACACTACACAGACACTGAAGTCGATAATATCAAGGTCAGTCTATTGGCTTTCATTTTATTTCTTTTATATATATTTAAATCTCATAGGTAGGTTCAAAATAGTGAAGCTCTAAGCCCAAATCACACCAATTGACTTAAAATGTGATAATTCAAACACATTTGTGAATGTAATATGTACCTTAATCATTTATTCTATGTAGAAATTATTTTATCTCAAAAACACTGAACACTTGGCTTTAGAGACTATATACAAAGTAACCAGTTAAGAAAGTCAAGAACTTTGTAGTACATATTTCTAATTTTAAGTCTCCTCATTGAAACTGCAGCTGTAAGTACTAATGCTATGCTAGTTTTTTTTTTCCTTTGCTTAGTAAATTCACTAAATTTATAGATTTTACACTTTTAAAAGTAGGAAGTATGGTATCTTCTATATAATTAAATACGAATATGTCATATAGTTATATTACTTCAAAACCATTAGCTCCTAATTTGAAAGAGTAAGATAATAAACAGACAAGCTTCTTGCCACACTTTCATGTTTCAAATTTTACCTGACAAAATTCCAACTGTATTTTCTTAATGCTTATCTATCAACTAATCACATAAGAATAATTTTCTTTTTTTTAGTAGATATCATGGAATCCAAACTAGCCTTTTTAATGGACAGTAAAAAATCACTGGTAAGGAATATAACAGAACATCTCCATAACCCACACACAAACATAGCCACAAAGACAAGAAACAAATGGTACATAACAGTTTTCTATAAAAAAGGGCAAACTCTAAACTATATATCAAAGTAGTTATATTTGTTGAACTGTGAAATTTATTCTTCTGTGTAAGAAAAAGAAAACACAAAAGTATGGTTTAGGTAACTCTTGGTAACAAACAAATGACGACTTTGAATTCTTAAAGGCAAACTGAAACATAAAGCTTTTATTTTAAAATGTGAGAACTTTTCTTATCACTAATCAATAGTTTAGACAGGCAAGTGGTTAAAATGTAAAAATGCATTTTTTAATACCTATGACAAAGTAATCTGATTTTTTTGGTCCCTTCTATTTTAATTGTACAAAAAAGTTTGTTCTGTGAAATGAATATGCAAAAGAAACATAAAAGTATGAAAAATTAAAATTATATTTCAAAGGAAATAGACTCTCTTTGATTAACTTGCAGTTAAAAATAAAGCTGAGTGTCCACTTCAAACGTAAGATGAAGTCCCTCACTTGAAATTCCATTATACAAAATAATGTGTTATTAGGTCTTGCACTGAATTAAAAGCTAAAACACTGCTTTAAATGCATAACTAATATTCTTGTCTCACAAATGGCATTGAGATTTGGTTACTAGTATATAATGTAGTGCATATATACTTTGACAATTATATATAATAAATGGACAATTAAAGGACACTGTCAAGTACTTGTTTTAGAGTACATCTCATATTTTTTTTAAAAGACTCCATACAAAAACTTCAAGACATTAAAAATAAAGATGTTAGCTCAGCATATTTTTAAATAATACAATCTCCAATCCATATTAAAATATCAAATATAAAAGTTATTCAAATATGTTTTTGAAAACAGGTGCTTCAGTCTACCACCCCTGACAGTGTCCTTTGGTTGGTTTTCTTCAAGTTAAAGAGTTACAAATATTAACAACTTTTGCATTAGAGTAATCTCAACTTATCATCTGGTAAAACTGTAAATAGTACTCTAATATAATTATGATCATTTAATCAGAATTCTTTGGCTTTAGTATCTTCACAACACAACACTTTGGTTTCAAAATAATCTTCCAACTATAATGATTATCTTCAAAACTGATTTCCTATAAAATGTACTAGGCTTCACAGTTTCAAATATACTTTTTGAATTAATACTAATCCTTCAACCAAAATTGTATTTTTAAATTTCAATTTAGTAATGAAGGACATCTACTGTAGCAACCAAACCTCAAACCACTTTAATAATATAACCAAGTATTTCTTAAATACGAAAACATAAGAGAATTTGAATACAGAAAAATATAAACAATCACAGAAAACATTTCACCAAAAATTATCACTATCTACCTCAAAATGTTAAAACTCGTTACCAGAGCTCCTTGATTATTACTTTAATAGATTTAAATTTCAACAACTTCAAGTAACATTTCCTCCATCTGTGGCTCTCTCCTTACCATCAAAATTTCTAATAAATCAGTATAATAAATGGGTAATAGAAAAACTGGAGACATGTTTGTTTCTAATAACTGTTGTCTTTGCTAACACTGAGAAAATTTCTCTATTACTAAAGCAATGCAAGTTCATTGTTTTTCAATAACCCCCATTACAAGCAGGTGTATTTACAAACCATGAATTACCAAATAGGTTTTACAGTTAAATTTGTAAACAAAGTCATTTTAGCATTTTTCATTTAAAATTCACTTAACAGGAACCAAACTGTTTCTGTTAAACCAAATCTAAAAAACATATTTTATACAAATATAGAAAACATATATTCCTAATTTAAAATAGTTACCATAACTTTATAACCTAAAGGAAAATCTTTAAAGACTTCAATGCATGTTTTCAATCCTTGCATTTGAATTAAATTTCAGTCAAAGATCAAAGGACCATTAAGAATATCAAAGAAATCATCTCTACCTAACTGCTAAAGTCATACCTACCTTGTTTCTCATTGTAGATTATATTCTTACACAATAGGTCATTATGGCAAAGCACAACAGGTGAGCCCAGGTTGGAAAGAATCTCCTTCATCCACGTCATCTCTTCCTGAAGAATCTGAGAGCTTGGGATATCACTTAGGAACCTTTTAGTTTAAAAAAAAAAAAAATGAGTTATACCTTATTTATATTAATGATATTTTTTCAATTTTAAGGATTAGTATCTACTAGTATCTATTAAGGATTATTATCTATTAGTATCCATTAATAACTTCTTTCCATTTAATTTCACAGACTCCTGAATTAAAACAAGCCAATTATTCTAAAAGCTAGAATAAAGGAAAATCTTTACAATGAACTTAAACATGAATTAAAAGAAACTGAGCAACAGTTAAAATGAAGGGCAGAAAAGTCAAAAGTATATCACCTATATAGCACCTATTCAGGTGCTTGCTACCTGTATTTTTCCCACTACTGCATTCTTCTCTACACAGCTTCCAAAAGTAATCCTTCTATGTTTTCAAAATGATGTAACTGTTCATGAATTTATTTAAAAGTCCAGAAATGAACAGAAGTTAATAGGATTCAAAGGATTATGAACATGATTATAATCAAGTACAAACAAAAAGGAATGGAAGAAAATATGAAAATTATTTTTAATATTTTGATTTTTTTAATGATCTAGTTGTTTATTTTCTATTAAGTCAGGATGCTTTCACCCTGTTATTAATCACTGTGCATCTTTAAGCTTTTCCAAAACATCACTAACTTCAAGGATTTAAAGTCTACCTCACAGAGAGAGAGTCTAGGAAATGTAACCCAAAACCTACCCAAAATCCTTCATTGGATAATAATTTTTAAAACAGCAGCTGATATTTATTTACCACTTAAATGGCCAGGCAGTGTTCTAACAATTTTATATATTCTAACTCAATTAATCCTCATAAAAATCCAAAAAGATAAATGTACTACTCCTGCTATTCCCATTTTACAGATGAGGAAAGAGGTAACTTGCCCAAGGTTAAAGAGCAGAACTGTTCATTGGCAGAAATGAGATTTGATTCCAGATAATCTGATCCCAGAGTCTTATACTCTAAAAGCGTATAATGCTATACTACCTCTCAACTTTGCATTATCTTTAAAAGTCAAGAAAATCTTGCATTCATCATTGCCATCTACTTCATTATTTTTAGGTGGTTTACCCCAAAAAAAATCTTTAAATAAAATAATTAATTCAAAAGAGAATTTTCTGTTTTCACACTGTTACTTCCTGAATATCCAGCACACTGGATACACTTACAGATGTTTGCCTATCCCAGTTAAAGGGGTATAATAATATCCCTACCAAATTCAAAGTTTAAAAAACTATCTGCAAATACAGATACACAGAGTGACAAACTAATTTTTGAAATAAATTCAAAAGAACAATGCAGCTATTTTTCTCTAAGGAATTATAAAAAATAAATAAATAAATAAAGTCCATAGGTCTTATATGCTTGCTATTCTTAAAACAAGGACTTCCTGAAATATAAAAGGTAAAATTTTCATTTATGTTTCAGATCTAAAGAACAAAAGTTTCCAATTTTCCACAAGTATTGCACTATATTAAATGTTCATATAATTTAGACTCTAAATAATAATTTATAAATTGTTTTATATAGAAAATAATGAGATACCTTAGTCAGTTTGTCTTGGGGAGTGAGTTTTAAGACTCCAGTAAATGTATTTCCAAACTTTCAACCAGTAAATGTACGAGGACTTCAATAATCATAGAAATCTACGACAGAACAAACTTTTCACGCTCCAATATAACTATATTGTCCCTATGTAGACCTCTAGGCCTATCCAAAACAGTTTTGAACAAAAATAACTTTTTAAAAAAAGAATCTATGGCAACTCACACTACACACAAAAAAATGTACCTGTTCATGCTTTATATTTTATTTACTTCCAAATAAATGTTCTATATTAACTTCTTGGCCCTTTACTTCTAGCCACTCCAGCATCCCCTGCTTTTGTAGGATTTCTTTTTCAGTCAGTTGAAGAAGAAAGACTTACATTTATAGTGCCATCTGTGAGTCAAATGAGTCAATGCTTATTTTATTCAAATGCAAAAAAGATAAACCAAACTATTATTTTATACAAAAAAAAACTCATAGTTATCTTTGAAATCCAATATATAGAGCAAAGCAATGTAAAATATTTAAAATGTAAAAAAGTAATTTTACCTTTCATTAAGGTCTTCATCTGCAAATCCTATGGGAATGAGAGAGAAATATTTTCCCATTTTTAGCCAAAGATTAGACTTGGGAATCCAGCCATTGTGTGCATGGATAGCATGGATTTTAGCAAGCTGGCGTGCTATTAGCCTATTTAAAAACAAAACACCACAAAAAAAAAAATATTCAGCATCATACAGTTCATATTTACCAACATATAAACTAAAACAACTAGTATGCATATTTTTTAATAACATAATTTCATTTTTACCATCTATGTGTTTAAGAGTCAAAATAATTGGCTAATTCAACTTTCACAAGAAGAGTCAAATGCTTAAAGCATCAAAACAAAGAAACCTATAATTAATACAACAATTAAATACTGTGTTCCAAAAGGAGCTGAGGGTCTAGCCTATTTTAATTGCACGATGTCTGGGACCAGCAGAACAATACACAAATGATTTCATGGTATGTATTAAACATGAATCAGATATACATTTAAACTGTAGTGAGTCATTTTAATTTTAAGCTTTTGAAAATAATGAGGTTAAAGGGCAAAAAGGAACTAAAGTAGAAATGTAACTGGGGAGATAATGGGCTCTCTGAGTTAATTTATATAGCAATGTTAAAGATACATTCTCTGGACATTAGGATTTTATGATGTCAGAATCAATCTTAATGCAACCACAAAATAATTTGAAGTTACATAACTTGTGTCCATTTTACCTTTGTTATCTATAAAATCTAGTATAACAAATGCTAATAGAGGAATAAGCATACCAAATAGCCTATAGACTAGTCAGTGGACAAATGACTTAACAGTAATCCAAAAATTACTTAAAAGTGGCAAATTTTTAAGATGCTAACAATCTAATGTAACGCTCTACAACGTACAGTCCTAGGATCTCCAATATAGCACCACCTAGGACTATCCAAGATCCTACCTCAGATATACTCAATCACAATCTCTGGGGGTAGGCTCTAGCACTCTGTATTTTAAACAAGATCTCCAGGTGATCCTAATCCACTGTAAAGTTTGAAGGGCACTAATATAAAGCTCTGCAGCTTGGCTATATACTGAAATCAAACTCTGGAAGCTTAAAAAAAAATACAGAGGCCTGAGTACTACTGCCCAGAAATTGTGATTTAATTGCTCTGGGGTACTGCCAGGACATCAAGATATTTAAAAGCTTCTTAGATAACGTAAATGTTTTTACACATTTAATGCATTAGAGTTCTAATTCATTACAAAACATCAAAATCCGTAGTCTTTTTCAATATGTGTGCTTTGATTTATAATCTCAAACAAAACAGTAAAAAAATATTTCTTTATATAAATTAAATTACTACTTGACCATCCTTTCCCAAGACCACATATTCGTGTCTAACAAAAATACAGAAAAAAAAAATTATTTTATGCCAATCTCTCAAATACATATAGGCCCAAATGAATGCATGATAATTTAAACAGCAGGAAAAAGCCGGGTGGTAACAAAGCCAAAACAAAGGAGAATGCAAATACATCTCTCACACTCTCTCTCTCTCTCTCTCTCTCTCTCTCTCTCTCTCTCTCTCTCTCTCTCTCTCACACACACACACACACACACACACACACACACACACACACACACACACGTATATATACATGTATCTTTGCATATGTGTGAAAAGACACCTATATATTGTAAGCCAGTAAGAACAGGTTTATAACTTTAAGGATAGTTGGAACAACAGGCTTAAAGAAAGATATAATCCATGTTACATAAAATTCAAGAGTAATCTCTGTCGAAAGAACATTATGTTCTAGAAATGCTTACTAAACAAATGAGACTGGTGATTCAGGAGAAGGTTCACATACTAAAATAGGTATTTAATATCAACAAATTTTATTTGCTATGATCTTAAAATATAAGTAATGCCATTTTTAAAGTTTTACCCCAGTTTTCAAAGTTTTCTAAATGAGTAATTTTTATCAAAAATTTATCAAATATAATTTTCTTTGAACAAATTTGATATTACAGATGAAAATGAGAATTACTTTTATATGACAGTTTAAAAACATTTATGCATAAGGTTATATCTACTCAAATGGAAAATAAACTAAAATATTAATGACCATTACACTATAGTAAAATTAATACCTACAAAAAAATCTATACCAAAACTTAGGAGCTAATTATTAATATCTTCTAAATTAAGTTACAGATATATCTGCCCTATCTACAGGTGCATTATTAAAATTAGATTATATAAGGGGCAAAATATTAAATGACAGTATCATATTTATATAATAGGTAAAATATATTCAGTTACTTAAAATATTTTGTAGCATTTTCTTATAAAATTCAAAATAATATAGCAACAAATAATCATAACAATAATAGTTGAGACTGCTTTATCAATACTATTGATAAATACTACCACTAAGTCATCCTATAAAGGACAAAAACCATACCTTATTCTTCTATCTATTCTAACATTCAGCACTTAGGAAAAGGTACTTCACAGATACTTGATGAATAACCGATACTTGAAAAACAGACTCAGTATACTTAGAAATTTACCATAAAACCAAGCCCCCTCCCCTACTATTAGGTTTATGGTCAGGTGGATCAAAATCTATCTCGTTTTTTTTTTAATTTCATATAATAAGAATTGTAACAAAATCAATGTCTTGCTATACAAAAATAAAGTGGCTATCCATTTGAAATACTGCCTTTTCTTTTTACAAGAAAGACACATCTTGTACAAGCCTCTTCTCAAAGTACAGAATTCAAATCAACTACTACCTGGTCTATCTTTTCTGTATGAAAATTAACAAAAAAGAAAATCTATTTATAATACAAACATCCTTATGGAAATAACAAATATAGTTCAACTGCAATTATAGCACCTATGTACTTAAAAACTAGAATTTGCTAAGAAAATTAAATCAGTCTTAATTACAAGTTCTATTCTAATTTAAATTTTTTTGATAAACTGGGCTTGAACAAAACAAGGAATTTGTGCAGAATGGCTCTGTTAAGAAAATTAAGTTTTTACTAATAAATGAATTCAACAAAGTTGCAGAACACAAAAGCTACATATAAAAATCAGTTACAGTTCTACATTAATAGTGATCAAAAAAACAATTCTATTTACAATAGCATCAAAATAAAACAATTATGAATGAACTAAACTAAAGATATGAAAAACTTATATAAACTAAAAATTAATAAAGGTTGCTGAAAAAATTAAATTATACAAATAAATGGAAAGACATCATCTGTTCGTGCACTGAAGACTTAATATTTAATATTAAGATGTCAATACTAAAGTGATTTATAGATTCAATGCACTTTCCATTAAAATCCCAATAGCATTTTTTGCATAGATAAGGAAATTCATGCTAAAATTCAAATAAATCTTAAGGAACCCTGGATAGCTAAATATCTTGAAAACATGAATAAAGTTGAAGCTCCATTCTGATTTCAAAACTTATTACAAAGCTGCAATTACCAAAACTGTGGTATAACAGGTGCTAAAATAACATTATTTCATTCAACACTGATGAGAAAAACAAAAATCAATTCCTGGTCAGAGCCACTGTGTAGAGTTAACATATTCTCCCCATGTTCTTATGGGTTTTCTCCAGGTACTTCAGTTTCCTCTCACATCCCAAAGATGTACACATTAGGTGAATTGTCATATTTATACTGCCCCAGTCTGAGCGAGTGTAGGTATGTCTGTGCACTGTAATGGAGAGTTGTCCTGTCCAGAGTGGGTTCCCACCTTGTGCCCAGGTGCCAAGATACATATGTTCTAACGACCTGAACTGGAAAAAGAGGGTTGGAAAATAATTCTCTTGTATCTATTAATCTTTCTTAAATGTATGTATAGTTCACATGTATTTCAGTGCATAATATTAAAAGTGTTTGGGGGCCTTTATTTAGAAGTTTGGTGATATTTTTGTGTCTAGATATATTCCACAAAAACTTAATTCTTATTTACAGTTGATACTTGAACATGGAGATTAGAGGCACTGACATCCTTGCACAATAAAAAACCCACATATTACTAACACCAGACATCAAAAATGAATGTGAAAAAATTCATATTTATTTACAAGGATAACGAAAAAGCTGCAATATGAGTCTTTATAGTAGCCTAGTATAATAGATACATTTGGTCCATGGTATTAATGAAATCTCCAAAAAATTTACTGTATATAAAAACTGCAGTATTTACTGGTGGGGAGAAACACATATAAATGGATTCTCACATTTCAAACCCGTGTTGCTCAAGGGTCAATTGTATACCAATTAGCCTATAGTAAATTTGGTTTTGTTATATGCCGTTTGGCTTAAAGTTGCAGTTTCCAAGTACCTATTGCTAATGTTAAGTGAGGATTTACTATACTGGTATAAAGACAAGACATATAGACCAATGGAATAGAGAAACCTAAATAAAACCAAGTTTATGCTCAAATGATTTTCAGTAAGGGTGCTACAATCATTTAATGGTCAGAGGACAGTCTTTTCAACAGCTGGTGCTGGGAAAACTGGATATCTACATGTAAAAGAAAATAGTTAAACTCTCTCCATGAATCACACAAAAATTAACTCAAAATAGATCAAAAATCTAAATGTAAAACTCAGAGAAAACATAGGGGTAAAGTTTCATGACATTAGATTTGGCAATGATTTCTTGGATATGACACCAAAAGCACAGGCAAAAAAATTAAAAATAGATAAAACTGGACCACAACTTTTAAAACTGTATCAAAGGACAAAACAGAGTAAAAGGCAATCCCTCAAGAAAAAAGATTTGCTAATCATACATGTGGCAAGGGGTCAATATCCAGAATATATAAAGTATTCCTACAACTCAACAAAAAATTAACAATACAACTAGAAAATGGGTAGACTTAATTGACCTCCCTCTCAAAGGTATTACAAATGGCCAGTAAACATAAGAAAATATGTAGAACATGAGTAATCACTAGGAAAAGAAAAATCAAAACTACAATAAGATACCACCTCATAGCCATTAGAATGGTTACTACTTAAAAAAAAAATACAGTAAGTGTTGGCAAGGATATAGAGAAATTGGAATTCTTGTGTACTACTGGCTGGTGGGAATGTAAAATAGTACAGCTTCTATAGGAAACAGTATGGCAGTTCCTCAAAAAATTAAAAATAGAAATACCGTATGATACAGCAATTCCAACCCTGGTTATATTTCCAAAAGAACTGAAAGCAGAGTCTCAAAAAATTATTTACACATCTGTGTTCATGTGCTCATAATAGCATTATTCACAACAGCCAAAAGGTGGAAGCAACCCAAATGTCCTTCTATGGATGAATAAACAAAATGTAATTTATATATATATATATATATGTATATATAAAATAGAATATAAAATATCGGTCAGCCTTAAAAGCAGTCAAATTCATGGAGACAGAAAGCAGAATGACAGCTGACAAAGCTGAGGGTATGGGAGGATGGGAACTTGTTTAATGCAAGTAAAATTTTCGTTTTGTAAGATAAGAATTATAAAGATTGGATGCACAAAATTGTGAATGTACTTAACACTATATACTATGTATTATATACTATATTATATAACAGTATACTTGAAAATGATTATGATAATTGTTACATATAATTTACCACAATTTAAAAGAAAAAATTTTGATTAAATGGTCATAAAAAAGAATGTTCTTAAAAAGGCTTGATTAGAGCACTTCAATTATTTTTTATTAGTCAACTTTATATATAACAGGAAAAAACTATAAAAAATATCTTCATTAAGATTATAGCATTATTTAACAAATAATTTTGTATTGTATACACAAGAATGAAAACTTAAAGATTTCTGTATTATTCTCTAGTTTCAATAAGTAATATTTACTGAACTAACATCAAGGCAAATGCTATTTTAAAAACTCATATTCAATAAAGTCAAGTGTTTAAAAATCTTAAGGCTTCAGAGAATTTTCTCAAATACCCTCTAATAGTAATTGTTCTCTCTCTCTCTTGGAACCTCTTAAAAAATTAAGAGCATTATAATAATAATACGATTATTTTGAAATTGAAAAATAATCCCAAATCGTACCATCACAATATAGTTTACTTCATTTTTACATACTCCCTTTGAGTTTTCACATAAGCACATTATTGCCTGATCACAGCTACGGTTCAACTATTAAGCTGAGTTTTTTCCTCTTTGCCCTACATAAACCATTTGCATGTTTTAGACAATTTTCAAAACCATCATACCAATAGGAGTATAAATCTTATTAGTGCTGGTGCACTTTAGTTATATCTGAATATAAGAGTTGTCATAACAAAAACATAGTATAGAACTTTCTTTTATAAGTTACTATATATTGCCTTATTGATTTCCAAAACAGAACAACTACCAATTTTACTTGCAACCCACAATGTACCAGATTCACTACAATACCCTCAACACTGGAAGTCAGTATTCTTGTTATATATCTTGAAAATGTGCAATAATTCATTTTAAACTGCATTTCTCCTATTATGTCTGTTGCTGGGTCATTTTTATTAAACTTCAGCAAGGATCCCCAGCTGAGAGCAAGTTTTAAAGAAATACTTGATGAAAAAATTCCTAAACACCTTTGAATAAAAAAAAAAAAAGTCTGAAAGTCTCTGCAATACTTATTTGGTTGCTACAGCAGAGTCCAAATAGAACAGATCATGATAAATTTCCATAAGCTGAATTACGATTTAAGCATTAAGTGGGTCCAACTCATGTTAACCTATTATCCCATTTTCTCAGCTTCCTTGATGCTCTGTCTCATCCTTTAAAGCCCAGTTCAAATGTGAAACACTGCTTCATTTCCCAAATATACCACAGTAAAAACCATCTGTGCTTTTTTTGAAAAGCTTTTCTCTTCTTCTGTTTATACCATTTCACTTATTTTTTTTTCTCCAAGATTGTCTGCCACAGACTGTAAATTACAGGAAAGCAGGGATTGTTTGAATTATTTTTCCTCCCTTAGACTAGACCAAACATAAACATATATTCCAATGCCTTTTATATTCAAAGTAGATACTCTTTATTATCATCTTAATTTAGGCAAATAGGTATGCTCCAATGAGTCAAAGCAAGTACTGTGAACTTTGATCTAAGGCTTAATCAATATTTACTGAAGCTGTGATTAATCAGACTATACTGTTGGCTGCATATTAGGCTAATCTAATAACAATGGCTCAAAATGTGACATCTAACAAAATCCAAACTGGCAATAAGTCTTTACTAAATTATTCAAATACACAAAATTCATTAAAAAAAAGCTAAAAAGCACATCATCCCAAATTTACATCCTAACCTCAACTTGGACTCCAGAATCATTTATTAATTGCTTACTTGAGTTTTTAAAAAGTATTTCACTGCACATATTTGAAAACAATAAAACCATGTTCTTTTTTTAAATAATTCATAATTAAGTTATTTTATTAATTCAAATATACCTTTCTCTCAATTAGCTTTTTTTTCCTATTTTGTTGTTCACAGTAATTAACAAAACCTACTGAACACTTAAATATGCCATTAGAGAATTATAACAACCTAAAATAAATAATAGCAAAATAAGTTAAATAGCACATGTTCACTAGTCATACTAAGCATATTCTATTATTAGAGTTCCTGTCATCTTCCTTTACTTCCTTTCTCAGCTTCCACTCTGCCTCTTTTTTCAAATTGTGAATCAATACAGAATATCACATATTGCAAGCCGAATATCAGAATTTAATTGAAAGTATTGATGTTTGGTTTCTAACAGTATATATTGTTTTTTTTTGGAATGTGTATATGCCTATACTAGTATCATTTACATATTCTAAATAAGTAGTAGATCCAAATGAAAATACTGAAAAAGCTATATTTTAATACCTTTTTTAGTTCACAGCAAAAATGCAGGAAAGGTTTAGAGATTTTTCCATACATCCCTTAAGCCCACACATATATTGCCTCGTCTATTATCACCATCTAACACCAGAGTAGCACATTTGTTATAAATGATAAACTCATCATGACACATTATCACCCAAAATCCATAGTTTACATTACAGTTCACTCTTGGTGTTTTACATTCTAAAAGTTTGGACAAATTTACGACAGGTATCCACCACAGAAGCATCATACAGATATTTTCACTACCCTAAAAATCCTCCCTATTTATCCTTCCCTTCCCCACTAAACCTTGGAAAACACTGTCCTTTCTACTGTCTCCATAGTTTTTCCATTTCCAGAACATCATATAGTTGATTTAATGCAAACATGTTTGTGATATTGTATCAAATAGTAAACTGACCTTTGACAAAATTTCAGTGTTCTTGATCAAAAAATTATAAATTATAAAAAGCTTTTCTATTAAAACAGAAATTCTATAGTAAGCTTAATTATTAATTTTACAGTTATCAGAAATCAACAAATAGAAGTCTGTATTCATTTTCTTGAGTCTATTCACTTTAATTCTACAAATTTTCATAAGTTATTTTTCATAAGTGGTGTAACAAAGACCTTACTATTTTCCTTAACTTTTTATGGTCTTTTCTTGGTAAGTAGAAAGGTTAAGTTACTCATCATTAGTATTCTTTTGGGATGTACTTTTACTAGCCATGTTATCTTGGGCAAAATAGTTAAGATCTCTGCACTTTTCTCATCTATTAAAATGGAATTATAATATTAGCTATCCCCTAGGATTGTTTATTAATGTATATTAGGTATTTAGAACAGTATCTAGAGCATAGTAAGTGTTTAAATCAGTATCAGTCACCATCATCCTCACATTAACATATCACTTCTCCAATAATAGAAAATATCTGTTACTACTTTTTATTATTGGTTAAATAAAATCTTGAATTTTTAATATAAAATAGACTTTTCAAGGCAGTTAAAATGAAACCCAAAACAAGGGTGAACTAATGGGCAGTAATTAACTAAAACTTTAGTTCTGAAGGATTCTGAGGTCTCATCTAAGTTCCGGAGGAAAGAGTTCCAAGACTGTTTTGTATTCTTTCACAAACAAGGTAGTGGGTATGTTTGTGGGAATAAATATTTGCTATGCTCTTTTACACATTTCAAGGAACACCATATAATATGCCAATATTAAATAGTACTGAAGAGCAAAAAGTCTATGTTTAAATTTTAAAATCCAAAAGTATGTTTCTAAAAGCATAATGAAGCTAACAGATTAGTAATATCTATGACAATTTGCCTAAGTAGTATTTTAATGCGTCTTTAGTTAACAACCAAGTTGTCAGAAGATCTGCAGTAGTTGCATAAAGTGTGATCAGTTTTAAGAGAAAAAATATATAATTATAAAACCTAACACATACATAGTGTTTACATATGCCAGGCATTGTTTTAACCTTTTTACATATAGTGACAATTTTAATCCTTACAAAAATCACAGAGATAGGTACTATTATTATTCTCAATTTTTAGATGAGGAACTTGAGGCACAAACCATTTAAGTACAATGCCCAATTTTATACAGCTCACAAAGCTGAAGAAACCTGGCTTCACAGAATACTTTTAGTGGCAAAACTATACTGCCTAATATAGAATTTCGCATGGCTTCTGAGTCCAAACTTTCCACTATCACTGAAAGAAAAAAAACCACTCCAGGTGTCCAGTTTCCATCATGTGACTACAAAGTAAAACGAGGTGAGCATGTTCTACATATGAACTTCTAACAGGAAGACAGTTACCCACTGCCAGCAATGCAACTGAAAGTTTAAATTGGTGTATTAAAGACACTTCAATAATGTCATTGTAAAATCTATTAACCTGTGGATTTTATAAAGGCATTCTACTGCTACACCAGTAAAAATGGTATTAGCCTTAAGCAACTCTTTTCTTAAATCTTTTGGACACTGACTCTAAAACTAATATTTTCCTCCCTGCTTTCATTACTAGGAAGCTCATATGGGCCTTTCTCTAACGATCTTAAGAAACACATTTGTTGTATCTGAATTTAACTCCAGCTTTTCCTTTGGCCTAATTTATGCATCTGTTTGTTTTTAATCCTGTTATATAAATATTTCTCAACTACTGTGAATAAGATTGAGATTTTAAAAGTAAATTATAGATATATGTACACAAACCTCAAAATCACAAAAAAATTTTACACCAAAGAACAAAAATAAATCTATTAATCAGGATCCCTCAATACATTTTAGACAATATACTCATGTAAGAAAAGAAACTATATCTGATGGTTAAAAGTTAGGGTTTGAGTAGATTTCCATGTCAAAATATTACTTGAAATTGTGTTTAAAATAAATGATATTGGACAATTCCATTTTTATCAGTGTATTTACTTAGCGATTCTTAAAATATAATCCAGGATTCCTGGAGTCCCAAGACCCTTTCAGGAGGTTTTTGTGAAGTTAAAACTATTTTCATAAGATATTTACCTTTTTTCATGCTCATTCTCATGAGTGTGCAGTGTAGCATAAGAAGCTACATGGAGTGAGAATATCAACACGCTTACAGCTAACAGAATGTTCACTTGATAACCCTGTATTATAAAAACTGTTTTAATTTCTAACATGATAAATACTGATAAATACAACTCATAAAAAAAGGTCTTGGGTTCCTCAATAACCTTTAGGAGTTGTAAAGGGCTCTTGAGACCAAAATATTTGAGAAGTTCTGGTTTAAACAATGAATGAACTTGCTGTTTTCAATTAAAGCTCATTTGCTAGTTTTTAAGAGTAGAAAAAGAATTTTAAAAGATAGCAGTTTTAGAAAAATGATCAAGCAAATTCAAGACATTCTTACAAAAAAAATAATGAAAAATTTAAAGAGTACAGAGAAGTGTTAACAGAATGAAAAAGAATCTTAATAAGCAAGAGCTTTGAAAATATGAGCAACTGAGTAACTAAACTTAATGATAAGGTATACACTTTAGTCAAGTGCTGCTTTAAAAATTTAAGGGGAAGTTTTTTGTTCCTCTGCAGCAGACTAATCCAAAACCTCCTGTAGTCCATTCTTTAACAAGAGTCAACAATTAGGATGGATAGCAGATGGAAAATGTTTTTTCTTTAGGAAAAAAACAATACAAAACACAACCTAAGTAAAGAAAGTTTCTAAGTTAACTAAATAGTTGCTTAAAAAAAAAAACGGCAAGTTTAAAATATATTTCCTTAGTACACTTAATACTCTTATTTTTCAAAAGAATAAATCATTTAGAAAAAGAAATGTACCTGAAAATGGCAGGGTTGCGGACATGCTTTGGATCCAACGCTTCTCCCTGTATAAATTCGTAGCACAGTCCATTATTGAAGGTACAGTAGAGTTGTGGTGCACAGCCGTGAGCCTGTAACACTCGGAAACTCTTCACTTCCTCATCTCGATCGACTAACAACTCAGTCTTATTGCCATAAATTCTCACCAGGACTACATCTTCCATTGTATTACCCACGTAACAGCCAATAAGTTTATTTGTGATTCCATCTGTGAAAAGCTGCCCAAAAAGAAAGAAAAAACAGGGGAAAGGCAATTACATACTTTTAAGGAATTATAAGATAACTTGAAAATTACTAAATACTAATTAAAAGAAAATATCTACTTTTTAACATAAAAGAACTTTAAACACAATTTTTCCTAACATGTCTATTTTAATTCCAGATTTAAACGAAAAGGAATTCCACTCTTTACTGTCTTGCCTTTGATTCCTACATTATCTTTCTAGATCCTGAAGTGTTAGTCAATCTCCAATAGTCCCATACACTTATTACAACTCAGTCTGCCTTGTACTGCAATTATAGAGAGAGAGAGAGTGAGTGTGAGTGTGTGAGTGTGAGTGTGTGTGTGTGTGTGTGTGTGTATAGAGTCTCTGAAGACAGGAACACTGTCCTCTTCCTAGCATGGTATATGACATAAGAAAAGGTTTTTAATAATGGTCATGAGTTTAAACATACAAATATCTACCATAATTTAGAGTATGATAAATCTCAATTAAAAAAAAAATTTTTAAATGCTAATTTTAAAGGTCACTTAACTTGCATTAGAAATTGTTTTAAGTATTTGGGTTGTAATTTAAACTTGAATGCCAAGCTAAAAAAAAATGAAGGGCAATCTTAATTAAAGAAAAATAAGTTAAGTAGAGATTTCTACAATATTTTCTAAAAGGAACTTCTGGTACTTTTCAAGAGCACTAAGTCTAGTACTTCAAGTCCTTTTTTTGGCACTGAACACAAATGGTACATTAAAAAGCAAACAGATGACTACCAATATTAGTTCTCTACATCTATTCAAAAATTCTAACTTTTATTTTCCTCTTTATTTATTAGAAACCAAAATTAACTCATTTATTTATCCAACTATAATTAAGAGCTTTTGGAATAAAAGGATAAGTGGTAAAAGTGAAAGTAAGAGTTAAAAGACATTTTTTCTAAAACAACTGGAAAGAACAGGATAAAAGGACAGAGGATAACTTTTAAATGTATACACATATAACTTATGCCTGAAAAACAGGGTAAATGTTTCTAATTCAGTAAGACTGTCATAATAATAAATGAGACCTGAAAAAGCTTTAGATCTTCAAATGAAATTTTGAAATAAAGTATTTACTAAAGTTAATATACAGTTGACAAGTTTTTATATAATGGTTTTTTATTATATATATAAGGCTTGACTATTATCTTTATTCACCTAAAGCAGGTAAATAGAATGAGCTAATGTAAAGAGACTTATTCAGAATATCTGTATTTTTAATTATAGATATTTTAAGCAGAAACATAAAATATTGCTCTCCACCTAGATTTCAAAAGGACTGTATTTAGGAAGACACTGATAAGAAGCATATGCATTGAAATCAAATGCCAATCATCATTTTATTAAAATCTGTGTTGAAAAGCATGTTGTTTCTTATTACAATGCCATATAAATTCATGCTATTCCGTAACTTCTTCAGATGTCATGTAGAAATAAAATATTTCAATTACTGTAATAAAGAGTAAAAAAGCATTCTGAAATGCTTATAAATAACACTATACTCCTCAAATGCCAGGACTCAAATTTATGTTTTCTGTATCCTCATAGCAAATAGTAGGTGATTAATACTTAAACACTAGAACCTATATAGTTACCAACAATGACTTCTTGATCTAGTTTATAACAAATGCACTCTCTCTCTTGCCTATAGTAATAAACTTCTTTAATTGTTCATGCTGTATCGTACATTTATATGTTAAAGACATATGCACTTAAAAGAGCTAGAGATAAATAAGATTACTGAATACAAATTACTGAACCTCAGACACTGATAAAGGTAACACATAATCAAAACTCCAATGACACTGTTCCTAACTTCTCTATCATACAATAGGCACACACTTGCAATGAAATTATAGTTGCCATACATTCCTAGAGAAAATATATAACATAACTTCTTGTTTATAAGCATTTTATGTATAAATAAGCATAAAAATGTCTACAAAGATATTTAATAAAAATGAGGTAGTTTAAATCTTCATTTCTTGTTTTCCTGTTTCTAAGCAGCTTAAACTTTTTTCTATTGGCTTATGTATGTTTTCTCACTTTTTTCCTGCAATGAACCTAGTTTACAAGTGAAAAAGTGAAATTAATGAAAAGGCATCCAACAGCTAGGAACCAATCTGACACACATAACAAGAGCTTGAGGTTCTACTGAACGTAAATAATCTCAAAGAACACCTACATCAGCTGAGATCACTCTGACCAAAATGGATCAAGACAAAAAACAAAATCATTGTAATCATGTCTGAATGCAGACAAAATTATGAAATTTTTCTAACCACAAAAATGACGTAACATCCCTGTATTCTGGCTAGTATGAGTGACTGACTGCTGTTTCTTTTCTAGTCATAGCATTGGCCTGGCTTCAATCCTCTAGTCCTATATGTAGCATTAAGATACTCACACAGTCACAGACTTATCCCACTTCCTTCTTCACATCACCTAATCCTGAAGAAAACCTTGCTTCTCTGAACTCTCCGCCAAATCTCCAGATAAACCCAAATCCTACATTAAGTCCTTTCTAGCAGCTACTTACTGAGAGCCCCACCATTCCCCACGGTGTAAGTTTTCCTTACTGCAAACTTGTTCTGCTATAGATGTGTTTCTCAATGGAGAAAACTGACTTTAAAGATGTATGCATAATGCTCTTTGCTCTTGGATAGTTCCAAACTCATATATAAATTTGCAAGTAATTAATGTGCTGAACGTTCCTAAATACACAATTAAAATATACAACATCATATACTAGATAAGTATACTGTACTAAATATATACTAAAAATATAAAATTTCATCTTGATGGAAAAACAAAACTAATACAAATTTCATGGAGCTCCTTTTCATAAGGTTTATCTGGCACTGTTTGTTAAGTATTTAGAATATTACCATTTCAGAAGATGAACTGCAGAGCAATACTGCTTGGAATTCTAGCTGTGTTATTTACAAACTCAATAACCTTAGGCAAGTCACTTAACCTCTATGTGCTTCAGTTTCCTCACATATATCAGCATATTAAACTCTACTTTATAACATTATTATAAGGATTAATGAGTTTAATATACATAAATGCACTGAAAACAGCACCTGTACACACTAAGCTCTCAAGTATATAGATAACTACACATTTAAATTTTAATACAAGATAAAATAATTAATGATAAAATCATAAAAGTGAATTACTAAAAAATCCATGTTACAGATTTATAGATTAGCCCTAGATTGCATGCTGCACCATTCCCACCTAACAGATCTTAAAATACCCCCAAAATTCAAATTATTCCCAAATAACTAGGAAAACTATCCAATGCCTAACAAAGTAAAATTCACAGCTGACATCCAATCAGATTATCAGTCATGCAAAAAAGGCAGAAAAAATACAACCCTTTGTGAGGAGAAAATCAATTAATTGACACCAACCAGAACTGACACAGATGCTAGAATTAGCAATGTTAAAACAGTAGTCGATAAAAATGATAACAAAAAGCAGAGACATTGAAGATATGAAAAAGACCCAACCCAAACTTCTCAAGATTTCTGAAGTGAAAAATACACTAGATGCAATTTAACAGTAGCTTACATGGTGACCCCTCAAAAAGACAGAGCAACAAAACTATCCAAAATAAATAAAATACAAAGAAAAAAATCAGGAGAGGGAGAGAGGGAATAAGAGAGGGGAGGAAGGAGAAGGGAGGAAAGGAGAGAGAGAGAAAGCGCATGCACACAAGAGCATCTGTGAGCTAAGACTGGACTATATAAAATTTGGGTAGCCAAAGAGAAGGAAAAAAGAGAACAGAAAAATCTGTTAAAGATATCATGGCCAGAAGTTTTCCAAATCTGATATAAAACCATAAACTCAAAGATCCAAGAAACTGAACAAGCCTAAGCCCAAGAAACAAGAAAACCATACCAAGGCACAGCTAAATAAAACCATTAATTGGTATCTAATGATACCCACTCAGGCAAATTTCAGAGTCATCCTTATACACTCCTCTCTCCTCTACATCCCCTACATAAAATTTTCTTCCTGGATAATTCTTAAATCTGCTCCTGTTTTTCCATCCCCACTTCCAAACCTGAATCTAAGACCTTGTCAATCTATTGGCAGTATTTTAATAGCCTCACTGATCTCTCTTATGCTAGTTTAAACACCTTTCTGCCTCCTAAAAAATTTCATTCTTAATACTGCCACCTGAATAAGCTTTCTAAAATACAAATATGAACATGATGATTGGCAATCTTCAAAATGGTCCACACTGCTTAGAAAATGAAGGTCAAGGTCCTTAAGACATCCAAGTTCCCCTTAATACTTCTCTAGTTATGTAGTAATCTACCTGTAGTAATCACCTTTCTTTCCTTCACCTCAAACTTCTTTTAAAATTCCAACATGAGTTATCTCTTCTAGGAGAAAATCTCTAAATTCAGGTTAAGGCAAAAATACTTCTCAAAGCTTGCTAGTACTCTCTCTATACACAGAATTCACCAAAATGCACTGTAAATACTTAATTATATTTCCCACTCCATATTACACTCTGAATTTTCCTGAGACTTGGAACATATTGAAACAAGGAAAAAAATAAAGGCGAAAAAACAGGAATACAAAACACATGGTTCAAAAGAAGGTAATAGACGGTAGAAAATCCCAACTACCTAAGTAGTTACAGTAAATATTTTAAAAAAAAAAATAACTAAATAATCTGATTAAAAGACTAAGTGTGAAAAAAACTACATATGCTGCTTTCACAAGTCATACAAGAGAAAGCTGATGTAACTACATTATATCAGACAAAACAGAGCTTAAGGATATAGTCCTGAAGATAAAGAGGGGCATTTTATAATGATAAAAGGATTGATCCAACAAAACAGAACTATTTTAAATCTACATGATCCAATAATACAACTTCAAAATATATATACAGTGAAACTGACAGATTAAATATATCCCACAGTAATTGTTCAAAACTTGAGCACATCTCTAAAATGCTAACTTTTTAAAACCAGGGAAAAATCCTTACGCGTACAAAAGATCAGAACAACAGAATTTAAGATCCCAGTTAACTGGCACACACAACACTGTACCCAACAAGTCACAATGCATCCTTTTCAAGGCTACATGAAATGTTACCAAAATTACTATAGGTTTATAAAGCAAGCCTCAAAAAATACCAAAGGATTAAAATCATTCAGATAGTTCCTCAAACTTCAGTGGATATGAGCTAGACATCAATAACACAGATCACACATACACACCCCAAATAAAAATGATTACGATGGTAATTTTTATGATACTTGTTTTTAACTACAACAAAAATGAATTCTCCTATCAATCTGAACCAATAAACATTGAAATCCATGATGTGGAGAAAAAAACACAATAATTAGTGTTCTGAACTTAATGACAATAAAGACATCAAAACTTGGGGGTGCTTACAGGAACAAGTAAATAAAAATATTAAAAATGAAAGAGGCAGAAAATTAATGATCTAAGCTTCCGGCTCAAGAAGCTAAAACTAAAACAGTCAATGAACCTTCAAAAAAAGGGATCAGGAAGAAAATAAAAGACTAAAATTATCAATAAAACAGAAAATCTCAACAGGCAAAATATTGTTCTTTAAAAAAGTAACTTTCTAGCAAAATTATCCAGAAAAAACACAAATTATCAATTAAGTGGACTTCACTAGAGATACATATTATAAATAACTCTTCCAAAAATAGAAAAAGAAACACATCCCAGCTTCATACCAAAACATATTAAGGACATTACATGAAAGAAAATTGTTATAGACCACTCTCATGAATACAGTTGAAAAAAATCCTAATCAAAATATCAGCAACTGATATAAACAATATATGAAAAAGAACACATAACAAATGGGATTTTACTCTAGAATACAAAGGTTTTTAACGTTCAAATAAAGTCAATGTAATTCAGCTCAATAGAAAAATGAATAATTATACAATCACAATGCAGAAAAAGCACATAAAATTAACACTTTCACAATAAAAATACTTAGCAAATTAAGAATAAAATGAAACTTCCTTAATCTAATATTATGTCCAAAGAAAACCTACAACAAACATCACCCTAAAAGAGTACTGAAAATGTTCTCCCTGAGATTGGGAACAAGACAAAGATGCCCACTACCACCTTCTATTTAAATATTGTGTTGGATGTCCTAGCCAGTCATTAAGACCAACGACAACAAAAGGGGTACGAGGCAAAACAAAACTGTCATCATTTATAGATGAGGAGATAATTTTTAATCTAAATAAAAAAACTAGAGATAATGTGTCAAAGTCAATATACAACATCCACTGAATTTCTGTATACCGACAAATCATTTTTTTTTTAAATGATATCCTTTACATTAATATCAAAAAAAGCATCAAATTCCTGGGGGGCAGGGAATCAAATGAAAACTTGCAGGACCTTCAAATGTTTGAGAGAAACTATTTGGGTAAAATAAGGAGAGGCAGAGGATGATAAACCCCATATACCTATGTCTGTCTGTCCAATCACCCATAGTATGAAACGGCAGACATGTTGCAATCTGGCACAGGATGCAAAAATAAATGACACCTAGATACGAGAGATCCAACTCCAAAGGAATTGTCACTCCACAATAAAATGCAAAATAATGAGAAATTGGCTAAATGCATGTTTCCCTGGCTGTTCCTATAGTACCTAAAATAAAAAGTAAAAACAGTTTTAGGGTGGATCCTGATGCTGCACTGGCCCAGATTCCAACCAGTCCGATCCAACAACAGGCTGCTAACCTCAGAAACATCATAAGAGAGGAATCCTGCTGAAGAGCAGAAAACTCCATTATAACCTTGGCTTACCAAGATGATTCAGGTAGTGGAACAAAATCAGGAAACTACTGAAACTAGTGGATATAGTACAAAATTATTGACTCATTTTGGATCAAAATAGCTAGCTCCCTAAAAAACCTTCACTAATGTGGCTTATAATAGTTATGTTAGGAGCAGTCTATAGTTTGAAGACCATGGCATGGTTTGGGCTAATGTAGAATTCACAGCTTACTACTGAACATGCCTACATCGCTGTGACAAACCCAAACTCAAAGCAACCTGATCTCAACAAGACTGTTAGCCTAGTACACTAGGTTAAGAGCAGCTAGAAAGTTTATCCTGAGAACTGTCCTGTAACCTCCTTTTCATGCCAAGTGTAATACTCCAGATGAAGTGGCTGATATGCTGCATGTATATATGCAGGCCATACCAGACTGGTTTTATATAGTAATGAGAATATTCAACTACTTAATGTGCCCTCCCCACCCCTGGTCCTAGTGAATATTGTGATATTGTTCAGGATGCTGTATTCGATTTGCTGTCTCAAGCTTCCTTTTATGGATTTTACGGATGATAATAAAATCAAAATTGTTCAAATAAAAGCAGAAAAGAAAAGGGAGATGGCAAATCTATTAGTTTTAATACAGTGGAAGTTTTTAGTGGTTATGGAAAAATCAGATGAAGGAAGACACTGATAGGGTGAAAGCAAAAATTTTTAATAGAGCATTACAAGAAATTGGGTGGACTGATGGAAACTGCTACTGGTCTTCCAGTATTGAAGGGCTCCAGGCAAATCCCAAACAGGAAAGCAGAATTTTGATATGTATTTACTGTCTAGAATGATCAATTAACTACTAAATTCAAATGAGTGAGCTTCCTCAGGCCGATCAAGGTAATGGCTAGTAGACAGGCTGAAAAGCCTAAAAAGGTGGAAAATAATACACATCAATTAACTGTTTTTGTTTTTTTTTTTGAGAAACTACTGGATTCTACCTTCTTCCAAAATAACAAAATTTAAAGTAATGTAATAACAAAATACCATTTTCATGTATCCAGCTAGCAAAACAAATTTAATTTGGTGTCAGGCAATGGACAAGGTATAAGGAAAAGGATACTCTCCAATACCGTTTTTAGGAGTATAAATACATCTTTCATGACAATTTGGCAATATCAAGGGAAGAAACAGCAGGATAGTTTTATGTGCCAACTTGGCTAGGCAACAGAACCCAGTTATTCAAACACTAATCTAGATGTAGCTGTGATAGTATTTTGTAGATGTGGGTCACATCTATAATCAGTTGACTTTAAGTAAAGATGATCATTCTCCTTACATGCATGAGCTTCCACAATCAGCTGAAAGACTGTAAAAGCAACACTTAGATTTTCCTAAAGAAATTCTGCCTCAAGACTACATCAACTCCTTCCTCAGAGTTTCTAGCTTACCAGCCTGTCCTACAAATTTCAGACTTAGCAACCTCACAACTGTGTTAGCCAATTCCATGAAATGAATCTCATACATATATGGGAAACCCTGACTGACACAGTTTTTAACCTTTTAATTCCATTAATAAAAATTTACTAAATGAAATAAGCCAGAAAAAGTTAAGAACCATAGGATTTTCACTCATATGTAGGATATAAAACAAAGCAACAAATGAACTAGACAAACAGACTCATGGACAAGGACAACAGTTTAGTGATTATGGAGTGGGTAATAAGGGGAAAGGGGACCAATATATGGTGACAAAAGGAAATTTAATTTTGGGTGGTGAACACACATGCGATATGTATATGACATATTATTGAATTGTACACTTGAAATCTATACAATTTTATTAACCAATGTCACCCCAATAAACTTAGTAAGATTAAAAAAATTTTTTGTTTTCTAAAATACATGTATAAAAGCGGTTCATTGCAATATCTCTTTAATATCCAAAAAGTAAAAACAATTCACTATTGTTTAAAAAATATGGGGCAGAATACATACACTGACACAGGAGGTTCTCTAAGATATTATTTTAAAAAGCAAGATACAAAATAACTTATTTATGTATATAAAAGAAATGTAGTTATATTTACTGATATATAAACACAGATTGATATATGCACTGGCAAATTCATAATTTGCTAATGTAAGTTCAAAAGAAACGATTCACAAAATTATCTGTGAGGATAATGACCTGGAGTTGAATCAAGTTTAATTTTCACAAGTCTAGCCCTGTATATGTTTTAAATATTTTAAGGGTACATATTATTTCTAGTTTTTAAACAAAATCAAAAGGTTTAGATAGATTATGAGCCTTCCTAATTTTTTTACATTCTTCAGAATTTTTTAAAAACATCATTCAAAAAATAATTAAGTCACATGACATTTACAATGACCAAACATTGTTTGCTATCAAAAAATCAGGCAATACCATACAAACATGAGAAAATGGTTATAAAAGGCTATATAAAATAAGAAACAGAAAGCTATACATATAGTAAGATTAAAACTGTAGAATATATATGGAAGTAGAAGGTAATAAAAAAACAGGTAATTTTTAAATAAAATGTGCATAGAAAATAGTTTTTTCTATTCAAATTTTATAATCTTTTTTAGTAAAACTAATTTTTTTCATGTTCATATAGTCCCTTGTAAAAGGAAATTCATGTATTTAGTATTTTATTTTTTCGGAGTACTGACTTGCAAAAAATGACTAATTCAAAATTATCTATTTTATTAAAAAAAAAAAAAAACTGTTTCTGATTACCACTAGAGGGAAAGAGAAGTTAGGACCAGTAAGGGTAATTGAGATATTCTGGGTTGCTAGTAATATTTTATTTCTTTCTCTGGGTTTGGGTTACACAAGTATTTGTTCCACAACGATTTATGTTTATGAATTTTCTGTATGTTTGTTCTATCTCATCATTTTTAAAAGGGTGATAGAAATGTATCTATTTATAGCCCATCTGTTATATCAAAGTTAAATAACTCCTTATAAGATAAAACTTAAAATATAGCTTGATTCCTTAAGTATATTCTGTCACTTCCCTATATTTGTCACACACACACACACACACACACCTCTTAAGCTTCCCTCTTCCTTCACTTATAATTAACAAGATCTACACCTGTATCTTCTGAAATGTCAAATCCATCCCTTATTTCCATTCCCAAGGCTACTGTCCTAATTAGGGCCCCAGCACCTCTTATCTGGACTAACACAACAGTCTCTCCTAGATAAATGCTTTCTCCAACATATTATACAGAAATATACTTTATCGTCTAATTCAGTACATGCTGAGAGTTAAGAGATGAGAGAAAGCATGTAACACTAAAATATTGCTATACATAATATTATATATTTCGTTTAATTCTCAGGATATTCTATTAGTAGTAAAGTAGTAAAATTAGTATAAGTAGTAAAATTACTATTATTAGTAGTAAAATGCAACTATAGTAGCAAAATTCTATTTTCTACTATTCAACTATTTTCCAAAGTAGACCATAATCTCATTTTATAGAGATTTTAAAACATGCCAAAGGTTACAAATGGCTGGAATCAGGATTCAAAAACCATTGTCTTTCTACCACATTATGCTGAGACCCCAAAGAGTGGTTAAATGGTTTGCTTCGTCCAAGTCACACAGCTGTTAATACCTGAAAATGAACTAGCATGTTAGGCTCCTGTCTTTTTAGTCACATCTTAATAAAATATATGGGAGCCTAAAAAGCAGTATATACCTCTTAGCCATAGTCAACAACAGTCTTAGGTCCTACCACTCATTCAAATGTGTTTTTATGATGAAACACTGAAAACAAAGAGAATAGGAAATAGAAAACTAGACTTAACATTGACATTAGTTATGTTGAGTAAAAACATCCCTTACTTATATGTACATAGAAGACTCAAGGTTCCTATAAATATTATATCCTTCTGGAACTCTTAATATACTACTTAAATTTACCCAAGGCTTTTCAAAATATTCTATCATAGAAAGTAAGAAATAAACTCTTTTTAAAAATGAAAAGGAAAATTATTAAATTAGAACACTAAAGGAAACATAATTTCATAGAGCAACTGTATACATTTGTTTTTTTATTTAAAATAAAAAAAAGCCAATATTAAATATCAATAATAAAATAGAAGGGGTTATAGATTTTTAATAGACTGTTTCAGTAACTATCTCCAGGGGATAGGAAAACTGCTACGTAGCTACACAACCTAACACAAGTAATTAGTTTCCAAAACAGTGAATGTATACTTAAATAAAATGAAGGTTTCAAAACTATGCATTCAAAAACATGCAAAAACTTGGTAGTACAGCAGAATATGTTTTTTACAAATTCTTGTGTAACCTTTACATGTGAACAAAATTTGAATCTTGGTTCCAAAAACACCATACTGTGATTATTTTCTTATTTGTACTAATGCACATGTGACTAGGAATTTCAAAGAACAGACATATTGTTTGTCTTTTTTATTCGGAATCCACTATACAGTACGTACTCGGTAGCAGTAATAACTATCATGAAAGATAGCATTTATTTCATTCTCACAACCCTTTGTGGTAGAAGCATTTGCATGCATCCATTTTACAGTTAAGGATACTGAGACAGAGTAAAGTTAAGTAACTTGACCAGGATAACAAACCTAGTAAAAAACAAAGCCTGGACTCAAAACCGATACTATATTCAAACACCATGCTCCTGATCGCTATAATATACTATTTAATGAAAAACTAAGTTAATATAAGGTGCCATATATAGAAAGTGATCTCATTGAGATCCTCAACAAGAATAAATGTTAGCTTAAGGTTCTTCTATTCTTCCTGTTAAGACTTTCTCAGCATCTACTATAGGTCCCAAGTTATAGAAAAAAATTTCATAGTGACAAGCTAATGAAAAAACATTGTCCAACACTGCAGAAATATTCAGAGACAACGTACTGGACTATTCCAAACACTGATTCATCAACTTTTTTAAAAGGAAAAACAATCTTAAGTCTTCTGAGAATTATTCTGCTGCCTAAGAGATCTCACCTGATTCCTTTTCTCTTTATACAAGGACTATCCAAAGGAATAGACATAAATCTTCAGCTAAGATAGGGAGTTGTTACATAACAAAGGGTATTTCTTAAAGGAAAGCTGAAGTGAATCTATTTTCTAAAATAATGTTTTATGTGTAAAAACAAATACAAATTTATGTTCACGAAAACTTAAAATCTTTTTATGGGTCAAAACTTTTCAAGAAATTAATTTTACACAAATGCTATCCGGCCTTACTCACAATGTATTAACGTAAACTTTTCTTGATCAAAGAAAATAATTCACAAAAATGGGTTCTCATCCCAGATTTGCAAATTCAGTTTCATTAAACATAAAATACATGTTAATAGTCTACAACTAGCTCAATGGATTGATGCTGGGAAAATGTACATAAAAGTGCTTTAAAAGCAAAATATTATTAAACAGAAAGTAATGTAATTGGTATTGTTGTTTATACTCACTCCAACTACACTCCAAAAGAAATAGCTCACCACCCCTTGTACACTTTATTCTTTTAATCTTGTATAGATATAAAAATAAAGTAATTAAACTTGTTAAAACCCTATCTAAAATGAGATATATTGTTGCATGTGACTGAGTTTTCAGCAAAGACTAGCTTCTATCATTCTGGCTCCATCAGTCTTTTTGCTTGCTTATGGTTTTCCTGTGTGTTCTGAATAGTTCAGCTGGCATAAGTAATTGCCAGGTGAAAAACACATATTACTAGAGTAAGCTTCTAAGGTAGGTTTAAAGCATATTTTAAATCACATAAAAATTTTAGAAAAAAGTTTTTGAAAAGAATTGGGCTATATATATTACTGATACCAACTGTTTTAAACTTTGGATTACATGATACGTATTTCCACTTCTGACATATGAGGTGTGATTTTTTTTTTATCTTTATACTTCAAAAGAAATAAAAGCAAATTTCAAAAAAAAAATTCTCATTGAGATTTACTAAGTAAATCTTGTAGCATCATAAAAGCAGAGTTTGAAATAATCTTAAACGTGGGAATCAAATCTAAATTGAGATGAACCACCATCAGTTTAGCTTAGTCTTTGTCCCAGCTTCTGGATGAAAAGCTTTGCTTACACACGGAGGGAATGTATTTCTAATAATCATCCTTAGCACATCGTAAGTGGTAGAATTTACCTTCACTTACACATATGTATATTAGAAGTCTGGTTTGTAAGTCCAAAGATCTTAAAGTCAGAAGATGCTACACAGAGGACAAGATTCAATCCCAAGTACTTGCCAACAATTAAAGACAGTTTGATGTTACCATATTTTTGTCCCTTTTTTTTACCTATATCTTGACTTTACTTCAGTTTGACCTAAAAAAGAAAAAGTACCTACCTAAATGGTTGTTTGGGGGCTTTAATGACAAATATGTGCATGTGTGTGTATACGCACATACACACACATGTATGTATATACATATATACGTACATATACATACATATACCTGTATATACATACATATACATATATATGTATGTGTATATATATGTATATGTGTATATATATGTGTGTGTGTGTGTGTGTGTGTCAGCTAATCCAAACCTGGCACACAGTACCTCAGGGTAGCTATTATTACTGTTCCACAGACAATTACAGCAACAAAAACTCCAATTTTCAAAGCTTCAAATTCAAAATCTTTGCTTAAAAAGTAACTGGTTTGCCAGTACCAGAGGTTATTAGGATGTAGAGGGTAGTAGTATGCTTTTAACTAATGTTTAATTTATAACTGACAGAATACAAATCATTTTAATAAAAAATCTGTAATAAGCTACAAATAAGTTAAGAAATAATTAGCTAATTTATTAGTGCCAATTTTCCTTAATTAAAGGAAATATATAATTATGTTTTAATTACACATAAAAACCATTTTGGACTATGTCCTATATAGTTGGCTAATAAACACTACCTTAAAATTTCAAAATTTTTCTCTAACAATATTTTCCCAAGACATACGGGTCCTTTTAATCTACTCAAAACTCTTTTAGGAAATAAGATCTAAAACTAACACTCAAAAAAGCTTTGTGTGTCAGAACTGTTCCCGGCCCTAGGGTACTACTGTTCATGTTTTATTCATCTTTGCATAGCTACTTAAGCAAAAAACCTGAGATACTATTAATAACGCTGCTGAATAAATATATCAGTCAACAAGACAAATGATTTGGCTACTTCGAATAATGGTCTTAACGTAATTGCTCAGATTTGAAACAAACTCCAAATATCCCAGCCTTTAAAATTACTGACTTTGTTTTGTAATTGCAAAGGGAAAGGAGGTTCATTTTAGTATACAGTTCTTGAAACTCCAAAAGTTAAAAACAAATTCAGTATTCAAAACAAATTTCATGTATATAAATCATAGCTTATCAGAAGTTATTAGAAAACGCCTAGATTCTTAAAAATTTGTTCTCCCAATTGTCTTATCTATGAATACAGTGGCTCAAGAAAAAGAAATACAAGCCACTGATCATTTTAACATAAGATATTGTTAATTTCATTTATAGGACTAAAGAAATTCTCTAATATAGATCCAAATGAAACAATGTAGTGCTAAGAACCCAATTTAGTAATGCACGACCATGGTCATTTGAAATCGACTACTCTCGCCAATCCGAGGATTTCAGAAGGTAAAACGCAGGGTGAGGCATAAATGGAAGTAAACCGCTGGGGGAGGGGAGGGAAGGGAAAGGAAAAGATCAGAGAGGATTAATTACTGCATTATTTGCGGAAGGAGAAGAGACGGTTGCCTGGGCCGACTAGCGAGGACCCCTTGGAAGATGAAAAGGGTCCATTTTGCATTTAGAATGGACAGAGTGGGAGGAGGGGCAACTATCAACAGGAATCCTCGGAGTGGAGAATGGGTGCGTCACTTACGTAGCCGCTTCTAGACAGAAAAAATATGCCCTCAGGACTACCTCAATCAGCAATTGTGAAAGGAAGGGGGAGTGACCTTCCTCGGCTTCACTCTGATATACAAGATCACTACTTAAAGGACTTGAGAGTCGTACTCTGTGGTCCTCCCCTATTACCAGGGAATAGAGATATTGGAGAAACCCCGGAGCAGCCTTAGGGTTGTGAAAGACCCAGGGCTGAGGTGTGGGCGTTACCTGCAGGGTCACCTCCTGAGGGTCCCAGTGCGGCCGCAGGTGTTGCAGGAGGCTCAGGGCCCCCTCCCGGCAGCGCTGCTCCTCCTGATCCTGAACCGTGACGTCCAGCTTGGGGACCTCCGGGGAGCCGGGCGGGACGTGGATGTAATTGGCCATGGCCCAGACGACAGCAGAGACTACGACGACGACGACCGCGACGGCGACCACGAGAACGGCGGGCGCCGACAGGCTGGTGGATCCTTCCGTCCCGGGGCGCCCTCGTGGGAGGGCTGGGGGCGCTTAGACTGACGAGCGAGCAGTAGGAGAACGGAGGGAGGAGACACTCCCGCCGACCGGAGTCTGGACAGCAGCTGAACTAAGCCGGGGCTTTTCACGGGAAAAATTCCTCTCGCCTGCGTTCGACCGCCGGTGGCCGCAGAGCATGCTGGGACTGGCCTGACGTTGGCGTCACGCGCGGGGCGGGGCCTCCGCCTGCGTCAGAGCGGGGGCGGATTACCAGCCCCGGGCACTATGGACTTGTCTGTTGAGAGCTTGTTTCCTCTGCTATTATCCGACAGTCCACCCTGCGTGCAGCTAGTCTGAAAAATGTCGAGCCTCCTTCTCCGGAATAGCCGGGGCCCTACCAAGATCCAAAAAGCATTGAAGCTTTTAGCTCCCCTAATCAGGATGGTTTTGGGGTCTGAGTTTGAGGTAGCGATGAGCTTTTCTGGGGAGCAGGGACACATCCTGAAATAACCCCTGGATCAGCCTCTGAATTTGGCCTGAGTCTCGGCAAGCTGGATTAACAAGGTAGCCTTGATCTCGGACCTGTTGTGTACTGGGGACTCCATAGTTGGGTTGGCAATTAAATTCCCTTGAGATGTATACTGAGATCATGGTATATGGAGGAACAAATAGTTAAGATATTCGGGTAAGACAACGACATTACTTCGAGATTTATTTTTAAGGTCAGATGTTTGACTATACTGAGGATTATTCAGAGCCGTGAGCGGGGCGGGGAGTATAGTCTGGGATGAAGATGAAAGGGAAGGAAAGGAAAATAGTTTTGAGGTTTAGTGCTAAACTGTCTGGATGCCCATGGCAGGGTATCCTTTAGTGGACCTTAAAACTACTAATTTAAAACTTTTAGTCTCAAAGTCATAGCAGCTATTTCTCCTGTTAAGGGAATACTGGAAACTGGGTAATCCACAAGTAATTTATTGAGACCTCGTAATTTTCCTTATGATTGAGGAAAATGGGCTGAGATTTGCCTCTTAATCCATGTCTCCCGTGTAGCATTTAGGACTTTGGTGAATAGGTTTGGTAAATTAAATCACTAATTCAGCTTAATTAACAATCGAAATGTTTGTTTAATTACTTTATTAGCGTGAGTACATTGTGATAGTTCGGAAAAAGCTTACCTTTGTAAAACAAAAATATCTCACTATGGACAACAGTAAACAGCATAAACTATAAAATGAAAAAGAAAATATAGTTTTATAATACAGCATATTTTTTTTAATCATATACAACAAGAAATACTAGATTATGTGTTCTTTCCAATTTAGGGAGAAATATACTAATACTTTCACATTTCAGACAGTATCTTGAATAGTAAATTGTATGTAAATAGTTGACATTTTAAGAATTTTAAAACTTTTGAATTGTAAAATGGTTTAATAGCAAGTTATAAAAAATTATTTTGGGAACTGCACAAGAATATAATTTTAAAGAGGCATCCATTAACAATGAGAAAGAAAACAATTATTAACTACCAAAGAATAAAACTAATAAAAGATGTGCAAGACCTCTATGGATAAAATTATATTAAATGGACTATACTTATAAATAAGAGGTATTTATAATAAAGATGTTTTTACTAAACTAATCACTAAGTATAATTCAATTAAAGTTATAATCTCAGAAAAACAGAGTTTTTCACAGAACTCTGTATAAATTGACATTAAAATTCTTATCAAAACTTAAAATCCAAGAAAAGTTGCTATAATTTTTTGTAGGTGAGGGAGCATTGGAAAATAAATTGAGAGAACTCATCCTACCAGAATTTATGATAGTAACAGTTTACGAATGGGCAAATAGACCAGTAGACATAACAAAGACTTCAGAAGTAAACATACCTATGAGAACTTTGAATGTAACAAAAGTGGCATTAAAAATGTGGACGAAAAAGGGATGCTGTCATATATCATAAATTCCTAATTGGGCAGGTCATGGTGGGTAATCACTCCTCAGGCCTATAACTTCTTCAGCTTAAGGTTTTTAAAAAGTCCTGTATATTTTGTATCTAAGCTCATACATCTTTGAAATACCAAAAGTAATAACCTTTCAAAGTTGTAACCACCCTCAAAAGAACACATAATCTTGTTAACTATCATAATCCATTCCCTGCCTTGCTTTTACCCACTTTCTATTATCTTTACATTCTCTTTTTAATTTCAGATGCATAAAAGAAAATGCAAAATTATCATTATTTGGATCATTTGAGCTCTTGCTTCCTGGCAGCCGTCATCAGTTTTGGCTCAAATAAACTCATAAAAATTCTCTTCAAGTTTGGACTTTTCTTACATTGACAAAAATTAGAAAAGCATGGGCTAGTCAATAAATGGTACTGGGTCAATTGCTATTTATATGGGGACTTTTTTCTATCCTACCTCATTATGTATAAAAATTCTAAAAGATTAAAAATTTAAAAGTTACATGCAAAACTTTAAAAATATATAAGGAATTTCAGTTTTTATCAACTTGATCTATAGCTTCAATGTAATTCCAATCCAAATTCCAGCAAGTTATTTTATAGATATCAACAAACTTATTCTAAAGTTTATATAGAAAGGCAAAAGATCCAGAATAACAGACATGCTACTTAAGAAGAATAAAGTCAGAAAAGAGAGATACTACCCAACTTGAATACTTACTATAAAGTTATAATAACCGAGGATAGTGTAATTTTGGCAAAGAATAGACAAGTAAATTAATGAAACAGGATAAAGCCCAGATATAGATTCACACAAAGATAGTTAACTGATCTTTGAAAAAGGAACAAAGGCAAATCAATGGAGAAAGGGAAATATTTCCAATAAATGGTGCTGGAACAACTGGACATCCACATACAAAGAAAAAAAAATGAATCTAGACACTTTAACTTACAAATTAATTTTATAAAGTTAATTTTACAAAATTAAGTGGATTTGGGTTTGGCAATGACTTAGATACAACACCAAAAGCACAATTCATAAAAGAAAAATTGATGAGTCAGACCTCATTAAAATTAAAAACTGCTCTGTGAAAAGCACTGTTAACAAAATGAAAAGTCAAGCCACAGACTGGGAGAAAATATTTGCAAAACGCATATCCGATTTTAAAACATAACTTGTATTCAAAACATACAAAGAACTCTTATTAAAACTTAACAATGGGAAAACAACCCAGTTTAAAAATGGGCAAAGAATCAGAACAGACGCCTCACTAAGAAGCTATACAGATAGCAAACAAGCATATGAAAACTTTTTCAACATTATATGTCACTAGGGAATTGCTACTTAAAACAACAATGAGATATCACCACACACCTTTAGAAGGGCTAAAATCTAAAATACTGACAATACCAAACACTGGCAAAGATGTAGAAAAACAGGAACTCATTAATCACTGGTAGTATGCAAAATGGTACAGTCACTTTAAGAGACAGTCTGGTATATTCTTATAAAGCGAAATGTAGTCTTAGTGTACAATCCAGTAATCATGCTCCTTGATTATGGAAATAAGTTGAAAACACATCCGCACAAAAACTTATACATGAATGTGTAAAATAATTTATTCATAATTGCTAAAACTCGGAAGCAACCAAGATATCCTTTAGTAGTTGAGTATATTTTTAAAAACTGGTACCTTGGTATCATGGAATATTATTCAGCAACAAAAAGAAATGAAGGATCAATCTATAAGAAAAAAATGAAGGAAACTTAAATACATTTTGTAAAGTGAAGGCAGCCAATCCGAAAAGGCTACATACTGTATGATTCCAAACATATGACATTCTGGAAAAGGCAAATCAATAGAGAAAGACCAGGGGTTCAAGCAGAGGGAAGGAGAAATGAATAGATAGGCCACAGGAGATTTTTACAGTAGTGAAACTATTTTGTATAATACTGTAATGGTGGATACTTGACATTATGGATTTGTCAAAACCCACAGATCTATATAACACAAAGAGTGAACCCTAATGTAAACTGGGATTTAGTTCATATTTATATTTTTGACAGTCAGCATACTACCTTACTGTAGTAGTTACTCAATAAATGTAAATGAATGAATGGAATATATATATATATATTCCATTCTATAAAATACAGGATCAGAGCTCTGTGATTGCAAGTTAAGGAAGTAGTTCCTAAATGAAACTCATAAAGCACACACCATGAAGGAAAAGGACTGATAAATTTGAGAACATTAAAATGTAAAACTCATGATGTTAAATGACAAGACATAAAAAATGAAAACATAATTGCAATGTATATTATCAAAAAAGGATTAGTAATAAGAATATCACCACCCAACAGAAAAATGGACATAGAATATCAGTTTTCAGAAAAGGCAAT
The DNA here is from genome assembly GCA_004027375.1 of Macroglossus sobrinus. NCBI lineage: Eukaryota > Metazoa > Chordata > Mammalia > Chiroptera > Pteropodidae > Macroglossus > Macroglossus sobrinus. Next base: position 179,460 of record PVKZ01000060.1, on the reverse strand, counting down.
CGAAATAGCTAATAAACTTATGAAATAAGGCAATGCAAATTACGACAATGATACCATTTCATATCCATTAGATTACAAAAAATTTTGAATTCTGATAATGCTAAGTGTACATTACTGGAAGGAAAGTATATTTATTTTTTTAAAAAACCTTTGGAGAACATTGTTGCAATATTTAATAAAGCTGAAGATAGGCATTATTTACTACCCATCAATTTCAATTCCAGATATATACAAAAATGTCACACATGTACACAAGAAAATGTATATAAGAATGTACATTGCAATATTGTTCATAATAGCTAAAAACTGGCAATAATCCAGTTATTTTTCAATAGGGTAATGATTAGATATATAGGGATAGCCTACAACTGAATAAAATGGGAGATGAAATATATGCACCTATATGCATATATTCAGGAGACAATAGTGGCCCTAAAAGTCAGAAATCAAACAGAAGCTCTGGAGACCAAAAGATTCTCTGATTAGTTTGCAAACAGTTAACTTCTTTGTCTCTTCTCTCTCCACAAGTTTTTATCTATATTCTGCTTCTAATTTCCTTGTGATTTCTTCTTACTGTTTTATCTCTATGTGTCTCTTTATCATTCAGATCTTACCCAAAAGTAGTTGTTCCCACAGAGTCCTCTCTAATACTCTTTTATCACAACAACCAGTTATATATATATAATTTTATTTGTGTTTATTTATTTTTATATATATAAAATAAAAATATATATATATAAATATAAGTTATCTCGAAGTCAGTGTATTTACTTTTTTAGTGTCTTATCTTTTGTACTACAGAGTTAGCCCTAGGAGAGAAAAGCCACAGTCTATCTTGTCTATTGTCACATTTCCACTGCCTAGAATAGTGCCTAGAACATAAAGGTGTACAATAAATAAATGCTTAAGCCCACTTAGCTCCTGAAACACTGCCAGTCTCATATAAGAATAGCTCTCAGTCAGGATTTGCATGTACTGATCACCGTGGAGTACAATAAGTCCTCATTTAACATCTACAGTTTCTTGGACACTATGACTGTAAGCAAAGTATAAGGAAACCAATTTTCCCACTTAAACAAGAGTTAAGTTCCTACAGCATATTTCTGATCACAAAAACATCACCAAACTTCTAAATAAAGACCAAAACCATTTCTATTCTTAAGCACTAAAATACATATGAGCTACACATACATTTAGGAAAAGGTTACTAAAAAACAAGATAATTCTTTTCCAACTTGCTTATTCCAGTTCAGAGTCATAAGTGGTTGGAGCCAATTCTCAGCAGCTCAGAGTACAAAACAAGAACTAAGCCTGGACAGGACACCCTCCCATCACAGGGTGCATTCACATATACACCTATAGTCATTCACACTGGGACAATTCAGACACTCCAGCTCACCTCATGTGCACATCTTTGGGACATGGGAGGAAACCAGAGTACCCAGAGAAAACTCACACAGACATGAGGAGAAAGTGTAAACTCCACACAGAGAGTGGCCCCAGCAGGAAGTCTATTTTTTTCTCATCAACATTATACAAAACAATGTTGAATGAAATGACGTTATTTGAGAACCTATTGTAGTTTGATTATGCTAAAATGTCCTACCTGACCACTTCCTAAACCACAGGCCAGCCCATTAATTATCTTTGGCTTAGGAACAAATCCTTAGCTACAAGACATCATTAAAACTGGCCAGCACCTTGCATCATCTCTAGAAGATAAAAGATTGTTATGAAGATATAACATCAATATAAGCGTTCAATACATTTTAGTACCCTTCCTGTATTTAGCATATCAAGGCCCTTCAATACCTAGAATGACCTGCCTCTTATATCTGCATCTTGAAATCCCACACATTCTTCAGAGCTTAACATTCTAGCGATTGTCTTCATGGAACCTATCTGGATTTTCCTAGTCCAAATTTACTTCTCCCTTTTATACACCTAACCAATTCTGCCTTGTGCTAACTTCATTGTGGATGTAGGTCATAAAAATTGTGCCACACATAAAAGACTAGCAAAATGTTTATAACATGTTATATAATGAGTATTTTGTATAAGAGAATGAAGGCTCACTGAATATAAATTCAGAGGTCATAAATATTTAATTACAGTGGAGTTAACATTAGTTACTAGAGTAATAATATTAAAAAATTGCAGAAAAAATGTTCTGTGAAATGAGATTATGTGGGCATGTCTAATAGCTAGATAATCCACTATGTTGAAAACACATTTAAAATGAAATCACTCTCCTACACCCAACAGAATCAGTGTTAGTTAATGTCATTGTAGAGTAAATTGAAAATTCAGAAATCCAAACATCTGTGATACCTGATATTCAAGTTCAGGCATGTTCTGGTAACCAAAACTAACTCCGTTGTAATGAAATTATATTCCTCCTCAAAAAAGAAAAAAGAAGAGCCTCTAAGTGCTTAGATTCTCAGAGATGATACATAAAAATGGGGCTGTTCTGTACTTAGGCTAACTTTAAGTAGCCTAAGGGAGCTGGCCATCTATAAAACTACTGCCACGACTACATTAAACATCTAGGAAAGGCTGTGCTATTTATAAGTGTATTCAGTTATAAGATTTAATAAATATTTAAGTCTGTAAAACATGTCTATTGGTGCTTGTTCTAGCTTGTTCTAGCTTTCATAATCCTAGAATCAAATTATGACTCTTTTCGCATAATAGATTAACTACTCGAGAATAAGGATTATATCATTTTCCTCTCTATATTCTCCATGGTCTCAAGACAAAATTTCACATATTGTAAATTATAATTATAGATTTAATTGAACAGAAAACTACATCAAACAACCCTTAATTTTAACTACCTAAAATATGTAAGGTAAAAAACTTTTTCAAGATCCTTGTATGAGTAATGAAAGGGCTACACCTTACCAAATGTTGAATCATGTCAAAAACCATAAACTTTGAGACTGGCACAGGAATAAACAGAACAAATTAAAGAGAAAAATCCAAGTTTGTATAGGTATTTGTATGTAGTAAAGGTAATATTTTAAATCAGTGAGGGAAAGCAGATTAATTTAAAATATAATACTGAGATCATATTTTTCATACAATTTGATAAAGCTGATTTAACAGTCCTCATTATTGTTATATAAGTGGTATTAATTAAAAGTTTACAAATGCTGATTAATATTTCATCTAAGTTTTATATAAAATAGTGCCAAAAAATCACTAAGGTGAAGAAACAAATATTTAGCTTACTTAAATCCTGTGTTTTTTTAAAAGATCTGTTTTTTCCGGGACTTAGCTAATAACTGGTATTTAATAGGCACTTAATAATTATTTGTTGATGATAAAATGGATGACAAGCAAAATGTTTTACAGTAGAGTTTAAAATAATTTTTTCAGATTTGTAAAGTATACTAAATAACCACTCTATATTGTTTTACTACCATTCCAACTTTTACCCAAATGCACCTAATTACTTTAACATCAATTTCTAAGTTAAATGTTTACTATCTCTATTCTTATATGTATTTGGTCCTCCATAATTAGCATTTGAAAAAATATTTTGATAGTTAGAAATAAGGATTTCAGAGCAATTGTGTTTGCACACAAACTACAAAGGGCTAATGCCTACTACTTGTGTACCTACCATAGGAAAAACACACATCAAGTAAGGGCCACTTTCTCCAGGTTCAGATTCTACTTTATCTTGCTTCAACGGATGCAATTTTGCTTTCTAGTTCTTTAAAGCATATTATACAGAGGCTGGAGAGGTAATGAAGGGGATTAAAAGGATTTGAGCTTTTTAGTTAGACAATCCTGCTGTAGAATTTGAACAATTTAATCTCTTTTAATCTCAGTTTCCTCATTGTAAAACAATGATAATAACAGAAATGCCAAGATGTAAAAAGATGATTATCAAGTCTTCGGAATAATACCTGGTCCAAATAAGGATGCAAATATCTTTTGAAGCCTTATTATTAATTTTTTATCATACTTAAATGAAATGGTACATTACAATTAGCTATTATTAAATGAGATGGTGTCATTATTTTAAGATAGAAGCTAAAATATTTGCTTAACTTAACCCAGGGAAATTGTTCCAATTTAAACTTGAATGCATTAAAGAGATTTCAAAATCCAGAACTGAGTTACGGCTTGGGGGTCTAGACGCCTAACCTAAGGATGCTTCGCTCTTCTTTACTCTGAATAAGTTTATCAGAGGCTAAAGGAGAATATTCTAGGGGAACAATAAGGAGAATACCAAGGACCTACTTTCTCTGTTTTTTTTTATAATCTACTAGGTCTGCTGATGTTACTCTCCTTTTCTTCTCATTGTATATTCTAAAGCTGCCTTGAGTAACATGACCCAAAAGACAGCACAACAGCAAGGAATGAAGAGTGATATAGCAACTGTGGCTCTGTGATACTGTCTGCAAGTCAACCTGCAGAGCAAATGTGATGAGATTGACCATTATTTTGGAGAATTTATGGATATAAAAACTCTGAAGACTGCTAAAGAGTGCAGTGAAATACTGTTTGTTTGTTTGTTTGTTTGTTTGTTTGTTTAAATGAACATGGGCAGAATGTAGCCTTATTAATTGTAAACTGATGCGATAAACCAGCATATATGTAGGTAACCACGAGACAACAGATTATCAAACAATCTAGTGATAACCATCCAGAAGAGTTTAAAGTACAGCAAGGAAAAATCCTGAAGGCTTGAAAAGGACAAAGCCTACTGTACTAATTAATTAACATTTATGACAGTGCAGGCCATTAGTGATAATGAGGAAACATTGAATTTCACGTATTTGGACTTTGGTAAGATGTGATTCTTTCTTTTGTAAACACAATAGGACCATATGGTCTAGAATCCAGTATTACAGAGAGAAAATTGACAGTATATCTTATTCAAATCGTTAAAAGTACCATGGCTGCCAAAATGTGCCAAATAGAGTTACTTAAGGATAATTCTAAGGAATTTTTATCATACTTACATGTGACAAGGATGAGATATTTAACAAAAAACAGCAGGAGTTTACCCACTCTTACATCTCTTGAGTTATTGCTTAGAAATGGTAATAGTAAAACCAAGGTACACCTTCTTAACCCAAAACTATATGTTGGAAACAAACACATAAAAGGTGGCCAATACACAGACCTTCAGATAGAAAAAAAACAAAAGTTGGGTGAGAAAAAAAAGGGAACAGGCAGAGTGCTAAAAAAAAAAATTTTAATAATATAAACTATTCTAATTAGTCATAAAAGAAATGTAAATTTTATGTATTTATAGATACAAATTGATTCTTTTAATGTTAATTATATTTTGAGTTGATCACAAAATGATAAATGTTCAAACAGGACACATATCAGATCATAAAAAACAAAAATTATTAACCCGAGGTTGAAATAGGGGCCCAACATTAAGAAGAAAATGGACATTCTTTTAATAAAAACTGAGTCAAAAAGGAAATTAAAATTACATGAACAATACTTGGGAAGTAATTGATGTGAAAACAATATACGAAGATGGGCTGCTACTAAATCTGAACTTATCATTATAATTTTGTACATAAAAAACTTATTTTACATAGCTTATATTATATTGTATATCAGGTTTATACAATGATTTTTCCATTAATATTATGTCATATGCATTTCCTTGTGTCATTAAAATTCCTGGTAAGCATAATTTTCATGGCTGCATATAATTCCATCATAAAATGTGTCATAATTTATATTACTTGTTTACTTTTTTATTGTGAAAAAATGCATAATATGAAATCTAACTTCTTGATAAATTTCTATACAGCAGATCTCTATAAGTTTTACATCTTGCATAACTGGAACTCTATACCTTTTGAAGAGGAACTCACCATTTCCCCCGATCCTCCTCCAGCACCTGTCAACCACCTTTATACTTGCTACTTCTGTGAGCTTCACTACTTTAGATACTTCATAAGTGGAATCAATCAGTATTTGTTTTTCTATGACTGGATTGTTTCACTTAGCATGTCTTCAAGTTTTATCTGTGTTGTAGCATATGACAGAATTTCCTCTTTTTAAGTTTGGCTAATAAGTTTCATTGTTTGTATATATCACATTTTCTTTATCCATTCATCTATTTAGGTTGTTTTCATCTCCTGGCTATTGTGATTAATGCTGCAATAAACATTGGGATTCAAATACCTGTATGAAATCTTGTTTTGAATAAATACCTAGAAGTGGAATTTCTGGATAACATGGCAGTTCTACTTTTAATTTTTTAAGGACCTGCATACCATTTTCCAATGGTGCACAAGGGTTACAACTTCTCCACATCCTCGGCAACATGTTATTTTTTTTTATAATGGTCATCTTAAGTGTGAAGTAATATTTCATTGTAGTTTTGACTGCATTTTCTTGATGGTTAGTGATGTTGAGCATCATTTAAACACCTACTGGTCATTGGTATGACTTCTTTGGAGAAATGTCTATTTAAGTCTTTAGCTCATTTTAAAATTGGATTATTTGGGAGTTTTGCTATTGAGTTGTAGGAGTTCCTTACATACCTTGGCTATTAATCATTTTTCAAATTTGCAAATACTATCTCTCATTCCATAGGTTGCCTTTTCACTTTGCTGATTGAAAGAGCTGAACAGAAAGAAGCCTTTTAGTTTGATGTAGTCCCACTTGTCTATTTTTCCTTTGTTGTCTATGCCTTTGGTGCCATATCCAAAAATTTAATGACAAAACCAATGCTTTGAAGGTTTCTCCTTAAGTTTTCTTCCAGGAATTTTATAGTTTCAGGTCTTATGCTTAAGTCTTTAATCTATTTTGAGTTGATTTTTGTGTTGGTGTAAAATAAGGATCTAATTTCATTCTTTTGCATATGTATGGTCCAGTTTTCCCATCACTGTTCATTGAAGAGACCATCCTTCCTCATTGTATACAGTCTTGGCACCCCTGTCTAATATCATTTCCAGTATATATGTGTGGGTTTACTTCTGGGTTTTCTATTCTGTCCTATTGGTATATATGTCTGTCTTTATGCCAGCACTATATTCTTAATCACTGCAACTTTGTAACATCTTTAAAATCAAGAAGTGTGATGCCTCCAGCTTTATTATCCTTTCTCAAGATTGTTTTCACAGTCCAGGGTCATTTATGGTTCCATATGAATTTTAAGATAATTTTTTCTATTTCTGCAAAAATATGTCAATGTCTCTCGTTTTTTGCAAATAACTTGAATTTTTCAAGTCTAAGAGGAATGATTATTTATATCTTCCTAAATGACACAAATGAAATGTAATTAAAGCCTATGCTGTTTTGTGTAACATTTTCTCACTTCAGTAAACCCATGTCAAAGATTTTTAAATTATTTTTTATTAAAGTATAGTTAACAAATGAAATTATAAGATATTGAAAGTATAAAACATGATGACTCAATATAGCCATTGATATCTTGATAGGGACTGAACCAAATCTGTAGTTTGTTTTGGGTAATATGAACATTTTAACAATATTCATTCTTCCAATTCATGAATACAGACATCCTTTGATTTATTTATATCTAATTTCTTTCAGCAATTGCCATAATTTATTGAATCATTCTATTTAAAGTAGGTTTTTAGTTTGTCCCAATTTTTCTCTATTATCTTTGCGCATGTATCTTTACTTTCATTTCTGATTTCTTTCTTATGGTAGAGTCCAAAAATAAAATTACTGTGTAAAAGACTATAATTATATTTATAACTATATATAAGATTTGATTCGTGATGGCATACTGCTTTCTCAAAAGTCTGTTTCAAACTACATTTCTGTAAGCTAATATGTGTGTCCATTTGCACTAAACTTTGACTGTAATGCGTAAGAAGAAACCTTTAATGTTTAATCCATCGAGATTTTGAGGTCTGTATGTTAACTTCAGTAAAATCAAGTCTATCCTGAATGCTAGTTGTGATTTAAAGCATTTCAGATTGTAGCACCAAAATGATTTAAGTTTTAGCAAGCTTTTATATGGCTTTTGAAACTTCATGGCATAAGGTAAAACTTAAATGTGAGTCAAGAGCTTTGTATGGAGAGGCAAGAGAAATTTTATAATGATTTAAAATGCCTTTTGGATCTCTAAAATAGAACCCCAATTAAGAGAATTTTTGTGAAGCAGATAAAATACAATTAGTTATGTTAAATATCACCAAGTGTTAAATTCTGCTGTGTAACTGGTAGTGATAATTTAAATGGAAAATGTTCTTTTGAATCCCATTTGAAATTCTAGAGCCTAAGTAAGGATGATTCTCATCATTACGGGGTAGATAATGTAACATAATCGTTAATTATAGGCCCTATACCAAAATTCTTAAGTCTCGAAGTCTTTAAAAACCAAAAGTTCTTTTTGACATTTGCCACAGACTAAATGGGTAACAAATTCAGATCTGAACTGACTACTTATAGTCCTTATTTATCCCACTTTGTGTGAACTTAGGTTTAAATCAGATATGGGGAGGTTTCCAGACTTTGATGAAAATGTTATATAAAATTTGCTATATGCTCTCATTTACCTTCCTAAGTTCTGAAAAATTTTGAATTCTAAAATATATGAAAATTCTTGGGTTTCTGATAAGAGGTTCAGATTTGTAATTGTTAAGATTTTTATGCCAGACTAGTCTAAGTGCTTTATTCATTTTAACTTAACTCATTTCACAATACTTATGAGAACGGTACAGTGGTTATTTCCATTTTACTGATGAAGAAAGTGACACACAGAAAAGTGAAATAACTTGCAAAGTTAATAAGGGGTAGCACCAAGATTCATGTCATGGCTTCAATCAGACAGCTGGACAAGCTCAGCATGATATTGAATGAGATCTCAAGACTTATCTTTTTAGCAGATAGGAAAAATCAGGCTAGTTTAATGACCACTCACATTTAGTTTTCTCATTGTAAAATGAAAATAATGTTATTAACTTAGAAGCAACTTAGATGTTACATCAGTAAAAAGAAAATACCTGTTTGGATTACCAAGGACCATGTTTATACATTTTTAAAAAATATATCCAAACAAAATCCATTTTTTTCTTATGCTATGGTTTGATCCATATAACACAGTGTCTGACAATAGGTAATCAATAAATATTTCTTGAATAAATGGTGTTGTAAATTTATAAAGAGTCAACCACATGTCTCAAATTGATTTTGCATCCATGTGAAATATATATCACTGAAAGTCTTAGTTGATAATGGCAGATAATAAAAATGTTAATGGGTTCATTGACTTCCTGTAAACAAACAGTAGAGTCCACAGTCCATATTTCATTAGAGTTATACTGAAAAAGATACCACTCTACTTATCTGGCAATATGTCTGACAAAGAGTAAAAAATTAGAACTTTCCTTCTCATTTCAAGTCCCTGGATAACATGAAGAAGGGGTGCACTTGAATGAGCAGAAGTGAGTCAAACTAGGCTTAATTTTAAATAACTGAATATGATTGGAAAGTTCTGGGATTTGACTGGGATATCATTAAGAGATGACTCAGGAGGATTTGATAGAAGAGTTGAAGTCATTTAGAAAAATATAAACTTTATGTTTATATTATTTTGAAGAGAGTCTGTTTATTAAACTACTCATGTATATTTTTCTGACAAGAGCTCTGAAAACCTTTGAGAGACCTTAAAGATTTTAAGAACCCATAAAATACTTTAGAAGAAAATAATTTATAGCACATGTGAATCACCTGATGTTAACATTAGTAACAAATAGTGTTCCAAAACTGACACATTATTTGTTTCACTTAATTTTATCATGCTAAAAATATCACTTGTGAATTGTGATAAATGATTTATAATCAAAACAATAGAACACCTGAAGTATGTTCCTCCTTCAATTTGTGCTTGGAAAGAAAAACTCCTACTCATATCTCAAGGGCAGTACAGATCAACAAAATGAAAAGACAACTTACAGAATAAAAGAAAGTATTTATAAACTATATATCTGATAAGAAACTAATAACCAATATATGTAAGAAATTCATACAACTCAATTGCAAACAAACAAACAAGCCAAATAATCTGGTGGAAAACATGGGCAAAGGACCTGAATAGACATTTTCCCAAAGAAGAGAAAGGGCCAACACGTATAAGAAATGATATTCAACATCGCTAATCAGGGAAATACAAAGCAAAACCACAATAAGATATTACCTCTCACCTGTTAGAATGGCTGTCATCAAAAAGACAGATAGCAGGTGTTGGTGAGAATACAGAGAAATGAAACATTGTACACTGTTGGTGAAAATATAAATTAATACAACCACATGCAAACCAGTATGGAGGTTCCTCAAATTTTAAAAATAAAATAACCATATGATTCAGTAATCTCACTTCCAGGTATATGTGTAAAAAAAAAAAAAAAAGAAAAAGAAAAAGAAAATCAAATCAAATCACTATCTTGAAGAGGTAGAGATAAATCCCGCCCCCACCCCTGCTCGTTCACTGTAGCATTATTTATAAGACATAGAAACAACCTAATTATCCACTGAAGAATACCTGGGTAAAGAAAATATGTTATATAGAATATAAAATATATAGAATATTATTCCACCATAACAAAGAAGGAAATCCTACCATTTGTGACAACATGGATGAAACTGGAGGGCATTATGCTAAATGAAATAAGCCAGACAGAGAAAGTCAAATGTATGACCTTACTTACAAATGAAATCTTAAAAAAAAAAAACTCATAGAAACAGAGAGCAAATTGGTCCTTGCAGGAGTAAGAAATGACTGAAGGTACTCAAAGGGTGTACAAATTTCCAGTTATAAGATGAATAAGTTCTAGGAATCTAAAGTACAGCATGGTGATTATAGTTAGCAATATTGTATTCTATATTTGAAAGTTTCTGAGAGTAAATCTTGAAAGTTCTCATAACCCCCTCACCACCAAAAAAGGTAACTTGTTAGGTTGATAGATGTGTTAACTAACCTTATATTTGTTAACTAACCTCATTTCACAATATATACATATATCATCATTTTGTACACCTTAAATTTACATAATGTTATATGTCAATCGTACCTCTATAAAGCTGGAGAAAAAGAAAGGAAAATGTTTTGGAACTAGATAGAGGTGGTGGTTGCATAACATCGTGAATATATTAAATGCCACTGAATAGTTCAGTTTTCAATGGTTGCTTTTATGTTACATCAATTTTATGTCAATTAAAAAAAAAAAGAAAGAGACCAGAACAAATGTCACTGTTAGTAAAGTTATAAATAATATACCTCCATATAATTTTGTTACAATTATCTGTTTATGTTTCTTTTCACTTAACTAGATGTATGTTCTTTAAGGATAAGAACTAAATTTTATTTATTTATTTATTTTGTATCCCCTAGCACAATACTTGACACATAGTATTCAATTAAGAAGAAATGATTAAAATAATTACTGAATTAAATAAGTCACATATATTTCTCATCACTGAAAAATTAAACTTAAGTTTCGGATAACTAGCACATTTTGAAAAAATCACTGGTGTTCCTGAGCATGAAATAGTAACTGAATGTGCTAGGTTATTGAGACCTTTTTTCATCAGTTTACAGGAGATTTACCTAACAGAGCTGATAATTGACTTTATTGCTCACAAAATTGCTGACACTAACATAGCTGTTAAACCTATGAAAAGCAACTAAATTTTGTTGGCTTTTTAAAGATCACTCTGTTTATTTCAGGCTGTGATTACTGTGAAGTCAATGAACATTTCTAGGTTCTTAATTTTCCCAATAACTCATTAACTATCTGTATTGTAAATATAAAGTACATAATGATTCTGGAATGACCGAATAGACTAATAAATGTTTTTTGGAAGCGAGAAATCCTTCACACTTTTATGCTGTTAGAGTACTCTACTACTTGTGAGTTGTCTTTATTTATTGTGATATTCTCTCAAGTTTTTCCTTTGTGTAACATTTCCAACTCCAAAGGTGGTGCAGTTAGGTTTGCAAAACCTTCATTCGAACTTCGTGTTGGGATTCATTCTCCATAACTATGGAACTTTCAACTTCATATACACTCAAATACGTGCATAAAAATATTCTTCAAAGAAATAAACATAGTGATACAGTGATGAATTAAAAAACATTCTGTTAAAAAACATAAAATTAGATAATTAAAATAAAAAAATATATATCAGTAATGTAATTAAGTGTAAATAAATTAAATATTCTAATTAAAAGACAATTTTGTTAGTCTGGATAAAAACAAAATAGAACAAATCCAATTATATAATGTTTCCAAGTGACACATATTAAAATTAACATAAAGGAATCTATTTATAATCTATCTATCTATCTATCTATCTATCTATTGTCATCCATCATCATTCATCATCTATCTCAGGCAAATATGAACAAAATGAAAGTGTATGCAGTTATTTTAACATCAGATAATGCAGACTTTTGGGCTAAAATTAATTGTTAGAGATACTATACAAAAGGTATAATTCACACACAAACATACACCAAAATTAACCTTACATTTATTTATTTATATAGACTAAAATATATGATGCAAAAATGATATAATCACAAGAAGAAATATTCCATTCCATCATTATGTTGGGGAATTTTCAAATTCACATAGTATGACTTGCTTCATCATATTTTCCAAGAGATGATTGATGCTGGTCTAGTATACTTTTTATCAGTTTCATTTTGGGTTATTTTAATACATTCATCTAGATGAGTGAACAATTAAACATTTTAAGGATAAACATTAAAAATGGAATTTCAACTAGAAGCAGTATATTTAGGTATATTCATGTACTTTTCCTAAGGTTCCAAGTTCAGAAGAGAGGTCTGGGCTAGAGATATGATAATGGGAGTCATAAATTGTCTTTGATGCCAATAGCATAGATGAGATTTCCTTGGGACAAAGTATAGAGTGAGAACAAATACATGTAAATAGTTAATGCCAACTTTTAGTGACTAAGTAGCAATGCTTCAGCCTATAATAAAATTTAAAGAATTGACCATAAATAAAGAAAAAGAGGAATATCAGGAGAATGTGTTAACATGAAAGCCAAGAAGGAGATAGTTATTTTATAATGTGATATTTGTAATACTGTTTATTACATATGTGATAGTCAAGATCTAGCTGAGCACATTATAAATTTTTATCAGTGTCTAGGATGAGTAATTCTGAGATTCTCTTTCTGGTCTTAGTGATTGACTAAAATTCAAAGTTGCAACCTATATGTTATTGTTGTAATAAAATGTATCACATGGTTTTAATTAAAAAACATTATATTAAAAAAGCAAATTTAATATTGTTTTCTTCAGATTTTTATATGTGATTATATATATATTAAAATTTAACTAAAGTGATATTGGTATTATATGTTTATTTCTTAGGTTTACAAGTTTGACTACAGATATCTTCTGGTCTGTTGACTTGAATAAAGTATCTAATGTAAACATAAAATTTCCTCAAATAAAGATGAAATATTTTCAGAAGTAGTATTAAGTAAAAATCCAGCTTAGTAATAATCTAGACTCTTATGTCTGTCTTATTCATGTTTTCTTTCTTGACCACGAATAAAATGCCAAATCCACACTAATTTTATAATTTGAGTGTATTTAAACTGAACTGCAATTAAAGAATTTTCTTTCTTTTAGATACATAACTATGTTTTCCACACATGGATGAGTAATACCTTAATGGAAGTAGTAAGTTACATTGAACTGAGTTCAAATCAAATCTTCACAGGATTGCTATTAATTTATAATGATATTAAAATAAAAATTAAAGAATAATATTCTTTTAATGAATTATAGGTAAATATATCCACAAAATCTAGGCTGAATATATCTGTGCCTCCTGGGAGCTAAAGTAATATGTTAGTTATTGATATGCAGGTAATAATTATTGAACATTACTCTATGCCAGACAGTGTCCTATACATTTTATGAATATCAATAATTTTTACAAATACTCTTATGAAAGAAAATCATAATGAGGTACATAACTCTCTTCAAAGAGAGAAAAACTTTTTACTAAAACTTAGTAATATTAGACAACTGAGTCTATTTCTAAAAGATATTTTCAAAGTAACAAGGATTTTCAGTAGTAGTTTTACAAATGATATACAATGCTTTTCTGAAATTCTGTTGTCAGTTCTTGGAAACAGTGAAGAGAGCATGTCCAGAGAAGGTTAGTGAAGCATTTCCATTATTTCATAAGCAATAATAATATTGCTTATGAAAAGTTTAAAGTCCTTGTGGCTCTTTAGTAAAGGAAAAGAATATTTAGCTTTCTTCAGATATTTGAAGGGAATTTTGCATAGAACAGATTACCTTTTTTTTTGTATTGCATAGAGGCACATATAAGTGAAATAGGACAGAGAGACTTTATGAGTAAATGAGTTCCGTTCTCATTGCTATAAGCACTCAAAATTAACATTACCAGGGGATAGAGTTCGCTTTTGTTCTTTTAAAATATATTCCAAAATAGGTATAAAACAGTTTTACCAAAAAAAAAAAATGAGAGGGAGGAAAGCAAGCAAAGAAGGAAAAAAGGCAGAATAAGAAGAGAATGGAAAAATCACATTTTTGTAAATTTTTTGATTACTTTAAGGGGTAAATGCTTAGTAATTTAAGATAGTAGTCACTATTTTCTTATGAGAATAAGAAAGTTTTGTCCAATCTATGACTTGGCGAGATATAAAAAATCAGAAATACAATCACACAAAAAAAGGCACAAGAAATAAAATACTTAGTGTTGATGTAAGTATATATGATGAGTATTCCCGTATATTTCTGGTAGGAGTATATATAAGATGATACATTCAAACAAAAAAACTATTTTGACAATATAAAACACTTATAACTTTCATCCTATAGTTCTATTTCTGTGCATCTATCCTAATAAGATAATCTTAAATAGAAATAAGCTGTGAGTACAAATATAGTAATCACAGCGATTTTTAAATAGTAGGAAAAAATGGAAACTATATGAATCAAATTATAGAATAATGATACGTTAGCTACAATATCTTCACTTAATATAACCTTATGTGTCATCAAAAAGATGTTTTCAAATAATGTGTACCAGTATAGAAAAATATTTATTGATATAGGGAAACTCAAGTAAGTACAGTTCTAATAGCTAAAATATTTTTTTTAATTCTAATAATTTACTTGGCTCTTCTAAAATTGTTAATAAATCCCTGTTCATATACCCCAGTAATACTTCCTATATCTCTTTTTTTCTCCTTTTCAATTTTCTATAAACCCATATCACTCAGAAGTCTCTTATTTACATACACACTCTGATGTTCTCATTCTCTTTTCTTAACTGCTTTCCCTTTCTCTTCATCCCCTCTTTGTCAGTTATTTTTTAAATAAACCTAGATCAATTAGCTTTTCTCTTCTTCCCCACCCAGTCTTGAATTTTGCATCTCAAAAGTCCATCAATCCAGTCTGGTGGAGTGCCTTTTTCTCTGAAAGAAAAAGGTGGGAGACTAGAATAGAAAAAATGAAGTCACCATTCTCTCTTTTGGCAGAGGGAGGGTTGTTTATTTCACATTAAAAAATTTTTTATCCTGTTCAATTATGAATAGGTTAACAGAATTTAAAATACCAAATATTGAAAGTTAGCATCAAGTTCCAAGTATTGAAACTTGGTATTCAGGTATTATTATCAAACTAGTTTTTGTTTGTTTGTTTGTTTAAATGCATAAACTTAAACATATTCCTACCAGAAATCCATCATATATACCTTTATCAACATTGGGTATTTTATTTGCCTCTTTTTTATGTGAAACTAAGAAAAATTATTTTAAAATACTGATAAATACACAGTTATAATAATTGTAACAGAAATGAAAATGTTTTAAAGAACTAGAAAAATCTTCTAGACGGAGAGCTAGGATATTGCTATGGAGGAGAACCAGGGTTTGCTACCTCAAAATATGCTGTATGGGATTTTGATCATTTTAAGCTGGCTATTTTTTAGAAACAAACGACTTGTAAAGAACTTTTTGATCATCCCCCTTTTCCTGCTTAAAGAAATAGAAAAACCTGCCTAAAGGAAGAAAACTATTCACTTTAGATATTTACCTTAGCGTATGTGAGTTAAGTGGCAGACAGAAAGGATCCATGCAAACCTGTTTATCGGACTCCCCTCTGTGTCCTATTGTTATTGGGTGGCCAAGCAAGAATTTGTTTTCCACGTTTGCTCTTTCTCATCTACCTGTGATTTTTCTATTTTCTTTGAAATCCAAAACCTCTGCCTCCCTCTTCTTAGTCCACTGCATCCTCAGGGCTCACATTCTTATAAACTCCCACATGTACATATGTAATAAATTTGGTCATTTTCTCCTGCTAATCTCTCTCATGTTAACTTGATTATTAGTCCAGCAAGAAGAACTTAGAAAGGTGAGAGAAATTTTTTTTTCTGCCCCCACACTATAAAAATGAAAACTTCTATTGGAACAGAGCAAGGAGCAGAGTTTGCCACTCCAAATCATGCCTTTCAAGATTCTTTTAAGCTGGTTGTTTTAAAAAAATGAAGACTCAGGAAGAAACTTTGACTTTCTCTCTAATTGCCTAAAAGAATTTAGATAGAGGATCTGCTCCAGGAAGGATGCTATCATCATAGGTAACTATAGTTTAATATGAACTAGTATGTGATAGACAGGGAGAAACCTAGCAAAGCCAGTTTAATCAAAGTCCTTTCTGTCCCATTGTTAAAGATGGCCCAGTAAACATTTGTTTACCAAACATTTGCTTTGCCGTAACCATGTAAATTGTCTTCCTGCCCTTTGAAGTCCCAATCACAAACCCTCTTTCTCCACAGCTCAAGGTGACATAGAAACCTCAACTACCCAGTTTATCCTCGGGTCTCATATTCTTATGAAACCCCCATATATATGTAATAATTTTGGCCATTTTCTGCTGTTAATCTGTCTCATGTCAATTTGACTATTAGACTAGCCAAAAGAACTTAGGATAGAAGGAAAATTATTTTTCCTCCTCCATAGAACTATGTCCCAGGATCCTGCCAATCCCTTGCTGAATTACACAAGTAAGATTTACATATACCCTAGTTATACCGAGGGGCCTAGTTACACAGAGTGCTGAAGTAGCCAGTTGTTAATAGGGAATATGTCAAGAGGAAGGAAAACAGAAGTAAGGGCTTAAAAATACTTAAATTGCTTCCTTGTTTTTTTTTTTAAGTTTCCATTTCTAAAACATAATTGATATGACTAGAGCCATGCTGCTCTCTTTGATTAAATAAGAAAAGCTTAATTGCTACTCTTTGCACCTCACTAGGTACTTCCTGTAATATCCTGTTTTCTGTTAACTACTTAATCAATAATTCAATTAAAAGTCAGTAGAATTATAAGCAGGTGGATGAAGTCTCATGAGGTCTTGGATTTACTTTAAAATACATTAGCAATAAAAGAAAGAAAAGAAGGCAGATAAAGCCAGCTTGGCAAAATAAGGATAATTATTTAGTCTGCCTGTCGCATATAGTAGGGTCATTATACTATTCTCTTCACTTTGTGAATGTTCAAAAGTTTTCATAATAAGATTAAAATCAGTAGTTACATTGAAGGCAATTTGAAGCTCTTAGCTTTAAAGAATAAAGTTTTGCTAAACAAAAATTTAACTTCCAAGGCCAAAAGTCTTTTTTAATAGAAAGGGTTTATTAGGTCATTGTTAGCAAGTGCCAGGTGAAAAAGGCAACACATCCACTGACCTAGAGTTAAGGACCATTTCTATAAATCAAGTAATGAGGTAGAAAGATCTAAGTCTTTTTGAAAGAATTTACATTGTCTATAGATAAAAGAGGTAGGAGAAAGTAAAGCAAGGCCAGCTCTGAGGTAGGTGTAGGAAGAAGTTTTTGTTGTCCTGGACTGGCTGGGGGCAAGAGGTAGGAAAACTCATGTAAATAAGAAGTGGAGGCTCAGTGGGGTTCCATAGTGCCTGGCTATTCTCTCCTTTAGATAATCTCGGAAATAGCCACTTGGAAATTAATCCAAAATTACATAGGACATTCAGGAATGTAAGCAGCTTTGTTAGCTGGCCCCTGCAGTTGTAAACTTATTAACCCCTTCTTGTGTCTTTCATTCTCTGGCCTGCTGTAATTTAATTTAGGATATCTCAGAATTTTCTCCTTTTGGTTTCATATTCTACCAATGAAGATTTATTTTTTATTGTACATCTTGACTTATCCAAAACAGTATTTAAATTTCAGATATCTGAAGATGTTCTGTTAAAAAAAAAAAAATCAGGCCTAAAACAGTCACTTGTGCGAGGCCCCATGTTAGCAAACCAAGACTTAATTGCAGTTTTAGTTTCTCCCAGGAATGTAATCTTAAACCAATAGATTTGTAATTTCCTGATCAGCAGTAGTGAGGTTATCCACCTGACAGACCCTTCTATCCCCCAAAGAAAGATGAAGTAATCTGTCCTTTTCCTTACCCCTGTTCCCTTCTGCTTATAAAGTCTTCCATTCTATACGTTATATCAGAACTCTTATTTGCTAGATGAGATGTTGCCCCATCTTTGAACTGTTCAATAAAGCCAATTTGATCTTTAAATTTACTCAGTTTAATTTTTTTTAACAAATTCAAGGATAAAAAACATATACATATGATAAATATCAGATTCAAGACACTTTGATATTCAGCATACTTAAAAGTAACATCAACTTGCACTTCTTGTCATGAGTGAAAAATCCAACTGTTCCTTGATTCCAAGATTCTTCACTAGCTCTTTCCCAACCCATACTGTAATCGAGTGAAAGCTTGTTCTGTTCACCACATGACAGCCAATAAGTCAAGTAACAAGGACTCAGGGAAAGAAAAGCAACTTTAATCGGAAAGCCAGCAAGCCAACAAGACGGCAGACAACTATCCTCAAAATCAGCTTGAGAAAGTACAGAATTCAGGCCTCTTTTATGACAGGAGAAGGGAATGAAAGGAGTTTGATGTTAGGAAATGATTGATGATTGCAGACATCTGGATGTCAGCAAGGGTTCAAGGGGAAAGGTGAAACTCTGGTTGCCATGATCTCAATCACAAGATTCCTATAAATCTTTTGATAAACAATCATTATTTTTGTACATACCTTCCTTATCTCCTTGGGGATGTAGTTTTGAGCAGGGAGGTTGTTGCAGTTATATCTAGGCTGCTGGTTAGATTTCTTTAATAATTAACATGTCTATGTGAAGGACCTGGCAGAAGTTGCTAATTGACATGTCAGGCTGGAGCAAGATGGAGTCAGAAAGACTGATTATTTTATGCTATTACACCACTTCACTCCTCTTCATGCTCTTGTACCTCACTCTTGAATTTAGCCTCAAACATCCTTTTCCTTAATTCTATTACTCCTCACTGATTTTCAGGAATGGAAAATAAGCTATCTAAGGTTCAAGAGAAAAAGATACTTGGATCAAAAATTGGGGCAAATAGCAGGAGTGGTGTTAACTAAAGGGAGAAGATAAAGAAACTAACATGTTTTGAGACCTCTACTATGGCAAAAGTGGCAGTATGATGGCAGAATTTTACATGTAGCAAAGTAAGACAGTTTTTGATATTGTTTGCAAGAAGCTTATTATTTATTTCCTAAGGAGATTTTTTTTTTATCTAGTGACTATGCAAATTTCAGGTAGGCAGAGGTCTTTAATAAAGGTGTAATTTTCTACAGTGAGAATGTAGCAAATATCTTTCATCACTCCATCAAATCTGTCAGTCACTGTGATTTCCTGGAATGTAAATCTGGTTACTAGGGCAGAGGTAGATCAATTTGCCTAAGGAACTCAGGGCCTTCTAGGAGAGAATACATACTAACTATCCTCCCTGGAGATAACCTCTCCTTCCTCTCTGAGATATAAAATTAGAGAGTGTTGTTGGTATGAATAAGGCAGAGTTCATCTACCCAAGGACCAGTGGTAGGGACAGGTAGCATGTCTCCTAAAATAAAATTAATGTAGAGAAAGGGGTTATTTGGACTGGAAGCTCTAACTCTATCAAGAGAAGATAGAGTAATAAATATATTTATGCTTTTACAGCATAAAGCATTAACTGGTACTTACATCCTTCCCCTGAACAAGACAAACTCTTACTTCAATTTGGATTTCTCCTCCTTTACCTTCCACTGCTTTAAAATTATATGGAAATAAAGCTCTAAATTAGATTCTTTATAGCATACTGCTACTTTGTTAGGAAAATTACCTGTGTATAAAATACTGTTGCTTGTATTTTGAAATGAAAGAAAAATAATTTATAGTCAGTTGTAGAGGACAAAGCAAAAGGTGTTCAAATCCACGTAATCCTCTCGATGGTTTCAGACTTCCTCATCCTAACCTTGATTTACTTTCCACCTTCATTCCTTGTCTGAATAGTTCTCATCCTTGATTTCCTACTTCAGGTCTCATTTTCCCCTTGAAATCTCACCAAGCATCTTACTTCACAGAGATGTTTTTCTGCTTTTAAATTCCTATCAGATTTTATTTTCATATTCTTTTTGCACATTAAGTATACAAACAAAGAAGGAACATATTTGAGAAAGTGACTGCAGTCTAGATCTCTCTGGACTCTTCAGGGGCTTTAATCTAATGCTTTACACTTCAGTGAACATTAGATTAAAACTCTAATTTAATCAGAACACATGAGTTTTTCCCCTACTGCTCTTTGGTTCTTCTTAGCTTAGTAACCATCAGGGACAACTGAAAGTGAATGTTAGAGCTATTACTGGTCTACCTAGCAACCAGGAGGGTTCCCAAGGATACACACGCTGAAGACACACACTTTTGATATGGTAATGAATGAAACTAAGGAGCTAGTCCTAAAACAGTCCACTTCCATATAAACTGAAATCATATGTCAATATTGGAACTACCATATAATCAACTATCGCTTTATGATCTCAAAAGGAGCTATTATTGCCCTTTTTATAATCAAACATTTTATTTTAGTCACATCAAACAAACATCTCTAACTTTTAAAAAATGCAAAATGAGGACATTGTTGCCTAAAAAATAATGTCTACTAGGTGTTCCATCACCCAAAAGGATTTATTCGTGACATGGCAAGCCACGTGCACACTCTAGCCTGCATGTCAAGATGGAGGGGTATTTATAGAAGGGTAAAGGAAGTTAAGGGAAAGGGAAGTTAGGAACAGAGAGCTTTATTATAAGCACAGTTCTTCCTGTTGGGTTTTCACATGTAGAGTTCTCACCCTTACATAGAGTAGGAGAACTTCCATAAGCCTTAACAACCAAATATGTACAGACAAAGCAGATTTAACAATATCATTCAGACATTTTCCTTAAGAAATTAAACCTTATAGGGTGGAAGCTAAGAGAATAGAAATAAAAGAACATATTCAAAAGTTATTTTATAGAAGTTATTTACAGAAGATAATAAATAAATGGATTAAGTTTAAAGGAGATAGATAAACCTAAGAATTTCAGTACACAAGGCTATGTGACTTCTTGAATAGTATAATCAACAAAAGCAAGTAAGTTGTGAGAGGGTCTGAGAAATAATGTCTGTGATACTGTGATTTATAATAAAAAATATATGTTTGGTCTTTGTCCCATTCTTGGCACAGAGCTCCCAAAATTCTTGTAAATTCATAAGTGATCAGAGCACTAGGAGCATCTTTTACTCTAATGAGGTGACTCTGGATAGGCTCCTGGATGTTCCTAGATGGTGATTGGTCACCAGAAAGCCTAAGCCAAGATGAGAAGTTTGGGAATTTTCAGCCCCACACCCCATATTCCAGGGGAAAGGGGCTGGAAAGGGACTAAATAATGCATCATGCCTACATGAGGAAACCTCCATAAGATCTCTCAAAGGCCAAAAACAAGAATCAATAGAACAATGAATTCAGAAAACTCCCATCGAACAGAACTAGGACTGGTTTCAGGAGTTTGGGGAATGTGCCACACACACTGGCCAGATTTCAGATTGCTATGAATCATAACTACCACGTGTCTTTCATTTCCCACTTTTAGAATATGAATTTTTCTTGCCATTGTCCTATCCTTTTCTCACTAATGTATACTGAGTGTGGTTGGGGAGTAGAAGGTGAAGAGACAGGTGTTTTTAACTCACACATCTGCTGATCAAGATGAACTGAACCTGAGGAATCTCATCCACATGTAGACCCATTACAGATGACGAGATCTTAAACTTAGAGCTAGCAGAGTAATGGGATGAGAATTGGGGGCAATAGAGAAGATGAATGCATTTTGCATGTAGGAAGAAGATAAATTCTAGGAGATAGATTGTAGTAAATTGTTTCTAAAGATAGTTGCCAACAATTCCTTCCATCTGGGCACATGCATGTTGCTCTGCTGATCAAAGGATACAATCTGTTTCCCCACTCCTGAGAATTTGAGCTGGATGTGACTTGCTGTGTCCCATAGAATGTATCAGAAGTGACATTCTAGAACATCCAAGCACAGGCCTTAAGAGGCTCCTGCTTTTTAGGGCATCCGGCTGCCTTATAAATAAGCATGAGCTAGAGTACTGAACAGTGAAAGAGCAGACTTCAAGAGAGAAGTCTGGGCTTCCTGCTCTTCCTGCTAAGGCCCCAGGCATGAGGAAAGCTATCTTGTATATTTCAGCCCAGTTTGGCTCCCAAATTCAAAAATGACTTCAGCTGACACTATATGAAAAACAATAAGTGATTGTCACTGAGCCCTGCAAAAAAAACAACATAATCATGAACAAATAAATGATTGTTATTAAAAGCCACTAGATTATTGGGGTGGTTTATTATGCAACAATAAAAAAGCTAACACAGAGTACTTGAGAACATTTTTAGGATGGTGGAACACATTTGGAGAAACAGACATTGATTTAATAATTAGGGATTCAAATACATTGAGTTTGTGATCAGAGTGGGATCTTAAACAGAAATGTTGCACTGTCAAATTTATAACACATTTAAAGAGTAAAACAGGATTGTATGTTTATATATTACTTTAAGCACTGATTTACCCAAGAACTATTCACTGATAATCTCTTATGTGCCAGGCACTGTGCTAAGGGTTGAAAGACAATGTGTTTCAAGATGACTTTAATTTAGCCAGTTAGCAATTTTCAGAATATTCTGTAAATATGGGTAGCTTCTAGGAATTAAAGGTAGGTGGGTCTATTTCTCCACTCCTCCATCCCAATTCCTGGTAGCCTTGATGTCAGAGGTATCTTACAAATGTACTAACATTTGTTAAATGTAATTTTAATATATACAGAAATTATGGTCCTTCCATGATGCGAACACGAAATTCCACTAAGAAATACACATTAAGATTTTTGGGAAGCAAGAGAGAATTCCCCTACTCTATTCTTCTTTAGTCCTTATGGCTGTACTAGTTATAAAATTGGCATGAGACTAAATTAACAGGAGAAAAAAACAATTTAATACATGCATACCAGAGACTCACAATGTGTTGCTCAGAACACAAAAAGTGAGGCTCAAAGAAATGATTGAACCTGGCCCCTTTTTACACTTTCTTAGACAAAGAATACATTCGTGTGAAATTGACAGTACAAAGGAAGTCGGTGCTCATTAGAAGGGAATCTAAACAAGTTTGGGTATTTGTTAGTGAGGAATCTAAACAAAGTATAAGCTTGAGTAGTAACTTCGTAAAGGCATTGCAAGGTTTGCTTATACACACTTTTTCGACTCTGGATTTTGTAACTTGTAATGAGGTTGTCTCTCAGTTTTTCAAGAGCAGGGTAGGGCACCTTTCATGGAGGTTTATTTCTTGCTTTTAGCGAGACAGAGGAAAGTCAGAAAGTTCTTCCTGCTCTTGTTGCTTCTGAGGTGATTTTAGTTCAAAATAATAAATATGCCATCTGGGTACTGACATGATGATGAAGTAAACCAAAATTATAGTATTAATGTTTTTATGGCAGGTTTGGGAATAATCCGTTTATCATTGATATATTTTAATGTCTTATGTTTTAATGCTTTAAGGAGTTTTGCACAATAAATATTTTATAGATTATCCTTATGATTCTAATATTAAAAGTTTCATTGATTTAGATTAGCAATTTTAAGGCATAAGACATGTTGAAAGGCATAAAATAATGTTATTAGGTTTATAAATAGTATTATAACTTTTAAAATAACTTGAGATTCAATATAAATATATGTACATATTAAATTTTCTAGATTTATGAGCTACTGAAATACTTGGGAAATTTTGCCAAAAAATTGAAATATTGAACTTAAAGTGTAAATGGGACCAAATATTAATCAAAGGCCTCTTAAAAGTAATTGTTAACATTCTTCAGATTTATACATTAATAATTTGATATATAAGTGAATTTAAAAGCTTAAGAAATAAATAAAAAAATTTTTGCCTTTAATAAGTTCATATAAACTAATCTTTTCTTGAGTCATTGTCAAGTACACTAAACTATTCTCATTGACATACTATGGATTGAGAGTTCATCAATGTTAGGTATATATAGATTGTGTTGAAAAAGAAGGAAATGCTACCCTTTTTGAGTGTGTGTTCTTTTGCTTTCCTTTCTATTTGTTTAATTGAATAGCTAAAACCTTAGTTTGAATAGCTAAAACCTTAGTTTGAATGTTTAAATATTTTAATAAACTGCTAAGAAAGGAATTTGCTCTCTTTTTTTAAAATACTGCTTTGTAAAGAGAATTGTCCAAAAGTGTTCCGGAGAACTCATTATGGGTTTCCCAGACAATAGGCAGGTCCATCTCCCAGCAGAGAGGACTGCAATTGAACTTCGCTATCCACTTTCTTCTAGCCAGAGACTTACAATTTCTCATGGGTCCTAGGATTTCTGGAAGGAGTGGATCCAGGTTTCCTACACCTGAAATTTACCTATCTCCTTTGCTAACGCTTCGTTTTTATTTCCAAAATAAATCTTACTTAACCATATCGTGTGACACTGCACCTTTTTCCTCTTCATTTTAAATTCTATTGTTTGTGTGCTGATTCAGTGCTATTATATATCTCTTTCACATGCAGCTACGGAGGAAATTAATTTGAAATTTTATCCTTGTCAAACACAATGGAAGTGTAAGATATAACCCTGCAGTCACAATTATGTGTAAATGGAATTTAAGAAGCTTAGAAAGACAATTATAATAATTAAATTAGAAATTGTCATTCTTATCAGCAAATTATGAAAAATGTTAGTAATGTAGGGAAGAGGCAAGAGAACTAAAATGTTAAACTGAGATATAGTCAGAGACTGCAATATGCTGATCAACCCTACAGCCAGACCACAAAGAAATTTGCGGAACAAAGGAAGATTTCTGCTGGGATTGCTAACAACCCATTTCCCCACACCATAAAGGGAAAACAGGAAAACAGACTTTAAGTGGTGCCCTATACAAAATAAAATCATTCATTCTCCATGGTTAAAACCATGGGGAATCTATGGATCAAAGTCTGGGGAGTGCCAGCAAGCCTTTCATGATATATATTTCTTACTTTTTCATGCTACATTCTTATCCTTCCTCACTTTATGCCCATATCAAAGGACATGAGTAAACAAAGTCTTTAAACTGTAATTCACAGGAACTAAAGAATGCTATATGAATTGAATTCCCCAAACATTCAGGGTCCTTCTCAGTGTCTTTACTCTCTCTCTCCCACTGTCCATGTCTCTCCTACTGTCTCTGTCTCTTCCTGTTGTCTCTTCCCCTCTGAATCTTTCTTAGGCTCTCTAACTCTTTGCCACAGAGAGAAAAGACCACTCTCCATCTATGGAGCATTACCCCTTCTCTGATAAACTTTTCTTTTGATTTTAACTTTCACATGTGCTTGAATTCATTCTTGGGCTCAGCCAAGGACCCTTTTCTTCCTCTATACAGGGCTTGAGTTCCCCCACCCAGGGAAATTTGCCTTATTTTGAATCATTAGGATTAAAAGTGGCTATTGCTGCAAATTATTCTTTTGCACTTAAATAATTATGTTTCATTTACTCAATTAATTTGCCTTTATTATTAAATACAAGGCTTTCAAGAGCAAACTTATCTCAAGCTGGGAAAAAAAATCTAAGTTTATGGACATTAATTTCTACATGTCCCAGGGTGGTAAGTAGTTTTAGAAAGAAGACTACAAAAGAGTAATTTGGGATTGGCTCTGCCTTTTACCTGCTTATGTGACTTCACTCTAGCTCATCAGTTAAGTGAAGCTAGAAGAGCTTACTCTGCCACCTGACAAAGTTATTTTGTAGTTTAGCTGAACAAGTGGATGTGAAGGAATCTCTGACGTTCAGAGGAGAGGTACTATTATATTCATCATTTAGTCACTACTCCATAATACTGAACACACATACTGCATCCCTGTGCCTGGAATATACTGCTTTTTCCTCTTTGCTTGTTGAAATTGCACTTACTATCTAAGTCCATAGTAAAGTGCTATTACTTAGAGCTTCCATTGAACATCCCATCTAAAATCTTATTTATTCTGAAAGCATTTTCTGATTGTAGAATTATTTAATTCCTACTTGTTGCTACCTGGTATATTATTCATTTTTTCGTAATGACTCAATTGCACTTTTAAATATAGTACAATGTCATATATTTAAGGTAGAAAGCATACAGTATTCCTGTGCTGAGCAAACCTCTGTCTATCCTTTTCTAGGCAGTATAGGTGTGTGCTCCACTGCCATTCCAACCCCAGCCCCAGCTGCAAGCCCCATCCCCATCCCCAGACTGGGCAGCAGCAGCAGCAGCTATCCCCACGGCTCTGGGCCAGACCCTGGCCTCAGCGCCAGCCCCATTTCTGACTGCACCACAGTTGCTGGCTGGGTCTGACCCCTTCCCGGCAGCCATGTGGTCCAGCTGCACTGGTCATTTTGGCTTCCATCATGGACAACAATGAATGAGGCAATGAGGGCACTGCCAGAGTCATGAAGACCCTGCTGGGGAACTATTAACAAGCACTCAGTGGAAGACACCGATTTCTTTTCAGTACCATATGAGTTAGAAGATGAGGTTGCTGTTGACACGAAATTTGCTAAGAACATGTATGAGTTTCACGAGAAAGTCTCTCCAGATGAGCTCATTCTGGTACGCTACAGGCCATGACACCACAGAGCACTGTGCTGATGATTCGTGAGTATTACCCCCATCCCCATTCACCTCACTATGGACATGAGCCTCCAGAATGGCTGCATGAGCATCAAGGCCTATGTCAGCACTTTAATGGGTGTTACTGGGAGGATTATGGGAGTGATAGTGAAATATGTGTATTATGACACTGAACACACTGGAGTTGACCTAATCATGAATACCTATTTTAGCCCCAACCAGGTGATCAGACTTTCAAGTGACTTGCAAGTAGCAGGGTCATCAGCTCGCATGCAGGATTCCCTAAGCACAGTGTTGCAGTATACAGAAGATGTACTGTCTGGAAATACTATGGGCTACTTCTTGATGAATCTGGTTGATTAAGTACCCAAGATGGCTTCTGATGACTTATAGACCATGCTCTACAGCAACATCAGTGACCTGCTGCTGATGACGTACTTGACTAATCTCATACGGTCACAGATTTCCCTCAATGAAAATCTTGTAAACCTGTGAATAAGCCCTAAGCAGGACCCCTGCCATTCTGGGCCCCAACCATAGGACTCAAATGGAGTGAAGCAGAAATGACTTCTTGTGATTTAAGTCAGTCAACTGCTTGTGACTCTAAATAAACATAGGCTCACTTTTGTAAATGAAAAAAAAAAAGGGAAAAAATATGTCTACATGAGGACTTGATCCTGAATAGTTATAGCAACTTTATTTATGATAGCTCAAAACTAGGTCCAATTAAAATGTTGATCAATAGGTGAATGAAGAAGCAAATATGTTTTTATTTATTGCTAAGTAGTATTCTTAGTATAGATATATCATAATTATTTTTTTCTCTTCACTAGCTGATAGACATTTAAGTTGTTTTCAGTGTGGAACAATTATAAACAAAACTCCTATAAATATTTGTGTAGAAGTCTTTGTATGGAAATAAGTTTTCATTTCTCTTGGGTAAACATTTAAGGGTGAGATTGCTCAGTTATATGTTAAGGGTATGTTTAACTTTATAACAAACTACCAAACTTTTCTAAAATGGCTGTACAATTTGCATTTTCACCAGCAACATATCAGAGTCTCAGTTGCTCTGTATCCTAGCCAGCCCTTGCTATTGTAATTTTAAAAATATTTTTTAACCTTTCTAATAAATATTATTATGAACTGAATTGTGTTCCCCTCACCCCCTAGCATATATACAATGAAGCCCTAATCCCCAATGTGACTGTATTTAGAGATAGAGCCTTTAAGGAGGTAATTAAGGCTAAATGAAGTTATAAGGGTGTGGCCTAATCCAAAAGGACTATTATCCCTATAAGAGTAAGAGATGTTAAGAGTACCTGTGCACAGAGGAAAAACCAAGTGACACTGACATGCAGCCATCGCAAGGCAGAAAAAGAGGTCTCATCAGAAACCAACCCTGATAACATCCAGGACTATGGGAAAATAAATTTCTGTTGTTTAAGCAACCCAGTCTGTGGTATTGTCGTGGCACCTGGAACAGACTAATACAGGTGTGTACTGGTATTTCATTGTAGTTTTCATTTGCATTTCCTTAATAATTAATGATATTGAATCGCTTTTCATGTACTTATTCGACATCTCTAGATCTTCTTGTGAAGTATATGTTTGCACATAATTATAAATATTAACATACCAAAACCAATTTTTGCTCCGAAGATTTCTTAATTTGCTACCATGACCTGTGATTCCTCAATATTTGTATTTGAATAATCTTTGCAAAAAATAGGTTTTGATGGTGAGATTTTTAAATGAAATTTATAATACCTTTCACAATAATGTTAGATGTTTAGATATTTTGACTTGGACAGAATGACATTCCAAAAAAACTTTATTCAGATTCCATGAATTAGATTTTTAAAATTATTATTGAAATTAACTGATTTTCTATTTAAAACATAAAACTGATATAAAAACAGGCATCATTTAACTGTAAACTTCTTGTTCCGTTAATGGAGTCAACACATTAACAGTTATTACTCTACATTTCATATATGCACCAAAAAGTTCAATAAAAAATGAACAAAATTAATTGAAATAGTCATTTGATCTAATGAATCAAAAGTGATATATAAATAGGTTTTATTCACCTGTACATGTTAAATTTTCGTCTTTGAGCATAGTCTTTTTAAAATAAGTATTTACTTTTGAAGTTGACACCAATGCTTCTTCAACTGCTTTGCTTCTTCTGGGTTTTCAGTAGTCAGCGCTATCACTGTGGTCCCCATGGATATAAATAATGGCAAATATTATGCAAGTTAAACTTTTACAATAAATGTTATTAAGGAAAGATAATAGCAATTTTTCATTAAACACATATGTTATGGGTATGATTATGTTGTGTTACCCTCCAAAATTTACATATGTTGAAATCCTGGCCCCCAATCCCTCAGAATATGACCTTATTTGAAAATAAGTTTGTTGAAGATTTATGTGGTCAGACTGGAGTAGAATGGGCCTCTAATTCAATACGGCTGGTGTCCTTATAAAAGGGTAAGTTTGGATAAAGGCATGCACATAGGGAGAACACTGTGTGAAGATGAAGGTGGAGATCACGGTGACTCTTCTACAAGCTGTGGAATGCTAAAGATTGCCAGCAAACCACCATAAAATAGGTAAGAGGCATGAAGAGTTAGCATGTATTAAATAATATAAGAAGAAAATGTGGGACTTTAGGATATTGGTGCAAAAATAGCTGAAGTGATGCACTAAATGCAGTGTAACCTGGATACGAATGGCAGTAAAGGTGGAAAGGAGCTGATAAACACCCAGTACTAAATCTTGATAAGCTCAAGGAACTGATAATGAGAGTGACAGAAGGAAGAGTTGCTACGAAGGTCAAAATCCAAGAGTGGTAAGTTTGAATTTAAGATTTCAAAGTGAAAGAGTTCCAGGTAATAACAGGATGTGTGTAGCTAATCCAGGGGTTAAAGTCTTTGATGAGAAAGAGGATATGACCAACTTGTCAATAAATGACAATACTAATAAAGGTCAGAGGTTGATACAGCTGATGACATGAACCATAAAGGAACACTGAGAATAAAAATGTAATCTGAAAATGGTTTCAGAAACAAAGAAAAGTTCCACCAGTTGCTCTAACACATACCTGCCACCAATCACTTGGTCACCTTCCTTCCAAAAATTAGTTCCCAACTTTTAATTTCTATATCGCAAGAAATTAGGTCTTTCAAGATCCTTTTCCTTCCTCCCAAAAAACTGGTCTGGCAGGGAAACAATAGTGAAGAAAACTTAGAGGCTAACAGGTAAGGAAGGGGTAACAGTTTTTGCTTCATTATATTCATTTATTTTGGTTGCCTCCTGGAATCTCTACCTGAATGTATTAGAGGCTTCTTAAGCACAATATATCCAAAACAGAACTTGAAACACTCTACTATCTTTCCCTATCTAAACTTTTGCCTCCCCTTTAGTGTGCCCTTTCTTAGAAAAAGGCATCACTGACCCTCCCACATAATTCCTTTCATAGTTTTCCTTAATCCAGCCAAGTCTTTTTTTTTATCCAGTGCTACTCCCCTGCTTCAAGCTTTCATTGCCTCCCACCTGGATTATTATAACATCCTTCAATAATCTCCCTAATAACCCTGCATTTATTTAAAATTTTCATAAGTTGTTCATCATGGATTTTTTTTTGCATTCATTTTGTTTTGTTAAAATATTGCACTAAAATATCATTTATTTTGTTTATTAAGTCTTTTGCTGCCTCCTTAAATTGGGCATTAAAAGTAAGTTGTTTCACTCACTTGTCCCAACCCTACTTATTACCTTTAGTCTTAGCCCCTGCAATTAGCAAGGACAGTCAACTAAAATATATGTCATCATTCTGCCTTCCTGCTTAAAATTCTTCAATGGATTCCTCACAGGTTAATTCAACCAGACCTCAATAAGATCAGTCTTTTTCTGGTTCTTGCTTACTGTTTTAGCCTCTTTTCTAGATTTTCTTCTCCTTCTTTACTTATCATTACCTTTACTTATCTATGAAACAGGATGAACACTTTGTTCTTAGCACTTTACATGTGTTAGCTCATCCTATATAATGAAGTGAAATCAATATTGTTATATTTTATTTACATATTATTTTATAGCCAGGACAACTCTCTTCCTCTATGTCTCTTTTAGGTTTTCTACAAGTTTCCACTGCCTAGAAAATTTTCCTGTAGTAGGTTAAATAATGCCCCTCCGCCCCCACAAAGATGTCCACATCCTAATCCCTGGATCCTGTTAACTTACAAAGAGACTTTGCAGATGTGGTTAGGTTTAGAATTTTGAGATAAATTATCCTGGATGAATTTATCCTGGATGAATGAAATAGATGAATTTATCCTCGATTATCTGGGTGAGTCTAATGTAATCACAAGATGAAGGCAGGAAGATCAGAATGAGAAAGAAGATGTGACATAAAAGTAGAGGTCTTAGTAATGTCATTGATGGAAGGAGGCCAAGAGCCAAGGAATGTATATGGTCGACAGGAAAAGGAAAGGGCAAGGAACAGATTCTCCTCTAGAACATTCATCCAGAAGGAATACAACCCTGCTGACATCTTGATTTTGAACTTCTAATGCCCAGAGCTTCAAGATAATAAATTTGTTGTTTATTTAAGAGATGTCACTAACACATATTATTGTATTAGTTTCAGGTATACAACATAATAATTCGATATTTGTATATACTGCGAAATGATCACCACCATGTCTAGCTAACATCTATCCCCAAACATAGTTACAATTTTTTTCTTGTGATGAGACTGTTTAAGATATACTCTTAACAACTTTCAAATATATAGTATTATTAACTGTAGTTACCATGCTGTACAAATGTGTTGCGTGAAGCCACTAAATTAGTGGCAAATTTTTGTTTGTTTGTTTGTTTTTCAGCAGCAAGGAAACGCTTCCTCGGGGAAGCCTTTTTTGATCCCCCCAAACTTAGATGCTCCTCCCCAATGATCTCCCAACTTCCTCTCGTTGCCTCTCCATAGCATTGGTTTTGCTGCATTGCTTTTCCCAGCTGGGAGCCCAACTCTAACTCAAGACTGTAAGTTCCTCTGACAGAGATCGTGTTTATCCTTCGTATCACCAGAGCCTAATTTAAAGAGATGCACAGCTGCAGCTAAATAGCTATTTGTCAAGCGAATGAATAAATGGGACTTCTCAAGGGAGGCTGAGGTTATGTGTTTATACAAAAATCAAATGTAATAGCTATTAAGCATAAAATGTAACTGAATTTGTTTTCTTGGCAAGAAAATATATATATATATATATAAAAAAAAGATGTGGAGTTGTTTTTTTTTCCTAAATGACCCACGAACACAGATAGGAGTGGTTACTTTGACAGCAGTTAGAGACCTGCTTTCCTCACAGAAACAAATGAAGCAACAAAGCAAGAGAGAATGAAATACTTAAGAAAATTTGAGGTTGAATAGGAGCTTCTAAGTTTTTTACATATAAGACACATACTGTGTTATGATATATGTGCCAGTTACCACAAGTTTATATTCACAACAATAACGAATTGAATGTGGCCATGCTGGGCTTGCTAACATTAAATGTGACTCCAACTCCAGTCAGGGCACTATGCCACTTTACTTATTCATAGTTTCCTTTTGTTGTAAATCTTTTTTATGCTTCGGTTTCCTAACGTAATTTTAGTATGTGAATTCTTGAAGAGAGAAGTCATTACAGAATTGTGAGGGGTCATTACAGAGTTACCGGAGTTTCTCTTCCATCCTCTGTGTCACCCAATTGTTCAGAAGTCTGGCAAGGTACAACTGGGTTCTCTGCTTAGGGTACCGCAAAGCTGAAATCAAAGTGTCAGGGGGACTAAGTCTGGAGGCTCTGGGGAAAATTTCACTTCCAAGCAAGCTTATTGGTGTGGTTGGCAGAATTCAGTTGCTTGCAGTTGAAGACCTGAGGTTCCATTTACTTTCTGGCTGTCAGCCAGAAGCTGCTCTCAGCAACTAGAGGCTGCTCTCTTAGGTTTTTTTTTTCTCCATGGCCTCCACTGTCACTTCATAATGTGGATGTTTGCTATCTTCCAGGCCAGTCTGAGCACAGTTCTCAAACTTCCCCTTCTTCAATTAGCCAGAGAAAATTTTCTACATTTAAAGAACTCATTTGATTAGGTCAGGGCCACCCAGATAATTTTTCTATCTTCAGGTTACTTCTGCCATATAACAACATAATCACAGGAGGAAAATTCATCGTATTCAGTCCCAGGGATTATCAGGGATAAACACAAAATATGGATGAAAAAATTTAAGTCCATTTTAGAATTTTGCCCACCACAGCACTACTCATGAAAGTTTATCAGAATGAAGAAAGAGAATATATTTTTAAAACAACCCAATAAATAAACAAAAATACCTAAGGCTTTTTTCAGTACCTTCTCCCACATTCCCATAGAGAACTATTCCTTTAATTAAAAAAATATTCAAATTTTGGTGGCATGTTAGATCCTGGCACCACATGTTAGATATCTGGAAATAGGGATTGGTTTTGATCTTTCCAGAAAAAAAAAAAAAGAAGAAGAAGAATGGATGGAAGCAGAATAGAATTGGAAGTTGGAAGAGTGGGAAGGGCGATTGAAATACTCTAAGTGAGGAATCTGATATGAGTTCAGTGAAAAATGAGCAAAAGCTCCAGATACTTTCTTCCTCAATGGACTTGGCAGTTTATAGATATTGCAGAATGGGAAAATTGGCTATTTATGTTTTGGAATTTGTGAATTATTTAGAAGATTAGAATACAAAGCTTTTTCTAAGTTTCCATTATATTATGCAGAGGACCAAATACTTTAAGTAAAAACATTGTGACCTTTGTAACCACTTAGTAGAGAATGACAAAAATTTTTTTAGAAGCTCCAAAGAGGGAGGTACCTATTCTTTCCTAGACACTGTTTCTGTGTTTCCAGCCACCATCACTGTGGGATGAGGAAGGCTCATCTATGTGTTCTTTGTGGATATGTTACACTCTAGCAAGATAAGAATTAAAATGAGCCTTTGAATCAGTCAACTATGATTTCTACTATAAAGGGTATTTTAAAATAACTATTAACTCTTACCTGTCACATAATAAAACATCTAAATAAAGGTACTATATTCTATGATTGACTTTAACCTCTAACTTATGTATGTATTCTATTTGACCCTAAACAGAATTTTTCACGAATGTTCCAAATGCTATTATAGTTTTTTTTTACATCGTAGTTATTTACATCAAGTTATTAAATCTTCATGTGTTATTACTGTAAAATATAATAATTGAGGTCATTGACTAAAGTATCCTCACTTTGCTAATCCCTGCTTATTTTTCACAAAATAACTAATCTTTAGGGAACATCTCAAACCATTATTTCTATTTCTGAGTCAGAAAAACAAAAACGTAGAGGAAGTTACAGATGACATGAACTCTTGAAACATTAGACTTCAATATGAGCCACGTAACAATTGCTCCTTTATCTGGAAGGAAGTGGACTTGATACACTGTCATTAGAAGTTAAAGATACCACAAAGCTAGGATTATTTGATTCTCAATACATAACTTCTAAAAATTAAGACAAGGTCTAGGGGAAAAACTATGAAGGTTGTTTTTGTCTTTGTATCTTACTCTGTCATGAAAATTTTTGTATGCAAGTAACACTTTGATTAAAGGAAGCCCACCTTTCAAGGCCCTAAACATAAAAAGAAAAAACAATTTAATTTAATGTTATTTTATACATCAAGGTCACTTTGCAAGGAAAGAAGTAATTATGACAATGGGTCCTGACCATAGATGTAACACACTTTCTTTTTTTATGCCTACAGCCAGGCTCAACCTTGCTTAGCTTCTGAAATCAGACAGGATTGGGCATGTTCCAATCCTTTTTAAACATTGAAAACAATTAAACTAAGAAAGTTCACCGGCAGATGAACCATGTTAGAGCCAATTTATCATATCACCGTCTGACGGGCCATGCAGAGAAGATCTGAGACCTCTAGCTGACCTCCAGCCAGAGCCAGAGTTGTAAGGCCACATTCCAGCCTAGTCAACCTATATGTAGCTACAGGAGCTGGTGCAACAAAAGAAACAGAGGAACAATCCAATCAGCCCACAGAACTGGGAACATAAATTCTGATTAAGTCACCTAGTTTGGGGGTGGTCAAAACAGATTGAAATAATTGAGGAAGACTTGCTGGAATTCAACATGTCCAAAATTTTACTGATTTTCCTTGATTTTCTGACTTCACTGTATGTAGTAAAAGTGCGACCATTTCTCTTTTACTGATTTGAAAGAAACATTTTTTTCCTTTCATTTTCTTTATTTCCCTCCCTGATATACAGTGTTTTTGAATCTTCATGTAACTGTCATTATAGTAAAATATTGCTCTAATAATGCTTTTTTCCATACACGCAAAAATCCTTAAATGGCTTCCTTTGCCTACATAATAATGTTCTTGAACTATAACCGCATCTATTAAATCACTTTCTTCTCAATTCTGGTTGCCATGTATATTTCCAGGCATGACCTATTTTTCTTTCAAGTTATCACTTGTCTCCAAAAACCCCAACTCCAGCCAAATTAAACTAGTCTTTTTTTCTAGAATATGCCATAAGCATTCTTTCTTTTGCTCTTGATTTTATTTCTCTCATATGAATTCCCACTATCTAGACCTTGCTCATTTAAAAATATTCAATTCAAATTCTATGTGAGGTTTCTTCCATAATTAATCTCCTTTATTATTTTATTATCTGAACCACTCAGTTAATACCTACTAGTCAGTCATTTATCATGGTTACAGTTTTCATGTATAAATGGTTTATCCATACACCTAAACTGCAACATTCTGGTAATCAAGGTTCATATCTCATGACTTGTATAAACATAAAGCGTTGTCAGTAGATAATAATCAATGTTGAAAGATGCAGTAAGATTTGGGTAGGTGGACAGAGAAGAGGCATTCTAAAAGAACAAGAGAAACAAGTGCAAAAAACGTATGGTTTCAGAGATGGGAAAGATAACATCAAATAAAAGGTCAATTTAATTATGAAACAACAACAGCAACAGAACAACAACAACAACAGCAACAACAACAGCAGCGGGGGCAGCAGCAGCAGCTGTAGCAGCAGCAGCTACAGCAGCTGCAGTTGGCACTCAGCTAGCATTCTTTCCCTTGCTTACTTTTCTGCAAGGCACAATGCTGCTCATTTTTGCCTCAGGACTTTTGAACTTGTGGAAAATATGATCACTGAAATAGAACTTAAAAATTACTTTGTTCTTTGCAAGGGTTGTGTTACAGGAAGGAAAGAGGGGGAGTGTTCACTCACTGTAGGCAAATTACCACCATACCCCAGTTCAAAAACATATAAAATTACAAGACTTATTTTATACCTACATCTCCCCACCCCACCAGTTGCCTTGTGGTTAGCAGGGGAGGAAATGTCTCATGACATCCAGCAGGGTGGGGGCAGGGAGAGCCCTGTAGTCAAAAGTTCCTAAGAGCTCTTTGAAAGGGATGCTGTTTGTGTTTGAAAGGGTCACACAGTTGGTCAAGTAAAACATTGAACAATTATTTAAGTGAAATCTTTACTTTCTCCAACTGACACATGGTGCTGTCTTCATTCATCAAATTCATTTAGTCAAAAAAATATTCTCTGAGTTCCTACTACGAGATGGGCGCTGTCATAGGGGAAACATGCCTTACATAAACAATAAATTAAAATAATATACACAAGAGTTGAAAAAAAGTAGGAAAAAAATATATACCATGAGAATACTGATCAAAAGAAAGCTGGACATGAAATGAAAAATACTTTCAGGCAAAAAATATTACTAGCAGGTCACTTTATAACGTCGAAA
The DNA here is from genome assembly GCA_004027375.1 of Macroglossus sobrinus. Classification (NCBI taxonomy): domain Eukaryota; kingdom Metazoa; phylum Chordata; class Mammalia; order Chiroptera; family Pteropodidae; genus Macroglossus; species Macroglossus sobrinus. Next base: position 142,547 of record PVKZ01000060.1, on the reverse strand, counting down.
TGTTCAATTCAACAGGAAGACATCACAATTTTATTTCTAGATGCTCTGAATAACAGCTTCCATATAAAGCAAAACCAAACCAAAACAAAACAAAACAAAAAACCTGACAGAATTATGATGAAAAAGAAATAAATCCACAATCATAGTAGATTATTATAGAAAAGCTAGTTTCTTTACCATTCCTTTTCTCCCGACATCTTTGCATTACTCATTCTCTTTGTTTTTTTCAAATATCATCTCCTCAGAGAGTTATTTTTAAGTTATTCCACTTAAAATACTGTGTATTTATCATTCTTTACAGCATATATATTTGCCTAATGTTATAGTATTTATTTCTTATTTATTAATTTTTCCCCTACTAAAAGTATTCCATGAGGAAAGGAATATTATCTTTCTCATCATGAAATCTTTTGGTCCCCGAACATTTTCTGTCATATAAAAATGTTTGCTAAATAAGTAAATAACTAAATAATAGTTAACAACAGTTGTCTCCCCTTATCTACAGGGGATATGTTCCAAGAACCTCCTGTAGATGCCTGAAACCACAGATAGTAATGATCCTGTAGATACTGTTTTTTCCTATATGTTCTTATCTATAATAAAGTTTAATTTATGAATTAGGCACAGTAAGAGATTAATGGCAATAACTAATAAAACAATTATAACAATATACTGTAATAAAGTTATGCGAATGTGGTTTCTGCTTCTCTCTATTAAAATATCTTTTTGTACTGTACTTATTCTTCTTTTTCTTGTGATGATGTGAGATGACACAATGCCGTGTGATGAATAAAGTAAGGTGAATGCTGTAGGCATGTGACGTAGGATTAGGTTACTGTAATGGTTACTTGAACACAAGACTGTGATACTGTAAGTCACTCTGATAGCCAACTTGGCTAGTAAGTGACTAACAGTCAGGTAGACTATAAAATATGGATATGCTGGACAAAGGGATGAGTCATATTCCTGTCAGGACAAAGTGGGACAGTGTGAGATTGCATCACACTTCACAGAATGTCTTGCAATAAAATTTATGAATTGTTCACTTAACATTTTGGACCATGGTTGACTGCAGAAAATTAAAATCACAGAAAGCAACACTATGGATAAGAGAGGGCTACTATACTATTAACTTTAAATGCATTACCTTAGTTCTCCCAACAACCCTTTATTTTATAGGAAGGGTTAAGTAATTTACTCAATTTCACAGTTAGTAAATGACAATTAAGACTTGAATTCAGGGATATTGTCTCCCTGGGAGTCCTTGGAATTCCACTGGACTTGGGAATCCATCATAGGCTTCTCTTTCATAGGGATATGACATTTTATTCATTCAATAAAAATGTACTGAAATACTTACTGGTTATAACGTGGCAGAGATGCAATGGTGAGGCAGAAATGGACAGTACCAAAATGGACAGTGCCTGATTTCATGGGGGCGTATATACTACTAAGGCAGAAGACATTAAATAATACTTGCATAATTGATTATTTAGTTACAATTACATTAGTATCAGAAGGGGTAACTTAAGGTACTTATGACACTACATGACAGGAGAAGCTGACCTAGTCTGGGGATTCAGGGATAGTTAATTGGAAGAAGTGACATTTGGGTTGAAATTAATTCCTAATCATTTTTCAGATTTTAAACCAAATATCATGAGCACTGCAGACACAGAGTAAAATGCATCATGGTAGAAGAAACTTTAAAAGAAAACTTTTGTTATTGTATATATCTCTGAAATATATAAAGTTAAAATACATATCATACTATTATTATGCCTAAGAAATTGAGTAATAAATATCAAAATCCAGTCAAAATTAAAAGCTTCCGAATTGTTTCAGAAATGTTCTTACAGTTGAATTTGTTAACAGATGTATCTACTCAGGATTCATATACTACATGTGGTTGAATTGTGTCTTAAATCTTTTAAAATATATAACATTTCACCACCTCATTTGTTTTTTTAAAATATATTTCTTGAAAAAAACATCATTTATTCTGTAGAATTGCCCTTATTTTGGATTTCCCTGATTGCAACCTATATTTAACATGTTCCTCTGTTTCCTACACTTTCTATAAAACCAGTAATTAGATATAGAGATTTGATCAGATTCAAGTTCAATTTGGGGTGGCGGGGGCAGGAATACATCACAGGTGTTGTGATCATCTTATTGAATCAAATCAGGAGACAGATAAGCCTGTCTCTCATTTTGCGATGTCAGTAGCCATTTATCATTAGGATTTCATTAGGGTTTTCAGATTGGTAATATTTTAATTTTACCATTTCTTCTTCATTTATTATTAACTGAAATATTTCTCTATAGAGAAACTTTCTCTTTAATTATTTCCTCAGTTTACCCTGAGGTATAGTTCTTCCAGGAAACAAGATAAATGCTTCTTTCACTCTGTTTAGTTTCTGTTTTCAGAATGTATTGGTATCCTAGCATTCTCCAAAGAGTCAATGAGTTTTTTTTTCCTGTTGTTGTTAATATCATATGGACTCTGGATTTTTACAAATTTGATGTGTTCCAATAAAAATATATATTATTATAGTCAATGTATTTCAATTTTTTATACATATAATTGCGGACATACAACAATAATATTATTACTAACAATATGATGATAGAAAACAGATTAATATTTATTTGTAATTATATTTTCCTTATGATATTTCTCAGTAAGGATGTATAGATGTAATATTGTGATTTATAATAAGAACTATATATTTGGTCTTCATCCCTGTTACTGACTGGCACAGAGATCCTAAAATCCTTAGAATTTCTTACGTGATAAGAGCAATAAAAGTATCTTTTGTCTTAATGTTTGGTCTTTGGCCCTGGCTTCTGACCTTGGGCTCCTAAAATTCTTATAATTTTCTGGGTAGTAGGAGCGTCTTTTGTCCCAGTGAGGAAATTCTGGGTGGACTCCTAGATGGTTTCTAGATGAGGGCTTGTCAGTGGAAAAACCAAGCTGTGATTAGAAGCTTGAGATTTTCAGACATGTTCTCCTTCTTGAGGGAGAAGGGCTAAAAATAGAGTTAATGATCAATCATACCTACATGATAAAGCCTTCATAAAAATCTCAATAGTATAGGATTCAGAGAGTTTCCAGGTCAGTGAACATAACCACGTACTGGGAGGGTGATACCTTAACTCCATGGAAATAGAAGTTCCTGTACTTGGGACCGTCCTAGATCTCTCCTATGTATCTCTTCATCTGGTTGTTCATCTGTTTTTTATCCTATCCCTATTCTTTCTTTCTTTCTTTTTCTTTCTTTATTTTTTTCTTTTCTTTTCTTTTCTTTTTTCTTTTCTTTTCTTTTTTCTTTTCTTCTCTTTTCTTTCTTTCTTTCTTTCTTTCTTTCTTTCTTTCTTTCTTTCTTTCTTTCTTTCTTTCTTTCTTTCTTTCTTTCTTTCTTTCTTTCTTTCTTTCTTTCATCATATCCTTTAAATGCCTGGTAAATGGTGTTCTGAGTTCTGTGAGTCACTCTAGCAAATAACTGATCCATGGGACAAAGTTATGGAAAACTCTGATTTGTAGCCAAGTCAGACAGAAATTGTGAGTTACCTGGGGACCTACTACTGAGATTGGCAGCTGAAGTGGAGATCGGCCTGTTGAACTGAGCCTTGAGATCTGATGCTATGTCCAGGTACATAGTGTCAGAGCTGAATTGTAGGGCACCCAGATGGTGTAGTACAGAATTGCTTGGTGTGGGGAAAAACCTTCACATATTTGGTGAACAGAAGTGAAATATTTTGTATGAGGAGTAAATGAGACTCATAGGACTGGGTTTTTTCCTACACAAGATATATTCCTATATTGTAAAGGTACGTGGAATAATTCTTTTCTATGTGGTTAATCTGCCATCTCTCTACATAGATTCATTTCATTTGCTTTCATTTACAATTTATTAGTTTTATTTTGCCTTATAATTACATAAAACATTTACATATTTCCAAAATCTATGCTACAAAATGTTTTCTAAAGAAACATTTAGCTTCATTTCTACTGCACTCACCCTGTCTTGATCCCCCATATTCATTTTTGTTTATCCTTCATTTAAAAATACATGTAAATACATTTCTCTTTTTATTATTCCTTCCCTTTCTTAGATGGAAGATAATTGCTTCCCCCCCTCGCCCGCGCCACCAAATGTATTTCTTTTACTTCTAAACATTCTTCTTTTAATTGCTTAACTGGCATATACTGGTAATTACTATATGGTAGTATATAGATATTGTCTTTATTCATCTTATAGGTACATATTATTTAAATATGCATACTAACATAGTTTACTCAACCAGCCTTTTTATGATGAGTATATGTGTTATTCCTAGTCTTTTGGTATTACAATGAAAGCTACCAATAATAGCCTGTGCACTCAACTTTTTGTGTTCTTTGAGATGGGTTCCTGGAGTGAGATTATTGGGTTAAACACAAATATATGTGTAACTGTGATGAATATTCTCAAATTCTCCTCCATGTGGGTTATATAATTTTGCATTCATACCAGAAATGTATAGTAGATCTATTTCCTCATAGCTTTGGCAACAGAGTATGTTGCCAAACTTAGAGATTTGTCTCTTGCTGATATGCAAGAAATGACAACTCATTATGGTATTAATTTGCATGTTTCTTATTAAGAGCATCATTTTATATGATAAAGGGCCATTTGACTTTCTTTTTCCGTGAACCATCTGTTTATTTCTTGTTCATTTTCCAAAAAGATTTTAGCACTTTTAGAAGCTGTTTGTACCTGATTTACTCAGTGAAGTGGTTGCCTTGATCACTAGAGATTATCAAACATATACCCTAAGTGGAAAATACATTTTCTAAATACTTTTTTTTTCCATTTTGAAAATATTAGCTTTGTGGCAGAGGAAGGCTTCTACCTATCTGGAAAACATACATACAATATGAACGTATTGATAATCCATACTAAGTGGCAGCTGAATGAAGTCCACCATAAATGTACTATGGTGTATGAAGGAATGCAATAACCAAAAAGTGAGATTTGCCAGGAAGTTTTAAAGAACCAAGTGGTCATCTTGGGTTTCCCTTGCCTCAACTATTCATGTAATTACAGCCACTCTTCATTCATCTTAGTTTCTCTGATTTAGAAGCCGACTGTTGCCATGCCACAACAAATTCAGGATGGCAAAAGTCTGGCAATAAAAGGTCATTTTTGCAGAAGCAGTGGCTTCAGCTGTATGTGACACTATCTTTATAGATTTTGTTGCTGATGCCTTTTCATTAAAGTGAGCCTTTGCTTGTTCTGTCTAGATAACAGATGTACAAATTAGCCAATGAGCCCATGCCAACTGTAACTGCGTGGATAAGCCCTATAAAAGTAAGGTTACACCTGAGCTCGGGGCCCAGATGTTCAGAGTGCTAGCTCTTCTGGAACCACCAGCATAATAAACCTGAGTTCTCCAACTCTTTGAGTGGTACTTGGTTTCTTGCTGGTCTGATTTTTCTGCAACATTTCTTGAGGACCCAGCGAGATTCCAACTACTCCAGCCTCTTGAGCAGCCAGATCGGTGGCTTGGCTAGGTTGGTCTGGAGGGGCTCCAAGAGGAACGAGGAAGTGCGACACCTGATGGTATTTTGGGTTCTCTTTCTCTTTCGGACTGGCACTCCGACTCTCAGGACAACCAAGCCCCGACTGGACTTAAAGGAAGAGCAGATCAACTCACCAGGAGTGGCCACAGGATAAGGTAAGGCCCCTGGACGCAGCACCCCAGTCGGGTCCCGCTTCAAACAGAAAAGGAGCTTGATCACCTCCTAAAGTCTTCAGTTAGAAGACACAGTTAAGGGTCTTCCCAGCGGGGGAGACATCAGGGTCTTCCCAGGAGTGAATGGGGAAGACAAAGATCAGGGCTTTTCAAAAGAGGGGAGGCAATGTTTAACCTCTGGTGTGTGAATGTGTGAGTGAACGAGCAACCTGTCCAGTTTGACTCAGTCAGGTATGAATTTGTGTCTTCTTGGCTGGCACCCATAAGGTCCCCTAAAGGCTATGGAGTCTGATTCTGTGGAGCACTGTGCATAGTCCAGGATGGCATTGAACTAGTGTCTGATTGTTAGTCACAAAGCTGAGTTCACTATGGCCAAGTGTCACCTAAGCTCCTTTGGGAAGCAGCCAGATGAGCACCTGAGTGGTCTCCTCTTTGGAGGAGGCACCCACCTGTTTGTCTTTGCGCCACCAACACAGTGTGGGATACACAGGGATGGGGGACAATTGATTACTGATTTGGCTTAAGAATTGTCTATCTCCAAATAGCCCTTTTGACATAGAGGCCCTCTATCAAATTATTTTCTTGAAATTTTAAGGTCTATTTTCCCCTCCACTAAGAAGCTCCCTAAGCAATATGGGAGGAGATTCCTCTAAGCCAGCTGTCTTAAATTGTACGTTAACACTTTTAAGAAAGCTTTCCTAGGGGATTACGGGGTCAAGCTGACCCCAGGAAAACTCGTACACTTTGTGAGCTTGAGTGGCCTGCCTATGGAGTAGGATGGCTTTTAGAAGAAACCCTGACCCTCCCCACTGTTAGAGCTGTGTACTGGTAGTGACATAAACCCCTGGACATCCAGACTAGTTTTCATACATAGACTCATGGTTGAAATTGCTACTGTAGTGCCCCATTGGGCCCAGTTCTGTGCAAATAGGCAGGAATAGAGTAAGGTACTTGTGGCCTGACCAACTCGGGGAAAGGACAAGGAAGAGCCACCAAGGCTACCCTGAGGAAGAACCTCTCTTCCCACTGCTGTATACCCCAACAGCTCTGCCAGTCCCTGCATAGCTGCTATACCCCCAATTACAGGACAGCCCACTGCCATCCGTGCCGTGGCCGCCAAACCTGAGTCCACAGTGTCTTCGCTTGGCCACACAGCCAGCCTAGCAGCCTGCAGCCCTCTAGATGCCATCCGAGAGACATAAGGTGCTTTTGAGATTAGCAAAGATGGCACACTCCAGCTGGGCCTCCCTGTCCTTTACTATCAGCCTTTCAGCACAACTGACCTCCTCAATTGGAAGCACCACACCCCGTCCTAATTGGAGAAACCCCAGGCAATGATTGACCTGCTCGGGTCCATCTTCAAACTCATCAGTCTACCTGGGATGACTGCCATCAATTCCTTCTAACTCTCTTCAACACCGAAGAATGACTAAATGCGCTTGGGAATTTGGGAACATATCCGGTGTTTGTGTGATGCCAGAATTCTAGCTGAGTGTCAGTCACCTTGGAACACTCTGCTCTTACTGGAAGGAACGACTACTGTCCTGTTCAGGACCTCCACACCATCGCCATCCATCTGGTGGACCCAAACCCATACACCCTCCTGAGTCTCTTACATGCCCAAGCAAGCTGGTTTACCTGCCTCGTTCTCTTCTGCCTCGTTCGCCTTCTTCTGCTTCTGGTTATCACCGGCCAGCCAGCCTTTGTTTGCCTTTGAGTGGGAAGCCCCAGACACCGGGAGAAAGACACAACTGACTTGGACTCGACTGCCATAGAGCTTCCAGAACTCATCCACCTGTTTGGCAAAGCGTTGGCTGCAGATCTTGCTGCCTTCTCCAGAGATACTTTGAACTGCACTCTGTTCCAGTACGTAAATGACCTGTTACTGACTAGCCCTACCCAAGAAGACTGCTGGAAAGGTACTAAAGCCTTGTTGGCCCTACTCTCTACCAGTGAGATACAAGGTGTCATAGAGGAAGGCTCAAATCTTCAAACAGGAGATCAGATACCTTGAATTTATCATCTCAGAAGGACATCAGACACTTGGACACAAAGGAAACTGGCCATCTGTTCAATATCTTGGCCAAACACCAAGAAATGGGTCCGTGAATTCCTAGGAGCTGCCAGATTCTGTCGGATATGGATACCAGGTTTCTCTGAAATTGTCAAGCCACATTATGAGGCCACAGCTGGGTTTGGTAAAGACCCCTTGGAATAGGGCTCAAGATAAGAAAAGGCCTTCAGAGAAATAAAGAGATTTTTGACCAGTTCCCCATCAGTAGGACTACCAGACGTGATATGGGACTTTAATTTCTTCATGAATGAGAAGAATCACACTGCACTGGGGGTCCTCACAGAACAGTCGGGCCACGGCAGCACCCAATTACATATCTGTTCAAATGGCTAGATCGGGTGGCCACGGGATGGCTGCCATGCCTCTGGGCCTTAGCTGCCACTGTAATCCTGGTCAGAGAAGCGGACAAGCTCATGCTCAGACAGAATATAAATGTAAAGGTTCCCCCATGCTGTTTCTGCATTAATGATTAATCAGGGATACAGTGGCTGATCAATGCCAGAATAACTCATTATCAGGGACTGCTTTGAGAAAATCCACATGACTGCCTTGAGACTATGTAGATGTTGAACCCTACTTTTCTGTCCACTGAGGAGGGGCCTCCTGACCACGATTGTGAGGAGGTCACGGATGAATTCTATTCATGCAGGCTGGATCTGACTGATGTTCCTCTTCAGAACCCAGAACTGGTATTGTTTACCTACGGGAGCAGCTTCATCCATGAAGAACTGCGCAAAGCCAGCTAAGCATTACAACTATTAATGAGGCAATCAGAGCTGAGGGTCTGCCACAGGGCTGGTCAGCACAGCGGGCTGAGCTATGGGCACTCATCCAGGTGCTGCGGCAGGCTGGAGGGAAACGGGCCAATATTTATATTGACTCAAGGAACACCTTTGCTACTTTGCATGTACATAGAGCCGTTTATAAAGAGAGGAGACTACTGACGGCAGGAGGAAAAGAAATCAAGAACAAAAAGAAACCCTTCAACTGTCAGAGGCAATCTGGAAACCGTCTCAGGTGGCAGTCATTCACTGCAAGGGCCACCAGTGAGGAACTGACCCTGTCAGTAGGAGAAACAGACTGGCAGACCAAGCAGCTAAGAAGGCTGCCAACCAACCAAGAGCCACAACGGGTCCTGAGCTAGTCTCCAAGTTTCTCCTAGAACCAGAATTGCCTCAGTTCCCGAAATACACCAAGGAAGAAGAACAAGGGGCCTTAAGTAAAGGGGACACCAAGAGAAAGGTGGGCTGGAGAGAGCTTCCAGATACCCAAGCTCCCAACCCTGTGCACGCGGATCAGTGCTAGATGTGTAAATTGCGCATGAAACAATGCCATCCAAAGTCCGAAGTCCAATCCAGCAGATGATTGGGACTATGTCCTTTGAATACCTAGAAGTGGACTTTAATGAGGTCAAGCCCTGCCAGGGCCACCAATGCTTGTGTTAGTTTGCACCGACCCCAGATAGGCTGAAGCTTTCTCTACATGCACTGAACAAGTATGAGAAGTAGCTAGAGCCTTGTTGAGAGAAATTGTTCCAAGTAACACAGGCCGCTCCGTTAAGAAACCTGTATGATTCTCACGGAAACCCAACATCAAGGCTACAGGGTTACTAAACAAAAATTCAAGTTACTGTCAGGAGAGGGCAAATAACTGCTTAAGTGTCTTTCCTTGAGAATCCTGCTCTGAACCCTCCCAGGAAAAATACCTGATCTTACCAGCATATAAAAACCTCACTGAAAGGGTCTTTATAGATACTCAGAAATGTTTACATTGGAAAAATAAAACCTCTGGAGCATCTCAGGATAATTCCTATGGACCCCTCCAAGCCCTCACAGGGGCAGTTCAAGCAGAGACACTTTCGACCTGGGAATCTGAAAACAGCAGAAGGTTGAATGATACAGTTGAGATAAGTTTTTGCCTTGGAACTCCAGGTATATTCTTTCTTTGTGCCATTTCATATCTCTGTCTCCCAGCTAACTGGACAGGAACCTGTACCCTGGTTTACTTGGCCCCTGAAATAAACATTGCTCCCAACAAACAGTCTATAACCATTCCTCTAACACACACAAGTACAAAATGAGAGATACAAGTACATATCCAAAAGCATTTTTACTTCACAAAGCCAACTAGATTCCTTAGCAGGAGTAGTCTTACAAAACCATAGGCAACTTGATCTTCCAATGGCAGAAAAAGGAGGGTTATACTTATTTTTAGAAGAAGAATGTCATTTTAATGTTTTAATGTTAATCTATCTGGTATAGTTAGAGATGCAGTCAGGAGGCTTATAGATAGAGCCTCAAAAATCTGCCATCAATTGAACGAGTCATGGGGTTCTGCTCCAGAATATGGAGTTGGGGATCCTGGCTTCTCCAACTTGCAGGTGCTCTCCTAATGCTCTTCATAGCTCTGATTTGGTCCCTCTGTATCCTGAACTGTCTTGTCAAGTTTGTCTCCTCATACCTAGAATCCATAAAGTTACAAATGGTTGTGACATCTGGACCACCCTTATACCAGCCAGTAGGCCAAGAAAGTCAAGAGGTTGATGTTCTATAAGAATTTAAAAGGCATCCAAAGGAGGAATTGAAGAGGAATTTTCCACTCAAATGGCTAACTTTGTAATTAGCCCTTTGTTCCACTTTGGTAGATATGTTTGCCTCACAGGCTGAAGGGCAGGGTGATCTTGAGATCAACTGAAGACTCATCCTCCCCTTTGCTTGTTCTGTCTAAATGACAGATGTATCCTTTTTGCTTGTTCTGTCTAGATAACAGATGTATTGCCTTTGCCTAAATTTTCCCAGCTCATAGCAACTCCCACATTCTTTAACCCCCTGAGAACAAATGAGCTAATCAGACCATGACAGCTGTAACTGCATGGATAAGTCCTATAAAAGTAAGATTATCCCTGAGCTCAGGGCCCAGATCTTCAGAGCACTAGCTATTCTGGGTTCACCAGTGTAATAAACCTGAGTTCTCCAATTCTTCAAGTGGTGCTTGGTTTCTCGCCAGTCTGATTTTTCTGCGACAATTTTACTTATATCTATTTAATTAATTAGTTCTTAACAATTATGTTTAGATCACTCATGAAAATTCCATGAGATGTTAGACCAAGTCAGCCATCATTCTAAATAATTATTTTTGCTGATAAATTTGTAAACCTAGGTAGAATAAAGGCATTACATTTACTGTTGTTAATTCTAAAGACGTGTATGTGTTAATTAAAGCAACAAACTTAAACTGGCTTTTATTCATAAAAGATTAATCTTAAATCACAGGAACTTGAAATGCATTTCAGTTAGTTTCTATTATATACTCAGAATTTATGTAAGTGCTAATTTCTTTAAGCCAATAAACAAAGCTTTTTAGTAATATTCTCTAAAGATAGAAAAATACCATACAGATAAACACAGATTTCATTGTCTTTGTTTTAAAATTATTCCCATGAAATGGTTATGATAATATAAAAGAACAGTTGGATTCAAACTGTTTCAGGTAGATGTAATAAATTAAATTTACCTGCTTATATAGCTGAAGCTTTTTTTTTTTTTACTGTTTATGGAGAAGACAATCTTATAAAAGCTATGGCTAGAGTTTGGGCAAGGGTGCCTCTATCGCCATCCGTGCTTAAAAAAAAAAATCCCTTCCCCCTTTTTTCCTCAGTCATAGCAGTCGAGCATGGTAAAGCTAGGTGGGCTTTGAACTGCTTCTAAAGCTGAATTTCTGTTTTGCAAAGATTTGTAAGATAAATAAGAACTGTTGCTCTCAGTTCTCCCAAATATTGGGCTGTAATAAGTGACATTATAGGTTGATCTACTCGCCAAAATTATAATTTACATAGTTTATTTTAGAGTAGGGGAGGAGGCTTTTAAAAAATTCCTATCAGGCTCTGAATCTTCAGCTTCCAATTTCACCAAATTTCTCATAAAAAAGTTTATCAAATCCTATCAAGTGTCTTGTCAGGTTTCAGCTTAGACAAACAATAAATACAAATATTTCTGGCAGTATTAAATGATTCCATGGATTCAAGAAGGTGCAAAGTTTATTACCTTCCAGAGTCATCCCCTTTGATAGCCCAAATAAAGAACTGAGAGTCTGCAAGTCCCAGTCAGGCAGAAAGCCACACCCTCCCCTTAAGACAGAGGCAATAACTAGCCCTAGGAGGAAAAGGATCAAACGGATTGGTCCGGGAAGGAAGAAACAATGTGAAATTTTATTTCCTTCTCTCACTGGGCTCAGGAGATAATCCATTTAGAAAAACTTTTAAGGATCCTCCCTGGATTTAAGAAATTCTCTCGAATTATTGCCCTTAGATTAGCCTTAAACCAAGGAATGAAGAATATCTGAGGACAATCACCTCTAGGGGATAACATCAGCTGTATATTCTTGTTTTAGGTAAATTTTATCTCTTTAATATTTCCTTAGACTTTTTTTAAAACAAATCTTACAATGGAGCTATAATTTTTTTGTTTAGTATGTCTAATTAATATTGCTTGAAGAGTGAGTTTACATGCCTTCAGTTTTATATTAGGCAGGGGAATGCTCATCAGTGAGACAATGTTTTCCACAATATAATCAGGTAAAAGAGACACTTCATATAAAACCTGTTCAAAATTCACCAATTTGCCTATAAACTTCTACCTTAATTTCATCAACTCTTATGTTCCTATCTATAGCCTCCATTAGGACTTTATCAGTAGATTTTAATTGTACAATACTGGATAGGAGATGTGCTACAGATATAATAACCATTCTCACAAAATATTCAGGTAAAGTTGACATAACTTATTTACATAAAAGTTGTTAAAACATCCCAATTGTCATAATTTTATCAATTCTTACATTTCTACATTCTTTTAAATTAATTGCAGCCTGAGTCAGAGCTTTCATCTATGGTTTTTGGTACCACAGTGCGTGGAATTCCCATATCAAAGAGTCTTGAGAATTTCTCTTTCCTACCCCCTGACCATTTTATCCACTCTTGTGTAAGAAGACTTTGGGTCCTTAGCAATGAGTCAAGAGACCTTGGCCCTGTTGTCAATGTTTAACTTGATTAACTGGCCTAACTGTTGCCCTCAAGGGATTGCTGGTCAGGTTTTCTTATTTTAATCGCTGCTTTCCAGTTTTTAAATTTCTCCAAACTGGAGTAAATGGAACAGACTCTTCAGAACTCTTTAATGTAGGGGGACCAGGAAGGGGTCTTTTTGGCTCACCCAACCTTAGATGATACTGTATTAAACCATTGTTTTAATCCCATTAATGTCCACTTTATTTATCCCAGTTTTTAAAAATAATTATATAAAAATTTCCACCTTGCTGAGATCAGTCCTGTGACTGTTTTCTCCTTATTTTACCCCTATCAATATTAAAAAAAGGTATATAATTCTGATCATTTAATTAGAAAGTCCTTGTTTTTTAAATACACTTTTAAATTATCTAATTTAAATGGAACTTCCCTCATAACAGACACTGTAATTTTAGGTTATAATTTCCCTGAAGGCGCACAGCAGTTAGGTAGGAACACAGCTGTAAGTGGAGTTTGCCCACATTTTTGTCTAGCCTTATTGTGGAGCTTCCAACCTGACAGTTAGCAAGCTGAATTCTTAGGACATAAAACTTATCTGTTGCCTTTTAGCAAGATTTGGCCATTATTTTCCTTTCTTCTTAAGTGCAAGACAATTGTACTTCCAATGTTCTGTTTTTGTTTGTTTGTTTGTTTGTTTGTTTAATCTGCAAATGTCTGAAGGCAAATAGGAAGGGGTCTGAGTAGACTGACTTTTTCTAATTTCTATCCTTCCATCTTATTAAGGAGTCTTAATGACTAGCCATCATAATGATATGAGAGCTCTCTAAGCTAAGGATGAGGTAAGGCACCTTGGTGCTGAAGAAGGGAGGAAGGTCATTGCAGGACAATAAGAAGGGCAGATATTCAGTAATTAGAGCTTGTCATACCACATAAATAGGTCAAAAAAGTTATCTCTGATAATCACTTATTATGGACAACATCTCTAATTTAAATTCTTCTAGATAGTTAAGGAGAGGGGGCACAGAAGTTTCTTTGGAGCCCACAGGGTGGCTATGTCATCCTGAACAAGCCCAATTCCTTCTGATCTGGGAAGCTAAGCAAGGTAGGGCTTGGTTAGTACTTGGATGGGAGACCACCTAGGAAGAACAGGTGCTGTAGGCGTAAAAAAAAAATTGTCTTTAGCTCAAAAGAATCTTTATATCACATAAGCACATCTTGGAGTAACTCATTCTGAACCCCTACAATTTCATCTGAATTGCAGTAGCTGTGTATATGTACGATAGCTGAAACGTATGAAACTATTCCCTCCTGTTGTTGGCAATACAACTGAAGCAAGTTTAGAAATCTCTTATGCAGCTGTCTAGAACAGGTTGAATAGGTATCATATCACAGTGAGCTGATATGACTAGGTATCATATTACCAGCCATAGACTCAGCTCACTTTCGTGCTTCCCATCAATTGCATTAATTAGTAACTTTTCCACTTGTCAGCATTCCTCCTTTGAATAACACACATCCATAGTGATTTTAGTTTGGGAGTTGAATCTTGCTCATGACGAATCTGGTAAATTAAAAAAAATATATATATATATATACATATACACATACACATATACATACATATACATACATATACATACATACATACAACTTTGCTTTCCAAGGTACATCATTTACATTATTGGACCACTCCTTCTACAGAAAAAGATTGGAAGCTAACAAAGGGGCTGGGAAATTATATATCAATGTAATTAATTCAATTAATGTTACAATTAGTGTTCCTGTGAAGATAACAGGGTCATTAAAATTCTGTTAGTGCCAGCTAATCAGCAAAGAAAAAGTGATGTGCATAAGAGAAAATACAGTGTTGGGTTAAAACTTTTATGAGTCCTGCATATACTTGGACTCCATGAACTGAGGTGAATTGGCACATACTTCAATTTGTTGATACCGAAATGGAACAATTCAGTTGAAATGGAACAATCTAGCATTAGATGATAGGGTAACATAAGGTGGAGAAGCCATAGTTTGACTTTAAACCCAACAAGGCAAATTTAAAATAAAATTACAAACCCACTTCTGACTGATATCTATTAAATTTCTGAACATTTTAACTTTCTTATAAAGGGTCTGACAAGAATAAGGGAGTGTCCCCTGATCTTTGGCCAAAAAAAATTCTCCTAAAACAGAGTGATATAAATGTATTTACTATTTACAAAAGATTTCTGAGGCTGCTTTATGGTGAATGGATTAGAGGGAAGCAAAAGTGGAAGTAGGGATACCAGTCTTACAGGTAGTAAATAATGGTGGAAATTAGATGAATTTGAGAGATCTTTAGGAGTTATAAACAATAGGACTTAGTGATTAATTGGGTGTCAAGGGTAAGGAAGAGGAAGAGTCAAAGATATTTGTTAAGTGTGGTTAGAATTTTCCACACAGGTCTTAAGTAGACATAAGTGGAAAACCTCCAGGCTTTTCACTATAGGCACCAAAAGGGGAGCTTTTCCTGGTGCTGGCACAATAAGAAAGTCAAGGCCCATAACATGCCCATTAGACCTAGATGACACAGCTCACTGAGTATATTAATAGGTGTTGACTGATTCATTTTACTCAATGTGGCCATTGTGCCCACTATACATTAGATAGATCTTTATGGGATTCAAGGGAACCAATAAAATGAGCCTTTCTAGGTTATTATTTAACTCATTTTTACCCTTTACTCAGTTGATTGGCTGTTTTATAAGTAAATTAAAGCAAAAGTAACCAAACTGAATTTGAGCTGTCGTTTGCATCCATCAAACTTAAACCACTGAGTTTCTGGCTTAAGCACTTGGCCGTAGCTGATGCTGCTGCCATTTAAGATGAGGGACAAGTGGAGGAAGACTAGGCTTTTTATTTTATTGCTGTTGTTGTAATTGCTGTTATTGCAGTGGTAGGAGAGGTAAAGAAAATAAGTTCGATTTTGGATATGTTGATTTCAAGGTCATGTTCATATTCCAAGTGGAAATGGAACTAGGCAGTTGCACATATGGATCCACATCCCAGAAGAAAGTTGTGAGCTAAAAATAAAAATGTCAGAATCCTTAGCTAAATAGGTAGAAATTGAATTTATGCCTATGAATGAGATCACCTAGGAAAAGAGTATAGTTAGAAGAGGGCAAAGAACTGAACAATGAGAAAAACACATATTTGTTAAGAACAGTAAACAAGCTTAGAAGAAAGAAGTGAATAGGTAAGAGAAAGATGGTATCTGAACACCAAGAGGAAGAGTATGTCAAGAGCATGACCAACAGTGTCAAATGCTACTGAAAGTCATGTAAAATGTAAAACTGTCCATTGGATTTAGCAATCAAAGGTTATTGATGGCTTTAGTGAAAGTTGTTCTAATAGAGTGGTGGTAGCTAAAGTCAGATAGAAATAATTTTAGAAGTACTAGTGATGTGAGGAGAGGCACCAAATATAGACAACCCTGAAAAGTTTAACCTTGAAGAGGTGGAGAGAGAGTATAAGAAATGTTTTAGAGAGCTAGGAAAGAGAAAGCAAAGTAGTAAACATGTAAGTGTTAATTGTTACTCATATTAATTCTAAAAGCATTTTTTGATCACATGAAGGGCACAGGGGAGGAACTGAGAATTGAGATAAGAGTAGGAAACAGTCCTCTGCTGAAGATGCTCAAAATTTAATAAGGGAGAGGAAGATAGATAATTATGTATAGGGACAGTGCAATAGATGTGCTACATTTCGTGGTAGCACAGTAGTGAGAGTAGAAAGTATGTTACCAGGCAAGAGATCAGAGAAGACATTAAAGTAATATTTAAACTGAGTTACGAATTTTTTTTTTTTAAAGCCTATGGCACCTAGTATTCCTAGGTGGTCTCCTAGTACTAACCAGGCCCGATCCTGCTTAGCTTCCGAGATCAGACGGAATAGGGCTTGTTAAGGGTGGCAGGGTGGTAGATTGAGTTATGAATTCTTAAGTGTTTGCTAGAATGACTATGTGAAAGACATCCCAGATGGAGAAAAGCATAGTTTATTGGAAAACTACAGTAGCCTTTAAAGAGCAAGAGGTCTTAGAATCACAATGTCTAGATAGAAATCTTGCCTCCAGCATTACCAGCTCCATGACTTGGGGTTATCATCATAGCTGTGTAAAGCCTGGAGTTCCTTTTCTGTAAAATGAAGGCCAATAATATCTATCTCACAGGATTTTAGGGACGCTTAAAAGTTATGAAACACTGAATTCAGTAGCTGGTACTCAATATATGTAAATAATTGTTATTATTGTAGGATTTAAAATGCAAAAAGAGTAGCAAGGTTATGAAGCTAAAGAAGATAATTAGAAACCAGATCACGAGATATTTATTACAAAAGTCAGCATTGTTCCCAGCATTAATTAAAATAAACTAGTACAATTATTAGTAAACACACTGAAGTCAAGCTTAATTCTACTAAAGAAAAATCTTCAGGAAGCATCTTAATTATAATTTCCTGTTGATGATGCCTAAGGTACCAGGTATGTACAAGTACCTTACAAGCTATTAATTAAGAGGCTGAGATTGTTAACCTCTAATTGTTGAATTTGTAAATTATTATTTTTTACAATATCTTATAATATAGTGAGTGCATTATTTTCCATGAACACTGTTGAATAACTTCAGTTTTCTAATTAAAAAAAATAAATTTTGGTACTTTTCTTTTTTAAATGAACTGGTAGTATGGTTATTCTTTTAGTAAAAAGTCTATTTCATATCTACCACCAAAATGCACCCAAATTAACCAGATAGTGTAACTGACCTTAAGAGTATGGTAAGGGCATTTTAGGGTAGAATTAGGCTCCACAAAAAACGGCAGGTAGATCTAAGGAAATTTGCATGAGGCCTCTATTCTTCCGTCAATTTGGATAAAGTTTTCTCTAGTCCTACAAGTCAGTGATTTATTTTTCAGATTTTTATTTTGAGGAAGTTTTATTTTTCTCTTTCGAAGAATTCAACTTCTCACTTATGTGAAAAATATTCCTTCAGGAATAATTTTTGCCTTGAAAAAATAATTACGGGTCACTACTGCCTGGATTACTAAATTTAACCCATTGAATGTTTTTGAAATTAAGATCATCCTGATATCTTCATTTAGGAATTTTCCATTCCTGAAGAATTCAGTGGTATAATTTTCTGGAATTGTTAATGCCGTTTTTTATTTGGTATGGAATGATTTGTGTTACCTTCTTTGCGTGTGCCACAATTTCTCTTTTACCGATGGTCTGAGATAAAGATTATGCATTTTAGCATGTGTGTGTATATATGTGTGTATACACACGCACACACATATACACAGATAGATGATAGATAGATAGATAGATAGATAGATAGATAGATAGATAGATAGGTAGGTAGATACTATATATGGTCCTGAACTCCTGACAGCAATGTAGGTCTTCAAGCTTGTAGACGCTTATTAAGCACAGAGGATGTATGAGGGTAGGGCAAACTACTTCCAGCAGTGGTTTTGGATTTCAAAGTTTTGTTTTGTTTGCCAAGATCAATAGTAACATCTGTAACCCTGCACACAGTACACGTGTATGTGAAGGAATAAAAAAATGTAGTATAGAATACTTTATTTGACTGCGATTCCCCTGAAATTTCTTATTCTATTTCATGTAAAACGAAAACTTCACCTCTTCTAGGTAGAAACCAGCTAAAATGATTTTGCGTACTAAAGGGTCGTTAAGGGCAGACTGAAATCGCTCCTCCAGCTATCTCCGGTAGCGTCACAGCCCTTCGGAAATTTGAGGTTGCCGCTTGACAGGTAGCGGCCCCCGAAGTCACCAGCATTTTGCCCCTTGCCCTGGGAGGATTAAGCCTCCCAGTAGGGAAGCATCACCACACCAACCTACAGCTCCAACTCGGTGGATGATGCAGGGCTCGACCCATCTTCCTACCCTCCAGCCCGTCCCGCCCTCTTTTCTCCGCGAATTTAATTTCGGCCTTGTGAAGTGGGTCGAGCACCGAAAGATCGATGCTTCCTCCACGCCCGGAGAGCCGCCATGTTTGGGGGGGAGGAGAAGCACTAGTAACGGCGGCAGCAGCTCAGCTTTTGCGTCTCTTGCCAGCACTGTAGGACCGGGGCAGAGGAATCCACCAGGGCCACTCTGGCTGCCTCTCCGGAATGAGGCCCTGGTTCCCGCACGGGACGGCCCCCTTCCTCCTCGGAGAGTGCGTGGCACCCCGCAGCGCGGCGAACCCTCGCGCGCCCCCCGCTGTCAGTTACCCGCGCACTCCCACTGGCGCGCGCCGCTCCCCTCGGACTCCCGCTCCTCCCCCGCCCGCCTTGGCGCTGGGCGCAGACTCGCTTGTTTGTTTCTGCAGGAGCCCAAGGAGAGGCCGAAGCAGAGACGATGCCTGGGAAGCTGAAGGTGAAAATCGTGGCTGGGCGCCATTTGCCAGTGATGGATCGAGCTAGTGACCTGACTGATGCCTTCGTGGAGGTTGGTGCAAGGTCCTGCTCCTCAAATGCAGGGAGCGCCAAGCCCTGTGAAGGATCCTACCCATCTCGGCCCCAGCTCATTCCCCTTCCGACAGTCCTGTGTGCCTTGCTTGTGTAGCTCTCCCTTGAGGGCTGGAGATTGCAGCCCGTGTGATGGGCGCACGGTTTGCTGTTGTCTGCGGCACACTGCGCCGCGCCGGGAGGCTGTTATTGCCCTGCATGTTGGGGTGACCTCTGATGTCAGGACTCATAACAGGCCACCTGCCAGTCCAGAGATCCCAAGGCGTGGCCCGCGCGGCTATCGAAATACACACACGTACATGCATCCTTCTTTCGGGAGGGGTGGCTCTTCAACTAGACTGATGAAGATATTTAAGAATGTAGACACAGCCCCTGTGGGCACTTGAAGACCTACAAGGCTAGGAGATCCACTCTTTAGCATGGTATTTTCTGAATCAGTATAATTTCTAAAACAATTAACACTTTCTGCTCTTGTATGAACTGGTAGGTCTGATGAACTGATTCAGGGCAATTTAGTGCCTTGGGGTAGGAAGCCAATTAAGTGCCAAGGATTTAAATTGCAAAATTGCTTTTTAAATCTAATGATTAGTTTACAATGCATGCAAATTATCACAAGCCTAGGGCCTGGAAAGCAATAATCCAGAATATGAAAGAAGCCAAGTAAAAATTGTAGTAAAAATTGACGTGATGAGCCAGAGTATTAGAACAATAATCCTTTGGGCTATTAGTGCTTAGAATTGATAGATTCATGATAACATACATACAATCTGAGTTCATCTCAATGTAAAATATTCCGGATGTTCCATAAAGGTTCTGTAACCTAATGGCAGTTTTGCCCCCAAACGTAATTTCAACTTCATTTTCATTTGAGTGTGTTCTTGGGGCAGATGTTAGGTAATGGGGATACACAAGTTACCAAACCATAGTTTTTGCTTTCAGGTAGCTCAGACACTGGCCTGAACAATTTAGGTTAATAACATGCATTGAGTCGTCTTATTGCCAGGTATGTGCTAAGTACTTTTTATTTTTAGTCCTCAAAACAGTCTTGCTATTGTATTATTATTCCATATTACAGTTGAGGTAACTGAGGCCTAGTTATAGTAAATAATTTGCTTAAGGTTGCCTAACCTTGTAAACCTTTGTAGCCTTGTGGCATATCACCTTAATCACTGCTTATCTTGCCTCTCTAGGCAAGGTGATGAATATTGTTGTAGAATGTGGAAACTTAATTCTGTCTCTGAAGGTATAGGGAAGGTTCCTAAGTGATATTTGAGCTGGGTCTTGAAGGACATCCAGGATTTTACCAAGCAGAATATGAAAGGCTCAGAATGGGATACATGGTATGTTTAGGAAGTTTGACATGTATATAGAGTAAAAGAGGATGTGTGGGTAGTGGAGGTCTTGGGGGATAAGGTGGGAAAGGTAATTTGGAGCCAAATCTTCTTTTCTATACTTAAGAAAGTTTCCTTTATTCTATTCTGTAAGCAGGAGGTTAGCCAGGGGAGCTTTTTAAGCAGAAATGAAATAAGATCATGTTTTATTAGGTTGTTTCTTTTCTAGATCACTTGATAATGTTATTGATGGGCTGGAGAGATGAGAATGAGTCAAGGAGATCAATTAAGAAGATGGTAAAATTATCCAGACAGTAGGTGCGTGTTTACAGTGGCAGTAGGAATGGATTAAAGGAGAAAGATTGAAGGACATTTCTTAGTTAAAATTGTCAGGCCTTTGTAACAAATGGTTTTTGCTGGTGAGGGAAGGGTTGGATTTAAGTAGTTTTTGAGTGTGCCCTATTTGCCATGCCCCATGCTAGTCACTGGTCTAGCTGATGCATATATGATGGTGAACAAACCATACTTGGTTCTTGTTTTTACAGACCCTATATTTGGTGGGAGAAACACATTAGGAAGTAAAAAAACAAATATATCCGTGTGATGAGTGTCATAAAAGAAAACAATAGGAAGAGCATAAGAGGGAATATCTACTTAAGGTTGAATAATTAGGGAAGGACTCTGAGGAAGTGTCAGTTAGGCAGACCTACTGGATGAAACTGGTAGCTGCCTAGGGAATGTGTATGAGTATGGGGCAGTTTGGAGCAAGAGAGGCTGGAAGAGAAAGAGTCTCAGCAGAGGGAAGATCCTGAGGCAATTTGTTGTTTTAGGAAGTGAAAGAAGGTCTGTGTGGCTGGCATGTTGTAAATGAAGAGGAGAGTATAAGATACAGTTGGAGAGTTAGTCAAAGAGCCAATTTTACAGGATCTTAGAGGCCCTGATTAGGAAATTGGATTTTATTGTAAATTCAGTGGGAAGAATGGGCAAAGATGGGAAAGAGCTGAAGCAGGCAAATAGTTGGGATATTCTGTAATCACTTATAAAAGAGGTGGTGAGGGCCAAGGTGGTTTTGGTAATGGAGAGAATGTGAATGGATTCCGGACGTACTTTGAAGACAGGCTCTAGAGGATTTGTTGGTAGATTGGAGTAGGGGAACAGGGAAAAGGAGACTAAAAGATGACTCTTAGCTTTCTGGAGTCATTGGGGTAATTTTTCAAGACTCCTTGGCATTGATAGAGATTTATTGAGTGGGTAGAGAATTATATTCCATTTGGGCATGTTAGATTTGAGGAGTCTTTGGACCTTCAGTTGGAATTGTAAAGGAGAAAGCCCTATTTGTGAGTATAGTGTTCAGAAGAGAGGAATGAGTTGAAAACGAGTTCACAGGCCAGTTTTTAACTCTTTGAGACTCAGCATTCCCTTTATATAGCAGGTATTTTAAAACCTACACTTTAATATCTCAGCATGATAATAATAGCTAGTATAATTTATCTGTGCTTACAGTTAAAAAAATCTAACATAATGCTCTAGCTATAATATGATAAATAAAAATATTTTATAATATGTATTTCAATATGAAAGTACATGTTCATGACCACAGTAGAAAACATGAAGTAATAATATTGAGTCTATAAAAATTTTTGAGCCTTTGTATATATCAGATATTATACTGGATATAATACAGTGTGCATTGTTATTTATAACAATAAAAAAATTTTTTTAGTCATGGAACTTATGTTTTAGTGGGAGTAAGGAGTTCATAAAGGTAAAGTAAAAAATAAAGTAAAGGAGAAGTGCCTCATGTGGAGAAAATAAAGCAGTGATGGAGGATAGGGAGTGCCTCACCTATATATAAAATCAGATGAATATGACTGCTCCTAACACAGTGAGACTGTTTTGTAGTTTTGGCATCTCAGATAGGCCTTAATTGCCATTAGCTAATAGACTTTCCAAAATGGTCAACTTGTAGGAAAAAGACTTGTCCCTTCACATACACAATGGTTGTTTTTCTTGACAATTATATATATTAAATCTCTATCACAATACTTTTATCTGTAAAACATTTTATTCTAGGTAGGTTTTTCACCCATGTAACTGTCTGGTAGGACATATGAAAGTCATGGCATGAGACAAGTCTTCATTGTTGGGGACAATCTCGCATTGCAGGACACTAACATCTCTGACCTTGTTCACTAAACACTACTACGTGTCCCAAACATACCCCTAGAAATTTCTATAGTTCCCTTAGAAGTTGGTTCTGTCCCTTAGAAGGGATAGAGAGAGGAGAGGGATGCATCCTTGGAGAACTTGATATTAAGAATTTTATTAGATGTGGAAGTTTAGGGGAAGGGAACCAGTGGGTAGCCAATAAATCAGGAAAGTAATGTTCTAGAAGGCAAGAGAGGAAGTTCTTAGAAAGAGGAAGCTCCTAATTGTCAAATGGCACTGAAAGGTCAAGTAAGAGGACAGAAATCACTGGATGGAATAACATGGAGGTTGTTAATGATCCTGACTATAGGAGTGATAAAGACACGTATATACTTCATTTAGTTGAAGAGGGTAAAGTACACGGAAGATGAGGAAGTAGGAATGGTATGAATAGGCAACTGTTTTAAGAAATTAGGCTACGAAGGGGAGAGGAGAAATAGGGTGTTTTTTGGCGGGGATATGTAGCTTTTAGTACTTTTTGAAAAATAAGAAGATAATAATTGTGTGCTAGTAGGAATAATCCAGCAGGAAGGGGAAGATTAATGCAGGAAAAGGGATAATGAAGGGTTATAATAAAGGGATAAATTGTATGATGTGGACTATGATTATTATATAAGCTCATAGGAGAGGAACATAATGAAATCTGGGCTGATTATAAGAAATCTTGGTGCTGGGCTTGGATGGTAAAATTTCCACAGGCAGAGAGGAAAAGAGACATTTTTCAAATGAATAGGACAGACTTGGTAAAAGCAAAAAGCAGAATAGAACATATGTGATTGAAGGAAGAGTTCTTATTGAATAGAGGTGGGAAATAAAATTTGGCTTGTTAGATAGGGATACAGATTACCAAGTGGTCTGAAAGCTAGGGGGAGAAGTCTGTGTAGTAGAAATTCTCTTAACCACTTCATTAATTTATTACAGTATTCTGCATTCCTTCTGTAAGCATGTTCTTCACTACCCCATATAGTTATTCTCCAGCATATCTGCTTGCCTGCTTCTCCCATCAGTATACTTATATACATTACCAAGAGGTGGTTGTTTATACCAGCTCTAGTTTATTGTAATTTATTTAAACTTTATATAAATAGATAAAATGTGAAAATTAAGTTGATAATGCTATGTAAAGACTTATGGGTACAGTCAATAAAAAGTACTCGAACTAGATGAAGATTGTAAAATTCTAGGATTCTATGTTCATGGTTTTTTTTTTTTTTTTTAGGAAACTCCAACTGGCAGTCACAGGTGATAAATTATGGGTGTGTTCTATGCAAAAAAAGATGATGTAGAACTCTAAAGAATGAACCCCTACTCAAAGAGGCCTTAGTCTTGTATTAAAAGGTCAAAGAATGAATATGTTTTGTCTTAACATGCATGTTACAAACTGTTCTGCTAAACTACATTATCATTTGTGTTTATCCAGGAGCCTTTGAGGGAACAGGGAGAGGAGAAGAAATTAATATTAAATGAGTATTTTCTGTTATCAGATGTTTTGCTAGGTCTCTACTTGCATTATCTTATGTAATGCTCATAGTAAACTCTCTTTTCAGGGGCAGAAGCAGCCTTGAATAGCAGGTTAAATAACTTCCTCAAGATAATCTAGTTAATGATTGAGGAAAGAGAATGCTTTTACTTTATTAGGGAACCTCATTAAAATCCGTGATGTTCTTTAATAAAGCTGTAAGGCACTCAATTGTGAGTAGTAAAATCTTTGAATTAAATAAAACCTAATGAACTGGATTCTTTAGTAGAAAGGGAATCATCTCAATTTTGGCAAAATTTGCACTCTTAACCTTTTTCTAAAATCTCTTTTTGTATGTTTAATGCAGTGTGAGGACTGCATTATCCTCACATTATCTTCAGATCTTTACTATATCTAAAATGGACAGTTGACCAAAAAAAAAAAAAAGCAAAAAAAAGTGCAACCTGTAGTATGGTGGGACAAAATTGAAGGGGGCTTTAATTTGTAACTTAAGAAAGAAATATGCCCTTTTTGGCCATTGAGCCAAAACCCTTAAGTACATTTGACTTTTGAATGGTTTTGAATGTTTTTATAAATCCTGACAACATTTTACTTCAAATAAAACAGTTTTTAGGTAAATTAAACATTAAATATTTCTTTTGAATATTGAAATGTAATGAAAATTAAATTAGTAAATGAGCAGTAACCTGTGTTTTTCCTGTTTCTTTTTCCCCGTTGTTTCATTTCTTTAACATTTGTGATTTAAAATTTAAAAAAATTACGCAAGCAGTACATGAATAGTTCGCATTTCAAAATATTTGAATACCCAGAAGTGAAACTTGAAAGCCCCTTACTTTTTACTTACTACACTGTACTGTATTGCTTATACCCTGTCAGTTCCTTCATGAGAGATAATTGCTGTCATATATTTTCTACTACTTGATTTTTTTTTTCAGTTATGTCATTGACATTTTCCCATAACAGTACATATAATCGACTCCATTCTTTAACAAGATTCTTTAGTGATTTATTCAGTCACTTTCCTGTTGAATGACTATTTAAATTTTTGTGTATTTTTTGGGATGAGACCTTATGTGAAAGTGCTTCTTTAGGATAAATTCCTGGAAGTGGGTCCAGAATTTTTAAATTTGAATCAATATAAAGTTTTGCCATATGGATTTTATTTTAGTTTTGGGTGTTTTTGAATTTTAAAATAATTCATTTACAAAATAAGTAATATATGTGCATGGTTCAAAATTCAAAAGGTACAGAATAAGTCAGCCTCTCATCGCCTTTCCTTTAACCCATCTGTTCTGTTCTTTGTAGTTGCCACTGTTAACATTTCTTATATATCTTTCTAGAAATAATCTGTGCATTTATAGGCATATATTATATGCCTTATAATGTCTTATTTCTCTATGCGAATTATGCCATACACACTGTTCTGCAGTAGAAAGAGGTATCTTGGACATTGTTCCATACCATGGCTTATAGAACTGCTTTATTCTTCTATTTAGGACTGCACTGTGTGGTTTTACCATTATTTAACCATTTCCAAGCTGATGGACAGTCTTTTGCTATTACTACGTTCCTTCTGTACATTGCATACTTCTGTGTGAACTTAAAGGATGAAGACCTTTAATATTTTGATACATATTGTCAGATTGTAATCTGTAGAAATTGTTCTAATTTACTCTTACATCAACAAGAGTATGACAGTACCTCACTAACACCATTTTCAAACTTTTTGATTTTTGCCAACCTGCTAAGTAAAAATGCTGGTTTAGTTTGCATTTATATTAGTGTGAGGGAGGTTGATCATTTCTCAACATATTTAAGGCATCTATAGTTTCATTTTTGAATTGTGCTTGTGTCCTTTGCCCATTTTTCTGTTGGTTTGTTGATCTTTTTTTTATTTCTAAGAACTCGTTAAAAATTGAGTAAATTATCTCTGTGACATATTTAGAAATATTTTTTTCTGAGTTTTTTATTTATCCTTGATTTTGTCATTCTTTTTATCATGCAAGAAGTTGTTATTCCTGAGTAATTTTTTAAACCTTTTCTACCCTCTAACCAAACTGCTTAGGTACCACATGGTTGGTATCATTACCAGTAATTCAAATTGAATGATAAAATAATTAGAAAAATATATAGAAGATAAAAATAGTTATGGTTTTGGATATTTCAGTTTTAGAATATTTCCTGAACCTATTAAACATTAATATCTACAAGTATTCTAATACCAAAAATAGGATTGTAGGTAAAAAAAAGAAAGGAAATATTATAGATTACCTGATCGAACCAGCATTTCATAAGTATCTGCAGTGTGCAAAACTCTATGCTGGCTGGGTATTGTGATAAAAGGGAAACCCTTTAGTGAATCCTGAGGTTAAGAAAGATACTTAATGGTCATACCTGATAGGACTAGGGAAGACTTGACAAGATCAAGTTTAAGAAAGATGAGGCAATCTGGGCAGCAGTTGCCTAGATGTTTGCTCTGAAACTTCCCGACCACTTTTTAAGTTCAGTCTGAGGTTTCATAGTCTCCACTTGATTGGAAGCAAATCCTAGGAATCTAGCCTGCTTTCTGCCTTCTTCATTTCCTTCTTATTTATTTTTCGATCTTTGTGATTTAGTGTTTGTCAAAATTGGCTGTGAAATAAATTAATCTCTCCATCCAACCCCTTTCATTATCCCTGAAGATAGGAACATAAAACCCTTATTAACCATAGTTTAATGCTGATCACTGTGTGTGCACAGATAAGAAATTAAAAAAATAAATATGGAGAAGCTAGAAAGCACAAGGATATATTACTGATTTCTTATTTGTTTTTAGGTAAAATTTGGTAATACCACCTTTAAAACAGATGTGTATCTCAAGTCCCTCAACCCTCAGTGGAACTCAGAATGGTTTAAATTTGAGGTAAGTTTTTAAATGTCAGCATTTTTTAGTGTGTTTTTCTGAGGTGACCCTTTTCCATAGGAAAGATAGCACTACCTTTTATTTCAAGTATGGTGATTTTCCCACAGCAGACATATTTCCTAGGAATATTGAGTTTTTAAAAAATATTAGTTAAGAAAATAGAATACATGAATAGTAGAACCTAGATTAAAAGGGTTATATTATTATTGTAATTTTCTTTGAATATTACCATGTACCAGAAATTACTTAAGAACAGTGTACAGATTAAATTTTTTTTTTCGTTGTGGTAAAAAAAATAATAAATATTGCCATTTTAAAGTGTACACTCACAGTGTTATGCAAACATCACCACTGTTTCCAAAACTTTATCACTTTAAAGAGAAATTTTCCTCATTCAGCAATCACTCCCTAGTTTCCTCCCCTCTCCGGCCCCTGGTAACCTCTAATTTGCTTTCTGTGTCTTTTAATTTGCCTGTTTCATATAAAGTGGAATCATAAATATTTGTCCTTTTATGTCTTGCTTTTTCACTTAGCATATATTTTCAAGGTTCATCCATGGTGCAGGATCTATTAGAATTTTATTCCTTTTTGTGGCCAAATAGTAGTCCATTGTATATATATACCACATCTTGTTTATCTTTTTTTTTATCTGTTGATATATTCTTGGGTTGTTTCTGCCTTTTGACTATTGTGAATAATGCTGCAGTGACCATTAGTGTACAGTATCTGTTTAAGTCCTTATTTTCAGTTCTTTTAGATGAAATGACTGGATCATCTGGTAAATTCTGTGTTTAGCTTTTTGAAGAACTGCCAAACTTTTTCACAGTGGCTCTGCCATTTTAACTTTCCCACCAGCGTCTATGAGTGTTCCAGTTTTTTCATATCTTTGTCAATACTTGTTATTTTACTTTTTTTAAAAAATGTAAGCCATCCTAGTAGGTCTGAAGTGATAGTCACAGTATAATTTTAATGTACATTTTTATTATGAATGAGGTAACTTATGATTTCTTATGGATGAGGGCCATTTGTATTTCTTTTACTTTGAACTATATCCTCATATTTTAACCCCCCAAAGAAGATATTTAGATTATGGAGGTAGTAGACTTCATAGGACTTGGTGTCAAGCTTAATATGAAGAATGTAGATATTAGGTGGAATCTCATTGGTTTTGATTTGCATTTTCCTAATTACTAATAGTGTTGATCATCTTTTAATGTGCTTATTGGCCATTTGTTTATCTTCTTTGGAAAATTGTTCACATTCTTTGCCTATTTTTAAGTTGGATTGTTTATTTTTTCTACTTGAGTAGTTTTTTAATATTCTGAATATTAAACTCAAATATGATTGGACAATATTTTCTCACATTTAGTAAGTTGTCTTTTCACCTTCTTGAGAATTCCTTTGATGCACAGAAGTTTTTAATTTTGATGAAATCCAATGTCTCTTTTTCCTTTGTTGCTAATGCTTTTGGTGTCAAACCAGAGAATCCATTGCAATATTTGAGGTCATGAAAATTCACCCTTATGTTTTCTACTTAAAGAGGATAGCTATTATATTTAAGTGTTGATTCGTTTTTAGTTAATTTTTGTAATGATCTGAGATAAAGATACAGCTTCATTCTTTTGCATGTGGGGATCCAATTGTTTCAGTTCCATTTATTGAAGAGAGAGTTTTTTTCATTGAATGGCCTCAGTGCCCTTGTTAAAAGTCAGTTGGACATAGAATTATGGGTTAATTTCTGGACTCTTCAATTTATTCCATTGGTCTATATGTTTTTCCTTATGCCTTTACCATACTGTTGGTTAAGTTTGTAGTAAGTTTTGAAATCAGGACGTATGACTCCTTCAACTGTGTTTTTATTTTGTGTTTTTTTTTTTGTCACTGGGTATTTTGATTCCTTTCTTGTTTTTTTTTTTGTGTATATGTACAGATTTTTTTTTGGTTGTTTCCAAATGACATTACATATTTTGAAAGACCCAGTATTGCACATGTACTAAATCTGTTGTGTCCTTTTAAACTATTTTATTAAGGTAAAAATGTGGAATATATGTGTTAGAGAAAGTAATTAGAGTAACTTGATTACGTGATTTCAGATAGAATTAGTATTGAGAAGTGCATTGTCATTACCCTAGAAAAACATTAAAATACTTACAAATCTTCATGTAGACATAAGAAACATTGATACACAAGATTAGTGGACAGGGCTTGCTTAAAGCAAAGTAAACCTTTTACTAAAAAGGGGCGTGACTTCCCACCATGATCTGCCTAGTTAGGAATTTCTGATCAGATCACTCTGTGAGGTAGGTTAACTTTCCTTACTGGACTTATCAGTTATATTACAGAAACCTTTTTCATCCACAGTCATTTGGATGATTTTTTCTTTTTCTCATAACCTAGAAATGATTAGAAACAAATGGTCTTGGTCAATTACATTGTTTCTGGAATGGTAGAAGGAGGCAGGCTTTATGTATTAGTCATTTTCATATACTATGACATTAATATTTAAGAAAATGGATGTTTCATTATATTGACTCATTACAGGTAATTTTTAAAGGTACAAAGTACTCAAGTAGCTTAGATAACTTCAAAAAATAATATATTTGTACTTTCCTGGAATGAGGGGTTTTTATAATATTAATGAGCTTTAGTAACTCAAGTTACTAGCCATTCCTCTTATAATTTACTAATTTTACTTTTTTGGCTAGTACTGCTAATAAAAGTGTAGGTTGTTTGAAATGTGTCCTTAAACTTTGTGTGTAGTTATGATTAATTATGCACTTTTTTTTTTAACCTTTTATCAATTGTAAATTACATTTAGTTATATATGTCATAAACTATCAAATAAAATAGATGTTTAGTTTTCTTTCATATAAACAAAATATTGAGCCAGGCAGTGTCAGGGTATTTTAGTAGCTCCATGTAGTCATTTGGGATCTAGGTTCCTTCTTTCTGCTCTGTCATCCAGTAGCCTGCGGCTTCCATACTCATGGTCACTCTAGCCTGCTTCCAGGTGAGCACATGGAGTTTCAGTAATCACTTTAATATTCTAGGCTGAAAGGAGCTGCAATAAGGATAGGGCAGGAGTGGCTGTGAGTTAACAGTTAACATTTACATTTTAGTTTAGCAAACCCTGACTAAGAAGTTTTTCCCACTAAATAGGGTTCCTGAATCCAATTCCAGTGTGGGGTGGGAGTTCCCCCTACATCAACAAACAATTCTCAAACACCAGCAGGGTATCTGAGAATTCAACTCAATTCTGCCCTTGTCTACCTGGAGATAGCATCTGATTCCACAGATAAAGGGCTCAGTCCCATAAGACTACCCTCCACTTTAGATGCTAGTGCAAGCCTAGTCTCTTACTTGTGCTTCTGACAGGTTTGCTACAGATTGCAGGTTCCCACCACTCCTTTCCTTGGGTCGGATTACTTCACTCAGCACAGTGGCATGGTAACGCGTGGAAGCATTCTACTTCCTCAGCGTGTAAGCTCTTTGAAAAAGGACCAGCCAGCTCTCCTCCTCGGTTTTTATGGAGGCTTCATTTCATAGTCATGATTGACTAACTCATTGGTCATTGGTAGTTGAATTCAATCACTAGCCCTTCCCTCCCTGGAGTTTGGGACTGAAAGTTCCAAACCTCTAATCATGTGGTTGGTTCTCTTGGCAACTAGCTTCCACCCTTAGGTGGCATCATTAACGTAACAAAAGGTGCTTTATATCATTCTTACCACTTAGGAAATTCCAAGGATTTGGGGAGCTGTGAGCCAGGATGAAGACCAAATATCTTAAACACTTAAAACATTTCTGAGAAAGTCTTAATTAAAATTAACTCTTGAACTTCTCTAATCCAATTATTCATATTATTTTATACACACACACACACACACACACATCTCATGAACTATTTTCTAGTCACTTAGTTAGTATGGAGCTCTATAACTTAAGGGAAGGGATACCTTAGTGTACCCTGAGACAAGATGATAGATAAGGTGAATATTTAGGTGGATAAATCAGTGTACACAAAAAAAGTTGTTAATAGTTAGTTAGAAATTGGAAGGTCGTCTTTGGAAGGATGGTTAATGGCTTAGTTTATGACTCTTTACCTTTTGTAAATGTATAGCTAATACGTTAGTGATAGAGAGAATACCATTGATGACATTGATAATTCAGAATGAGTTGGAATTCAAAATGATTGTTATATTTTAACCTTTCATTGTGGAAAGTTTCAAATATGCACAAAAAGTAGATTAATATATTGAACTACCTGTTTGTCACCTACCTTTACCTACCTAAATTGTCTGTATTCTGTTCTTGTTTTACTTGTTACCCAATGCCCCATTTTTTGGAGTGGGGGACACTTTAAGACAAATTCAGGACATTAGACAATTTTATCTATAAATTTTACTTATTATAAAGACCCCTCTTTTTTTGAAAAAACATCATCCACTCACATTATCATACAAATGATAGCAACAATAATTCATGTATTTTAATTCTTAGAATAAACTTCAGAGGTTGGATTGTTAGCTTAAAATCAACAAGAAATTAAATAGAGGTTGGAGAAATTCATAATTTTCATAATTAAATTTAAAAATTGAACCAAAATATAAGGATTGCAGTGATAACATTGACCAAAGAATATATAACAAAAGTATAGAGATTTTAACCACAAACTCAATCTTAATTAACAGTATGTATGTCTGCTGTAATGACAGACATTCATAGACTGCATTTAAAAAATATATTTACGTTATAATAATCCTTTTGTACTAGTCTTATTACTACCTATTATATTGTGTTCTGTCTATTCACTATATTTGATGAGGAATAATGGAAATTATAGGATGGCATGGTGTCCAGAGGATGGCAGTTAAAATAGTGAATGTGTGTGTCTTCCATGAGGAAGAAGTCTTTTTTTGCCTTGTTTTTTGTTTTAATTTGGGCTGCTGTAGCAGAATACCATACACTGGGTGTCTTAAACAATAGTGTTTTATTTCTCACAGTTCTGGATGCTGGGAAGTCCAAGAGTATCTCCATGGTTGGGTTTGTAGATGGCTATTTTCTTGTTGTGTCCTTCTATGGTAGGGAGAGAGATTATCTCTCCCTATTTCTTCTTGTAAGGATACTAATCCCATTAATAAGGGCTCCCAAAGGCCCCATCTCCAAATATCATAGTAGGGATTAGGGTATCAACACTGAATTTTGTGGGGGCATTCAGTCCATTGCATTTCCATTGTAGTCCCTTTCTTTGGCATAGGGGTTAAAACTTTTTGTTTGCTTATTAATTGGACTTTTTTTTTTTTTTTTTTAGAAATAAGTAATCTTTTACATTTGTTTTCTCTTTATATATATGGTAATGAAGATTTTTAAGTTATCAGATTTAATTTTGAGTTACATTTTTAGGTGGATGATGAAGATTTACAAGATGAACCTTTACAAATCACAGTTCTTGACCATGATACTTACAGCGCAAATGATGCCATTGGTAAAGTGTACATTGATATCGATCCTTTACTCTACAGTGAAGCTGCAACAGTCATCTCAGGATGGTTTCCAATTTATGATACCATACATGGTAAGGTGTATATTTTAAGAAAATAAATAATGAACTTTTAAATTATCCTTAAAGACTTTTGTGCTCTACTTGGTGGTTTTAAAATATATATCTTTAAAAGATGTTTTATTTTTAGATGTAGTAGTAAAGTATTGTTGGTAGAATTATCACTTTTCTGAACATGATTAGAAACATTTTCTGAGCTAAATTGGTATAATATAGTAAGTGTGTTATTGAAAAATCATCTCATTCGTACTCAGTACCTATAACATATTTTCAAACTGTATGTCATTAAGCTAGACATTATAGAGATTTGCAAAAATGCAACACAGTGACACTCTTATTAACTTTTTTGTTTTTCAAAATAGTTATTTTCATTAAAGTATTGTTTAACATATTTATGTAAATGCAGTAATAAGTAAATATTTTTTTAATTCTCAATTTTAATTTATAATGTAGTAAATACTGATAGATATGAACCACATAAACAAAAACCCTTTGAAGTCCTCACTAATTTTTAAGATTTAAAGGGGTCTGCGATCAAAAAGTTTGAGAACTCCTGGCCTGGAAATATGCTATTTCTTTAGAATGGTAAACGAACCTATAAGGAACTAGTAGATGCTTCTATCTGCAGTATTGTATCTTTCTGCCTATTTTACATTTTCGACCTGGCAGTTCCATTGGTGGTCATTTTTTGTAAAAAAATATGTTTGCTTAGATTTATTTATGTTTATTACATAGGTATGTATATGTTATTTGTTATTGTAAGGTATGTTATTTGTATTCTATTATTATTTACTAATGTTTAATTGATAAAATAAATTGGAAAACAGCATTTACTTAAATATTTTAGAGCATATATAGACTATAGTTGCACAGCCAGAACAAAAAACATGTTTTCAGAATACAGTGGCATAAGAAAATGTGCATGATGTATTATGAATTGCAAAACATTATTATAGGATGATCCCAAATTTATTTAGAAATAAAAAAATTGCATATATGTGTTATTATTGGATAAATTGGAGAATACATGATAAAATGTTAATCATTAGATAGTTTTATTTCTGGACTGTAATCCTGCTTTTCCTCTTTATGCTATTTTGCTTATTCCATAGTTTCTAGAATGCTTATCTTTGTTATCAGGAAATAAGATTCAATCAAATGTTTTATTGCCAATAAAAAAAGTCACTAGAGAATCTGAGCTTGGATTAAAGGCAGTAGCTATATGAGTGAACAAATTTTTCAAACATATTAAATATTATTTATAATTAATTTAATATGTGGGTCCTTTATTAGGAACATAATCTCTTGTTATTTCACTTGATAAATGAGCAAGTCTTCACTGAAGTTATTCTACCATAAGTATGAATTTGACAGGAAGGCAGGATAGTCAAATAAAAATACTTACCTTAATAAATGTTTAGAGATAGGGGCTGGGTCTTTTTTTTTGTTAGAGCATTTTCTGAAAAACACTTTTTTTTTTTTGAATTTCTTATTACTATATATTCATTGAAAAGAATAAAATTTCTTTCTGTTAACTCAGATTCTTCTTGCATTGGTTGTTAAGAGCATTTACTCTGGGGTGATAAAGATCTGACTTTTAATTTTGGCTTCACCACTTACTAGCTATTGACACTATGCAAATTATTTAACTTTTATTAAACTATAGCTTTTTTCTCTATAAAATGAGGATAATAATACTACAGAAATTACCTCACTGGGTTGTTGTACTGTAAGGTACTGCTTGTAAAACATTTTAGAACCTTATCAATACTCAGCAAATATTATCATTATCAATTTAAATATGATTTCTTTCCAATTAAATTGGTTTAAATAGAGACTTGTGGTAAAAAATGAAAATTATTCATTCTTTAATACATACATATCTTCAGAAAATTTAATAAAGAAACTACATAAAATGAAATAATTTTAAAAAGTTAGCATTGCTATTATGATCGATGTATTATTTTAAAATCATTAATAGGCATTTATTTGCTTACTTAATTATACTTTATTTTCTTAAGGTAGAAACTCAGTTTTCCTTTTGAAATTATAGGTATTCGTGGAGAAATCAATGTAGTTGTCAAAGTAGACCTCTTCAATGATTTAAATCGATTTAGGCAGTCGTCATGTGGAGTCAAATTCTTTTGCAGTAAGTAAATACATTTTATTACTCATTTAACAGGAAATTAAATAATTAATAAATTTTGGAAATCAAATTAATGTTTTAGAAGGTTAGTGGAAAACCTATTATACTTTGGTTTTAATGCCAAAGAGAAAATTGTTAATTTTTCAGAAACAATTGCTGTAGCTCTGGGGACTATTTACCTAATTTTAAAGTAAATGATATCTAATTTTTTCCAAGTTCATAGAAATTTTTGTTAGGAAAATTTATTGGGGCACATGTGCATGTGATTTTCATGACAATGCCACTGTAGCCCTTTCCCACTCCTGCCCTTTCACCAGCTGCTATTCCAGCCTCCACTCTGGCCTACATACCAGCATGGTTAGAAGGAGTAACATTAAACATCGCCAGTAACAGTTAATAGAAAGAGTGACAGGTGAAGATTTTTGGATTCTTTCCAGAATCTTAAAGGAGAATTCATATATTAATGAAACAACTTAATCTCATATACTTAAACCTTATGTTTTATAATGTTGGGCCTAAAGGTAGAGAATCGATTGTTAGAGCTCTACCTGAGCAGAAAATTCAGATACTTTAGAATAACTAGAAACAAAATTGAAAATAAAGGTAGAATGTTTTTGCTGCAATGCTACAAATTAATTCGTCTTAAAGAAGTTTTCTAGATCTGGATGATTTTTATCTGGGAAGGCAAAATGTGATAGCATTTACTATATAGTCTTAATTCAAAACCAAACAAGTAAGAGAATAAACCTGAACCGGGTTATCCTGTATGGTGAACAGGAAGAGTCCACAGTTCATCTAGGCTACATGTGGAAAGAAAATCACTCTTTATTGAACTATATATGTATAAGTGTATTATAAAAAATTATGGTATAGAATTGGTGATGGACTGTACATGAAGCATAGCATATGCTGCCTTGGTGTCAGCTGGTCGTCAATAGTCAGCAACAACATAGAGAGAGGACTTGTAGTTTCTCAGTCAATAAAAACAAGTTCCATACTCTCAGACTTCATTCACAGAGGCTGTCTAAAACAAGATAACTCAGATGTGGATCCATTTGTGGTAAATGGATGTGTGTGTGTCTTGCAGAAGTCTCCCCTGGCTTTAAAAAGCATAATTGTTGGACATGAACTTAAGGGAGAGCTTGCAGCCACTCATCTAATGCAGATTTTACCCTTGTACCAATAGGTCAATCTATGAAAAACAAGCTCAGAAATAATGTTCATATATTTGTTTTACTACTTTCACAGAAATTAATATTTTATTGCCAATTAAATTTCATAAGTTATAACAAGTTACTTTTATCAAGCATGTAAAAGATATGACTATATTAAATTTTTTGTAATTGTAAAAAGGAAAAAAAGAAAAATCCAGTTGTATTTTACTCTACTACAAGGCACTGAAAGATAGGAGCAGAGCACTATAGCCAAGCACTGGTGTTATCCAAAATTACATAGGCTTTTATAGGAATGGAGCCCTGTGAAAACCATGCAATATGGGTTGGAATCGGGCACATCTAGGCAATTCATAGCCAGTCTGAATTAATAGAGTTAAAAACTCCTAAGTAGTTGAATTGGCTTCAAAGTGCATAGAGACTAGTTTGATGTAGATGTTCTCAGGTTCTCCCCTTTTTGAATCTTACAAGATCTTACTTAAATTCCAGTGACATTTGTTGTCCTACATATTAAATGAGTGTGTTAAGTGGTACAGTGAGTGCTGCCAGTTAACCACATGACCATGGATTATTAGAAGCTTCAGGACTCTGTGATTCCTCAGATTATGTCAGAAAGGTTTGATTTTTGAGGCTGCAGTATGTGGTATACAGAACTTTTTCAAAGGGCTTTGAATAAGTTTTTTTTGTATTCATACCTACTTTTACCTATTTATGTAACAATCAGCTAGCTGACTTTGTTTTTTTGAACTTTATATTCAATGCTGTTTAAGAAGTTAATCAATGGTTTCTAAATTATACAAATTCAGTTTATATAGACTATGCTTACATGAGAGAGGTAAGAGGTCTCGTGAAAGAAAATGATTATTTCTAAGAATAAAATAGAACTTAGAAGACTATTTGATTGGAAATATTATAATTACATTGAGATTATTATAGTAAAAAGATATTCTTGTACTGTATATCCAAAAGGTAAGAACTTAGTTGTACATTTTTAAGAAATTGAATTTAACCTTTTGATAAATAGAAGCATAATAGACAATTTCTTTTAACAGCGACATCTATTCCAAAGTGCTATAGAGCTGTAATAATTCATGGCTTTGTAGAAGAACTTGTGGTCAATGAAGATCCAGAATATCAATGGATTGATCGAATTCGCACACCAAGGGCATCAAATGAGGCCAGACAGAGACTCATATCTTTAATGTCAGGTATTTAAAAAAAAATAAAATAACTTCATTACTGATTGACTTCATACTTCAAATATTTTCCCTTCCTTTTTACATGCTATGAAATTTTATAGTGAAGATTGTAAATTGTAAGTGACTGATTCTCTACCCCTGGCCCTATATTCCTGAATACCCATTACATTGCCATCCTGTAACAAGAATAAATCTGAATCAGAAGCTTATAGTTTCTTCTATTTGTGGCTCCCTGCCACTCTTAATCACTTTTACTTATTTTTCTTTGAAGAATATATTTATTATCTAAAATTTGTATTTTTGTGTACACACATATATCAGATAATAAATCAATATAAATGTTATATTTATATATAATAAATTCATATTTTAAATAGAAAATAAAATATATTTATACTTATTTTAATAGTAATTTAATTATATTGATATTTATAAATAAATATAAATAGGTTATATTTATTTAATATGTATTACATTTTTAATGTATTAAATAATATATAACTATTTGTATTACATCTACATATGTATAGTAAATGATATGTAATCATATGGTATAAGTTGTATTATACATTATATTAGACTATATTTATGTTGCTATGTAGTATATGTTATATTTATATTATATTTAATACTTATATTTTTTTGCCTGTTTTTTTTTCTGTTTTTCCCACCATTGTGTGAACTCCACCAGATTTGGGGCTTTATCTTTCTAGTTCATCCCCGTATCTGAACTCTAGTACGTAGAAGGAGGAACACCAAGCATACAGTACACAACCAGAAATTATTTGGTAAATTAACTTATGAATGAGTGAAGCTTACCTGCCACATCTGTAAAATGTAGCTAATAATATCTTACTTCCCTGAAAGTAGGAGTATTAACCAGATAATCTTTTAGGTTCCCTTCAAGTTCTAAAATATCTATGACTTTTCAACTCATTCTTTATTACTATCGTATCTAGTTTTATATTATAAAACAGAATGTTTTCTTCCTCTTTTGTAGGTGAACTGCAGAGGAAGATTGGCTTGAAAGTACTTGAAATGAGAGGAAATGCAGTTGTCGGATACTTACAGTGTTTTGATCTGGAAGGCGAATCTGGGTTAGTGGTACGAGCCATAGGAACAGCGTGTACGCTGGATAAATTAAGTAGCCCAGCAGCATTCCTTCCTACGTGTAATTCTCCATCCAAAGAAATGAAGGAGTAAGTATGAATCAATGAATTGTTCTTATGGACCTTTTTATCTTTTATACATTTTCATTTGATTTGAAACATTTTAGCAGTGTTGTTCAACATACATTTGTTTCCTATGGTGATTTTTCTTATTAGAGATGACTATCAACATTTGACACTTAAAACTGTTTAGATAGATATTTCTCATATTTATAGTCTTAGTAAGAAATTCAAATTAAGTAATGTAAAATTAAACTTATACAGTCTTTAGACACTGTATATTTAAAGCATAAAATGAATATGTGTTGTGTGGAATTTTACTTACTCTCTTGGGAATGCTTAAAATCCTACACCTGATGATTCAATTATGCTTATTATTAGCAACATATTATACAATGCAGGAGAAGTTGACTTGTGCATGGATCTCAAACTCTAATGTCTACAGAGGCCACACAGTTTATATAAATAAAATAATTGGATATAATTAAATAGGTAATACCGGGGACCATGTAAAGCAGGTGTTGGTTTTTCTGTAAAAGGCCAGGTAGTACATATTTTAGGCCCTGGCCATATAGTTTTTATCTTCATTTTCAAGAAAAAGGAGTTTGCTGATCTTGCTCTAAAGGAATTTAGTCTCATATATATTTTAAAAAACTACTTGTGATCCAACAAAAACTTCTCTTGGCTGGATTTGTATTATTCTGAACTGGTGGTGCTGTCAACAGGGAATGTTTGAAATGAAAACTTTCTGTCATATGATTGGGGTAAGGGGGACAATCCTGTTGGGGACTAGAAGTGCTGACTCTTCTACACAGCAAAGGACAACTCCATCCTAAATGCCAATAGTACTTCCATTGAGAACCACCGATCTAGAGATTCTTCTAGATCAAGGGTCAACAAACTTTTTCCATAAATGATTAGAAGGTACAGGTAAATAATTTAGTCTTTGCTAACAGCATCTACTCAACTCTGCTGTTGTGTGAAAGCAGCCATCAGCAATATACAAATTAATGAGTATGATTGTGTTCCACTAAAACTTATTTCCTTACAAAACAGATGGCAGGATGGATTTGACTTGTAGTGTGTAATTTGCTTATTTTTCTCCCTTATCATCAGGGAGTCAGAATTCTGTAGTCAGAAAACCTGAAATATTTTCTAGTTTAGCAATAGTCTAGAGAGGTTGACTAGAAAACAATATTTTTTTAAACGACATTTTTTAAAGTGATATTTTCCCATTTATCTTAAGCTTATTCTTTTTGTTTAATTATTTCCTTTTTTATGGCATTCAGTTATTTGGATTAAATTTTATTCACAAGAAGGAGAGCACATACATTACCTGATTTTATTTGGAAATAGGTTACAAGTATAACTTTTAAATAAATTGGAAGAGTAAATTTACTTTATGTTCCATTTAAAATGTGTTTTAAAAAGATATAAACTGCCTGCTGCTACAGGTGAAGTCAGATTGCAGGGAAAACTTTTTCAGCGATTCGATTTTTTTTTCTCTTTCCATAGTAAAGTTAAGTAAAGACAAGGGTCCCTCCTTCTCCTGCTACCCTCCAGCTTATCTACAATGCCTGAAGCAGTCTGGTTTTTGCAGCTGTGATGTGTAAAGTTTTTCTCTTTTCACTAAATTTCCTAGTGGAAAGAGAAAGCTATATTACCTTGTTAGTGCCTTAAAATGACATATGGGTTCTAGGAGAATAAGTCTCATCTGCATCCAAAAAGTGTTTCAATAATGTAAATTTTCTGGGATTGTGTAAGTTTTCTCTTTTTCTAATATTGTTGTGGCTTTTTGCTTTAAATTGTCAAATATTCACACCATGAAGAATTTAAGTTATTTCATTAAGGTTTTCTGAAAGGCATGTTGCTACCTACGTAAAAAAAACAATAAAATACCTCAATACTCAGGCTGCTTTCTTTCAACTAGCTTCTTTGTATTGTTGATAATGAATCAATTTGAGTGCTAGTTTAAAATTGTTTTATGATTTCAGTTGATTCTAATTATTCTGACATTATAACATTATGAATTCTAGACAAATTGGATAAAAGGTAGTTTGGAATATGTACCTGTCTGAATGGATTTAGTACTAGAAATGCCAATATAGTATCACTTACTGTACAGCAGCGTTTCATGCAAGGAAACCGATAAGAATTAGAACTCCACAAATACATTATGGGGGTGCCCCGGTGTATTGGGATTTTAATGCAATGTCATAATTTGAACATTTTACAATGTTTATTTTATTTCATTCATTTTATTTTATTAATAGTGTGTTCTACTCCATCAGTTTTTTTTTTTTCTTTTAGATGTTCAGTGTAATGCACAATCTAAATCTCTTTGGTGTTTCCTAGCTGAACTATTTTGATGGTAGAAAGTGCGCTTAAATATGATTTATTGCTTCTCTACTTTAGGAAAAAAGTACTTTCTAAAAGAAAAGCTATAATTTCTCCTCTGTATGGCACTGATTCTTAGGCTTTTTAACTTTGTTAGTTACATCAACAGAGAAAGAAAAAACAAATAAAACCACTCAGTTGTTTGTATACAAGTAAGTCACCAGTGAGATGTTTGATTTTTAATAGTTATATTAAACACATTTTTAAATTAGCAACAAAAGTAGAAACATTTATTTATTGTAAAATCAGTGAAATTTTCAGAAAGTAGTCTGTAGACCCTATGAAAGACTATGATTGCCAATTAATGATAGCACATGTTTGAAACTTGACAAATTGTGATTGTTGTGAATGTTCCCTGCACAATGGAAAAGAACAAAAGGCCAGGAAAAGTTAGGCTTCTTGGCTCGCTCTTAATTTGAATTCTTAAAAAATGGGGATATGATAGTTTTTCAGTATATTCATGTATGATTCTTCTTACCTCATTGTGTATAAGGGAAGGCATTGCACAGTGAAATAATTGCTAATTTGAAATCTCGAATTTTTACATAATAAACCTGTTTTCCCCATTCAATGTAACTGTCCTTTTAGCCTAACTTCTTTGTGAAAAATTTAAATGTTATATATGTATCTGATCTAAATGTATCTACACATGTGCAGATGTGGTCCAATGCAGGATATAAGTTGATATCTTAGAAAATTTCAATTCAGAGGGTAGTTTAAATAAATTCTTTTAACTTTAAATAATATATTATTCTGTCTGAGAGCTAGACAAAAAATCATTTATATCGCTTTATTAATGTGTTTTTTTAAAAACAGTTTTCTTGTTTTGTTCCCTGTGTAACCTGGTTTGAAGCAATATACTTCGTATGTTAGAATATGGAATATTTATATCTGCTTATATCCATTCAGTTCACTCATTTCTGTTTATGCAGTCATTTTGTATATCTTTAAGTACCCCTGTCTTGATATTCTAGACACTTTCTTCATAGAAAAAATAATTATATCAACAATTATTCATGTCAGTTCAAAGGTAATATAAGAACTTTATATTTGACTTTTTACTTTTATAGGTATTTTCTCCCTAAAATATTGTGTAGTAACTTCTATGATGATCAAAATAACATTTTAAAGAAACTTAAAATCCAAATCTTAGTTTTTAAAAAAATTTAATTCCACTGACAATTCTGCTTGGTTTTTTTTTTTTACTTAATTCTAATTTATTAATCTGATCTTTTATAACTATATCCTAATGAATGAATATTTAGCTTTTTAAAAAAAATTCAGTTTTATTTTTTGCATGCTAGGGGCTTAAAAAAACAATTCCTCTCCTCTAACTAAAGCTCCTTTGAAATTATTTTAACATAACTTTGCTATCTGTCCTATGTATTGTTTTCTTTTCTTCCACTTTGACCACAAATTCCCTCAGGTCTCCGCTGGTTCATCCTCCAAGCCACGGATGCCGCTCGACCCACAACAGCCCCATTCACACTGCTACTGGCTCACGACTTACTCAGAACTTCTCTGTGTCTGTTCCCACTCTCATCTATACTGGTACGAGACTGCTCAGACTCCGGAGCTGGGGAAGGCAGGCCACGGGCAGAGTGGCTGCAGAGGGCAGGCAGGCAGGTAGCATAGGCAGGTACTACAAGTCTTGGCTTCCTCCTTTTCTCACTTGAAGTCCAGCTGCAGTGAAAAAATCTTATATTTACCAACAGAGGCTCTAACTACATGGAAGTTAAAGTGTTCTTCCACCTTCCAAAGTCTCTTCCATAGATCCTCCAAGGACCCTATCTTGTATAGGTATACTGTGTGTTTTTAGGAGAATCCTCCAGTAGGTATTTTGCCATTATAACTACATTTGATTAAAAATAAAATTGATGATTGGATTCTAATAGCTGCCAAAGTTTCCGATTTGCTTATTTTCTTGGTGTACAAAACTTGTTATAGTAGGGTCTGTTTCATTCTGTGGAAGAGAGCTGTTGGAAAACAGGTAAGCAGTTATTCTGCGAAAATGCAGTGTTTCTGTGTAGCTATATTCATTTTTCTCTGCTGTGTTTTTAGCTGTGGCACTCTTGATGCTATAGGATAAGGAAACATTTTTCTTTCTAAGATATTTGTGTGTGTGTGCAAATATAAAAGCAACTGAATATTTACACACACCATTTGCAGTCATTTTTTTCATTTGTAACTTTAAAAAAAGCATTGTTTATTTGAAAGTATTTTCAGTCATGTATTTATTCTTTTTTGTTTACTTCTCCTTTTAATATTTTTACTCCTTTAGTCTGTCATTTCATTCTGTTTCGCTTTTTTACTTGGCTTATTAACTGTTTCAATGCAGATAATTATTTATCTGAAGAATGATGAATGGTTAAACAGCAATTGGTTGTCTTTGGCCTCATGCCCAGCTCCACAATTAAGAAATGACTGTTGGCCCTGCCCCAATACTTTCCTGGTGTTTGGATCATGCTGCCTTCATCAAGTCCTCTGGCACATGATTACT
The DNA here is from genome assembly GCA_004027375.1 of Macroglossus sobrinus. Taxonomy (NCBI): domain Eukaryota; kingdom Metazoa; phylum Chordata; class Mammalia; order Chiroptera; family Pteropodidae; genus Macroglossus; species Macroglossus sobrinus. The sequence continues at coordinate 99,149 of PVKZ01000060.1, read as the reverse complement.
TAATATTTCTCCACCTTCTTCTGGCAGGATTCCCTTCAATGAAGAGCCCAACCCCAATACTCACTCATCAGGACCCTCAACCCCTCTGAAAAACCAAACTTATTCCTTTTCACCTTCCAAGTCCTACAGTCGACAGTCCTCTTCTTCTGACACAGATTTGAGTTTGACACCCAAAACTGGTAAGGCGCTTCCACCCACCTTTTCTTTATTTTTTATTTTTTAAATTTGTTTCTGTTTCATATTAGCTTTCCATCCAAGCCTTTTTTCCTGTTTTTGACATTTAAGTTAAAAGATAATGTGAATAATAATTATTTTCAGTTACTACAATTAAAATATGAAAATTTTATGTAGTTCAAAAATTATTGTGTTCAGAGATCTACGTTTTGTTGATTTAATCGTAGTGTAGATGTGAAGTCCAGATTTTTTTGCATGTAGATTCTTTTCATGCTCAAATTAAGAGGAATAACATTTTAAAACATTTGAATACAAAGTAAGACTAGTAGCTTGCAGTCCTTATGCAGTTTATGCATTTTGAATTGTTTCTATGTCTGAATTCTAAGATTTTATTATGAAAGAAATATTAAGAACAAATAGAATAGTTATATTGGAGTATATATAACTCTCTATTAAGTTCTTGTTATTTAAAATGTTTGGGTTTGCTAGTCTTAATCTCTAGATTAGAAAATAACAGTTTTGCTTTACTTATTCTTGCATATTTTTCAATGTATGGAATTTATAATTTTTTCTTCTATGTGTATTTTGATAATCTTTGAGTTTTTATGAACGTTTTATGACAAAAATAGATAAAAAATTAAACTAGTTCCTTACTCCATAAAATAGAATTAACTTATTAATCATGAAATTAATCATCTTAAGAAAAATAAATAGTAAACAAAACATTTAAAAATTAATAGTTTGTAATTTTTGTAAATAGTATTTTTGGCAGTTTTCTTGCCAGATTGATGAAAACATTTCACATAGTTCTTATTTGTGTTATTTTAAATCTATCTTTAATAACCTTATTTTTGTGTTAGATAAGACATTTATAAAGTGATCTCAGATTTTACAAAGGCAATGAAAAGAAATCTAATTCTAGAACCAGTGCTACTTCCAATGTAAAGAAAGAACATTAAAAACATAAGCCTGGAGATTTAATATCTATTTTAATGTTGTCATAATATGTAAAGATAATCTGAATACCCAATTCTTTAAAAAGAACAGCTTTATTTTTAAATATATGTAATAACAACATCTAAAAATAAATGATATTTGATGACAATGGCTGCTGCATTGGATTGTGGCATAACCACAGTCATGTCATAAAATGGAACCATTCAAATTGTAGTGGGCTTTCTTTTCTTTTTTTTAAAATAAAGAATGAGATTCTGGCCTGGAATTTATGACAATCAAAACAAGAAAGACTTAGTGTAGTATTTTTTTCTTAAAAATATTTTTGAGGCTCTGCCCATTGGCTGTTTATTTGTATATTCCAGGCCACTTTAAAATATTCTTATCTTTATTTTTCTTTGCCATAGGACAGATACATTTTTGAAAGTATTTTCTTGGTTTTTCTATTTCTTTTTTTAAAAATTCATCATAAAGGCCAAGCCTAAAGAAGATTGTCAAGTAGTAAATTAACTGAAGCTCTTCTCTTAGCTTTCTAGTAGGCAGTCAGTTGTATTATCAAATGAAAATTGTTTTGCATTTTGTTTTCTAGCTGTGCATTTTTAGTTTTTAAAAATTCATTTTGAGGTTATTTTTCCATGTATTTCTATATTTATAAGCTACCTCTAAATAAATTATTTTCTTTTGCCTATAATTATTTGCAACCTCAATGGCATATCTGTAGGATATTAGCCATTTTTAAGCCTTTGGCTTTATCCTGAGTCCCTGAATATCTTTAGATACTCCCAAGGAGCATTTCTATTTCTTGAGATTTAAAATGACAAAATCATGTTTTTTTCTAAAATTTCTAAAACTAATTCAGCATGTATTTCATGATTCTCTGCCTTCTGATTTACCTGTCCAAAAAAATCAGTCTCTTGAGATATAGAATAGATAAGCTGATTATGGTTGATTTATTATATGAGGAGCCAAAAATAAAGTTAATAAACTTTAGATTGAGGAAGTTGTTTTTTCCATTGGTAGTTAAAGCTATCACCTGTTTTTCAAATAGGTCTTGTTTTTAAAAAATTTAGTTTATGGCCATGCTACTCTGAACAAGCCCAATCCCATCTGATCTTAGAAGCTAAGCAGGGTCAGACCTAGTTAGTACTTGGATGAGAGAACCCCTAGGAAGACCAGGTGCTGTAGGCGAAAATAAGGCATTGTAAGCTGACAAGATCTTTGCAATCTGTGAGGTCAACCAAGGGTTGTCTTGTCTAAAAAAAAAATTTTTCACGTTGATTTATTTCTAATTCTATTTTTTGACATTTTACAGGTTTTTTTTTTACTTCATATTTTTTCCCAAGTACTCAACTAGTCAATTCAGAATTTTAGAATGCTATTAATAGGATATTGATTTGACACCTAACTCAAGTTAATTTTTACTTAAAAGTCAGGGTTTTAATCATGTATAGTTTTTGTGATCCAGCAGGTATTTGGCTCTTATGTACTCAAATCTTTGTAAATGCAAGCAGTACTATGGTCAGATTTGAATAGATAAAATTTTAGAGGGAATACTATTAACATACTTTATTAATATCTTGAAATAAGACAGAAAGAGTTAATACTTTATTTAAAATTAATAATGGCAACTGCTTAAAGTGGTACTGTTTGATTTTTATGTGTGTGTATGAGTATTCAGTTTAAATGCTCATTAGAGATATGTTTTAGGAACATTTGAAGAACTGTGCTGTACCACTTTAAATAAGTATTTACATTTGAGGCAACAAGTTTACAAATTTACAAATTTGTAAAATGTGATATGTTTTAACCTTATACATTCTTAACAAAAAGGACAGGCAATTTAAATGTTTTTAAGAAATCAACTAAAAGTGATTAGAATGGCATAAAATCTTATATGAATGGTTTAAAAATTTTAATAAATGTAAAGTTTGTAAAGATTTTGTTAAGATTTAGACTATGCCTTTTATTTATATTACCTTGGATAGATGGTCTTGCTAATGACTTTATATGCTTAATGTAATTTGTGAATGCATTTTAAAATTCATTTTTACTGTTATGTTTTGCTTCATCATTGCTTTCCTTATCCTGCATTTTCTGATCATCTTCTGAATCTGCATCTTTTCTCTGCTACTTTCCTCCACAGCACCTTACCCACAGGGGCCTAGGATTTACCTGTGTCCCAGCTCCCCCTTTCTCTCTTGTGGGTCCCTTCATCTTAAAAAGTCCTGTCTCCTCTCGGAATCTAGCCTTCCCCCTCATCATTCTAGCCTTGTCAGCCCAGTTCTGAGGAAAAGTGTTTCTTTCAGTGAAGAGCTGTTCCTGGCTGCTTCTGGTAGGATCACATTATGTCAGCTTTTTAATCCCTTTATTTTGAATCATTTTTGAAAAAAATATTTCATACTACAAAGAAGTAATGGATATTTTTACACAGGATGTACTTCTTATTTTTCTTATTGGAGGACAGATTTAAATGATTGGAACTATCATGAGGACATGATTGAGGATTACTTGATGAATAATTATGAATATTCTGCTAAAATTATTTTATATGTTAAAAAAGTGTGACTAAGGACATAGATATGCATGTTTCCAAAATTATTAGGTTGTCATTACTAGAGTTTTTGTTTTAGATGCTTTACTTTCTTTCCCTTTACACCAACTCTGTTCACATTGGACCTCTACCATCATGTTGCTAAACCATATGGTTACATTAATAGATTATTCTGTTTGAATCAGTTTAAGTCTCATTTTGGTAATATTCTTTTACTATTTTTTTTCTGTCCATTGCTTTAATTTTCAAATTATTCTGCTGTATTTTCTGATATTTCATTTATCTCTATAAAATTACATTTTATTTTATGTCTTTCAGTATGCTTCATATAAATATCCTAGTTTCATTTATATGTTTAGTATTGTATAGTCTCAAAATCATGTTTAGGTTACTGCCAGAAAAGTATATTTCCTTTTTTTTTTTTTAAATAACAGAATGGGACTATACAAATGCTAATCTTTGTTTCCTTATCCAAGAACAGCTAAAAATGTAAAAGTAAATTAGTTACATTTTTTAAGTTATTATAGTAAATCTGACCATTGTATCTTTAGTTTGAAAGGGTGGGATTGAACTTTTAACTCTTATTAGTCTGTAGAGCATTGGCTTCTCACCTGTCCCTTGCTTTCTATAATTCTTTGACCATGGTTGATCTATTGGTATTAGTAAAAGAATAAAGTAAGGTAGGGAAAGAAATTTAAAATTAAGCCTTTAAAAAATATACCTAAGAGCTTGGGAAATATAATTCTTTCATCCATAACTATACATTTGTGATGTGTCTATTATGTGTCTGTGATTTTTAGTTATGTAAAAAAATTTCTGTTGATTTTTACAAATGAGTGTGGAAACAATTGGTATTAATACTGTTTTGTCATGAATGTTATGTTTAGGAATGGGCAGTTATCAGAAAATTGATTTCACTATATTTCAAAATTGCCTAAAATTCATGCTCTTTAGAGGATTTTGGAATATTTTAAGTCAGCACAATTAGTGCTTTCTCTTTCTGTATTTACTTTTAAATAAACATTTAATATTTCTCTTATTTCTTTTGTTATTCTTAAATTAACATAAATAATTGGTATTATCTTGATTATTATTGATTAGAAAACTCATCTTTTAAAAATTGAATGTTATATAAAAATTCCACACCTTAACATAATTTAAAAACATTTAGAGCAAATTAAGTTTAAAACTAGTTGTGATCAATAGGACTTTGACATCTTGCTTTTCAAATAAACTTTTTGAATAAAATAGGGTAAAATATGTGCTTAGTTGCCATCTCAGATATTTTAAATGTTTGGATCATTTTAACAGATTTTGACTCATGGTATTTTTGAAGATGAATGCAGTTAACCTTTATGTTTCTATAGTTGTTTTTTGGTTATTTATGTACTGATGTTCTGTAGGAATGGGAAGTGGTAGTGCTGGAAAAGAAGGGGGGCCATTTAAAGCTCTTTTAAGACAACAGACTCAGTCAGCACTGGAACAGAGGGTAAGAGTCTCTCAAGATTCTTTATTCTTATACTGTCAATGTGATTTTCTTATCACGCTTCCATTAGTACTTTTTCAGACTAATTTTGATTATGTACCTGTAATATTGTAACTTCAAAGTCCAATATGTATTTAAGGAATCAAAGTAATTTGTTCATGAATAGTTACTTGTAACTTGGAATAATTTAACAACGATCTTTTCTCCTGTCTTTTATTGGAAATGGTCTTATTTGAAAATAACCATTAAATGATGAAATCATTTCTAATTTTACATTAAAGTTATATAAAATAAATCACATTTTTCTAGAAAAATATTTGTTTTATTATATTAAAAATAATTCTTTAGTATATTTATACATTTATTTGCTGAGATTGTTTTTATTACTGGCTAATCTAAGGATAAGAAATATACAGATATTTTATACAGATTAACAAATTAGTTCAGTATATGAATATACCTTTATTGTAAGTTGAATGTTTTATTAAATATGTTAAAGAGGAAAATGAATAGTTAAAGTTTTGGGATGATTTTTCTCTTTTTATTTTTTATTTTTGTATAAACTTCATTGCTAAGGGAGGATCGCCTCATAGGTTCTGTAGAAGGCGGGTATGTTTCTAAACATGTGTGAGAGCCTATTTTTTGTATTGCTAGCTTTTCTAGTTTTAATCTTGATCATTTAAGTTTTATTTAAGCTTTTAACAAATGTTGCCAGCTTTTGTTTTCTTTTCGCAACGCAGTTTCTTTTTTAATTTAGGAGCACTATGAAGCTCATTTTTTTCCCTACTTAACTAATATAGTGCATGATTTTATATGTCATGTCAGTTATTTTAAGGCACATTTCCATAGCTCTCATTATGTCTGATTTGGAAGTTATAAGTATTTATAGATTTTTTTTACAAGTTCTATTTTGCATTAGCACTTTAAAAAAAGATGAAATAACAAATACCTAAAAAAGGATGCATTTTATAAAACAAAGGTATTTCTTTTCTAGAGGTTGGCTTTTAAGAATTACTAATGTTTTTCAGACCCTATTATTATAAACAGTACAATTAATTTTTTTTAGACTTTCTTTCCTTGTGCTGACGGTATCTGTGAATACACTGTTTGCCTTTTAGACAAGGCTGATGAGAGCAGAGATGAACTAAGCAGAGTGATGAGACTTTAGCTGTACCCATTTCTTGGTCACATCCTCTATCAAGCAGCAATTAATTGCCTTTCAGCTGCATTCACTGCTTGCAGGCATAGCGATTACTGCCACCAGAAAGCCCACCTAAACATTCAAACTGTTCCCTGAAACCAAATATAGAGAAAGACTAAAAACATGGAGAAAAGAGAGTCAGAGTGAAGGTGTGTGACTACTTATCATTTGTTAGTCTAGAATGCTCTTCTTACCTCCTCCTCCTCCCAGTTTTATATTCTCTACAGAGTCCATTACACTGGGAATATTTCCTATAACCTAATTATTATTCTAGAATTCACAAGAACAGAAAAACTTGGATTGCCTTGATATTCGATATAATGAGAATTTACTTGTATGTTGTGCCTGTGACTTAACACTCTGTACTAAGTAAAAACTTATAAAAGCATCTAACTTTGAAAGAAAGAAATTTAATAAATGAAAATTGTTTTGGATTTAGTTTGGATAAAATTTATGTTTTCAAACATGCTTTTAAACATTCTTAAAATTTTGGACACATTAATACACTGGGCATACATTACTAGATAGTCTTAATGGAGTTAACAGCAAAGGTGTAGAGAACTATAGTTTTCATTTACAGCTTTGTAAAACCTGAGTTAGTAATATATTTGCATAAGCTAACATTGAAGTCACAGTTACTTGAGTTTATGAGACTACCTCTCTACCCTGTGTATGAAGTAAATAAGAAAAGCATTATCATCCTATTCGTCTGTGGCTGCCATTAGTGTGGCTTTGTTTTGGGACAAATTTATACAGAAGTATAAAGAATTCTCCCCAGTTGAAGAGATATGCTTAACTTTGGAATGTATATTTTTCTTAAATAAAGAAACCTACTTGACTTAGTTTAACCTAGTGTTTCCTAATTATATTTTACTATAGAATCTTTCATTTAAATACCTGTTAGTGAGGAACATATTCTGGAGAAACACTGATATAAAGCAAACTCTTTTAATAAATTCTGATCTTTTTAGAAGTAGAGCTAAAATTATGTAATAAATCATAGTAGGAATCTGGCATAGAGTTTTATATCTAGAAAGTTACTCTGATCTCTTGGAATAATAAAAAGAATATCTGATTAAAAATAAACTAAACATCTTCTAAGAAAAATCTTATTTAAAAATGATACTTTCTTTGTGTTCTTAGAATTTTCACCTAGCCTGTCTTGAGCACATGCTATTAAATAGATTTATGCTGTATGCACTTGGTTTATGTCAAAGCATCAGCATATGAAGTCTTATCTAGGTAACACAGGGCAAGACACTTTAAGTAGAAGAGCTTCACAGAGAATATGTCTTCTACAGTTCCTAAAATTTTCATCTAAACATTAAAAGTGGGGTATGCTTAGGCTGATCTTAAGGAAGCTGTTCTTTTCAGTGGAAGAGAACCTATAAATTCATCAGCTATAATAAGAGAACAGAAATTAAAATCAACTTTTTAACTTAGTGTTTTAACCAGAAATGACAAGAAGCCAGATGATCAGGTTTGTTACTCAGAAAGAGTCTAGTCTGTCTCAAACTCAATTTTCACTAAAAAAAAAAATGGAGATAATAGTACCTCCCTCATAGGATATGGGAAAGTTTTAAAGCGTAGTTTTAAGGTACTTTGTAAAGGGCTGCTGCACTGTAAGCACTCCATAGTAGTCACTGGGGAGGATGATGATGATGGTAGGTGTTTCATAGTTGGCTGTAGATATCGCATAGCTCTTCTGAGAAGGTGGTTTGAAGATGTAGTTTTGGTAAAATAACAGCCACTTTTATTTAGGTTAAATTTTTTTTGTGTTAAAGTGAATGGATGTGCTGATTGGACTAACTGGGGACATTGTAGGACAGAAGTTAAGTTGATAGAATGGGCCTCTGCCTCTTTGGGCCTCCATTCCCTTACTTTTTCTGCTGTGACCACTCTAGTATGATGCTTTCCCACTCATCGCTTTATCCCATCTTCCGAAATTTTGAGATAAAGAGTCAATCTCAAATAGAGAAATCGTTTAGGTTCATTTTTTTCATACTTAATCTAAAGTCATATATAGATCTTCTTTCAATATGTGAATTTGTCCAGTTGAAATTGTAGCATTAGAAGGGAGTATTACTTTCCCTTTAGCTTATAAAAATGTTATTTTCAATGTCTCTTGTCCAGAATATTTAAAATATTTAAATAGAAAGAGTAAATATAAAGTGTGATTTTATATTATGCCTCAGTATTTTGAGGAAATTGAAAAACTTTAGTATTGCTGAAATTGAAAAAAGAATTAAGATCTTATTAGGTAAAATACTAAAGATTCTAATAAACATAAGCTTACCTCTACATTCTTCATTTAAAACTTACATTAAAAAAATTCAGATGGCAGTAAGGAGGCATTTTGACTAAACATTTTATAATACATTTCAGTGAAATTTTTCTTCTGTCTACTCCCTTCTCTTTCTTTTCCTCTGCCTGTCAGCTGGACCAAAGTGACTCACTCCTATAGACTGTTTTTTTTTACTCTTTTTTTTTTTAACATAGCGTAGGTTTTCTTGCTTTTATTAATTTAAAGATTATTTTAAAATTCTAACTGAATTAATATCTAAATATGTGTGTGTATATATAAACCGACATACACACATATTTTATACGATATCTTCATGGGTTACTGAGGTTGCAGGACTGTTTGCCTTTGTGCTGAATGACTCCAAGTGGCCATGCTTTGTGAACTATGCTTTAGTGAATTCATATTTTTCATGCTTTAAGTTTGTATTCTCCAGTCAGTAATCTTGCCGCTTTCAATGTACCTGCTTTTAATCGTATCCTGTATCTCTTTGTCTCCTGGCTTTTATTTGCTTCATTTAATCTACCGTGGTCTAGAAAAAAAAAAAAAAGATACTGATTTTAGAATATGTCTCTAAAGTTTTACACACACACACACAATGCCATAGTATTACTAAGATCTGTGAGGATCTCTTATGAATAAAATATATAAATTTTAGTATTTGGAACTCTAGCAGTTGTTTTTACTGTTCAGAGCCCTATTTTGTTTATTTTTCGATTATCAGTTGGGTTCTGAATAGCTGAGGCTACTGGTAAGTGACTTCTGGTAAAGTGAGCTACATTAATCTTGCATCCATGCAAGTCAAATATTTAGTTTCCCTGACACATCCAATTTGTATAATGTGAGAGATCTCTATATTTGGGCAGCTATAGGTGCTCCCTTTTCTTCCTGGGTTCCATTTCAATGAATTTCCTTTCTCTACCATTTCTCTTTTGTATGCTCTTTGTCTCTAAATTGACGAGGAGAATTGATGTCCTTGAGAGAGAAGGGAAGAGTAAAGCTTCAAAGAACAAATAGAATTGTATCACCTCCCTTGTTGTCATCTACATACCTCTCCCCTTTCTTTAATATACGTTTATGACCTTGCATTTTCTCCTGCTGTCCTGGTGTAAATAATCTCACATAATGATTCTCTACCCACCTCAACTTGATATTTCCCATATATTCGCCTTTCTATATATCTCTTATCTCACAAGGTCATCCTCTCACTTCTCCCTCTCTCAGTCCCACATTCTTTTGGATCTCTTGTTCTAGACCTTCAGAGTCTTTACCAGTAGCCTGGGTTGGGGTATGCATGTGAGGGAGAGTCCACCCCACTGAGGAGCTGGGGAATCCCTTAATCTCATTGCAGTTACATCAGAGTAGGAGACTGATAGGAAGGAAGTGAATGTTTAAGTATCTCAAGTTGGAACTCAGAGCATTTTTCTCATTGAAAATTGATAAAAAGAGGGATTCGATTCTGTATAATGTGATGTCTATCGGAAAATGAATTTGAAACTCTAAAACATCCAAGGAAATTTAATTACAAAGCATGTGTAATGTATAATTGGTAGCCTATTGTTAAGGTATAGAATTCAGTTCTTCATGATAAATTTTACAACAAGCAAATTTATTGTATTTTACATATGGTCAGTTCTGTTTTCCCCCCATTTTTTTCTACTAGGAATTTCCATTTTTTACCCTGACGGCGTTTCCTCCTGGATTTCTTGTGCATGTTGGGGGAGTTGTTAGTGCACGCTCTGTGAAGCTTTTGGATCGTATCCACAATCCTGGTATGTTCTTTAAAAGATTGTTTTCAGTGTTTCATTTACTTAGACTATGACTATAGAAGAGATTTTTATAATGTTTTTAAGCCAAATGTATCTGAAAGAGAAACGAAAAAGTATAAACTGACACATGTTGCTTTAAAGTATTTGCAGTCATCTTAATTAAAAATAATCAAACTAAGTACAAGTATAATTTAGTTATTTTTTTATACAAAACAGACAAATCTTGGTTTATTTTTAGACAGGGTGTCTCTTTGAGGGAATCCTTAAGTAACTTTTAGTTAGTTGTTTTCTTTGACCCAGACAGGTAACAATTTACAATTTGACCATTGTTGCCAAGGTGTTAATTCTTTTTTGCTAGTAATAACTATAGATTATTTGAGTCATTTCTCTATTCCCCCAAAAAGTATTCTTTTAAAATATAATTGTAAACATTGTGTTGAGTATTTAAGATTTAATGAAAAAGCAACTACTGTTTAATTCCTCGCTTTATTTTACGTGGCTATTTGTTCTATATAAGCAAACAAGAATAGCAGCTCACTTCTTTAAAGTATGGGGCCGTGGTTATAAAATAAGATAGTCCTAGTAATTTTAGGCCCTTGGATTAGAAATGCTTTGGTGATTTTTCTAAATCTAAAATAAGCATGATATTTGTGGTAGGAACTTTTTATATGGAATGTGTTCTTGCATCTCTTATTGATGTGATACACAATAACTTTCTTAAGTCACTTATTTTAATGACATGCCTTAAACCTGAAATTATATTAACATTTTTATTTGGCATATAAACATATAAATTTTTGAAAATTATAAATTGTTACTTCCAATAACCTCTTCCTGAGGCTTGCACTGACAGTTACAAAAAGAGTAAAATGCTTTGAGATTATTGTATGTAAAACATTCTTTTAAAATTAAAAAAAATTAATTTGTGCCCAGTGGTTTGATGTCATTTGAGTTAATAATTACAGAGAAAAGAATGGAATTTTTCTAGATCTTGAACAAGATTTCAGAAAAGCAATTCTAACTAGGATTATTTTACTCTGAGGCTGAGCAAATACATCTTTTAAGTATTAGTCTTTCCTTTTTCCTCTATGGTTTATTCCCCTCCCCTTTTTCTTATTTTTCTGGTCAATTAAAGGTCTTTTCTTCATGTAATATTTGTATATTATGCAATAATTAAAGACAAATTTAGACCGATGCCAGCTTAATGTATTGAGACCTTGAAATCTATGCCAAGTTCCATATTTTTGTGTTTAGGAACTTGAATTATTTGGAAAGTACAAGAAAGTATAGGGTTAAGATACCTGACAATGGCTATGTGACCCAAGGTTAGTTAGTTACCTGAGTTCCCATGGACTACTGACTGAAATATTTTGATAGATGGCACCTACTGATATAATAACTTCAAAAATAGTTTCAGAAATTTTTAGATTATTAGTGATACTTTCAGTTTACTGAAAACATTTTGATTTAGTTGTTGCTTCCATGACCTCTGAGTAAGCTATAGAGTCTGGGAGCACAAAGGAAGGTTACATAAATAAGTTTAAATAGAGAGCTGTATTTACAATCATAAAATATTTTACAAAAAACTGCTTTATGAAGTTTATTATATTTGCCAATATGTTCTAGCTGTGTAAGAAATGTAAGAATCCAGGCCCAGGGAAAAAAAATAGAAATCCTTACTACAGGATACATTTTGCATATTATAATTACCAGCTTATCCATTCTCTTCCTTTCCTTTCCTTTCAGAAATGTTTTCAATTTCCATATGGAAATTCTCAGTTACTAACGGACTGTTTCCCAAACAATTATGGGCATATACTTATAAATGCTTTTAATGATATATATTATATTTTAATTTTGTTTTATTTTCAGTTAAATACAAATCATATATTTGAATGGTTCCAATATTATATTATTTTGATATAAATATGACATTCTTTGGATTGCTTTATATATTATTATACATTAAAAAGGAACATTTTAAGAACATTTTATTAGTCTTCAGATCCCTTAAATAATTATTTATGAACAATATTTTTATTTGTTGAAAAAAGCTGAATGTTAAAACTTTAGATTAGTGTCTACATAAGGAACACTACATAATACATAATGATGATGTATTAATTATATGACACGGAGTTAGTCTGCTGAGAGAAACTTTGGGTAGATTGAGATGCATGTGCTAATATTAAAAGTGCTGTATTCGTACTCTCAAATGAATCTTGCAGCTATTTTTTCACTAGTGAACATTGGAAATTTGATTTCACACTGAGTGTAGAAGGAAAAAAAATCTTATTTTAAAACCACTACCACCTGCTAATTCTATGGATTATTATTTTGGAGTTATTGCTTCTAGGACTTTCTCCTTTGTTAAATATTAAGCTAACAGGATTGCGTAACAAAAGAAAGAATGGGGTGGTTTTAAAAATCAAGGTAATTATCTTAATTAGATTTTAGTTAATGTTAGATTATGATAGCATGCTCCTTCTTCTCTTTCTATTTCTACTTCTTATTAACTCTGCTGTCTGTGTCTTTCCAGTTCCTGTCCAGTGGTGTTGTCAATTGTGTTCTTATTTGTAGTGTTTTATGTTTTTTTCCTACTATTCTGCACCTAAAACTGATCTACTAATTTGCTGTTTTGAACTCAGCCTTTGTCGGAATTATGGGTAACACAAGATCTTACAAACTGCTAGACTGGAATAGTTTCAATTCAGGTATTTTAATGGTCATTCAGTACTACATATGCTGACAAAAATTATGGCAGCTCAGTGAAGTTTTTAGAAATGTTCTCGATTAAATAGGTTTAATGTCAATTCAGTTATGTAGATACATTCTTCAATATGTATGTCATAACTTGTAATTTCCATGGAAATGCAAATATAAAAATGTGTTAACTCAAATGAATTAATCAAAACCATAGAAATACCATGTTATTTTGTTAAGTGATTAACTTTGAAAATGATGATTTTAAATTATATTTATTATGTTTTCAACAGTTTTTTCATATGAGATAAATGACGCAGGAATTAGCTTTATGATTAAAGAAACAAATTGTTAAATATAAGTATTAAATGACTTGATAATATTAAAGTATATCTAAACTTCAGTTTAGATTTGAATATATTTAGCGTTCTATAAATACAATAAAAGTGTAACTATTAGCATTTTATTTATAATTCTAGAAATGTTTCAAAATCTGTTGAGTAAGAACAGATTTTGAGGGGATTAACAGCTTTCATAAGCTTTTCTCCTTCCTCTTCCACGTGAGAGTGTAACTTTTAAAAGTAATTTTACATATGGATATTGTTTATAGCTTTTAAAGAAACTGAACTAAGATAACTGCACAGCTGGTGATGTGGTTTAGAGTTGAAGCCAGTTAATTTTTTTTTTTGGTAAAAGCATATTTTCTCAATAATACAAATATTGAAATTTTTGTCATTTACATATTAGAATTAAATAATAGAACCATCTTGATTCAGCATCAGAAGCTGTTATTTTACCTAAAGAATCTTTCAGCTTTGTGTCAGAAAATATATATTTACAGAAAAACAAAACCAGAAACATTCAGAGTCTCAGCATTTTAGATAATATCCCATAATCTTTTCAATATTGTAAACTTTTTTTGTTCTTAGGAGTCGAGGATGTAAGTTCTGATGTAAGTAATGCATGTTTGACTGTGAAGTAACTCGTTCATCATGCAGATTTACCTAAATGCAGTCTAGTAAATAAGCTGATTGGGTCCAGTTGTTGAAGTTGGAGACTGACACCAACTGGTAAATCTTTAGGGAAATTATCTCTATTTTTTATCCAACTTTTGCCAGCATACTGTTCTCACATTGATTATAAATAAAATAATCATTTTTAATGTAATGCTGTATACTTTGTTTATAGCAAAAAATTAAAAATACCCTGGTGGATTAGTTTAGTAAAAATAAGAATATATTTTTCAAACATTAGGCAGATGAGGTGTAGTGGCAAGAGAAAAAGGCTTACTATGTAAGAACATTGAGAGTAGATTGATCATTAATAATTTAAGGAGCTGAATCTTGTCAGGGCAAATATGTTTAGGGTGAAATTTATGTTAGTCAGATGATAGAACAGTTCTCAAAAATGGAAAAAGCAAAAGTTAAATCTTATAGCATAATAAGACCTTGTCTTGTGTAAGCAGAGTTACAGAATTTGTCAAGGAGAAACATGGTTGAGGGAACAGTATATCTTGCCATCATTTAGTCTAGTGGAAATAAGTATGATAAAAAAGAGATGACTATAAGTTATAGAATATTCAAAGAACATAAAAGATGACTGTCAATGTAATGTTCTCATAGTTGTATGCTTTTGATTGAGGGATTAGATTTGTTATGGTAACGGTTGGTACATATTCAGAAATCAGGCTGATTTTGGTATTTAGGAAAAATAACTTGATAATTCTGGAAAAAAGTGACATTTGGTAAATATATTCAAATTATTTATGTATTCTTCTCTGTAATTAGGGAATACTGCTGTCCTATGTTGCCATAGTGAATCAAATATTAACCATGTCAATGAGAAAACTAGTTGTTGGTATGGTTTATGATTTATTTATTTTTATTATTTATTTATTTTTATTTTTTAAGTGAGGCAACCTTTGGTTGATCTCACAGATTGCAAGGACTTGGTCAGTTTATATCCCTTATTTTTTATTTTTTATGCCTACAGCACCTGGTCTTTCTAGGTGGTCTCCCATCCAAGTACTAACCAGGCATGACCCTACTTAGCTTCCAAGATCAGACGGGATCAGGCTTGTTTAGGGCAGAATGGCCATACACTGTCTTTTTTTTTTTTATATATATTAAAGCTAGAAATTGTTCATCAATACTGTGTTTCCTGGATTCTCTTGATACCATGTATTATATGATGTATCATCAATTTAATTATAGCCTTCCAAGAGCAAAAGGAAAGGAACACTATCATATTAAATATACTTATCAATTATTAGACATTTCACAAACCTTAAAATGTAGAGATAAAACATTTATATTACACAATAATAGTTCATGAAATATGATATGTCATGTAACCATTTACTAGAATATATTTTATGCCATACAATTTGGTAGATAATAGATGTGCAAAGATGGCAGTCCTCCTGTTTTTACAAAGGTCATTATCTGGGAGAAAAATATGTAAGTGGTTTTCTGTATATTGTGGTAATACAGTGTTAAATAGGAAAGAAGGCATGATTAACTCTGTGTAGCCAGGAAGCTTATAGAGGTAATTTTGAAGCTCAGTTTTTGAAGACTATATAGGAGATTCACATAGATTTATATTTCATGTAGTATATTTGGAGCCATGTTAATGTACTTCCTTTGACTGTAGTTTTGAAACTTCCATCATTTGTAAAATAATATCCTAGCCAGTACTTATTTAATAAAAATGTTAGTTACTTGATACTTGTTTGCCATCGAGTACAAAATGTCTTAGTTAGTTTAGCTTTGCCTTTTTATGTCTCCTTTTCTCTGCTTTGCTATCTTAAGTTTGTGATCGAAAATATTTTTATAGAGCAGGAAGAAAGAAACTCAATATCTGAGAATTTATTTAAAAAATTATTACTATATTTTTTAAAATCTTGCTTCTTATGTTTCTGACCTGGTAACAGACCTTGAGAAAGACAAGAAGAATCTTGCTTCTAGGAGGGAAGATGCAACATTTGAAAATCTTGTGGACGACATGCTAGGAACAGGGGAACATAGGAATAAGAAAGGGTAACCAATGGTCACATTTGTGTTAGATCATTGACTGTAGGATGGAGAAGGAATTTAAAGGCAGCAATACCAGGGAAACCAGTTAGCAGACTATATTCAGTGGTGATGGGAGAGCTAAAGTTTATAGAACACTTACTGTGTGCCAGGTACTCTTCTAAGTTTTTATGGTAATATGTCATTTAATCTTCAAAACACAACTCTGACTGAGGTAGGAACTATTCACATTTAATAGATGAGCAAAATGCAACATAGCAATTTTTCCAAGATACAATGCAAAGTGGCTGAATGATAATTGAACCTTAATTCTCTGTCTTCAGGCCTTAAGCTCTTAACTGTGATGTAAAACGAGCAAGGCTTGATAATCAGTAGAACGTGGCAAATTTATAGGCTTTTGGCAATTGTTAGATGAGAGTGAGAGAAATATAGATCATGATTATCCCACATTCAAGTCTATTTGAAAGTTGAGTTTTAAAAAGTACTTTAAGAGCAAATTTTAATAGTCCTAGTTTATTGTTTCTTGAATGGCTGTGATCTTGTTTTCTTTCAGAAGAATTTACCACTAGAAGTATTTCTAAACAGATCACACAAATCACTTCATAGTAGTCTTAGTGTAGTTGAGGAAAATTTGTTATTTTTTTTTGTATAGATGAATGCCAGTTTAGGTATTTTTTTTAGGATGTGACAAGAAGAAATATAAAGTAGTTATATAATTGTTTGAAAAATACTGAATCAGGTAATATTTAAGGAAATATTTACGGAATATACATTATTAGTCCAATCATTCAAATTTTGATTTTAGTTTTAAGTAAAAGCCTTTTTATTCAGTGGATATTCATGGAGTGCCTGTCATATATTGAGCACAGTATTGGATTTGGGAACACGATTTTTCAGCCAGGCAAACATTCTGTTTACATACCTAGTCTAGACTATTTCTCATACTGTTTTGCGCTCTGTGTGTGTGTGTGTGTGTGTGTGTGTATTAGTTAAATGGAGATAGACTTTCCTGGAACTTGAATTCAACGATGATCGCAGCAATTATTTTTTTTTACTACGTCTGAGAGGTACACATGAGATGTATAAACTAAGCCTGAAATAGTTAAGCAGCTTTTAGTTTTTTTTTATTTTAATAAGGTTTTCAGAATGTTGCTATATGGAATTCAAGAAGGCATAAATATAGAATGTATGCTATGTGAACTTTTTATGTGTAAAGTGACATAAATATATATATAATTTTCTCTATATATAACTGGATATTACTACCTGCTCTTTACTATCTATAAAAAATCAGATATAATCTTTTAATTGTGAAATTTTGCTTTTTACATATATAAAAAATGTAACTGGATATTCATTACAATATAATGTAATATGTAAATGTAATATATTTTCTGCATATATATTGTAACATAATGTAACTTGTTTCTAGTTACATTTATATAAATATATAAAGAGTAAAATTTTACAAATAAGGAGATTACATATCTGTTTTTTTAAACAAATAATAAAGAACTCCAGTTTGGTCCAACATGAATTATATCTCAGCTGCCATCCTAACATCCCAAATTACTACATCTTGATGTTTGCTCTGAATTTGCACATCACTCTCTTTCTAATAAGAATCTTCCTACTGGTCTGGTACTGAATCTTTACCCAGTTTGAGGTTGTATACTTCTTGATTCTGAACTCTATACTTTCAATTTCGTTAGGAGAAATATATCTTCTTTAAAGATTGTTTTGGGTTAGATTATTCTTTTCAGGTATTTGAGAATGTAGCTTTTTGTGCTGTCTTTTAACAAGGTAGAATATCATTGTATTACACACTTTATTTGATCCTACTTAACTGTTTATCTCTTCTTATTTATTTAAAAAATTAGATTGAATAACTATCCATTTCCTTTTTTCTTTCAAACAGATTAAAAGATTCTCAAGGGCAGAGTTATTCTTTTCTAGAGCTATGTAAAAATAGAACTAACTAAGTTTAACTCTTTAGGTACTCGTTATTTCTTAGCTGTAAGTGTATGATTGCCTAAAATCTCACAGAGATTGAGTTTTATAAAGGCATATTATGTAGAGTTGTTCACTTCTTTATTTTCTGAGATATAAACAATTTTTCTTATTTTAGGAATCTTTACCAGATTCACCTGCATTTCAGAAACAAAATAAAATGCTAAAAAGATGGCAAGATATCAAGCTATGACCATGCACTAGAAAGTAACATTAGTAAAATGAATTACTTGTGATGTCAACCCAAGTATGCAGACATTACCCCTAAAAGAGGCATCAGTGAGGTACTAATCTAGAGCTCAGTTCATGCTTACCATTAAAAGGACATATTAAAAGATTTGTGATATTATCTATGAAGAGTTTTGACCCATAGAAGAAAAACATAAAATAATATGAAATATAATTTTTATAATAAGTAAATTTTAATGTCTCCTAAAATTATATCTTTATAATTATAAATACTATAGATTTGGGAGAAGCATAGTATTTAACGTGAAGGTATTTTTTTCTTAACATCTCTGAAATGTTATCAGTTGTGACCTCACATCTTAACTGTATATCCTCCAAATGTCTGAATTTTATCCAGTTTCATGTCTGGCATGTAAAGTTGCCATAAATATTTAAGCCAGACCCTTTAGCCTTTTATATAAGTAGGGTAGATCCTCAATTTTGACTTATGTAAGGTGAATAAACAATCAAATTCACTCATTTGTTTTCTATAAGATACAGTTTGCAGTTTTTAAGCTTTCAAAATTCCATTATAAGATTAAATACTATGGTATTTCTGAATTTTAAGTTGTAATAAGTTAGGATAAATCATAATTACTACATGAATTTTCTCTGGCTAATCTCTGGCATAAGATGTAGGTGTTGAAGATAAGTTAAAACATTTTTTAATATTAAATAAATTCACCTTAATTTTATTTTAATTAAACAGCCCCTAAATTTAATAACCAAAAAATTCATTCTTTGGCTTTTTGCTTATAGTTATAGATAATTATTGTTAATCCAATTACTAGTTTGTGATTAAATGCTCTCTACTGTATGCTTGCCTTGCTTTCACCTAGAATCTAGGGCCATTACTTTCTGTAACCATTTCAGTGAGCTGCCATAGTTTTCAGTCTGTACTGTCACCTGATCCAAGCATGCGCCAAAATATTCACTGTTTCTGGCTCCTGTCTGCTGAATCTGCTTTGCGAAACCCTTCGTTCTTTGAGCTTTTGCTTTAGCCAAAAACTAAATTTAAGAAATTCTTTGGAGTGTGGACATCTGCCATTTGCTTCCTTAGCTCCCATGTTATGTAACTCTTTATAGCATTTATTAAACTTGTAAATAAATACAACAATGGCATCCCCATGTGTAACTGTGTGGCTCGTGTGTCAGAATAAAGGCTGCTTGTAACCTTGTCAGAGAATATGAATGCTCCACTTGTGCTGCATTCAGCTTTTTTTTTTTTAATCAGCCACCTATTCTTCCATAGTGTTTGGTTTAATTATCTGATTATTTCATGTGTTATACCAAGGTAAGTTTGATGTAAATAAATTTTGTATTCTATGTTATTACATGTATCTCATAGTAATTATTATTATGTACTTTTCCATTTAGACATGCTGCCTATTTTTAAGTAAATATATATTGAACTTAAACTAAGTGGCTTCCTTCATTTTTCATTAATTTAAAAAACAGTGTTATGGATTAACTTCTTGTAAAATTCATTTTAAAAGAGAAAAGCTACCATGTATTATTTGTAGCATAGATATAGGCACACCTAATGTGAGAAAATCAATTTTTTAAAAATGTAGTATACAATTATTTTAGTAAGTAATATTTTAAACTTCCAGAATGATTTTAAAAAAGTAAAAAGCAGGCCTTACTAGTGGATTTAAGAAAAGTTAAGACTTTATTTTCCATGATTCTTAAGAAAAATGATTATTTTCTAAACTGATAAATATATTATTTATGATATCTGTTGTCAAAGAATCAAATAATTTGATAGATTGAGCAACTACTTAAATGATAGTTTGTCTTATGATATAAAAATTCCCTGTTAGGAAAGGATGATATTAAATAGACATCCAAACTGGTCTAGAAACATGTATGTCTTAAAAGAAAAAGAGAGAATGGACTTGAAAAGTGCTATTAATGTCTGCATTTCAGTTAGGAATATGAAGAAATTCTTTAACATAATAGTGTATGTGCAAAATAGGGCTACCTAATTGTCTCACATTTACTTCATGATGTTGATTGCTAACACCATATCGTAGTCTTTTCTATTTCTCTTTCTTCTTTATTTTATCTCATACTTTGATCCTTTCCTCAGTTTCCTGGAGTCTGCATTTCTTTCTTTTCTTCTGGAAAAGTTTCAGGGTAGCTCTGTCTTGCCAAAACTTTAATTCAAGAACTGGCTGGAATCATTTGTAGTTCTGGCTTTTATCTCTTCATTTCTTCTTTTTGCCGATCACCTCCCTGTGGAGGAATCAAAATTACATCATAGAAATGTGAGCTAAAATAAACCTTTTAACTTTTCTTTACTTTGCTGTCTTCAGTATTTTACTAGTGAGTATAATTATACTTATTCTCCTTATTTTTAAAACATACTTTGAAAATGATATACACTGAAATTAAGAATTAGAGTTTTGGGATTATTTGATTTTTAGCTTTACTAGTGCTTTTTTCTAGAAAATTTACAGTAAGAGCTTAGCATCCTATTTATACTTGATTGAGGTTTTTCTATTTTAAATTGTTCCCAAATGGAATTGGCAACAAAAAGAATCAAATTAGGATATACTGATTATAGACTGTTTCTGTTTTTGACATAAAAAGTTACTATAATTCACAATTGCTATTCACCAGTAGTTTGTGCTAAATTCAAGTGATTAGGAAGTATGTGGGACAGATGCCCCATTTATAATGCTCCATTACAATCAATATTGGACAATTCTGTGATTCTAAGGCATTTTCTTAATTACAGAGCCATACATGGAATTACAGTTTTCTATCTGAAATTTGTTCTGGTATACATTAGCCAGATTATTTGTATTAACTTTTTAAGTGTATTTGTTTATTTTATTTTGAATTGGCTAGTTCTTTTGTTTCTCGTCACTTTAAGATAGCTATAGATAGCTTTCTCTTTTTTAACATCAACCAATCTTTCTTTACCTTGGAAAGAACCCAGAATATATTGGGTGATAAAAAATGAAATCAGAATTTAAATTAAATTTATGACTATGACTCATAAAGCGTACTCTCAGCGAGGTGAGTTATAGGATAGATATCCTCTCAGTTTAAGATTAGAATCTGGAGAGTCTGAGTCTACATTTTAAGTAGTACCTAATAAAATACATTTCTGTAGATGTCCCTTAAAGTACTAAAGTAAATAGAACAAGGTGGTTTATTTTCTTGTAATCAAGTTTACAATGTTAAACTTTTTGAGAAGTAGCATTAAACTAAAATGTTAATAAGCTTTTTGAGAAGAGGTATTTTAAATATGATGTTTCAAAATTTGTAAAACAGTAATTCTTTGCCTCCAGAATGTTTATTTTAAACATTTCTTGTTCATTTAGATAATGTGCTATTGAGTAGTGAACTGATGTAAAATTTATTTTTCAGATGAACCAGAAACTCGAGATGCGTGGTGGGCAGAAATCAGACAAGAAATAAAATCACATGCTAAAGCATTAGGCTGTCATGCTGTAGTGGGCTACAGTGAATCAACTAGCATCTGGTAAATGATAATAACTTGATTTTCTAGATGCTGTAATTTACAGGTTGTCATCGGAAAGGGGAAAAGCTTTATGCAAATATAGAAAAAAAATAGTGGAGTGATCCAGGAGCATGGGCTTTAGAGTTCATCACACTGAAGCGAGGTTCATCCACATTTTTTGCCACTGCATTGCTATGAAACTTTGAGAAAGTTACTCTGCACCTCTGAGCCTCAAGTTATACAATGAAATAGAGATGATAATCACCTATCAAGATTATTGAGGAGTTAAATGAGAACATAATAGTGGCACATAGCAAGTATTAACTCTAGGGTTATTTTACTCCTGTTTGTGACAGCTAACTCCTTCCTCTTGGATCTTTGAAACCTTTGTTCTGTTGTAAATGAGCTGTCTTTAACGTTCATCTCTAAAACCTTTATACCTTGTTTTACTAATTGTAATTTACCTTTCTCCTGCAAACAAATTGTCTTTCCTATTGCTGCCAAGTAACACAGGGACTTCCATATTATTCAATTCTCAAAACCTTATTTTCCTACCTTTCACTCAAACAACCTCTCCTCTTTAAAGTCCATACCATTCCACAGTTCCGACTTTCTACCTCCAAAACGTGTTTCTGCCTTTCTTAATCCCCCCTCTGCCACTCCTCCAGTGAAACATGACTATCATCCTTCTAACAGCCTGGCATTGTACTTCTCATTCTTAAGTCCTCTTACTTTCTGGTCCACTTGGCTTCAAACCATATTTTGGACCTCATTATCACTTGAAACTATTGCCTTTTAAAAATTTGAAACTGCAAAGTTTCATTATTGGATCCCAGCTTAATGTTTTTTTTCACTCATGCTGTTTGCTCATTTACACCTGGTTTATTTTGACCCTTATCTTAATCCAAGAGTTTTCCTAGTTCTTTACTCAAGTTCTGACTTTACTTGCTGTCTGCCATCCTTGAACCCCTACTATCAATCCCTTTAAAGGTTTATAATAGATATTACTTAGAAACTGTTTGGCCTTCTACCGTTTTATTTTTCTACCTTCTACTCTTGGGTAATGCTTGCTGCCAAGTATTTCATGGGTAATTCTCTTGCACTTGTGATGATCATTGTTAGAGAAAAATGATTAGATTGTAGTAAATATGGACACTGCAGAGCCATGCTATTTCATCTTCTGAGGACCCTTTTTCCCCTTTGTAGACCATGTATTTTACTCTTGAACTTTCTAATCCCATTGTAGTTGTTCTACTCTAAACCACTGACTTTATTATAGTCATCCTGCCTTACCCTGGCAGTATATAGTCTTGCTTCATTCATGGATTTAGAGTCCTACGGATATGGTTTTAAAAGACATTATTCTTGCCATGAGATTCACATTCTCCTGGAGAATTACGACAAGTATATTTTATGATAGATCCTAGGATGCTTTGGGATCCCAGAGGGTTAGAGGTTAGAGGTAGGATTAGAAGAAAGTGTTAATGAAGTAACTGAAGTTTAAACTGAAATTTGTAAAATGAGTATGAATTATATAAATGAAGAGAAAAGGCATAGGAAGAGTGTTCGAGGCTAAAAGAACAGCATATGGGGAAAGACAGATGTGTCACAGATGCAAGATTCTACAGAATTAATTTACTTAGAAGTTTGAATTCATCTGACAGTCTTTTTTTCCCTCTGGAGCTCAAAAAATTCATTGTATTTAAATCTCATCTTTAATATTTTGTTCGGTTCTAAGCCATCCTACTTAACTGTTACCAGTTTAAACTCTTTAAAATGCACATTTCTGCTCTTATAGCTCCTTGACTCAGTGACTTCAGTGGCTCCATGTTATTCCTTCTTACATTCGCAGTGCCCACTTAAACATTTTAAGCCTGGCCTCTGTGTACTCAGTTATAAATCAAGTGACCATTTCTTTCATGTTCTCTTAGGCTTCTGGTTCATTTACACTTTGTTTCTAGTGTTTTTTCCCTAGGCTGCTGCTTTTCTCATTTGCTTTAGGTGATTTCATTAATAGTGTTGACTGTTTACTTTTTTGGCTTTCATATTGGGTGATATTTAATAAAGAGTTTCAAAGAATTCTTTTGAATATCAAGTTTTAACATATATATCATGATGTAGTTTAAACTCTAGTATATATTGGATATTGTTTCAGATACCTTTTTAATATTAAATTCAAATTAAGTTATAGCAATATTTATGTAGTTGTGTTTTTAGAATAATTTAAGTAAAATTTAATATATATTCAAAGAGTATTTTAATACAGTTGAGTGAGTTTGTTTTGCTGGATTCAACAGTATGGTTTGTAACTACTTTTATTTTGAAACATTCTAGTCTTTATCAGCTTTACCATATTTTAAAGGACTGTTATTATTAATATTATACTTTATCTTTCACAATTTTTAAGTAATAAAGAACTCTTGCTCTCTCTACTTTAATCATATTACTTCTGTTTTCTTTCCTAGGTTTAAGAGGTAACCCTGTAATGTTATTAATGTTTAATAGAGTTTAACCTGAATTTAAATTGTCACACTTGTTATTACTTTGATAGTTAACCTTTTTCAAAGTTTGATTGCCTGAAAATGTTAACTTGTTTATTCTTTTTTTCTTTTATAGTGAAGAGGTCTGTATTTTATCTGCATCCGGCACAGCAGCTGTACTGAACCCTAGATTTCTGCACGATGGCACTGTGGAGGGCTGTTTGGAACAGAGGTTGTCATGGCAGCCTGGCTTATTTTCCATAAGGGCAGAGAAGGGGGAGAGGTTGACTGTTTTTCTTTCAGATCTGAGATAGTTCTCCCTGAGGGTGGGCTACAGTGGTAACAGTGTCAGGCCCTTTACTGACTTTTACATAACACAGCAACAGAGAAGTATTAGAATTTGCTTTACATAACATGCATTATAATTGACACACTTGGTAAGTGACGTGTATGACTACTAATTGAAGAATTTCAAGGATACATTTTCTTGTTTGTTAACATTTTAGAAATAATTTTTAAATTCGATGTGTCTCTTTCTTTTCCCATTGTCTTACTTCCAAAACAGAAAAAGGCCATGAAACAGTTTTTATAAAGTCTTCATTTATAAAACAATCAACTATATTGTACCAAAGTTATATGTAAAAGCTTCATGGAAACTGAAATATAACTTTAATATATGTAAAATAGAAAGTAAAAATGAAAGTATTAACTAAATTGAGATTACTTTATGGTTTATTTGATTATTGGTCCCTTTAATCTGTTTGCTTCCATAAATGTCAAATTATCAAATAAATATGCTGAAAACTATTAGTTTGGTTCCAGAGTCTACTTGAATAATGTAAATTTTAATTATCCCTACCCCACAGTATGCATATTTGCTTAAAAATATTTTTATTAGTATCAGTATATTAGTATATATTAAAGACAAAAGCAAAAAAAATTATATATCAAATTTAGTGCAAATTTGTGAGTCTGTATAACAGATATTTTTGCTGTGGTAGACACACAGAATACCTTGGTCAGTGTCTTTTGTCAGTATTAAAAATGTATTTTGACCATAATATAGTCTAGAGAATTATAAGTCATAAATAGGGAAGTGAAAGTGGAACATTTGATGTACATTAAAAAGTTGGAATGTTCTACTGAGAAAACTGACCTTGCTAGTGAGTTCTCCCAGTGCTACAATATAGTTCTCACATGTGTTGGTAGATTTCGTTCTAGAGTAGATAGAATCCTAACTTTTTTTTTTTAATTAAAATTATTGGGGTGGCATTGGCTAATCAAATCACTAGGTTTCAAGTGTACAACTCAGTAATATGTCATATGTGTATTGCACTGTGTGTTCACCACGCAGAGTTAAATTTCCTTCCATTACCATATATTTGACCCTCTTTACCCCAGTCTTCCTCCCCTCTCCCAAGGAGCCTAATTTAACAAATGACCTTTCCCTTGCAGCTAGGTTATTTCAGTGTTGTGGCTTGGATGGATACAGTGAATTCTTTTGTATGGTGGTCCAATGCAACAGATAGTATCCCTATTTGTAAAAGACAAAAATGTCCTTTTTTTTTCTTTTGTAAAATTATTGCTGTTTATTGGAGGAAATTTGGAAAATATAGGAGAATAAAAGGAAGAATTCCCTGTGATCTCAGTATATTCAGACAGGCCCTTTTGTACATTTCGTATTTGAAGTGTTTTCATAAATTTTAGTACTTTTATTTTTTATGCCTTATGATGTTGCACCACTGTTCAAACTTCTGTGAGGTGTTTAGTTAAAAATTGCTCCAGGTTTTATCCTTTTCTGTTTCCTTGTAACACACAGGTTTTAGATTCAAGCAAACAGGCATTAAAATTTGAGGTCTGCTATTTAGTGTTTAGTGTAACTGAACAAGTTACTTGGTATCTCAGGTTGGTTTCAAGCCAAGTGACATTATTAGTTTTTTTCCTTGTTGGCTGGGCTTGATATTGGTGGTGGTGGATGGTGGTTTGTGTTTGCCTGTAGTTTTCTTATTCTTCAAAAAACAAAAATGAAAAGAACCTTTTTAGGTAGATTGTAATTCCCACTTTATAGAAGAGTCTCTGAGAGGTTAAATAACTTGTTCAGGGTCACATAGCTTAACTCAGATCTACTGATTTCCCTTTTACTTCTAATATAGCAGAATGCTATCTCAACAATAAAAGAATGGTTTCTGGGAGTAAATTAATTTTGATTTAAAGGGTTATTGTGAAAATTCAGTGATAGTATGAGTTTCTTTTTTTAAAATTTGTCTACTTGCCAAGTTTCAACTTCTGAAAGGTTGCTTTAGTTTAGAGAGAAGTGAGAACCCGTATCTTTCGAGAGTCCTAGATGATGTGGCTAGGTGAAAGTCTGGAGTTCTCCCCAGAACTTTCTGTTGCTATATCAATTCTCCTGATTTCCTCAGATTTAATGAGTGAAAAAAATAATTATAATTCTAAAATGAGTTCGTAAACAGAGTATTACAACAGACATTTTGCAGTGAATGGGGAGGTTGTGGGTTTTTTGAGGTTTTTGTATGATATGAATGTTTTTCTGAAACATAGGTTTTTGGTTTCTCGGAAATGTTAAAACAGCTTTGGAAATTAGAAATTTTAGAGTGTTCCTATTTTGACTTAATTTTTATTTTCTTAAATAGATTTGTTTTTAACCATAAATTTATTTTCAGATTGGTTAAAAATGTTTTTCTTAGAAAATCTTTAAAATTATATTCGTTTTATATTTCTCAGACAGTAAAAAAATGTCACCCTTATGTCTAAACATTTATTTTTATGCTGTATCCCAAAGAAAAAACTTTGAAATAATAGTGATTTTTGTCAGATGATAGTCACCACACATAAAAATTGTTGCAAAATCACTTTCTACTTGTATAAGTCTTTTCTGTCATAGGAAAGTGTACAGTTACCATTTCACTGTTGTTTGTAATTCTTATCAGTCATAGTGGTGCTCTTAACCACTTACTGTGGTAGAAGTTGTGGCCTAGTTTGTGCACAAGTACTGTGTGTCAATATACGTTTTTGAAAACAGAATTTTCAAGAATGCCTTATTTTTTTTCTTAATTATTCACATAGGCTAGAAGAAAATTTGCCTGCAGGCTGTGGATTTTGCCATATACCATATGATGAACTGAATATGCCATTTCCAGCTCATCTCACATACTGCTATAACTGCAGGAAACAGAAAGTTCCTGATGTTCTCTTTACAACTATAGACCTCCCAGCAGATGCAACAGTTATTGGAAAAGGTTGTCTAATTCAAGCAAGGTATGTTTGCAAAAATGGTATTTAGTGTCTCTGAAAGAGTATGGGGTACGGGGTTGAATCGACCTATTTTCAAATATCTGCTCTACTGTTTCCTATCTGTGGGATCCTGGGCAGGCTGGGAAGTTCTATCCAAACCTCTTAATTTATTGTATGAAAACTGGGAGGGAAAATAGCCTCTTTATAAAACTCAAATATGTCTATATTTGTTTTAAACATTTAAATTCTGTATAAATGCTTGTTATTATGGGAATTATTAATTAACCTGTTGCAGGCTAGGGATGTGACTCAGTATGCAAGAATGAAATTAAATATGCAATACATTTTGGAAGTTGATGTTTTCTTTTAAATAACAATGCTATGTAGTATTTCTTTTACTACTTCACTTAACTGTTAAAAACTCTTTTTAAAATGTACTGCAGTTAGGAAATGTTCAATTGCGGTAGGCATATAGGAAGCAGCTGTTAATTAACTATCTAGGTCACTAACAACTACCAGGTGACCAATTAAATTGAACATTTCTGTCCTCATCTTGCCATCTCAGAAATATTCATTCAGGTTGATCGTTGTCTCCTTGAAACTCTTTTGACTTCACAGTGCCACATCTTCTGCCTTTTCCTACCTTTATTTATAGTTTTCAGTCTCCTTGTTGATTTCTCTTTATTTCTTGATCCTTGAGAGCCATGGGTCTTGATCCTAGAGAGCCTTGAGACCTTTTTTCAAAGCTCTCTCCCTAGTTGAATTCATCATTTGATAGGTCTAAATGCTACCTCTGTAAATCTGCTTCCAGATTTATGACTTTAGTCCAGAACTTTCTCCTGAGCTATAGTCCCATATACTTACTTGTGTACTTCACACCCCATTTTGATGTGTCAGGGGCATCACATACTTGTTCCAAATTGAACTACTGATTTTCTCCACTTCTTTCATATTAGCCTTCTTTATTTTAATAAATGATACCTTGTTTTATCCAGTTCTTAGTGTCAAATATGGTATTCTTTGAGTCTGCCCTTTTTCCTAATCTCCTTACATCAGAGTTACAAAGTTATGTTGCATTTTCTTCTAAAATATGTTTATAATCCATTTCCTTTTGTCTTATTCTTTCTTGAGTCTTAGTCCTTTCCATTTTGGATTGTTTTTCTTTTGCCTGAGGTATATTCTTTAGTATTTTTTTTGGTGGGTCTGATAGTGATGAATGCCTGTCTATATGTGCGTTTATTTTATCTTTAAAAGATATTTTGGTCTGGCCGTTATTTTATTTCAGCACATTGAAGATACCCTTCTACTGCCTTCTGGCTTTCATTGCTACTGTTGAGAAATAATATATTAGGGTAATTGTTGTTCCTATGAAGGTATTGTTTGGTTTTTACTGAGGCTGTGTGTAAACTATTCTATTTGTATTTGGTTTTCTGCAGTTTCCCTATGAAATGTTAGGTACAAAGTTATCTTTATCTTAATTGTTCTGCATTGGGCTTCTTGAATTTGTAGATTGGTGTCTCATGTGTTTTAGGGAATTTTTAGGTATTCTCCTATATTTCATCTCTTCTCTCTTCTTGATTCTCCACTTCAAAATATGATAGACTTTCCCACTGCCTCCTCTAAGTCTGTTACTCTCTTCTGTTTTCTATCTTTTTTGTTTCTCTATGCTATACTTTACATACTTCCTTATCTCTTTCAAATTTTAAATTTTCTTTTCAGCTGATTCTAATATGCTAATAAGCCAAATAATTTGTAGTTTAAAATTTTTGATGATTTTATTATTTCTAGAAGTTTTATTTTGTTCTTTTTCAAATCATGTGTTATAGTCTGACTGATCTAATAATTTTAATATCTAAAATCTGTTTTCCGTTGTTTCTGTTGGTTATTGTTCATTGTGTTTTGTTTCTTTGACTGTGATAGGCTCACAGGAAGTTAAAAAAATGGTATAGAGAGTCCTGTCTACATTCCCTCATAGTTGACATCTTATACAGCTGTTGTAGAGTATCAGTTAGGAAATCGACATTAATATAGTACTGTTAACTGTATTACAGACCTTATTCAAACCTTATAAAACTTATATAGACCTTATTAAACAGTTTATAATTTTTTTTAGGCGAGACTAAGCTCACAGATTGTAAAGACCTTGTCATCTTACAATCTTTTATTTTTTTAAAAATTTTTATGCCTATAGCACCTGGTCTTCCTAGGTGGTCTCCCATCCAAGTATTAACCAGGCCCGACTCTGCTTAGCTTCTGAGATCAGATGGGATTGGGCTTGTTCAGGGTAGCATGGCTGTGGACAAAAATATTTTATAATTTTTTAAACTTGGATTCATTTATGTATTTGTGCATATATGTTTCAGTTTTTGCAATTTTATCCTTCATATAGGTTTATGTAACCACCACCACAGTCAAGACACATAAGTGTTTCACTCTACAAAAGAACTTCCTTGTGGTACCCTTTCATATTTGTACCCCACACTGCCCCTAGCCTTGGTCTTGTGATGCTTTTCCTGTGATACATTTTAAAAAATATATAACCTATCAGTTTTTGTTGTTGTTGTTGTTGTTAGTTTTAGGTAGGAGGGGATTGTTCTCCAGCAGCAGTTTCCACCACAGAGATAATGAATCAGAAACTCTGAGAATGAGACTCAGTAACTGTTTTTTAACTAGTCCTCCAGGTGGTTCTCATGCAAGCTAAAATTTGAGAACTACTAGCTTAAATAGCCTGGCTTGCCAGTTTGAGGATCTCTCCCTCATCTTACTACCTTTTTTAGTCCCAAGTTCTCATTGTCTCTCACCTAAATAGCCTCTTGTTTTCCATCTCTATATCAGTTCTGCCCTCTTAACTCCATTCTTTGTGTAGCAATATAAATGATGTCCTAAAATATAAATTGAATCATGTTACTACTTAAAACTTATTTGTGGTTCCCCATTGCTGACCCATAAACCCCTGCCATGATCATGCCCCTGCTTAACTGCAGTCTCATCAGTACTACTCTCACCCTTGCTCACTTCACTTTAGCTTCAGTAGTCTCCTTTTGGTTCTTCTGGTATGCCAGCTCCTTTCCATAATTGTCTTTATCCAACTCTCCCAATTCTATCTTGTCTTTACAATCCCAACTCAGGTACCATCATCATCTTTCTCTTTAGTTATTTCCACGTGCTTCACCTGGTTTATTTTCTTCAGACACCTGATTCTTAAACATAGTCTGATGTTGTATTTATTTCCACCTCCCCTCCATTCTCTCACTGAAAACAAGGACTTTGTGTTATTTTCATTGATCAGTGCTTATCACCTAGAACAGTTCCTGGCATATGGTAGATATTCAAGTAGGTTTTATGTTCTTTTAATGTGTGAGTTAATTTTTTTCTCTACTATCCATCCATCATAAGATCATGTGGAATTAGGAAACCTAAGATTTTAAATTATATTCTCTAGTGATTTTAATCAGTATTTATTTCATTTCTAGAGATTTTGAGATTTTTCCTTTTTGTTTATTGAAATAAGATTTTTAGCAAAAA
Source organism: Macroglossus sobrinus (assembly GCA_004027375.1). Classification (NCBI taxonomy): domain Eukaryota; kingdom Metazoa; phylum Chordata; class Mammalia; order Chiroptera; family Pteropodidae; genus Macroglossus; species Macroglossus sobrinus. The sequence continues at coordinate 68,007 of PVKZ01000060.1, read as the reverse complement.
ATGTATACATTGAAAAAAATGGCTGAAAAGATTACTGATATAACTTTTAATAAGCCCATTTGAAACAAGGAAATGTTTTATCAAACATACTCTTAGATAGTTTTAAAAATTGGACATTTCCTAAGGTGGTACCAAAAATATCATCTACTGACTAAATTATTTTTTTAAACAGGTTATGTCGCTTAAAAAAGAAAGCACAGGCAGAAGCAAATGCCACAGCTATCAGTAATCTATTGCCATTTATGGAATATGAAGTGCATACTCAGCTAATGAATAAGCTAAAACTCAAAGGAATGAATGCTTTATTCGGACTGAGAATTCAAATCACAGTGGGCGAAAATATGTTGATGGGCTTAGCAGTAAGTTTACATGTTTTGGTTTTGGTTTTTGATTCCTATAGTTGTAATAGATTCTATTTTATGTGATTTAAAAAGAGTCTCCTAAAAAGAGTTATTTAAAGAAACTGACATAAAGACCTGTAAGGGTTGGAGACATTATTAGAGGTAACAAATCTGATGATAGGCTTTCAAATATTTTATTTTTATATTTAATTATGAAATTATTATGTCATTTTAAATTAAATTATATTATGTAAAATATTTATTTATTTATATTTATGTCATTATTTTAATTTCATATTCTGACCATAAGCCCAGTAGTCAGATTTCTAAAAATTATCATGTGTAGCTTGTTTAGTAAGTTGGCCACCATAGTTTTGGATTTTATTATTGTTTATGCATTGCTAAAACGGGGTTTCTCCTTTTTGGAACTGTTGACATTTGGGGTTGGATAACTCCTTGTTGCAGTGGGTTGTTTTGTTCATTGTAGGATTAGTTTAGCAGCATTTCTGGTCTCTGCCCACTAGGTGCTAATAGCTGCCCTCTGGCATGACAACCAAAAATGTTTCCAGACATTACTAGATGTTTTTTGGGAGGCAAAATCACTCCTGAGGTGGGAGAGGACCATTGTGTTAAAATAATCATTCATTTTAATGGAGAAAATGAAGCAGCACATATGAGACACTGCCTACTGTTTGAGAATTAAATTTCATCATAAGCGTGGCCCCATGGTCGTTAGATCATGTGTGTATTTCTTAGGTGCTGTGTACTGGAACTGGTTTTCAAACCCAGTCCTGTCTAGTTCCAGAGTCTGTGTTCTCAACCATTCTGGGCTGCTGCCTGTATGTTAGTGAATGCAGTTAGGGAAGTATTGGAGATGGTACACTAAGACTTCCTGTGGCACAGAGGGCGTTCTGAGGTTGAGGAGGAGACTGAGTCATAGGAGCAGTCCTAGACACTAATGAGCAAACCAGGAGAGAGAGCTTCTGAGGGTCAGTTTCATCTGCTGCGCAGACTTCGTCGTAGAGTATCATATACTTTTTAGGATGGACTTTTATAAAATTGACAACTGATTGATTTAAAAATAATAAGTCAATTCAAAATAAATATCCAGAGTTCAAAAAATTGATCTTCTTTTTTTCCCATTTTACTCCTTTGATATTAACAATTTGATGTTTATACTTTTATGTATGTTTTTGCTTTGCTCATATAAGCATATTTTAACCTAAATGCACATAGGATTGTGTGTGTGTGTGTGTGTGTGTGTGTGTGTGTGTGTGTGTGTTTGTGCTGTTTTCTATGTCACCTAATAGTTTTCCAGTACTCATGGCATGTAGTAGTGTTACAGAGTCAGAAATTAATAGTAATTTAATTAAATATTTAAAATAAATCTGTATCAAGTACAATTTTCTTTCTTGGTAATTATGGAGGTGGGGTGGTATAGGAAGAAGGTCTTGGCTTTTGGAGTGAGGGACAGATTTACATCTCTTGTCCACATTTATCGACAGTACGATCTTGAGTAAGTTTTCTATCCTTTGTGTACCTCAGTTTCTTCACTTGCTTTGCAAAACTTTCCTTTTCACTTTTGCCACATAAAAGGTAAATTATCTACTTATACACGACAGATTTATTTTTAACAACTTTTTATCTTTATTTTCTAAATTTTTTTACAATCATAAGGTAAAAAATTTTATAATACAGTTGGGTATGCAGTGAAAAGTTAATGCTCCTTTCACTGCTGTCCCCATCTACCCAGGGTTCTTACCAGAGGCAGCCAACCCCAGTTACAATTGTGTTTTTCTGTGCCCTTCCATATATGTGCTATACATACACTGATGCTAATTATATCTTTTTCCTACAGGGCAAAGACCACATTCATAAATATGAAAACTTAAGGACTGTTATTTTTTAGATATTTTTTGATTATTTTCCCATTATTTTTACAAGTCGGCCACAGGTGTATATTTAGCAGCGTTACCAATGCCTGGAGGAATTCAGATTGCTGGGAAGACTCCTAATGATGGCTCATATGAACAGCATATATCTCATATGCAAAAGAAGATAAATGACACAATTGCTAAGAATAAAGAGTTATATGAAATCAATCCTCCAGTAAGTAAAATAAATCTATATTGGGAATACATAAGTTGTTTAAATGTTAGTATATTTTTAGGTTATCTTATTTTAGACATTAAAAGATTTTTTTCCACTGTTTGAATTCACTCTCCTCATTATTCATTCTTTTACTTCTTTTATGTCTATGCTCAAATGTCTCCTTTTTAGGGAGGCTGACTCTGACCACCCTATTTAAAAATTGTAACTCTCCCATCAGTTTTCTGTACTTCCTGTTTCCTCTTTTTTTTGTCTATTGCTTATTACTTCCAGTAGAATGAAGTTCCATCAGGGCTGTATTTCTAATGCCTAGTTCCTCCTGGTATTCTTGATAAATACTTGTTGAATGAATAAATAAATGGCCTAAAATGTTCTTTTTTAATAAAAAGAAAGATCGCTTATCTGTGGTACAAATGTAAAACAGAGTTTTTCAGTTTCAGCTTTTTACAGTTTTCCTACTAGTCATTTCCACTGTCTTCTTACCAACTTGACAATAGGTATCATGATGCCTCCTATGCTCTAGAAGCTTATAGCTATAGTCTGAATTGAAAGAAAAGGTGCTGGAATTAGAATGAAACTATTTGTTTTTATGAGTCTCTGATAATGAAATACTTATGTAAAAGGATAGCGTTTGGATAAGAATATTATTGTTGTTTTTATTTTGTTTTGTATAAACTTGAATTTTGGTTGGTCTTCTGGAACAGTGTATCTGACTCTAGCTTCAAACACAGCTTTCTAGCAAAGTTGTTATGCTTGGAGGAATCATAAGGATATGACCTAGAGCTACACAGTTTAGTGTGGTAGACACTGGCCACATGTGACTATTGAGCATTTGACGTGTGTGGCTAGTCCAAAATGAGATGTACTATAGGTGTAAAATAGACAGCAGATTTTGAGGATCTGGTAAATGAAAAAGCACATAAAATATCTTATGAATATTTTTTATATTGATTGCATGTTTCATTTGTTTATTATCTATGAAGCTTGCTTTATATTTTTGTTAGTGTTGACATAGGGCATGTTTAAATTCTTTGCAAATGTTGATGTGTTAATATATTTACTTCAGTAACCTTTGTAAACTCTTCCCTCACAACACTTTATTAACTGCACATTTGTAGTAATTATTTTTCTTTTATAATTATATTTTGATATTTGAACATCTACTAATAGTGTTTATGCCTGTTGGAGAGAAACAATTGGCAAAGCTATATGTTAGGGTTCTATTTATCAGTTTAATAATAAGAGCTAAATTGTTTTGTATAACCATGTTTATCAACTCCGTTCTGCCATCCTGACCTCCCACAGGACCTGCCACCTCGTTCGTGTTCCTATTGTACTTGTATGTGCTTCTGGCATAGTGCCTGTTACATTATTATATTACATTACATATATTACATTATATTATTGTACTTAGTTTTTCCATGTCTGTCATCCTTTACTATAATGTGAGCCCCTTGAACAGAGACATATTTAGAGAATGTTAATCAAGTTACTTAATCCATTCAGTAAATATTTATTGAACTTCTATTTTAGTAGAATATTTTAGAGGAGGGAATAAATCTTTTATGAATTTAAAAATTTCAACATATATGGGTTTCATGTGCTGAATATGACTGCATTTCTACAAAAGGACTAATCAATTTATGAATCTATTATATCTTATTTCAGATACTGACATTAGTTTTTTAGCATAACATCTCAGAATTTTTTTGACGAAGTTGGTGTATCACGCCTCTATCACAGTTTAGTGTTTTCAGTTTTCCAAAACAATGTATGCCCACCCGGTAAATGTGGACCAGAGTGTGCCTTTTCTTAGAAAGGTAGCTCCAGCTGAAGTTAATACCATTGTTTGATTTTTTTTCCCCTCAATATATTGAGAAATGTTTCTAATGCAGAAATGTAGTACCACTTAACTAGAGGTAAAAGACTTCTCAGTCAACCAAAGTTATTAAAATAAGGTGCAAAACTTTTATTTGGAATAACATCACCAGTGTTGAAACTTCATTACAAATCTAAGGTATATTACATTCCAGATAGTTATATTTATTAGGTCCATGATACAGTGAACAGAGGCGTAACCGAAGTTTAAACTACTATAAAATTGTAAAAAGAAGGATGATATCTATTGGGAAGAACTCTGCACTCAGTCAAAAGAACTGACTTAGACAGTTTACTTACTAGTTTTCAAACACAGGCAAACTGCTTTACCTCTGAATTGCAGCTCTTTATCAGTTTCTAATCATTATAATAAGCACCCTGTCAAATTTACATAGGTCAGGTTAAGTTGGAGTGCAAACTAAATAAATGGATGTGAGAGTACTCAATAGATAACTAAGTTATGAAACTGCATGGTGGTAGTTTATGTATGGTATACAGTAGAATGAACACTTAAAACTATAGTTTTGAAAAACTTCTTTTAATGTCCTCATTTTTTAAAAGATAGGTTTGTTACACCAATAATAGGCTATGCTTTCTGCATCTGTGCTCCCATATGCACATTCTCCCAGTACTCCTGTTGCTAACAGATATTTAGAAACTCTAGTTAGCTCTGATTTTGGCTATGTAGTAGATAAGAAAGCTTATGAACCCACATAGGATTGCACCATACACTGACATCAAAAATATCATTATTGTAATTATCAAAGTTTATTTAGCTAAATAAGTTACACATCAGATACATGTGTAATATATGTATTATGTACATATACACACATCATTTTCCTCATTTTACTATGTAGAGCTTTGAAAAATGTTACTGAATAAGAAAAGATATAGAAGAGTAGTATTATATTTGGGAAAATAGACCTTTAATTCTTTATGGGATATTAGGACCCTTAAATGTTGAGTAGAAAATACCTTCTGAACTGGAAGGACTGTTGGTTTCCTACTCATTGTAATTTCTTCTCTGTACAGTAGATGTCAGTAATGTCTCTCCATGTATGTGAAAATTACATATGTTTCCAAATTAGTATGTCAAGTCTGCTATTATCGATTAAAGGAAATGTCCATGTACATACTCTATAAAAGGTTAATTGGTCATAAAGTTTATAATTAAATATAGACTTTGAATATTACAGACTCCTCACCCCACACGTAATTGTCTATTAGTATAAAAATATTAAACCAAACTGAAGTATGCAAATATCGAATCATTATGTTGTACACCTGAAACTAATATAATGTTATATGTCAATTATAACTCAATTTAAAAAAAAAGGGAAAGGAGACTTTAGTTTATAAAAAAACCCTGAAAAATATGGTCATATAATATAGCAATTATATTTCTTTTAGGAGATATTCGAAGAGATTATAGGATCACCCATCCCAGAACCTAGACAACGCTCAAGACTTTTAAGATCTCAATCAGAAAGCTCTGATGAAGTTACAGAATTGGACCTTTCACATGGGAAAAAAGATGCTTTTGTTTTGGAGGTATTATGGCATTGAACTTATTTCCTAAAGTATTTAGAAAATAAGATGTGCATTTTTACATTCGTATCCTAAATTGATGTAATACTTTTGTGTCATTAAAACCTATAAATATCAAAAAATTTTATTATAGTAGACATTGCAATAGATTTGAAAATATTAGAACTTGGTAATATATTTTTGTTCAATATCATATGACTGATACAATAATGCAGATGGTTCTGGAAAAATTAACGTATTGGTTAAAATTAAAATAATAAACTCTTGAAGCTATTTTTGTAAACTTGAATGAGAAATTAAAGTACTATTCTTTCACTTATAATTACCTGCTTTGTATGTTATAACATGTACTTATAATATTTTACATGTAAAAATGTAGGCTCTATGAGTTCTCAGAGGTGTTTCCTTAATACAGAAGATTTAATTAACTTTCATTATGAAAATACACTCAGAACTGGCTTTTCTGGAGCAGTAATTGGTACAAAAGATTTCTGGAGCCTTCTCCCTCACAAATCTGTTGAACAGTTAGCTTTGAAAGAGATAAATGATCTTCCTTTGATGTTGAAGGAAAGGAAAATAAATGAAGATACTACGAAACATTCTGATAATTACCAGTTGGGGGAAAAAATCAGATGTTTTGAACTCAGTACAGCAGAAAGCTAATGGTAGAATTGTATTGGGATTGGATAGGAGGTTTAAAGAGCTTATAACAGTGTCTGTGAATGTGATCAGGATGTCAGCCATAGGAGATGCACAAGGCTTAACTGAGGGTAAGAGTGTTGATTTGTAGAAAACTAAAACTGTATGGATTTATGCTTTTTTCTCATATTTTTCTACAATTTGATAATAGAAAAAAAATGGAGGTTGATCAGGTTCAGGAAGTAAAAAGAACCAGGGTACAATTTAGAGCAATGCTGCTCAAAGTGGACTGTGACAGCTTGTAGCATCAGCGCTGTCTGGAAGCTTGTAAGACTTAAAAATTCTGGGGCCTTTACTTCAGACCTAGTAAATGAAAATTTCAAGGTGGGGCCCAGGACTCTGTTTAACAAACTCTCCAAGTGATTCTTAGCATTACCTGAAGTTTGATCTAGGGCATTATTGATATTTCTGATCCTGGATCCTGGCTAAGTAGAGAACAGAAGTGCTTCACATTTGGGCAGAAGGCTGAGGTCACAGTGCAGCTTCAGTAAGAGAAAGGTCAAAGAGATGGGATTGTAGTTGGAGAATGCTTGAGGTCTGGGTGTTTCTGGAGTGGCTTTAGGAATAGCATGGCCACGACTGTAGGTAGCTATAGTAGAATGGAAGTGATAGTGGTTCTTGAAGTCCCAAGCGGGATGTGAGAAGAAGCTTAAAATGTGTGAGTCAGGACTTAGACCCCTGATATACAGATAAATATCAATATAGGTCCAGTTGGATTTTTTTATTTATTATTCATAGTGGCCTATTATGATGTAAGAATAGGATTTAGACTTATTTTGTTTAGACATGCCTTTAAATGAATACCTATGTAATTCTATTTTAAAGCATTTCTGTATTTAGTCAAAATTTGTTTTTTAAATTATACTTTATTAATTTAAACAAATTGAGATAATGATTACTTATGATACCTTTGTAAATATTTTGAAACATACCATCATAAAAGCTTGAGAAAAGGCTCAGTTTTTAAAAACTCAGTATGTTATACAATATAAAATATTTTATTTAGAAGTATAATTATTACTGTGGAGAAATTAAATATTAGAAATGCTTTTTCAAGTTTTATATATTAACTTAGATAAAAATGACTCTAGTGTTTTGACTTATGTTTTCTATTTAGTAATAATAAAAAATTTAATTTGAAATAATTATATGTTTATAATTATATATTTATAATAATTATATATTTCTTATGTAATAGTTTTAATCTTTTTATTTTCAGATTGATGACACAGATGCAATGGAAGATGTACATTCTCTACTTACTGATGTTCCTCCTCCTCCAGGTAAACAGAAAAAAATTACCTTCGAAATAAAACTGTATTGTTTTTGCATATCAATATTTTAGTTTATAATTATTATGGTACTAACTTTATTTTAAAGGCTTTATCAGTATTCCATCCTGTCATGTGCTTTGCTGCGCCAAAGGCTAAAAGCATATAGTTTAAGAATATTTATGTTAGAACTGGGTGAACTGATTTTTAATCCTTTTATGACTACACATTTTTAAAAATCTGATCATTTATTAAGGTGGTCTAAAATTTTGTAAAGGTATAGAGTTTTAGAAAAACAACAACGAACAGACCTTATAGTTAGAATTTCATGTAATGATTGAAAATGTTATTTAACACAAAAATAAATGAAATATTATCGTATATTTTAACTATAATTTATTTTGACAGGCTTTTATAGTTGCAATACAGAAATTATGCCTGGTATAAATAATTGGACATCCGAAATACAGGTGAACCTTTCATTCTTAATTTTAAACAAATATAGAGTGTAAGTGATGTTAGCAAGTTCTTATGTTTCCTTTTTAACCTTATTGCAGTTAAAATATTATCCTTTTTCATACCACATCAGTTATTATTGTTCATTATTTGACAGTTTTATTGTTACAGTTTTTAGTTAAAATAATAAAATGACATGCTATTATATTTCTCTATATTTAGATGTTCACATCAGTAAGGGTAATCCGGTTAAGCAGCCTTAACCTCACTAATCAAGCCCTCAATAAGAACTTTAATGATCTCTGTGAAAATTTGCTCAAGGTAGGAACCTTTTGACTATTTTAGTTAAAACTCATTAAGAATCATGAAATTAAAAAAAGAAAGTGTATATGGGTCTGGCATACCTTACACAGTTGTGGGCTGAATTATTTTTATTTATACAGTACATCAGTCTTAACTCTGTCATCAGGTAAAATGCTAAAGTTGTTCTCTCCGTCTTAATATACCATACCATAAAAGAAGTATATTGTAAGTTATTTCATAGCTTTAAACTTCATAAAAATCTGTTGTATATATGTAAATTTAAAAAACCTTGTTATTTTTTAGGACTTACAGATAAATATGATTACATCTCATTGTCTGCTTAAATATTAAAAATGTATTCTTAATGTAAGAATTGACAAAATAGAGGTGGGCCAGCCTTGTTTTTATCTTTCGACCTTTCCATTTGCCATAATTTACATTAAAATGTCAGTTTTTATAACTTTTTAAATGAAAAGAAGTGATATTACTGATATTTTCTGTTGTGCAGAGCCTGTATTTTAAACTACGGTCGATGATCCCCTGTTGCCTTTGCCATGTAAATTTTACAGTATCTCTGCCTGAAGACGAATTAATTCAGGTAACTAAGATTCTGTCTATTCTTAAAGAAGATTTCTAGCTTTTATCTGATCTGTTTTAATATTATAAAATTGCCATAATTAAATAAGTGTAAACTTTTATTTCAAAATATTATTAGTATGTATTACTTCAAAATGTATTAGTATGTATCAGATCGTGTATATTTCATTTTTCTGAACTCTAGTTATCTGAAGGTGGAATCATATGTGTGCTCCAGCACACATACAATAGGATGAGTACTTATGTGAGATTTTTCCCGACCCCAACTTTAAGACAGGGTTCTTGAATTCTTTCTGAAATATCTGTGTTCATTTGGGCTTAGTTGTAGTCTGAATATCTGAATTGATGCATACTTCTGGTTGAGAATTTTAACTAGGAGAGGCAAATTAGCTAATTAGTATAAGTTGTTCTATAGTACTGAAAAGATTTGTAAGAAACTTATTTGGGCAATGATTATTTTGCTATTCATATTGTTTCTGTGATCCTAGGTTACAGTCACAGCAGTTGCTATAACTTTCGACAAAAATCAGGCCTTACAGACCACAAAAACACATGTTGAAAAGTCATCGCAAAGAGGTAAACCTATAATGAATGGGGGCACAGTTCACATTTGTCTCTTTATAGTTTTCACATATGAATAGGTGGTTAACTGGTATTTGCATGGAAAATGCTGTGGTTTTATAGACTTACATTGTACCATATTTATTCTGTAGTGATTGAGAGGCTCCTATTCTAGGATTGCTAAGGAGGTCTCAAGGTGTTTGAAAACCTGAAGATGTAATAAGCATCACGTATTTTTCTCAGGAAAGTCCCCTGGTATTCGACAGATTCTTAGAGTTGTTTATCTAGTAAAATTTAGGAGGTACTATTCTTAATATATTCCAAAGAAACCCAACTTATTAGAAATCATCTATGTGTTCTGAAAAAAGGAGAGGGAAATAGTAAATAATAGACTTTCTACAGTTTAATGATTTACTGGCTAAATAAAATATTTATGATTAAATTAAAATTTTTAAGTTGATTACATTCTACATGTATAACATTGCATTAATGTCAAATATATTAATCAATTATGTATTCAGATAGCTATCAAAATAGATAATAACTGGTTAAGTATCATAGAACCAGTAAGGTGCAAAGAGTGAGAAAATAGTAATTATTATTTAGCACTTATTTGCAAGGCACTATTCTGAGAGATTTACAAATATTATCCTTTCTAAATCGCACAACAGTTCTACCAGGGAAGGTAGGACTACTCTCAACATCATGCAGGTGAAAGGTCTCCATGGGAGAAACCAAAGAGAAAATAATCAGAATAAATTTGGGGTCGGGGTATATATGTTATCTGAGATTGTTAATTTTAAAAAATTAATAATAGATTATTACTAAATAACAGTGTTTTTCTTGCCTCTCAAGCCTCTACAGATAATGAAGAACTTCTACAGTTTCCACTGGAACTCTGTTCAGATTCACTTCCTTGTCATCCTTTTCCACCAGTTAAAGGTTGGTTAAGTAAGGGAAATGCAAACACAAATCCTAGTTTCTAGTGTCATTCCTTGCTTCTTCATTGTAGGCAATCTTGCTTAATCTTGAGATGATATATTCTTCATTCTCATTGTATGTTTATTCATGTTTATAAAGGGGAGAAAGTAATATTCTTATTTTAATTTCTCAAGTAATTGTCAAATTATTAAGGTAATTTTTCATATGGTATTCCATTTTTATATCAAGTATATTAGCTTTATTTTTAGAGATTTGGATCTCAGTAATTATTTACATGTGATATATTTGATATTTACATAATATTTGGTAAATTTTTTTTGCAGCCAGTCAAATCTTTACAAAAATTATTATTTTGAAAATGACAACAAACTACTTATTTTCTTCAGAAAGCATTTAGAGAGGTTTTGGGTGGTGGTAATATTCATGAGAAAGGGATGTGCTTTTTGTCTTTTAGGTGTCTTGGCTGTAATTGAGGAACATTGTTAGGTACTTAAAATATGCTGCCACTTTTTTGAATGAAAAATGATTGTCCCTTAACTTAAAGTAAATCTACTCAGTCATGTAAAACATTTGTAAAAAAATGAAAAAGTAGTTTTATCCATTTTTTTTCTGATTTCAGTGCAATTTTTATTACTGTGTGTCATTTTGTAGCATCACATATACAATAAATGTAGTTTGTTTTTTCCTAAATTTTTTGAGGAATGATGCATTTGTTATTGGAAAAAAAATTGGCTTTTCTAAAATTTATATTTTTATAATACAAGTGAAATTATTTCTACTCATTAGTTATTTATCTGATCACAAATTAGGTATAATGCAGAATAGTTTTATAGTCACACTGCATATGTGGCTGTAGAGTCTTAAGTAAATCAGTGTAAGTCCTATCTATGCAGATAAATAAATTCTGTCTCATTTTTTGAAGATGAAAAGATAAGCTGCTTTAAAATATTGAGCCTTCTAACATGGTAACTATGGTTCTCTTTCCTTTTTGTCTAAATTAAAGTTCTAATTTAGAGCTCTATGGAGAATTTTCACATTTTTTTTGACCATGAGTATATTTTGTACAAATGATACTTTGTGAATTGAAGAATAAGGAAAGAATTTGAGTAGAATAAGTAATATCTGAACAGTACCTAAAATATTTGCAGTTTATTTTAGGGATCATAGAGAGGAGCCATGACGTGGAGTAATACAGTTCTGCTGCTGATAAAGTGTGAGAACTTGGGCCAATTAAGCTCTTTAAACCTCAGTTATTCATCTGTAAAATGTAAATGATTAACATTCTCTCTAGCCTTTAAAATTCTCCGATTCCCTGGGTTTCTATAGTTTCTGGTTCTTTAATTATTAATCTACTCTTGTTATTAAAAACAAATCAAAAGTCTAAATTATGCCTAAGGTCACACTGAGCTTCTGTTAAATTAAAAATTTCCAAATAGCTTCTAATTAGTTAAACCAATAATTTTTAAACCATAAAGTTTCTTCAGAGGTGCTTCATAGCTTTCCAGAAGGTGGGGTGGGAAGGGAGCTGAAGAGAGTGGAGGAATGAAGATAGGTCTTTGGACCCCCGACCCTACCTCTGAACTAGAAGCAACTTCGATTCAGTGTGCTGTTATGTATCAGTTTTCTATATATGATTTTGTTTGAAGAAAGGGTTTCAAAAAGTTGAAAAAAAAAAACTGAATCAGGTTATTCCACCTTTATTATCACCATCATCATCTTCATAATGATCAATATCATCCCATCTAATCCTAAATATATACAAAACTTTTTATACTAAGTGCTTAACTGAAAAATCTGTGTGCTCTTCTTTGAACATTACATTTCAAAATCATGAATAAACACTAAAAAGTTTATCTGTACCATTTTGTAAACAGTTTTGTAAATTGTGGTGTATGTTGCATGCTTATTTATTGTCTTTGCTCCCTTAAGTCTTTTTAGGAGGACATGAGCTATATCAAATATATTTGAAAGCTATCTTAAAGTATTTTTGAATATTTGAGGATAGGATGGATTTTGAAAAGGTCCAAAAAATGTTATAATAAACAGAGTGTTATAACATGAATGTATTAATTAGCCATTATAACATGAAGAAGGGCTTTGAATAGAGGATAGAAACATCTGGAAAAAGTTAAGTGTAGCAATTTAGAGGAAACAGGCAGGAGATAGAAAGGTAAGAGTGCTAAGGATAAATGCTCAGAAAACTCTTATATGCAACCACAAGAGGCTTAAAAGTCACCTACGAATACTGAGAAGTAAATAAATACATAGTTTTATAGTTTTGTTAAGTCAGTTAGCTCATTTGATAGAACTTTTTCTTTTTTTTTAATTCTGAAAATGTTGGATTCTAGTTTATTTTTTATGTTCTCATCACAAATAGGATGATTTGTTAAAATTTTTCACTTACTTTTATGTTAACAGAGTAGTTTCAAGAGCTAAGCACAGTATGTTTATTAATACTTCCATCTTTTCACTTGTAGATAAACCTTTCCTTTTTGTGTTATCAAAAATTAGTGAATATGTGAAGAAAAGATGCTTCAATTATGTGTATCCTAATTCTCTATGTAGAGTAAGCCTGGGCCTGAATTGTCCATCCATGTTCAATTTTTTCCTTCCATCTTTTGTTATATTTGGTTTTGTTTCTTAAGGTAATAAAATAGTTTGATATATGTCTCAAATTTATGGTTTTTTGGTGTTACCTTGCTAGTTATCTTGATTTTTCTGATTTGAAATATTAAGAGGTGCTGAGCCAAAGTAATTCTTAAAAGACATTATGATGTGAAGGTCATCAAAATTTTTTGATGAACGCTATGAGGATCATAGATGATGTGGTATTGACATAAATTACTTGATTGAGGCTGTATTTTGAGAAAAAGGGTGGTATAGTAAATTTTTATACCACTTTCAGAATCTTCTTCTTAATTGTTAATATCTACACCTATGTTTACTCTGAAATGGTTTTTAAGAGACTTTTAAAATGATACATACAGAAAAAAGACAGCAAATATAGTTAAAAATGGGGAATCAATATAATCTGGGTGAAATTTAAAAACTCAGTAAGATTTTTCTCATGAATTGTAGTTAATCTCAAATTTTATACATACAATTTTCATAAAAGGTTAACATATCACTTTAGATACATGTCTAAAGACCTAAGTCTTGATATATTAGATACCATATTGTGGGGCTTAATTTATATTAATGACAAAAGTGTGTGAATCATATACCACTATAAATATATCTCAAATAGTTAAAAATCTCATCTATAATAGGATAATTATTTTCATTAAAATTCTGAGAATTTAAGACTTTAAAAAAGTTTAATTAAGTTAATTTTAATTTTTATATACTGTTGGATAAAAGTGTATATAAGAAAAATTTTTTATATCTACTTTGTTTTTGCTTTCATTTTTCTTTAAGCTAGGGTGATTTCCTCATGTTCAGTGGCATAAGCTATAGGCTGGCAAGAATACTTTTTTCATTAAGAAGCTGCTGACTAATGAGAACAATGTAGGTCAAAATCTGTATTTTAGTATAAAAGAAAACAGGTTGGCTTACGCCCTTCATATATTGTATTCCTTAACTAGGTTTTCATATCAGAAGTTTTTTAATCTTTATTTTTATTGTAGATGCATAAAAATTGCTTTTTATTAAACCAAATTTGATTTTACTAAATTTGATTTTACTAAAAGTCAACTACTAATACTGAGAAGTAAATAAATACAGTATTTTTAACTAGCAATTAGAAATGTAAATATATAAAAACTCCAGAGTTAGCTTTTGTTTTTTTTCTGCCAACTAATAGTTATTAATTCTTACAAATATATGTAATTCTATTTATGCCAACTAAAATATCTTTATATATTAACAATTCATTGCATGTCTGTTTTCTTTCTCTTTTTTAAAAATATATTTTGTCCTAACGACTAAATGGTAACAACAATAAAAAACCACTAAAGTTCTTGCTACCTACAACAATCCTGGGAGGTTCTGAAAAGGGAGAGATGCTGAGGGTAAGAAGAAGAGAGGAAAATAGAAACTAAAGAGGGGAAAATGTATGAAAAAGTTATCCAAGAAATGGGAAGGAAGGAAGGAAGGGAAGAGAATTGATGGATAAGAGGGTTAAGGAATCTTAGCTTCTTTATGGCAGCTTGAAGACAGTGAAGTCCAGAATCAGAGGAAGAGAGAGTAAAAAGAAAAATTGAATTGGGTTACTGACAGAAAACAAATAATATGGAAGAGAAAATATAAAGGGTGGTAGTGAGAGGAGGAGTGGGTACCTAGCAGTGGAGGCAGGAAATGAAAGGAAGGGGATTGAAGGAAAAAGACAAGTGGTTCATGGTGTTCTTCACCTTTATTTAGTCGGAATCTTTAATGACCCAAATAGAAAAGCTAAGTTTCTTTTTTCCTCTAATGTATGTATTACATAAATTGTAGTTGAATTTTCCCCCTTTATGGACTATCTAAATTGAAGCTATTTATATCTTTCTCTACGCTTTAGTAATTTTTAACTATAACATGGCGATTTCATTATTAGTCCACCAATATTTGAATATCATTGTGGACAAAGTTTATACTGGATGTTTATATACATCTTTTATCTCATTAAATAAGTCAGATTTTATTGTTATAGTTAGACAGTTTAGAGATTGGTGGAAATGCCTAAAGGAGCATAAACTCGAATTTTGATCATTACTTAAAACTAAAACGTTTAAGTAGGAAAATACAGTAAAAAGTGTAGACTCCAGATTGTATATATTTTAATCTGCCAGAGGATCTTTTCAGAATTTGCAGGATTTTTTTCAGTTTTAGTAATTTTCTTAAGATGACTAGATAAGATTATCACAAATATTTTTTAATTATTCAGAGCAAAGATGGTCTGTAAATTAAGAGAATGGAGAAGTCTCAAACTTTAGAAGCATTAGAGCACGAGAGAAAAAGAATCCTTGCCACATTTTTTTTGTCATCAATATCTCATTTTCACTAAATTTTTAACTTTAAGATTAGTCTCTCTCTTCACACCACTAGGGCTTGTTAAATATTCCTAAAGTGTACTAAGATAATAAAACCACATGTTTTATAGTTGAGAGAATTTCTATAGAGAGCATTTACTTTTTCATTCCACAAAGTCTTGATACCACCAGAGGGAGCCATTGATAGTGAAGTCCTTGAATGAAGGGGATGGTGGTGAAGGAGAGGGTTATGGCTAGTAAGGAGCACGTGTTTGGTTTATCCGTGAGACATCAGTCGTTGGCCTGTCTGTAATTTTTAATCTTACTGGCTTTTCCCCTCACAAATATTACCCTTCTATGTTTCATTTCAGATTTTTCCCCAATACATTGACTCTTTTCTTTGCTTATGTGTCTCACATCCTGATTTCATTCTGCTAACATTTGTTAATGTGTTTATATTTTCTCATGTTTATAAAATTTCTGAAACTCTTTCTATGCTATACAAGTAGTCTTCCTTGGCACTATATTTATCAACTGAGCTAGTTTTCATATGTCAATAGAAATTGTTTTAAACTTAAATACTTCTATTTTTTTTGCTTTTATAATGAAGCCATAAAGATTTCCTCTTATTCATCTGGCTTATACAGAGTATTTAGGAACAGCAAAGAGATACTGGCTTGTACTTAGTATCCAAGCTAATGTTGTTCATATTGTCTTATTAGAACACCTGGAGAGTGCAAGTTCTAACTCAGGTATACCAGCTGCACAGAGAGGTGAGTTTGTCTAATTAAGCGAATAGTCACCAAAGATGTGAAATTCTAGTGCGGTGGTACATAAACATACCGACATCAGAGAAAGGCACTGGACAGTGGAATAGACACCAAAATGTGGCTTTATCGTAGTTAGAATGTGACTTTAAAATATTAATTAAATATATTTTTTTAGCATTTTAATAGCTTTTCAGTTTTTAAAAGTAAAATTTTAGCACTTTAACTACTTTTTAAACTCAATAATAGTAAAAGTTACTCTTTTTAAAAGGAGGACTTGTTAGGCTGCACCCCTACACTCTGTTATCAGAAGCTTTGTTGCCAAAATCACACATGCAAACAGAATATTGACAAAAACAACCTTTTGGCTTTCCTGTTACTGATGGTAGAATGAAAGTATTTTAATAAAAGATAAGTCAGCTAGTGATTTTTGAAAATGTATTTTTCGACAATTGATTTGAACTATTTTTAGTTTTGATTTTAGGGTAGAAATAGGAAAGGCAGTTATTCGCAAAGTTTGGATAGCAAATTAAAGTTTTAAAATATAAACTGCTAAACATTGAAGTAAAGATAATGGGAAATAAAGTTAGTTAAAACACAGTATCTGGTCCTTTCAGTGATATTTCTTTTAAACCCCACTTCTGTTTTCCCTGAGAACACAAAAATATGACATCATCAAAAATGCTCAGCCAGCTAACTCAGAACTTGGTTTTGGACAAATCAGTGTCTAAAGCTTGACTCTTTACTGTCTCTCTTATCTACTTGATAAGGACCATTCTTTTTCTAAATTACAGTTAAATTACTTCATCGAAAGGAGTGTTATGACGAGTAAAAGACGTCATACATATTTTTTTCTTTGTTTTTTCTTTTTTCTGTCTGTGTTTCCAGCAACGTCAGTTGATTACAGTTCCTTTGCAGACAGATGCAGCAGCTGGATAGAGCTCATTAAACTGAAAGCTCAGACCATAAGGCGCGGATCAATTAAGACAAGTAGGCGGATGTTTCTACCACATTACGATCTGAGAAGCATATCCCTGATTTCCCAGTGGTGAAGGCTAGACCTTTCTACCCAGTAATAACATTATCAATCAATCATGTATTGGAGTGTGAAAGCTGCAGACTCTAATGGTCATTTAGCAAAAGTTATTGCAGGGCCTTTAAAATTTGTTAATTGTGTTTTTAAATTTTACTTTTTGTGAAGATATTCTTAAAAATATATAAATAGATACTGTATCCTTCTAATGGAAGGAAATTGTCAGCTCTCTTATTGCAGAGACACTCTCCCAGGACCCAAGGTGCTATGTAACATGTGGCATGTGTCAGTTTTCTAAGTGTGATATCTAGAGGGCTGAAAGAATGAGGTATTTCTGGAGAGAAAGTAGTTAACTCTTATCTCACTGCTAGATTCAAGGTCATCATATGTTCTTTATTTTACATGTATTTTGGGTAGATTTTGAGGTAAATGTATTTGAGTGAAAGTTTATGGTACGTTAATAGAGAAGAAATTCTGTTTTAGAGGAAAAGTCATAGGGTTATGGAACCAGCCAGATCTGGTTTTGAATTCATTTTAATAGCTTTGCGACCTTGGTCAAGTTATTTAACTTCTCTGAGCCTTAGTTTCCTCGTGTAAAATGGGGACAATAACACCTATGATGCTGGGCTGTTGTAAGGATTAGATATATATACATATATGTCTGACTTATAATAGTTATTTGATAAGCGGTAGCAATTACTATATATGTTATTTTATAAGCAATCAACTTTTAGACAGACAAGGTCATTTTTTTAAGTTTTTAAAATTATGAGTTTGATCAAATGGTTTGAAAAACCTATTACAACTAGTTAACATAAGGTTTATCTACAAGTTGACAATGATGAAGTTGTCTGAGAAAGATGGAGAAAACTGGGAAATATAACAACTTTCACACTCTCCTTGTAATAATTTGTTCTTACAGCAGATATTTTAATTGCTCTGCCGCTTTTTCTTTTTCTTCACTTTATAACAATCACTGTGTGTAGCTACACCGCATCAACATTTTCTTTTGCAGGAATGCCATTTTTCTTCCAAAAGAATTCCATTCCAGCATTTCCTCTTGTGTTTTTCTTTCTCTCTCTCTTTTAATTGCATGCAGTGCATGATAATTTCTTCTCTTTCATGACATGGCTTACCCTCACAGACAGCTGAATGTTGTCACCACTTACTTGGAAACCTTGGGGAATACTTGAGTTACCAGCACCTGATCTTGATACTTTCTCTTCTTTCTTTGATTTTAGCTGTGACAGTTGAAAAACCAAGTCCAATGGGTGAAGGAAATTTCCGGAATCGTTCTGCTCCACCTTGTGCAAATTCTACAGTTGGGGTTGTTAAGATGACACCTCTTTCTTTCATTCCCGGAGCAAAAATAACTAAATATCTTGGGATAATTAACATGTTTTTCATTCGGGAAACCACTTCTCTACGTGAGGTAATTTTACATATGTTATTTCATTGTTGTAAATTTTCTCTAATTGAAGATGTGACAAAACCAAACAAGTTTCAAATTGTTATTTTTTGCCAAAAGTAACATATGTACACATCTTTTTTTTTCAATAAACTATCTGGATTGATTCCAGATTAGACTTAGCAAATTTCATATAGTAGCTAGTTTTATCACAAGAGTTGTGTTGGTTTTAAACTTGTTTACGGTTAGAATTTCCAGATCTTTATTATATGGTAAATAAAACAAATTTATCCATGTTTGATTAAAGATTTAAAGCAGCATTGTAAGAACAGCTTAGTTTTCTGAGTAGTCATTTGCCATACATTTTTACATAGCAATTTTAAGGGATTATATTTTGAAATAGTAGGGAACTATATTGTAGATGTATGTCTATGGGAATGGTTGATAGAATTTAGCTCAATTGTTTCTTCTCTCTGAAAAAGAATGAGGCTGCTCTTCTACTTTCTCCATCATTGTATGAGAATGCCATTTATTCACATTCTTGCCTCACACTGCGTATCATTAAACTTTAATTTATATTTTGAATCACAAATTATAACATGTTATTTGATGTACTCAAAATTAACCAGAGTCAGGCTGTTACTATATCTTTCATTATACAGGAATTTAAACTCAAGAAATATATTACATCTTATGAAACAAGGCTGCTGAGCAAATTAATATTATGAATAGGGAAATTTTTTAATGATCGAGGTGTGAAACTTGATAAACTCTTCAAATTTTATTTTAGCAGTAGTTTATATTGTTCACTTAGCTATGTTTTTTTCCCACTGTTTCACCAGCAGTGTTTTTATACTTTCTTAGAAATAATAGCCTACATACTAGTTTTTGTATCTTCCATGTAGCACAATGCCAGGCACAGTGTATACATAAGGCATTTTTTGTGTAAATAACTAAATGACTTGACAGATTAATTAGATGGGTGTTTCCTTTAGGAAAAATTAAATTTTTAGTCATTCTAATTGTATTGAGATGGAAATGAGACTATCTTGATATTTTCAGAAATTTTTTAATGTAATATTAAAATAAATGACACTTCTAAGTTTATCTAAGTTTGACAAAGAAAGTTGGATGTGAGAGGCTGGCATACATTGTTGAATGAACTTTTTCTAGTTGCTCTTAATAGCCCAGGGGTAGTACGCTCTTTTGAATCCATAAAATTTTATTTCCAAAGTGCTTTTCTCTACTATTTAAGCAAGCATATCTTAAAATGTTGCTTCACATTAGATTTTTTCTTCAACAGAGATTTGTAGTATTGCCTGTATGGATAAATATCCCAAATTTTTTCATTGCTTAATGAATAATTTGCTTAGTTATTTAATCTTTATAAAATTATCCCTCTGTAGTCTCTGTTACTCAGCCATCAGAATTTCTTGATTAAGGCAGGAGGGAAACAAATAAAAGTAAAAGAAAAAAATGTGCTAAGTTCTGATTGGAGACAAGCTGAAATGACTCACCTTAACTTCTTAATTATAAAAAGAGATACTTTTACAAAATTACACATTGGGTCCTCTGGCTGTTCAGTAAGATGTGACCTAGTCAAGTGTTTTTCTAACAGTGCATTCATTTTGCCCTTAACCTTCAGTTTAAAGTTGGAAATTTCTTCTTAGTTTGTAAATGACTTCCATTATAATTTATGGAAAACTTCAGTTGAAAAGCATTTTAAGCAATCTGTTAGCCTTTGTTTTCTGTACTTTCTATTTTTGAACAATGAAGTTCTCCAAACTACAGGATTTTATTCCCTGACAATGCTTAGTATGAACACCTTTTGAACTAGATGTTAGTTAGCATATAGTTGTGAACAAAACAGATGCAGCCCCTGACTTGATGGATTTTATAGTCTAGTGGAACTGGAGCATGGTAGACATTAAACAAATAATTGTATAACTAATATATAACCACTAGTGATAGTAAGTCAAAGAAATATAACAGAGGCTATCAGAATATAATGGAGGAACTCTCTTTAGATTAGACAGTCAGGGAAGGTATCTCTGAGGAAGTCCTATGTCAACCAGGACCTGAAGGATTGAATGAGTTATCCTGGTAGAAAATTGGGTGAGGAGACTTCGGGAACAGTATGTATAAAGGCCCTGAGGCAGAAAAGTGGTTGACCCCTTTAAGAAACTGATAGAAGGCAAGGATGACTGGAACATGGTTCAGAACAGGAGATATGGATAGCAGGGAGGCTTTATTGTTTATATTTACCATCAGTTTATTTGAATAATGGTAGGAATGATTTGATAGGGGGCAGTGTTGAAGATGGAGGCACAATTTGAATTCTTGCTCCGCCATTTACTTATTAGCCATGTGATCATAGCTGGTCATGGGCATATTACAAATTCTTTGAGCTTCGATTTCATCATCTGTAAAATAAGGAAATTCCTATCATAGACATGTGTTCTGTAAGGTTTATTCATGCCGTAAATTCCCATTATGAAGGACATTAAAATATCCTTACATTAAGATCATTTAAGACATTTTAATATACTTTGACATTTGATATACATTCATGAATATGTGTATATAGTTTGATTTTCCTGTGCATTATTTTGTAGGAAGGAGGAGTCAGTGGTTTTCTCCATGCCTTTATTGCTGAAGTGTTCGCAATGGTGAGAGCTCATGTTGCTGCATTAGGAGGGAATGCTGTTGTGTCCTACATAATGAAGCAGTGTGTCTTCATGGAGAATCCAAATAAGAACCAGGTGAGATGTAGTTAAAGATCCTGATGGGGGTCCTGTGAATTTCCCCCATGGCTTTCCTACCTTCCACCCTCCCTCCCACGCAAGGGATTTGCTCTTTACAGTGTTCTTGATACACAGTGCTTAGAAGGTGTTCTAATGAATATATTAATAACCATAGTCATACATAGGTCAAGTGCTATTTCCACACCCCAGATGACTAGTGATTTTTCCTAAATACTGGAAGTTTTGCTCCTAATTTACTACTCTTTCCACCATCTTGATGGGTTTTTGGAATACAGTGACGGCTGACTGAGGAGATTTAAAAATGGCTTCTAGTTTGGACCATGATGCTGTCGGGTTCTAACTGCCGTGTGGTGAAGAGTACAGTCATGTTGTTGTTTTTAAATAAGTCACATAATTCTGTTAATGGGGGAGAAGGAATGTTGCTTAGGTTAAATTATAGAATAAATTTCTTTTATCAGTTTTGTTAACTCACTTTAAATTGTTAAAGATTCCTTTAAAAAATAAATAACTATATTAATGGGTCCTTTTGAGTTTTCTTTTCTTCTATGCTCATTTTTCTCTTGACCTGTCTTTTCCCTGATGACTTATAAGGCTGTGCTTTTATAGCTATACAGTAGTGCCCCTAATTTAACAGAAGAGTATGATCATATTGTTGTAACTCAACATGTCCTGTTGTTCTTATAGGCACAGTGTCTTATAAATGTAAGTGGCGACGCAGTGGTTTTTGTTCGTGAATCTGAATTAGAAGTGGTATCAACCCAGCAACCTACTGCCAACTGCCAGTTATCATGTACTGGGGGAGAAGTTACAACCTGAAGGAAATTAGGAAAGAAGGAGCTCAACTAAATGAAATTCATCTGTCTCCATTGTTTCATCATTAATGATCTCACTAGACTTTTTAAAAATTGAACTTAATTTGAGATACTTAAGAAAGAATTGATACATTATGAGTAGATTTGATTTATCTAGAATCTCTTGGAGGCATGAGAATTTTTTAATCTTGACATTTTATTTGCCAAGCCTCTGCATAGGCAGGAATCTCTACCTTTTAGAAAGTTAGGATTAGTTTCTCAGAGAACTGTAGCAAAGATGGGAGATATTTGTATTTATGTTGATTTTAATAAAGTCATAATTTATAAAATGAAATGAGAAGATCATCAGGAAACTAGGATAGCTACCCTAGTGTAACTTAGAAAAGCTAAGCAACAAATTCACAAATTGTTAATGACGAAATAGTCTGATTTGAGGGATGTGTGGGGAAAGTGAAGTTTACAGAAAACTATGTGGGTTTTTAGTGTGTTTGTGTTTTGTTTTTTGTTTTTAACAGTAGAGAAGAAAGCTTTATTAGAAGGGAAAGTACACTTCCAGACGTGGAAGTGGGCCTGAGCAAGAGAAGCATGTCTCAAAAGGCCTTTAGAGTATTTATCTTGATGAGAAATTTGGTCACAACTGAAAAGGAACAGTGTTTCAGCCATCTTTGAAGAAGTTAAAATTCTGCAGCTTGTAGCCATATGTCTTAGGTACTGTAAAAGAAGACATAAGTTATCAGTGCTGGTGTTCTTTCATTGAAAGTTTTAGTACTATCTCTAAGGAGGAAGGGAAGAAATTACTATATGACTTCATAACTGGCCAGAAAATTTCAGTTGGTGCTTAATTTGTCTAGAAGAGGCTTGGCTTCAACAGGAAAGAAAAGAAAAGGCCAGTGAATTTTGTTGAAGTAGTTAAAATACAATTGATCTAGTAGGAACATAAAATTATTTTCTAATAAAATTATAATGTACTCCTTCCTACCAAACAGAATTTTAGTTAATACCACCAGACTTTAATAACACCAGATTTTTGATGGTAAGTTGGATTGTGTTTGGCATAGAATTTGGAAATGTAACTTGAATGTAAGTATGCTGCAAAATATTGAATGTATCCATAGAAATACTTTTTCTGTCAATGCCAAATGCCTATTATAAATGAACCTTAAAGAGTACATTCCTCCTTTGCACAATAAAATTTCTTTATAAGACTCATGGTTTTGCTCTTCCAGGATAACAAACTGCCCTAAAGATTCAGGAGTCATTTTCTTGTTATCACAGGTGTCAATATTTTTCTGTATTTTGTTTATAATTTTATTTTTTAAATAAAACATTTATAAAGATAAACAAATATTCTTAAATCTCTTTTTTGCCTCCTTGATGTAGTACTGTCAGTAGTCCAAAAATCACTTTCCTTTTGATCATATCCATTCAATCCTTCATTCAACAAACATGTGTTCTACATCTACTATATGCAAAACCTTTCTTAATTGGGGGGGGGGAAATATATATATGTAATTGTGGCACTTTTTGTCTTTGGTTGGTTGGTATTCTTTCAACTACTCTTTATTGAATCCCTACTGCATCCCAGGGCATAGTTTTAGGCAGTGAACAAAACATACCTAAGTTCTTGCTCTCATGGACCTTATTTTCATGGGCCACATAAGTAAGTAATTTGTAAAATGTGGTATGTAGCACTATAAAAATTGCTCATGTTTATTGAATGCTTCCTATGTGACAGGCAGTCCAATGAATATATATATATATATATTTTAAATTTTATTTTATTATTAGTTTTAAGTATGCAGTACATTGGTTAGACATTTAAGTAGTTTATAAATCGATCCCCCTGATTGATCTTTCCTCTGGCTCTACACCTAGCCTTTACATTTAATGCTAACTGCATTTTCTATGCCGTGCTCCCCATCCCCGTGACCCTCTATCAACTACTAATTTGTACTTCTTTAACCCTTCACTGCTTTCTCCCAGCCCTTTAACCCGACGCCCCTCTGGCCCAATGAATATATTTTTGTATTAACCCTTTTAATTTTTACAAAAATGCTATGAGGTAGATATTGTTGTTAAGCCCCATTTTATCGTTGAGGCAGCTGAATGGAGAGTTCATGTGATTCGCCCAAAGACACAGTAAGTAGTAGAGCCAAGATTCAAGCACAGGCAATCTGGCTCTGATACGTACACTATTAAGTAAAATAATGTGTGTAAATTGGGATGAAGGTAGCTTGGTAGTTTCCCAAAGGAAATAATAATTAAGCTCAGTCTGGAAAAATAGGCATTTTACTGAAATTGACTATTTGTTCATAGTTTTATCCATTCATCCATCCAATAACTATTTTGTGTTTCAGAATCCTTTCTAGCAGGGAATGATAATATAACTATCACTAGTTAAGTACCTTTTTTTTTTTTTTGTAATTTCCTGTGCATATGCATTATCGCTAATTCTTATAAAACTAGCTAGTTGACATTATCTCCATTTTGGTATGAACAAAATTGTACACTCCACAGAGGCCCAGGCTGATTTCTAGGAGAGCTGGAATTTCTTTAACCACTCAGTCTTGCTATCTGTCTGCCCACATGAGCTGCCTCTGAAGCATAATCAACCATGCCAACAATGGCTCCTCTCAGAAAAGCTAAGGTACCCTGTGCCCCAGGGGCTGCTGCTTTTCCTATGTGTGGATTCTCTCAGAAACATGATCATTTTAAATGGATGTGTTGGGACTTACTCTTTTGGAAGTCCTGAGGCCACTTACAGTATTTATAGCATGCCTCCTATCATTCATCCTTCATTGCTTCCCCAAAGGTAAACTACATAATTTAACCAATAACTTTGCCAGATTTGTTCTCACTTCCTCTACCTCCTACTCTTCTGTAATCTCTTAACCGTCTGGCTTCCATCTCCTGATCTGCCTCTGATTGTAAATATGCTAAAGATACAAGTATTGGATTGTAGTATTGCAGTTATTGGGTAGCCGACAAGCATTTTTGTGCATACATAGTTTTTCATAAATGGGATCACACAATTTTTAAATAGAGTCGTTCTATTTTTTACCTTTTCACCTTTCCTCTATCACATCCATTCCCAATTAATATTAATAACCTAGTATGTGTCCTTGCATATTAAAAATCTGCTAGAGGTCTAATTTACATTCAATAAAATTAATCTATTTTTAGTGTACAGTTCAAGGAGTTTTGGCTGATTCAGTTGTGTAACCAAAATAACATTCTCAGCATCCTAAGAGAGTTCCTTTGTGTTTTTTTATGGTCTACATTTTCCCTTCCCAGGAAATGGGATCTTGTGCTTGGTAACTTCCACTTAGTTTAATGCTTTTTAGATGCATTCACATATGCACAACATTTTTGGCTATTATGAATAAAGCCACTTTTTAAGATTGCACTTTAATGTGAAAATTAAATTTCTGTTCTATTGGGTTGATTTTTTTTCTCGTTGGTGATCTGCCATGTATGACATTTCCCCTTATTTGTTTGTCCATGTAGTTTTTTGTAGCTTTTATCATATTCAAACTTTTAATTTTTTTATGGACAATATGACTATATTTTCTTAGATACTCTTATTTTTTTGGTTATTTTGAAGGTTTAACAAATTTAACATGTCCTAATTTGCTCGCCATCAGATTTATTACTCTTCATTATTTCTTATTTGATAAATTTCATCACCATTTACCCAGTTTTAGCTTGAGTCAGATACTTAAGGGAAATCTAAAACCTGTACTCTCCACTGCACCCAAGGTCATCGAACAAGATGCATAAAAATGTGGAAGCATGAAAATGTATGTTGTGTGAAAGCAACAAATTTACCTACAGTTTTGTAGGTTCCCCCCGCCCCCGCCCCCAAGGTGGGGTTTTTTACAGAGTACTTTGAGAATCTGATCTAAGCTCTGGACATTTTCCCCAGAAAAAAAGCATACACGTGAAATTTTGCACACTACCTGAAAGAGTTCATTGGAACCTTTTCGTCAACCCCAGGTTAAATCTAGTATACGATGAATGGAAGGGGATAAGGAACCAGGCCAAAGGAAACTTTGGGAATGATTGGGTAAATGCTTTCCTAAAAAATTGGGCCTTTCTTCAATAGGAAAGTCAAGACATTTTTATGATTAGATTTTTAAATGTTAGAAAACATTCTAATATGACTGTGGTAGGCAGAATAATGGCCCCCCAAAGATGTCCACAGCCTAATCCCCAGAACCTATGAATATATTACTTTTCATGACAAAAGGAACTTTGCAGATGTGATGAACATTAAAGACCTTGAGATGTGAAAATTATTCTTGGTTATCTGTGAGTGACCTAGAATCTAATGTGAATCCTTAAAAGTGGAAGAGAGGGGTGGAAGAGTAGGTCACAGAGATTCTGTGAGAGGTGGACTCAAGCTGCCATGGCTGGCATTGAAGAAGGATGTGTGCTCCAAGATGAGGAATGTAGGTGCCCTCTAGATGTTAGGCACAGCCCCCAGCTGTCAGCCAGCGAGGAAACAGGATTCTGTTTTATGACCACCAGGGACTGAATTTCCAACAACTTAAATGGGCAAGAAAACAGAGTCTCCGTTAGGGCCTCTGGAAAGGAACAGAGCCCTGCCATCAGCTTGATTTTAGTCTTGCAAGACCCCTATCAGACCTCTGCCCAATAGAACTGTAAGATAATGAACTTAAGCCACTAAATTTGTGGCCATTTGTTATGGTAGCAACAGAAAACATACAAATTTTTATAAATTTAACCTCTAGAGATGAAGTTACCATATATTTATGCTATTTATGATAACAACTGGTATGAAATGCTTCACATACTCAGGGTAAAGTACAGTCATATCTTTTCCAATTAGTTTTTTGAATACCCACTTGAATAATTAGCAGAAATCAGAATCTTCTGCTTTTGATGTGATCTCCACTTACAATTGTCCAATCACTCTGGGGCTCAGTGAAGTCCCCAAAAAGTTAAGTATAGTTTCCACACCCAAGCTGTGCCAGTACAGAAACCTCTTTGGTACACTGTTGCATTTGCTATCCACTGCCACATAATGTCGCTGTTGGAATGGGTTCCACAAGGTAGAACAGAAGGTGCTGGTCTACAGTGATGATGCCAAATTGATCAAGACTTCTACACAATTTTCGAGGATGCTTTAGCAGGTAGTCTTATTTCCTCCATGACTACTCCATCCAAGGAAGCCTGATGAGTGTCAGGTCCTAGTGCTCAAACCTACTATCCATTGATTTGCTACACACACAACACACACACACACACACACACACACACAATTACACAATTTGAATTTTTCCATATAAATTTTAGAGTAGCTTGTTGATTTATATGTATATATACATGTAATTTTTATATATAAAAATCCTGTTTTTTTTATTGAGGTTGTATTGAATCTATAGTTTAGGAAGCATTCACAGGTTAATATTGAGCTTCCAATTGATGAATACACTATTTCTCTTTATTTAGGTCTTGTATGATCTCTCTCAACAAAAAAATATTTTGTAGTTTTCAGTACACAAACTTGAACATTTTGGAGATTACAAAGCTTTACACTTGAGTACTTCATGCTTTAAAAAAGTTATTTTAATTAGTTTCAAGTACACAATATATTGGTAAGACATCTATATAGTTCGTAAAACAGTCTTCCCAATTGCTCCCACCTTCCACTGACCCTCTATCTAGCCAATGTATTGATGCTAACTGCATTCCCTATGCTCCCCATCCCCGTGATCATTCCTCAGCTACTAATTTGTACTTCTTTAACCTTTCACCTTATTCTCCCAGACCTCCAAACCCTCCTCCCCTCTGTCACCAAATTGTCCACTATATTTGTGAGTCTGTTTTTGATTAGTTTGTTCTTTTTATTCCTTAGATTCTGCATATAAATGAAATCATATAGTGTTTATCTTTCTCTGACTAACTTAAATACCTTCTAGGTCTATCAAAGCAATATGTTTTTCCATCCCCTTCCTTTCAGTCTATATGTGTCTTCTAATCTGAAGTGAGTCTTTTGGAGGCAGTATATGTAAAGGTCTTGTTTTCTTATCTTTTCAGTCACTCTTTCAGTTGGAGCACTTAATTCTTTTTCATTTAAGATACTTATTAATAGAAATGTAATTGTTACCATTCTTTATTCCTGTTTTTGATACATGCTTTTTCTTCTTAAAGAAGTCCCTCCAACATTTCCTGTAATACTGGCTTGGTGGCAATAAATTCTTTAGCTTATTTTTGTCTGGGAAGCTTTTTATCTGTCCTTTAATTCTACATGATAGCTTTGCTGGATAAAGTATTCTTGGTTGTAGATCCTGGGTATTCATCCTTCTGAATACTTTTTTGCCAAGCACTTGTATCCTGCCTAGTTTCTTTTGAGAAATCAGTTGCCAGTCTTATAGGTATTCCCTTGTAAGTAATCATTTCTTTTTCTCTTGCTGCTTTTAGTATTCTTTATTTGTATTTAACCTTTGGCATTTTAATTATGATGTGTAGGCCCCTTTGAATTTCTAATTTTTGGAATTCTCTGAGCTTCTTGGGGTTTTATGTTCATTTCCTTCACCAGGTCAGGGAAGTTTTCCATCATTATTTCTTTAAATAGCTGTTCAATATCTTGATTTTCTTTAGTTATGCCGATCAAAAGGATATTTGGACCCTTTAGTGTCCCATGTGCTCCTTAAATTATTTTTATAGTTTTGGCATCTTATCTCTTGCCGTTCTGATTGTGTGTCTATCTTCTGGATAAGGCATTTGATCCTTTTCTTTATTTGCTTTGTTTATTCCTTTATTTCATTTAATATACTTCTCATCTCAGATAATGTGTTCTTCATTTCAGATTGGTTCCCTTTTATAATTTCAATTTCCATTTTCATGTTTCTATCTTTTTGTTGAAGTTCTCACTGAATTTGTCTACACTTCCCAAAAGTTTTTTGAGCATCTTTATAACAAGTGTTTTGAACTCTGCATCTGTTAGATTACTTGACTTTATTATATCTGGATCTCTGTTCTGTTCTCTCTTCTGGTTTTTGCGTGTCTTTCTATTTTGGCTGCCTTTCTGTGTCTGTTTCTATGTACTAAGCAAACTTCTACGTCTCTCGGTCTAATTAGTGTGGATTTGTGAAGTAGGTGTCCAATGGCACAGTCCTGAGAGGGATTCAGCTGCAGGCCAGATTTATCCCAAGCCTCTGCCCCTTTGGGGCCACCTATTAAGATTCAGCAAGCAATCCAGAGATGCTGTGCTTATAGTTGCCTCAAAAGGCCACACCAGAAATTGAGGCCAGCTGCCTCCAGTGTGAGTCTAGGTGCCGCTCAGCAATGGATGTGGCTTGCGGGGGCTGCGAGTTGGAGAAGGTGGGGTTTCAGGGAATCCTCTAGGTGGTGCGACCTCTGTTATCCAGTTTGATAACGTCAGGGCTATGGCGTCGCTGTGTCCTGTGCACTAGCAGTGGGGAGGGCTCAACAAGGAACAATGGATACCGAAGGCACTTCCGTGAGTGAATTTCGCCTCAGCCTTCACTCTGACAATGTCTCCCTGTAAATTCTTGGTGCCTCTGTGCACAGCCCAACTGGTACTGGTGCTCAGAGTGAGCAGGTTCGTCACTGCAAAAATTCACTCCCAGGCATGGCCCCTTTAAGGGGTTTCTGCCGCTGCAACAGCCGCAGGCTGTCTCACTCAACCGCTTGAGATGGGGCAGCCCAGTGTCCTCACCCTGTGATACCTTCTCCTGTTGCAGGGTGCTTTCTTGGATTTCTCCGTAGTTGTATGGCTTGTTCATCTAGATCCCAGACAATTTTTCCTTGCTACTACTCCTTGTTTCCATCATAAGTTTGATTTGGTCATCGGAGGAATGAACAAAGCCTCTATCACCTGCACTATTTTTTTTTTTAGTACTTCTTAATGCTTTTCGTTTTGGTCTTATTATAAATCAGTACTATCTTAATTTTAATTTCCAGTAGTTATTAATTTTTAGTGTATATGAATATAATTGATTTTTTACATTGATCTTGTATCCTGCAGCCCCATATCAATTTTAGCACCTTTTTTTTTTGGTGATTTTTTTTTAATGTAGACTATTATTGATATGATTGTGCATAGGGGGAGTTTTATTTCTTTTCAATCTGAATGCCTTTTATTTATTTTCTTGTTTGTTACTAAATTGGCCTTATTAATAATTACCTTATTAAATAATTAAGTATAATGCAAAATGGTAGGAGTGGATGTCCTAACCTTGTTCCACATCTCAGGGGAGAAGTTTAGTCTTCTGCTGTTAAGTATGTTATCTGTGGGTTTTTCCAGGAAGCTCTGAATTTTGTCAAATGCTTATTTATCTGCTGAGATGATCATATAAATTTTCTTCTTTATTGATATGGTGAATTGCACTTTATTGATTTTCAAATATTAAACCAAAAAATTTCTTCTCTTCTATTTAGAAGTTTGTCTATAATTTATACTATTAATTCCATAAATCTGTGATAGAGTTTGCCAGTAAAGGCATCTAAGCCTTCAGTTTTCTTTGTTGGAACGTCTTTAACTATGAGTTGATTTTATTAATAGATATAGGTTACCTTTTTCTTTGTGTAAGCTTTGGTAGCTTGTGTCTCAGGAATTTGACCCTTTTTTCTAAGTTGTTAAATTTATTGGTATAAAGTTATTATTAATACTATTTTCATAATATATTTTTAATATCTCTGGGACCTATAGTGATGTATCTGCTTTCATTCCTGATATTGATAATCTGTGGCATCTCATTTCTTTCTTGATCAGTTGTCTAGATGATAATCTCATTTAGTGACCTTTTCAAAGAACTAGCTTTTGATTTCATTGATTCTTCCCTATTGTTTTTCCCTTTACTTTCAATTTTATTTGATTTTGCTCTTTGTATTTTTTTTCTTATATTGGCTTTGAGTTTAATTTGTTCTTCTTTCTCTAGTTTCTTAAAGTGGAAGCTTACTTACTTAGATCATTGATTGAGGCATTTTCAAATTTTCTAATATTTAATGTGATACATTTTTCTTATAAACTAATAGAATTTTTTAATAGGATCCCAAAATTTTTATATGTTGTTTTCATTTTCATTAAATTCAAAATATTTTATAATTTTTATTTTACCTTTCTCTTTGATTAATGAGTTCTTTAAAATAATGTATAATTTTCAAATATTTAGGGATTTTCCAGAAATAGTTTTTGTGGTGAGAATAAGTGTGTTGTAGTCTCCTAATAACTGTGCAGTTTATTACACAATACTGTTGGCTGTAATCACTATGCTGTGCAGTAGATTCCAGAACTGATTTGCCTACTATATCTCTGCAGTCACTTGCCAAATCTTAGTTCATATAGAGACCCTAACTGGAATCAGTTACATACTTAGTCCAGACAGTTGCAACAGAATATTTCTATCTCAAGCTTGTATCATTGAAGCAGCTTCCCCATTGAAGGAATGGGGAAGGCGAGCAGAGCACACATTCCGAAGCACAGGGGTGGGTGAGGAACCCCCAACTACCTGGGCCAGCTTGTGGGTCATACCAGCAGTCTTCTTGATAACCTTCTCTAATAGGTGTGAATCTGTTTTCTTTTCCTTTCCAGTCTCTGGAACTACTTTCTTTGCATTCCCTGGCTCCTGGTCCCTCCCTTCATCTTCAAAGCCAGAAGTTTAGCATCTTGCTTCATTCATCACATTGCCCTCTGTCTCACCTGTCATCCAAACTCTTATAAGGATACTTGTATTACAGTTAGGACACACCTGAATAATCCAGGATAATCTCCACATCTCAAGATCTTTAATCGCATCTGCAAAGTCCCTTAGCCATAAAAAATAATATTTATAGGTTCTAGAGATTAGAACATGAGTATCCTTGGGGGCCATTATTCAGACTACTGTATATGTAATCCTAATATCTTATATCTCTTAACAAATTTAAACTTGAGTGTCTTAATCTTTGTCCCAAATAAGGAAAGACTTAATGTTGCTGTCCATGGTTTTCAATTCTAACATTTAAAAATATATATACAAATTGTAGTTATTTTTATATTGTACTCATATAGATTACCAGTGTGCTTTTCTGATATCTACTTATTACTTTGTGCAAACTGTTCCTTTCTTCTGGGTTAATTTTTCTTCTTGCAGTTCAAGTATATTTATTAGAAGTTAGTTTACTCAGGTCCTGTGTATATCTAAAATTTTGTATCTAAACTGTTTTTATTCCACCTTCACTCTCAAAGTTGTTTAGATGATTATATAATTCTAAATATAATTAGATGATTATATAACTCATAATATTTTTTACCTCAGATCTGTGCCATAGTTCAGAGCAGAGCACCTGATGCCTAGGGATGAATGAATGAATGAGCTTTACAGATATTAGAGAAACAGACTAGTGAAAATAATCCTGGACTAGAGGTCAGAAGAATTGGTTTTAAATGCCAGATCTACTTATTACAATTTGACTTTGGCAAAGCCATTTAAGTAATCTCAATTGAAAATGGGAATAATACCTAAATTATAACATCTTTGTGAGTTTCAAGATAGAAATAAAATAATTAATTTGAAAATTTTTTGTTAATTGTAAAATTATATAATTTCTGAGTGATCAATTAATTATTGTAAAATAATTAATATCAATAGAGAAATATTTCCAAAATACTGATTTAAATCTAGACCCACTTACTAATTTTGATAATGTGTCTTGCAAATAATTCAGAAGTTTTGATAAGGTTTATTTTTCATTGCTGAACAATAGAATTATTTTATTATGTTTTATAGATGTAACTCTTACCTATAGAATTTAATTATATTGGTAATAAGTATCCTGCCACAGCAAAAATACTGTATATTTGAAAACTCTCCTCCCATATATCAATATAATGCTTTCTTGTGATGGATTTTGAAGTAACTTTAAGTATAAATGGTTAATTGGAAAACTTTATATTTCTAGTATAAAGAAATATAACAGAAAATTATTTATTTGACAGAAAATTATTTATTTGAGATTGTTTAAGGGAATTGATTAGATTTGTAGGGAAAATGATAGGTGAAACTTAGAATGAATAATGACCCAGAATCTGTATTGGTAGGAAAAGCTTTTCTCCTTTTGCATTGCAGTCAGTAACATAACAACATTTTATTCTCAGATATAAGATATTCAAAGAAACTACCATAGATCAGGTTGAGAGAAGAAGATGGATTCTTTTAGGCACAAAAATGAAGATAACTCTTATCCTCTACAAGATACAACATACACATATATGTTTTAATAGCAGAGTTATCTAGTTAAATTTTTCTTGTCTGCTTTGTGTGGTGTTTGCTATGCTTATTTAGAGAAACTGGTTTATTTACAGATGTCATTCCTATCTCTTTCTCACTCTCTGAAATTGGGAGAAAATTATTTCTATTTTTGCTTGGCCACACTTCATAATTTAAATTGATCAGTCTCCTAATTCTCTATTTTGGAATAAAGTACTCAACCATATTAGAAATACTTATTGGTTTGTAATGTTTTCCTCCACACATTGGCACAAACACCTCACTTACCAAAGTGAGGCATCAATTCCTAATGGGTAGATGGAGGTGAAAAGCAGCTGGGTTTAGTAAATTCATTGCTATTTGTCTTCTTGGGCATTTTCCAGAAAGCCCTTTCATATATTTTTTCGTTTCATGTTCCAGAGGTATGAACCTAAGAGATTGCCACTTAATAGTCGCAAATAGAGACTGATATTCTTTGATACTCACTAAAATAGACATAGGTATCACTTTACTCCCATATTTTAGGTCTTAAACTATTAATAACCTGATTACAGATGCTTTTATATTGCTTCAGCTGATTGGGCATACATATTAAGAAGAGTTGTACTACTACCATCTCAGTAATTTGTACATAATAAGAGCACAGTAAATATTTGGTGCATGTAAAATAAATGAAAGCTTTTATCTCTTCTTTAAAAAAAAATCAAAATGATATTGTTTAGGGTCCAAGGTAAATTTTTAAGCACAAAGCTATTTAATCTAAAAATCAGTTAATTCTCTCAGTGCTTATGTGTTTCTAATAGCTTATTACTATTTTACTGTCATTCTGTCTGAGTTTTAATCTATTTTAGAAGTTATACTGTATGACTTTTTTATTACATTTTATTATTCTTTTATTCTAATGTTTTAGTATGTTTTTAAATTTTGTGATTGTTTTTAGGTTCTTTTTTGGAATTCAACCTGATATTTTGAAACTAAGGTCACTGGCCAAGAACCTTTTAGTTGTCTTTTATAAACATCCTGGTTTTAAGTACCTGCTATCTAAACAGCAATCATCACGAAAAACATAAAAAGCCAATTATGTCAATTATTTCTTTACCCAAACTAAAACTTGATACCTTCAGTTCTGATATTGATTTTGTCTAATTATTTAAAGCTTTGACAACAGTTTTGATGAGTAAGAAAGTTGACGCTTAATGTTTTTTTCCTTCCCTACTTCCTTCTTTCTTTTTTCTGCAATTCACAGAGATTTTCAAGATTCATTCTCTCAATGTCACTTATTGCATCAAAAAGGATATGCTTTGTTGTATAAAACACCACTCATCTAAGATAGTTATATTTCCATTTAAAATGACCAGATGAATGAGTAGTTTGCTTTAAAGTCCCCATCTGAAATAAACATTGTGCCACCAGACTGAAATCAAAACTGTAAATAGGCTTTGGCACAATAATTATACCAGCCTGCTGAGGTATGTTGTCAAGAACTGATACTCAGGAGGCTTTTCTAGTCCTGGCTGTATCACCCATCTAGTATTATTACTTTTTCAGCTTAAAATCACCTCCATGAGATGAGAAGCTTGACAATCCAAAGAAGCACTCACTCATTCTCTTTCTGATTACCTAATTTTAATTCTGTATATAGTACATCACTTACTAATTTATATTTTCTTTGTTTCTTTTGATTACCTTCCTAGATCTTAAGCTTCAGAGACTTTATCCATTTTTTTTTGATTGCTGACTATCCAGCATTTAGAAGAGAGCCAGGAATGTACCATATCCTACTGAATCTAAGATGACAGCAATTGTAAGATACACAATCATTTTATGTATGTATGAATTTTTTAAAATGCCACCATTTAAGCTACAGGACCATACCTTCTTGTCACTTTGGACTTTTTAATTTATGGAAGAGCTCTTTTAGATTCCTTTAGAAAGAACATGGATTTATCATACATCTTATTGTGCACTCTAAAAATAAGAACATATGGAAAATAAATTGGTTAAGCAATTCCCAAAACAACTTTTCACTTAGAATCCAACTCCTCAGTATTAATTTTCATTGCCGAAATACATGATTTCTCACACAATATCATTTTCTGTGCCATCAAGGGAATCGGTGAAGCAGTATTTTTTAGAAGATTGCTTCATTATAATCTTTGAGATTTTTTTCCTCCAGATGGTGATTTCCACTTTGTAAGTTTTCATGTGCATGGGCAGTCAATGCCTGGTGGATGTCAACTCTAAGACTCACATTGATTTCAGAGATGTCAAAATGTGAAAAATTATACATCTTAAAACTACAAAAATAAGGTTGTAGTTACTCAATAGATAAATAATTTTTGAATGCTTAAATTAATAGCTGTTATCAACTGTCTGTCCTTGGGCAAGCCAGTTTAGTCCTTGAACTTTATTTTTCTCATTTAGAAAATTAAAAGAAAAAAATCATAGGTGCTTTGTAAGTGACCAAAGTTGTAGAAATGTAAGACAATATAATTTTAGTGAATTATTAAAAAAATACTCTGTCCAATCTAGTCTTCAAGGGTTCAAGGTTCTAAGTTAAACAGTAAGAATTTCACCCAGCTATTCTTTCAAATATTGATGAGAGGCTCAAGAGCTCAGCTCAGAAGATATAAATTTTGTGAAGTGTGGGGATTCTTGGTACACTTAGCTGGCCCCTTTCTCTCTCCCTGGTTGTAGCTGATTAGTATACAGCACACAAAACACTGTCATGAGAGAAAAACTAATCAATGAGAGGTTTTACAAATAGGAAGGAACATATGCTTACCCTTTACAAGGCTGAGTTCCCAGGATATAGGGAAGGAATGGCTTCTGGATTTTTTGCCAATGTTTAAAAATATTTGGAGGCATCAAGCAGAGACCCAGCCCTTGTTTGCAGCCATGATGGACTCTTTAGTCAACATGGGAATATCTGGCTTGGCTGCAGGTGACCCAATGGGCAGAAGTTATAAAATCTTGGTTGTCAAGTAAGATCTGCACAGCCCTCAGGGTACTGCATCTCCAGATGTGTCTGAATTACCACTTTGTAAATACAGAATTGCTTTTTTATAAGCCTGAAGTCAATGTTTACAAATTTGGGGAGCAACTCCATGATCTACTAGATAATATATATATATATATATATATATATATATATATATATATATATATACACACACCATCCAGCTAAAAATGGCTATACACCCTACCCAAGATGGCTACCTACACCAATTAATCTCTATGGCCTGCAACTTGCTATACATGTCACTGTGTTTCAAGAGGTCCTATTTTGAATACAGTGACCTCCTGCACATTAGTGAAAGGACCGAACTAGAATAAAAAAAATTGGGATTGGTTTCTACTTTGTTCCTTCTATTACTGAAAGTATCTGACTCTATTGTAATTAATTGCTTCTTATCTGTTTCTTTCCTTCTGTTATGAGATCTTCCCCAGAGAACTGAGAAAGAACAATGGAGTACATTATTAACTAAAAGTAGCACGTTTCTTTTCTTTTTCAATCATCCTGGAACAGATAATTTATCATAGTTAGATGCCTCAGGAAATGTTCCATTTTGGTTTCATGACACAGAGAGAAGCTGTCTTGAACTTTCCTCACAGACTCCTTCACAAACTTGGCATGATGCTAATGTTTTTCACCGGTGTGGGACTCCTCTCAGCATAATTTGAATTTCTACTTCTAGGTCAGAATCAAAGAAAAATTAAAAGTCCATTTCAATATCTAAAGTCAATTGTATCCTGGCATTTATGTATGTATTACATTTACTAAAAAGTACACTGCCAATATTTTTTTTAATATTATAATCAAAGGTACTTAGTTATTGGTATTTCTGTGGCCACTGGAAATGCCATGCAATTATATACAGAATATATTTTCTCCTTTGAAACAGAAAAGCCCCAGAGGTTCAGACTAATGGCCATGATCTTCCAGATATATTATTCATTGTAATCTAGCTTTCTAGAATCCTACATATGGAAAATTAATTATCTGTCACACTGTAAACTGTCATATTGTAAGAGTAGAAAACCCAGGCTGATGTGCTCTCAACAGGAAGAATAATTAACACATGTGTTCAGATTCTGTGTATGCTTCTGCTATGAATGGAAGTCATCATCTAGGTCAAATGGAAATAACCTTACCTGTCTCATCCTTCCTCCAATTCCTATCTACAGTGAGAGCTGACTATTGACCACGTTGGCTGTGCTCACTTGTTAAGTGCTGAGCTTTCCCTTCCCTCACTGGTGATATTGACAAAACATCAGCAGAAAGTGCTTACCTGTATTTTACATATCTCTGAGCTTGAGATGGGAAATTAAATGGTTTGGTTTAAAAGCCAGCTCACTGTTTGAAGAAAGTTCAATGAAGGGACTATAAGCAAACAGGAGGGTGATACATCCTTCCTTCTACCTCACTTCTCAGTAAGCATTTAAGAGAGCTTTTGGCCCAGCTCACAATGGGACTAATCTGCCATGCGTTACTGTGTGACAGATTATATTTTCCAAAACTGACACTACAATATTTTTAGTTCTACATACTCTCCAGAACCTTGCTTTTCCCCACCAAGAGGTGTAGTTCTTTTCCACCTGAAACTGAAAATTCAATCAAAGGAACAAAGTAGAGGAGACACGTACCAACCTTTGGAAATACATCATAAAATGTAGCATAGTTCTCTCTCTCCTTCCTTCTCTCCTAATCTCCTACTCTCTCTCTCTCTTCTCTCTCTTCTCTCTCTCTCTCTCTCTCTCTCTCTCTCTCTCTCTCTCTCTCTCTCTCTCTCTCCCTCCCTCCCTCTCTTTCTCACCACCACCCTCTCAATTTTCAGCCTTGGTATCAAGCCACCATGTTTTGAAGAAGCTCAAAAGGCTCATGTGAAGGGACTACATAAAGAGGCTTTTAAGCCAAGACAGTCAGCATCACTCCCAGACATGTGAGAGCATGAATTTTTAGTTGATTCTAGCCCTCACTTTGTTATGCAGCAATTGATAACTAATACAGAACAAAGAGCATGAACATACTCTTTGTTCGTTAACATTTGGAGGCTTGCCATAGCCAAATTCTACATGATCGCATTGGGCTTCTGCATGTGTTATACACTCCATGTAGAATACTCTTCTCCTCTTCTTCTAAGCAAATACCCATTCTTCATTTTTATTCTCTAACATAACTCAAAATATTTCCTATAGGGACTAATGCTATTTCTTTACTCTGCATATCCCTTTTCACAATGAATTCCTTTATACTGTATTTGTTTTCATTCATTTGGTTTTTGTTTTTCTTTCTCTTTGCTTTTCCCCACAGGGCCAAGTTCTGAATATTCAATTAGACCTATAATAACTAGAATTTACAGGAGGAGCAGTGTGAGTCTATGGGTTAAGAGCATTGGTTCAAAGCCCAGACCACCCAGGTCAGGATAATGGCTCTACCACTTACCAGAGGTATGCCTTCAATAAGCTACTTAATGTCTGTATCAGTCAGAGTCCTACCAGGGAAACACAGCCACTGGGATCTCGATATCTCTTTCTCACAATCTCTCTCTGTCTCTCTCTTCCTCCCTGCCTCCCTTTTCCTACCCATACTCCTACCTGCCTCTCTGTGTCTATGTCTATGTCTATGTCTATGTCTATGTCTATGTCTATGTCTATGTCTATGTCTATGTCTATGTCTATGTCTATGTCTATGTCTATCTCTGTCATCTCTCTATCTCTCTCTATCTCTATTGCCAGACACAACATGGGGCGGGTGGGGAGAGAATTTTAAGATACAATTGTGTGGTTTGGCTGGGCAAGTCAAAAATGTTTTCTTGCCATAGCAGCTGACAAGATCCTGACCCTGGGCCACTCTAGCCATCTACCCTTTTCTTGCAAATTTGTGCTGGAGCCATTTCAGCTGGAAAGTGCACACTTCATTGGAGACTTTATCCTGTCTCTGGTCTGCTCCCTCTCCCTTTCTTCCTGGTAGCTATTTCAAATTTTATCTATTCTCTCTGTTGTCAGAGGACGGGGAATACCTCCTCTTTCCTCAGGCTAGTTCTTGTACCTGAATGTTAAGTCACATCCATGCAGTTGCCTCCTAAAACTCCTCCAAATTCTAGTTCATCTTTTATTTTCAAACTTTCTTCTCTAGTCATTCTTAATCTCGACATAAAAACGTGCTCCTACTCTTCTCTGTGTCAGTCTTTAACTACTGGGCCTTCCTTTGTCAAACAAACTTCTTGGTAAAAGTAGTATAATTTGCTCTTTATATCTTCCCTTGCCATCTACTCCTCCATCCACTGAACTCTGACTTCCATCTCAACCTTCCCACCAAAATGGCACTCCCAAGGTTGATGACCTAAACCACAAATCCAAGAGATGGCTAAAAAGCATCTTTTGTGATCTCATTCAAATCCAGTCAGCTCTGGATACTAGTTACCACTCTGCTTTGCTTGAATCTGTTTCTTCTCTTGATTCCCATGGCACTGCTTTCTCATAACACTTATCTCCTTTAATACTCATAATAATTGTTCAGTCTCTTGCTCAAATTAGCAGAACTTCATTTATTTCTCTCCTATCCTCCAATCAAATGTGTAACAACCTGAAGGCTTACTTAGTCCAAAAAGGCCAGGCCTGTGTCCAAGTGCTAGGTGAAGAAGAAATTGAAGACTCTGATTGAACCATTGGGAGACTCATTTTCATCTGCTGTTAACTTCTGTTGTTGCCATTCAATATTACTGGAGAAAACCTGAGATGTGGGGCCTTCGAGTCTCTTCCTTGAATAACCACAAAAAATACTGACCAAGTTGAATGAGTGAGTTCACCTAGAAAGAAAAGAAGTTGGGAATTTTAAATGACCAATTTTTAAAATTCTTGCTTAACTTGGCATCATAATATTTCACATGTCATTTTTTAATTACCTGAACATATAAATATTTCTCAAAATATAACCATTTCATGTAGTTTAGACATATAAAATACATATTATTTTATTTTTTGGGTTGTCAGACTAATTCTATTAGCATTAACTCCCTTGGTTATTATTTATTGACTTCGTGATTTGGTCCAATCCTGAGTTATAGTGTTATTAGAGTGAAATTTGTGGGCTGTAACCTTAGGGTATGAATTTTGTAATCCATCATCCACCATGAAAATATATGAGATGGGTTTAACGGATGTCAAACTATCAAGCATAGAGAACAGAAAGCTAAGGGATTGTATAATAATCACTTCAACTGGCTAATGGGAAGCTATAAAGAAAATGCAATCAGTGAAAAGGGGATATCAATGCCTTGAGGTAAATAGAGTGAGTCAGTGGTTTTCCTGAAGAACAAACAAGAACTACATTTAAGTCATTTCTACCTGAACAAATAACAGCAAAGATAGCTGACATTTATATCATGCTTATATGCAGATACTACTCTGAATGCTTTACATCTTTAATCCTTACAACAATTCTAATGTGTAAGAATTTTACTTTTAATTCTTAAAAGTAAATTTTACTTTTAAAGGGGAATTTTACTTTTCTCATTTTTTTATGTGCTTTATGAAACACAGAAAAAAGAAATTATTTTCCCCAAAGTTACACGGCTAGTAGAGGAAAAGCTATCATCTCAATTTAAACTCTCTGAGTTCATCATTTCAATAAAGGCTGGACAAAGCATTATGGCCCCATTTCACCAATGTGAGTGACACAGCTGCTTTTGTTTTTATTTTAATATCCTTTTATATTGCTTTCTCTTTTGCCACAAGAAAAGGACAAAAAAGGGCGAGTGATACTATAGAACAAACAAGTGCTTCTCCCTTGGGATACCTACTCTTTACTCAAAAGACAACAAGAATAAGATGTTACTGATGATACTCCAGGAGGTGAGAGAAGAGGTGAGGAAGGAGGGGAAGGTGGCTGGCTGAGGAGCTGAGGGAGGGACATGCAAGAGAGTTGGAGAGTTTTGTGGGCATCTGTAGTTTTCCTGAATCAGTGGCATTTGAATATCTATAATTCTTTGAGAAGAAAGATGCACATTGGCCTCTATTTCACTTTAGAACATCAGAAGCTGCTAAAACAGAAATTACTGTGAATGGTCAGCAGATGTAGAAAAAAAACCCCTTCTGATAGCCTTTTATTGGCTGCATATAAAATAATGTCTTGCTTATATTCCTTGTGGAGGCTGGGGTGCTTTGGTATTTCTGTTGTTGAGGTTATAAAAATAAGAAGTAGAAAAATTGTATATATGAATCAACAAGAGCATTTCCTAATTATTGAATATATTTTTGTTCTTAAGAGAAAAACTTTTTTTGAATGACATATTTTTTTTCTCTCAGATCCAAAGGGCATATTTTGTCTTTTGGTTCTTTTCAATTGAGATTGAAAAAGAATCTATTTTAATATTTCAATTAGAAGCCTCAACAGCCTCTATTTGAATACTTCTTGCACAAAAAACCTTACTCTTCACAAGGCAGTTTATTCTATTTTAAAAAATACAACTCAAAGTATCAGAAGATAGATATTAGTAATTGTCAAAAGATGTTTTTATGATATGTAAGTACAAAATATTCCTCATGGTTGTGGCTAAGCAAACATCTATCAGACGGAGATGAGGCTAGGATGTCTTTTTGGATCTTTAAATACCAATTTAAAAACTCCTCATCTCCTCCTTCTCTCTCCGCATGCAGTGTTTGGCCCCATGGTTGCCCAGATGCTTCTGTTTCTCCTCTATTCTCACCCACGACTGAGACCTGAATCTAGGGACATGTTTCAATGTAGTCATGTACTCATTTATACTGCCACACCAAATTCTGGCATATAGCAATTCTTCATGTAGAATGTATGGAATAGCAAACCTCTATGATTACATTTCCTAATTTACTACTTGAGATAGTTTCTTTTTCTTTTTAAATTGAAGTAACATTGGTTATTAACATTACATAATTTTCAGACGTACAAGAACAAACCTGTAGTTACAGACAATAGATTGGTGATTTCCAAAAGGGAAGGGGATGAGGAGAGGGTGAAATGAGACATGGGGATCAAATATATTGAGGCAATTTTTCTGACCTAAGAGCCAGTTTTCTAGTACCAAAAGCAGGCTTGTTTCAGAAGTCCCATTTAGAAATTGTATTGGTAAACAAGAAACCTTGGCCTTTTAATTGTTAATACTCACATGAACAAGTGAAAATTCTAATAAGACAAGAGCCCTCTCTTTTTTATTAATAATACTTTTTATTTTTCAATTATAGTTGGCAATAGTATATCGTTTTAGGTGTACAACATAGTGATTAGACTCTGTATAAGACATAAAGTCTCAATCATCCCAATCAATTTAGTGTGCCTTGAACACTGTCCATAGTTATTATAATATTATTGGCTATATTCCTTATACTATACTTCATGACTATTTTTGTAACTATCATTTTGTACTTCTTAATCCCTTCCCGCTTTCCCCTCTTTTTCCCCAACCCCCCTTAACCCTCTTCCATCTGATAATCCTCAAAATGTTCTCTATATCTATAAATATTTTTTTTTATTTTGTTCTTTAGATTCCACACATACATGAAATGATATGGCATTTGTCTTCCTCTATCTGACTTACTCCACTCAGCACACTACTTTCCAGGTCCATCATAAAATATCTTTTTCCATCTCATTACTTATAGTCTCTCTGTGTCTTTTAATCTGAAGTGAGCCTCTTGTAGACAGCATTTGTAGGGGTCTTGTTTTCTTACCCATTCAGCCACCCTATCTTTTGACTGGGACATTTAATTATTTTTCATTTGAAGTACTTGTTGATAGATATGTAGTTATTGCCATTCTTCATTTATACTTTTGATATATATTTTTCTTCTTCTTAAAAAAGACCCTCAAACATTTCCTGTAGTAATGGCTTGGTGATGATGAATTCCTTTAGCTTTCTCTTGTCTGGGAAGCACTTTATCTGTCTTTTGATTCTAAATGACAGCTTTGCTGGGTAGAGTAATCTTGGTTGTAGGTCCTGGGTTTTCATCACTTTAAATATTTTGTGTCAAGCCCTTCTGGCCTGTAAAGTTTCTGTTGAGGAATCCGCTGACAGTCTTATGGGTGCTCCTTTATAGGTAGCTAATTGCTTTTCTCTTATTGTTTTTAAGATTCTCTCTTTGAATTTAACCTTTGGCATTTTAATTATGATGTGCCTTGGTGTGAACCTTTTT
This sequence comes from Macroglossus sobrinus, assembly GCA_004027375.1. Lineage (NCBI taxonomy): Eukaryota > Metazoa > Chordata > Mammalia > Chiroptera > Pteropodidae > Macroglossus > Macroglossus sobrinus. The sequence continues at coordinate 24,152 of PVKZ01000060.1, read as the reverse complement.
GGGTTCATCTTGTTTGAGATACTCTGAGCTTTCTGGGCTTGTATGTCTATTTCCTTCACCAGGTTAGGGAAGTTTTTTTGTCGTTATTTCTTCTAATAGGTTTTCAATTCCTTCCTCTCTTCTCCTTCCGGTATCCTTATGATGTGAATATTGTTACACTTGACATTGTCCTAGAGGTGTCTTAAACTTCATTTTTTTTGGATTTTTTTTTCTTGTTCTGATTAGGTATACTCTGCTACCTCATCCTCTATGTTGCTGATTCAATCTTCCAGTTCATCCACTCTGTTGATTCCCTCTAATATACTCTTCATCTCAGGTAATGTATTCTTCATTTATGACTGGGTCTCTGTTATGTTTTCCATCTCCATTTTTATGTTTTCTATCTCTTTGTTAAGGTTCTTACTGAGTTCATCTACTCCTGTCCTTAGTTCCTTGAGCATCCTTATAACCAGTGTTTTGAACTCTGCATCTGAAAATTGCTCGTCTCCATTTTGGTGAATTCTTTTCCTGGAGCTTTGGTCTGTTTTTTTTTTTTTTTTCATGTGGGACATGTTTCTTTGTCTCCCATTTTGGCTGCCTCTTTGTATTATGTAGGGCTCCTAAGTCTCCCAGTCTGAGTGGTGTGGCTCAGTCCTGGGAGGGGTCCAGCTGCAGGCCTGTGCACGTCTGGGGCCACCTGATAAGGGTCACTAAATAGTCCACATATGGCTGCTACCTGTGCTGGACTCATAGGTACTTCGAGGGCCAATTCAGAAACCGAGGCTGGCTGCCATTAGTGCAGGGCTTAGGGCTGCTCAGCAAGAGGTACAGGGCATGTGAAAGCCAGATGCTGCTTCTTCGGGTTTTGTGAGTGTTTGAGGGTTTTTGAGAAAGTTTGCAGCAGGACCCAAGACAGCTTGTTTGTATGGAATAGATCACTGGAAGCATGTTAGGTGGGCCCTCAAATGGGAGAGGCGGAAACTCAGGGAATCCCTTGGGCAGAGCAACCTGAGTTATCTATGTTGATGGCAACTTGGCTACAGGGGCACCTGTGTCTGCAGACCGGGAGGTGGAAAGGCTCAACAAAAGAACAATGAGAGCAAGCCACCCCTCTAGCCCTCACCTAAAACCCAACAATTCAGTGCCTCCCCTATGTCACTGGTATCTCTCAGGCACCTGCCCCGGCACTGGAGCTCAAAGAAAGTGAGTCCATCAGCAAGTAAGGCCAGGTGCAGGCCCTTTAAAAGGAAGGTCTCGGCTTCTCACAGCCCTCCATCTCACTCAACCTCAACCTCCCCTGATTTTCACAGCCAGAGGTTGTGAGGACTTACCTTCATGGCACTGGAACCCTGGGCTGGGGAGCCCAGTGTGTGGCTGTGTCCCCTCACTCCTCAGGTGGGGGCTCTGCAGCCAAGATAGCCACCCCGATTCTTGATTGCCACAAACAGTTGTGAGACCAGGTTGGTTCATGTGTCTGCTCTTCCTACTATTTTGAGGTGACCTGTTATTTTTGTCTTGAGTTGTAGGGCTTCTGTTCAGCCAGACCATATGAGACTTCATGTGCTGGTTGCTCTGTAGTTTTATTATAATTTTGGTGTGGTTGCTAGAGGAGGTGTACATAGACTTTACCTTCTATGTCATCTTGTGAGGAGCTGGAGTCTCTATCTCTTTCTTTAAACATAAAGTAGCCACATTGACATTTTCAGTGTGGCTTTTAAACATTGGACACTAGTCAACACTCATCTGGGAGAAAGGGCCAGAGAAATAATTTCTGAAAGTTGGTCGTGTAATATTGGATTCGAAAGTTATCCAAGATAGTAGTGTTGTCTTAGACAGGAAAGTCATGATATCCCCAAATACCACAAGATAATATTTTTTGCAAGTGTTGGAAGAATATTTGTGGAAAGGAAACATCCATATTTTTAGCAGTTTTCCTTCAAGAGTGAGAGTGTAACAGGTATGCATTTGAAAGAGTAAAATGGTATATTTTCCTTCCCTTTAAACCATAATATTTTGTGACTTTCCAGATAATGAACCAGTGGGTTTCAGTGCTTCAGAGGAAGAACAGAACATGCTATTTATTGCACAGATGCATTTAGAGTTTCTATAAAAGTGGATTCTTGAAAGGCAAGGCTTATTGAGAGAGAAGAGGATTTTTACATTTTCAAACTCCTTAAAGAATTAAGGTCTAAAATTTATACTAAGGATCACAGGAAGAAATAGAATACAGGCCATGATGCAGAAAGGCTGCTGTTTGTGTAGGAAAGAATGAGAGATTTCTAGGGGTAAATAGAGAAGAGGGAAGAAAGAGGATGAGGTCAGTGCTACAACTTCTTCCTCCCTGTTTCAGGTCAAGCTGGGGGGCATTAAAAACAACCAGATAAGGTTATGGTATATGAGAGAAGAGGGACTTCTCACTCATTTCCTTGAGCACAGGCTAGGATTCCAAATTCCCTCCAAGAAGGAAACCAACCAACACTGTACATCCCATATGACAGGTTAGAATGATTGAGAGGAAGAATCAGTTCCTCTTCTACCAACCAAGGCCAAGTTTAGTCATCATGAAAGGATGAGCACAAAAATCTGATCAGGAAAGCAAAAATTACAAGTTTCCCTTACTGTGGGTTTTAGCAACAGACACCAGAAAGATGTCCAGTGTCCAGGGCAGAAGGAGAAACAGCCTCACAGATGTCAGGGAGGTCCATGAGCACCCACAGAGTCCCAGACCCCAGGATCCTTTTCTCCTCACTCCACACCCAGATATTCTCTGATAGGGGTGACACTCTGAATGACTGAGCAATTACCAGAAATAAACAAAACTAAACCCAAACAGCCTTTCATAAAAGAAGAGAGCCTAAGTTACCTTTAATTGGCAAGTTTAATTTCCCTTTTGCTTTAAGCCTCTATAGGAGAAGAGTCTCAGATCAAGATGAAAAGTCCTTTTTATTTTTTGGGAAAAAAATATGCACCACCTTTTTTCTTATTATTTTCCTTGTCTGACAGTATTGTAGAAATGCTGATTCCTCCATTAAAAAAGCAAAACTACATATATTTTTTAATATTATATGGTCCAGGCACTAGCTCCCATTGAGTAAATTCTAGTTTCAAAAATAATTTTATGTTTTACATGATCACACCAGCATGATGGACTGTGGCAAGGACATCACTATATTCTCTCCAAGCCGTGTTTTCTTTCTCTTTTGGGCACACAGTTAATTACATTTAAATTACATCTCAGCCTCCCCAGTAGTTAGGTGGGGTAATAAAATTATATTCTAGTGAAAGGTATGTGGATGGAGAGATACATGCCACTCCTCAGCCTGGCCTCTAGAACTCATCATACTGTTCATGTTGGTCCTTCCTTCACCTGTCAGCTAGAGTCTGAAGAATAGATGAGGCTTCTTTGGCTGGAAAAGCCTCTAGAGGGAATATGTCTGGGTCTCTGAATGGTTCTGTGGAACTGAGCCCCAACTTTCACTGTCAAGAATTGCAAGGTCGAAGATTTGACTCTACTTACAAGGTAACAAATTAACCTGTTATAGTTTCATAGATCCTGACAGAAGACACAAAATTCTGAGCCAGAGACAAAGAACTTTATCATTTATGGCAAAAGCAATAGCCAGAGCTTTATATTTATATTTATTCTCTTTGTCTCCCAAGTTCCATTTAGGCAGTACAGGACATATGAGAGATGTCTACACATGCAGTGGCTACATTTCAGGAGAGGAACACTGAGGTTGGGGAATTCACACTTTTATAGTTAGCAGAAGCAAGCCTGCTCCTTGCCCCTGGGAAAGATGTTACCTCATCTTTCAGCAAGCATGACCCTGAGAATGGCCCTGGTAAAGAATGCTCAGCGTCTTGTCATGATTAGATAAAACTTGCAATGATGCTAAGAGTCCACCAGGACTGGGCAGAAAATAAACCTCTACTGGTTTAAGTCACTGATACATGGACTCATCTGGGAAAAACTTTCCTTGCTCATCCCAGAAATCTAGCATTAATTCTTTCTTTCTTTCTGCATCTTTCCTTATGCTTCATTTTCTCTCTCTACTGTTGATAAACATCCAGGGACTAGATTTTTAAATTAAAGAAAATGTCCATTTTTTCTAAGGTAACTTTTTCCCCCTCAAAAACTATGACTAGTTTCAAGGTTCTATGTTAATTAGATTCAGTATTAATTTTATTATTTAAACATTTATGTTCGAAAAATTCAGTTAATAGCAATTCTGACACATTGGCAAATATTTTCAAGGCATCCAAATTAATGAGCTATTGTTAAACATAATAAATACTGTTACTTTTATTATACTGGTATTTATATATTAGTAGTAATCGTATTTATACTATAGTCATGCACTGCTTAACAATTGAAATTCATTATGAGAAATGTGTTGTTAGGCAATTTTGTCATAGTGCAAATATCATAGGAGTTTACTTGCACAAACCTAGCCTATTACTGTAATTGTATGTTCTGTGCTTTTATACAGCTGACTATACAGTAGGTTTTTTTTACATCAGCATCTCCACAAACATGCAAATAACTGGAGTGTAAGCCCTGACAGTGGGCTTTTCTTTTTGTAACGTGAATGCCTGACTTAAGCTTCCATTACCGAGGCATCCCCTTCAAAGATGCATCCATTTCCAAAGGCATATGCTTCAAGCCAGAGGCTGTCTCAAATAAACACATTGCCAGCTAGGGCACTGAAGGGTCAGGCTGCCTCCCCCAACTGCATTTCCTTTGTTTTATTTTGTCTGATTTCTTTATTCATTTATTTGGTATTTAACTATTTTATTTTTAATGTATTTTATTTTTAAATTATAATTGGCATATAATATTTATTAGTTTTAGGTATACAACATTATGATTAGACATTTATATAACTAATGAGTGATGACTGATAAATCTCATACCCATTGGACATCATACATAGTATTACAATGTTATAAACTATATTCCTTATGCTACACTTTACCTCTTCATGACTATTTTGTAACTACCAATTTGTACTTCTTAATTCCTTCCTTTCTTTCACTCACTCCCTTAACCTCACTTCCATCTGACAATCCTCAAAATGTTCGCTGTATCTATGAGCTTTTCCCCCCTTAGATCCCACATGTAAGTGAAATCATACAGCATTTGTCTTTGTCTGATTTACTCAGCACAATACCTTCTAAGTCCATCCATGTAGTTGCAGATGGCAAAATTTTATTTTATTTATTTATTTATTTATTTATTAATTTATTTATTTTTTATTGCTGAGTATATTCCATTGTATATATGAATCATCTCTTCTTTATCTAATCATCCATTGATGGACACCCATGACGCTTCCATATCTGGGCTGTTATAAATGTTGCTACAATGAACATACGAACGCACCTGTCTCTTCAAATAGTATTTTGGTTTTCTTCAGATAAATACCCAGAGTAGAATTACTAGGTCCTTTTTTGTCTCTTGTTATGGCCTTTGTTTTAAAGTCTATTTTGTCTGGTGTGAGTACTGTTACCCTAGATTTTTTTCATTTATATTTTCTTAAGTTTTTTTTTTTTAATTTTTCACTTTCAGTCTGTGTGTGTCTTTTGATTTAAAGTGAGTCTCTCATAGGCAGCATATGTAAGGTTCTTGCTTTCTTATCCATTTAGCCATCCTATCTTTTGATTGGAGCATTTAATCCATTTTCATTTGAAGTAATTATCAATGGATATGTAGTTATTGCCATTTTATTATTCATTATTTGTTATATATTTTTTTCTTCTTAAATAAGTCCCTCTAACATTTTCTGTAATGCTGGTTTGTGGTAATGAACTTCTTTACCTCTTTATCTGTTCTTTGTTTCTAAATAAGAGCTTTGCTGGGTAGAGTAATCTCGGTTATAGGTCCTGGGTTTTCATCACTTTGAATATTTCCTGCCAATCCCTTCTGGTCTTATGGGAGTTTCCTTGTAGGTAGCTAAATGCCTTTCTCTTGCTGCTTTTAAGATTCTTTCTTTGAATTTAACCTCTGGCTAAAGGTTAACATTGAATTTAACATTTTAATTATGATGTGTCTTGGTGTGGGCCTCTTTCGATTCATCTTGTTTAGGATTCTCTGAGCTTCCTGGGCTTGTATGTCTATTGCCTTCACCAGATTAGGGAAGTTTTCCATCACTATTTCTTCAAATCGGCTTTCAATTCCTCCCACTCTCTCTTCTCCTTCTGGTCTCCCTTTGATACAAATGTTCATACACTCGATATTGTCCCAGAGTCCTCTTAAACTATTTTCATTTTTTTAATTCTTTTTTCTTGTTGCTGTTCTGACTGGATGTTCTTTATCTTATTTTCTAAATCACTGATTTGATCTCAGCTTCATCTAATCTGTTGATTCCCTGTAATGTATTCTTTATTTCAGTTATTGTATTCTTCATTTCTGACTGGTTCTTTTTTTATGTTTTCTATCTCCATTTTTGTGTTTTCTCTCTCTTTCATTAATTTCTCACTGAGTTCATTTACTCTTCCCCTAAGTTTCTGAGCATCCTTATAAACAATGTTTGAAGTCTGCATCTGGTAGATCGCTTGTCTCCATTTTGTTTAGTTCTTTTTCTAAAGTTTTATTCTTTCACTTGAGACATGCTTCTTTGTCTCCTCATTTTTGGTTCCTTTCTGTGTTTGTTTCTATGTGTTAGATAGGTCTCTTAAGACTCCCAATCTTAGTAGAGTGGCTTTATGAAGTAGATATCCTGTGGGCCCAGTGGTGCAGTCTTCCCTGGTCACCTGAGCCAGTTGCATAAGATGTGTTCATTATATGGATTGTGGTTGCCTTCTTGCTGTAGTTAAGCTTTAATTGCTGTTTTCATATCAATGGGAAGTATTGACCCTCAGGCTGATTGGTTATGAGGATTGGCCGGTGAGGGGCTAACTCTAAGGAGCAGGATTCACTTTAGCAGGGCTCTGGTGCCGTCCATCCCCAGTCTGCCCTTTGGGTATGTTATCTTCAGATGCAGCCCCGGGTGGTGCTCTCACTCTGGGTCAAAGCCAGCCGCCGGCTATGCCAGCCCAAGGCCCAACTGTGAGGGGTCCAGCAAGCCAAGTTTCGCCACTGCCCAGGGCCACCTGGCAAGAGTCACGAAGCAATCTGCAGATGGCTACCACCTGTGCTCGGCTTAGAGGTACCTCAAGAAGCTAAGCCTGTAACCGAGACCGGCTGTCGGTAGTGCTGAGCTTGGGGCTGCTCAGCAAGAAGTACGCAGCACTCTGAGACCAGATGCTGCTTGTTGGGGTTTTGTAAATCTTTGAGAGATTTTAGGAAAGTCTGCAGCATGAGCCAAGATAGGCCATTTGATTGGAAAAAAACACTGGAAGCAACTTGAGTGGACTCACAAATTGGGAGAGGCAGGATCTCAGGAAATCACCAGGGCAGGGTGAGCACTATTAGCTAGGTTGATGGAGCTCAGATAAGGCTGCTGCCTTCCTCCACTCGCCAAGAATGGGGGAAGGCTCAACAAAGGAAAAATGGATTCTGACAGAAAGCCGCCCTCCAATCCTCACCCCAAAGCCAGACAACTCAGTTCCTTCCCATATGTCCCTGATACTCCTTGAGTAGCTGCCCCAGCGCTGGAGCTCAGAGCGAGTTAGTCCATCAGTGAGTAAGTCTCAGCATGGGTTTCTTAAAGGGAAGGTCTGCAACTTGCTCAGCTTCTGTCTCATTCAGCCACAATTTCCACTGGTTTTCAATGCTAGAAGTTGTGGGGATTTCTTTTCCAGGCACTGGAACTCTGGGCTGAGAGGGCTAGTGTGGGATTGGGACCCCTCTGTTTTCTGGGGAAACCTCTGCAGCCAAGATATCCCTTCCAATTCTCGGCCACCATTCATGGTTGTGGGATCAGCCCATTTTACATTTCTGCCCCTACCACCTATCCTGAGGTGGCATCTTATGTATGTACCCAATTGTAGGACTTCTGTTTAGCCAAATCTCAGGTAATTCCCAATAATGGTTGTTCCGTCATTTAATTGTAATTTTGATGTAGTTGTGAGAGGAGGTGGACACAATATCTACCTACTATGCTATCTTGACCAGAAGTTCGAGGCTCCTTTGTTTTAGATCTTGGGTAAGTTTGAAAATTGACCATATGGGCTACTCCCCTCCATTTCTGAGCTTTTAATTTCTGCTCTTATGTTTTAATTTCATCAATAAAAAGTGAGCCTGTGAAATCCTAGTCCCCATTCTCAACCCCAATAAAAGGAGAACCCCAGCACCTGCACTGCCTCCCTCTCTCTGCAAGCTTGCTTTGTGGCCCCCAGGTGTATCTGGTACCCTCCAGGGCCTATAAGTAATACAATCTTTTCCTCTTCAAAGTTTTCCTGATGGTTATAATTAGAGGGTGTCTTGCAATTGTCATAAGAACCACAAGGGTACAGTCCAGTTATAATTCTGGTTTAGAACCAGGAAATGTCTGTGAGAGGCTCACTGGGGTTGGGTGAGTGGCTCTAGATGTTGTTAGCAACGGAATTACTATCCATAGAGGCTGAGATCCACCACAAAACAGTGATGCTTTGCACTATGACTTTATGATTTAGCTGTCACTACACGATAGGAATTTTTTAGCTCCATTAAAATCTTATGAGACCACCATTGTATCTGTTGTTGCTCATTGAACTGAAATGTCATTATGCAACGCATGATTGTATTACTATTATTATTAATTTTAATAGTTATTTCTTTTACTCAAAATGGAGAAGTCAAGTGCTAAAAGTATTGTAATGGCAAGTGTTATGGAAAAGAACTAACAGTATGACGTTTTGTAATATCCAGGGCAAATTAGCAAGATAATTAGAATATGTTTCTTCTCCATGAGGTACCATGGTGAATTCTTTTAATGTTTAATGTTGCACTAGGAAAATTCAAAAGTTCAGTTGCTACTAGGTTCCACATGGAATAAAAATACTTTATCTCTGTATATTTAAAACTAATAAAATAGAAAAAACTAATAAAAAATAATTTATCTCATATCTAAACAATAGGTTATATTTTTTGAAATAATATTTAACATGTTCACCACTGATATGAGTCACAAGTGTCTTCTGTGTTCATAATGATTGTCTCTCTTTGATTTTAAAAATGATTTTATTGACCTGCCACCCACAGAATAAGCTGTTTGAATACCTTTCTAGTAACAGAGATAGAGTCATACATTCCTACTGTCCCCTTCCTTTTGCCTTATTTAAGGGAAAATTGCACAATGTAGCCTGAAAACAGAGAAAATCAGTCCACCAGAGGATTAAACATACAACTTTGACCTCATTACTGGTACAATATTATCATTTTCTACCGAGAAGAGCAATCCTATCACAGATTCTCTATCCTTGCCACTGTAACAAGTATGTTCTTAACTTTCTGTTTTCTCAGGGTTCCGTGTAGGCTGCACTATGACTACATCATATTGAGTTATATTTCTTTTCAAATGCAAAGGTATATATGTTTTTCTTCTAGAATTGATCATTCTGAGATTTTACATTTATAAAAATGGAAATTTCTTATCTGAATTTCTAGATGACTTACTTTATGACTATTCAACCAATTTCTATGAATCATATCTACTGTGGCAAAACTATTGACTGTCTGTATGATATATGGATAGATACTATTTCCTGAAGTAATTTGTTGATGTTTGTTTCCTCAGCAGATTTATGTTGTCTGTTAAATCTTCCACCACCATCTGGTATAATTAATGACTTGTGAAACTTGCCTCTTATAGTACAAAATCCATTGCATGTCAGACAATGGAGATGGGCATTCTATGAGATCAGCCAAGATTTTGAACACAATGTTTTCCTCAGCCAGCTTGGAGCAAATATATGAAGAGCCCTTGACCCTTGGAATTTATTCTCCTTCACCATTCATTGTCCTAGAACATAGGGCAGTAGTTAGAATTTAACTATGACTGAAAATAAAGCTTCAGTTAGCAATAGTGTGAGTCTAGACCAAACCTATATTATCATTCAGATGTTTACTTCAGACTTCATTATTTGCCTGTACCTTTGTTTTTTTGTTCTTCATTCACACCCCTTTTCTTTACTCAGTACTCTGTTCTCCCTTGTGTCTCTTCCTTGACCTGATAAATCACCATTTTCTTCTCTCTACATCTTTTCTTCAAGAAGTAGTACTTGCTTATAATAAAACATTCAAACATTAGAAAAGTATTACAAAGTAAAAATCTGATATGCAAAATAAGTAAATATTGTTAATCAGTACTTTTGTTTCAATGAATAAATTTTCTATATATATTACAGTATAAATAATACATATATATCTTTTACAGAAAGACAATTATACAATACCTACTATTTTGGATTTTTTTTCCTATTTAGAATATGTTTCAATATCATTTGAACCAGTACATATAATCTCACACCATTTTTTTTTATACAGTGAGGGACATTCATTGTGTTATGAACAAGAAGTTCTGAGATAAGAAAGCTCCAGGGTTACAAAATCACTGTGGTAGTAGCAGGGATCATATTTTGACATGCCAAAGCTCAGTATTAGAAGGACTATCTTTTCTTATCTGTTTATGAGTGAAGAAATCTTTGCCCAGAAGGCCTACAGTAGGTCTCCTCTCACACATCATTGGCCAGATCACACCAAACACCCCTATCAAACTTGATTACTGGCAATGACAGTGGGGCCACAATGATTGTCTAAGACCAGTAAGGATGTACTCCAGAAATGATATAAGAATGGGCATTCCTTCAGTCACATAGAAGGAGGTGAACATAAATGGAGCTCTACTAAAAAGAAAGAATGGGAAAATGGTGGTTGTGTGGGCAACTATGTCAGTTATACTCTCTTTACTCTTCTTTTTTTCAAAACTGTGTCAGATGTCCGTAGACATTTATTCCTTCGTCTAAATTTCAGAATCTGTCATGTTCTTTCAATGTGCACCTGGATTTTGATTGGGACAACAAGAAATTTCTCGATTGTTTGTCTTTTTATGTATCTGTGGGTGGGAAAAAATATCTTCACAATCTTATGTTTTTTAGCCACAAACATGGTTATCTCTCCACTTATTAATTTCTTCTTTTAAGTCCTTAATAGAGTTTAAAATTATTCTTCATTAAATTTTATTTGTTTTTTTTTTTTGTTAGATTAGTTCATAGATGTTTTACAGGTTTTATTGTTATTGTTCAGGGTATCATATTTCCTAATATACTTTCTAGTTGGTTGTTTCTGCTGTAGAGGGATGTTGTTGATATTTATGTTGTTCTTTTATTGAGCAAACTTACTGAACTTCCTTTCTTATTCTAAAAAGATTCTTTGTACAAGTATTGGTTATTTTGTCTCTTTCCTTCCAATTCGTATGCCTACTATTTCTCTTTCTTGTCTCGTTATGTTGGCCAGGACTTCTGTTCTAAAGAAAAGATGAGATAGTTGATGGTGTCTTAGTCACAATTTTAAGCAGAGTGTACCTAGTTTCATCATGAAATCAGATGACTGGTGTGGTCTTGCACATAAGTAGCTTCTATTAAATTCAGTTCTTTTTCTTAGTTTTCTAGGAGAAGCACATTTTTTTTGAATGACTGCATAGTATTCTTTTGCACAACTACATCATAATTTCTTTAAGCAATCTCCTATTAAGAAAACTCTTTGTACATGTTTCTTCCCACATTTTTGTAAGTATATGTATAGGGAAATTTCGAGAAGCATAATTGCGAAGTAGAAGGATGTATTCCTTAAAAATTATGATGTGCTATCAAAGAGAGAAAAAGCAAGGTATTTATTTATTTTATTCTGTACACTATTTCAAGCTAACTAAAGAGCCTTAGATATTAAGTTGGTTTTACAGAAAAATTCAGATAAAAATATAGGCAGGGTGTTAGCATTATAAATGTTCCATTTTGTAACTTCTAAAGTAATAATTTATTTAAACAGTGATTATTAATGGATCTCAAAATCATCAAGAGGAAAATTGATAATTATAACAAAAGATCAGGCAGCCACTATCTGAACTTATTAGTCTTAAAATCAACACAGCTAAACAAGCAGACTTTATGAAGTACACACCACAATATGTGAAGTATTCTTACAAGAAAGCTTGAATCTAAATCTAAGCAAGATTATAGACCTAACTTTCAGTTTAATGGAAGAGGGAGAAAAAGAAAAGTTAAATAGTTCCAGGGAGAAGCAAACAAGACAAGTCCAGAATGAAGACATTCTACAGAACTATCTTATTTTATCAGCAAGTAATGAGATGAATATAAAGGGAGAGGTGATTGTTCTAAATTAACAGACATTTTTTGGTTCTGTTTCAAATGAATTTGTAATAGATAGGTTTAAGACAATTGAGGCAATATTATTACAAATAAGACATTAGATGATACCAAAGAATTATTAATAATTTTGTTACAAAAGAAAATAAGATTTGGCTAAGAAAATGCCCCTATTTTTTAGTGAAACTCATGGAAGTATCTATGATGTTAAATAAAACAATTCCAGAGATTTTCTCAAAAATGCTATAGCACACCCCACAAGAAAACAAAACAAAGAAGAAAAAAAGAGTAGTTGAAATAAATATGGCAAAATGTTTATGATTGTTTAATCTGAGAACTATGCAGGTCAATTATACTATTCTCTGTACTCTTGTGAATGCTTGACAATTTTCATCTTAACAGGTTTTTTTTTAAATTACTGAAAATTAGCAAAATTTCCAAAGGATTTACAATCTGAACCAAATTATTTTGCTTTTGCGAGTTAAAATTCTAAAAAAATGTAAATTCCTAATCACAGTTTCTTTTTTTTTTGAACCTAAAATTTGATGAAGAAACAAGCAAAATGTTAAAATTGGTCCCAAAAGCATTTAAGAAGCTAGGTATATATAAGCAATTTACAAGTGTTAGGATTAGACTACTGGGTAAAGTACAAATTGGTTAATGTCCAATGTAACCATGCAGAAGTTATTTAAATCTCTATTAGATGAAAATCCTTTGGCCAAAATAATCTCTGTCCATATAGAGTTGCAAAATATCCCAGACAATAAGAAGTCAAGCCAGCACTGAACCAAAAAATACTCCCCCCTTCAATAAAAACCTAGTTATCTTTTTGCTTATTTCCAAGTTTTATATAATTTGCGTGACACAAGCTTTCTAAGTACTTACATATATAAATATATTATTTCACCCTTACTCTTGAATAACATTTTGACTGGGTATAGGATCCTGGATTTAAAATATTTTTTTCCCAAGACATTGAAAATGTTATTCTGTTATCTTCTAGCATACAATGTTGCTAATACAAAGTTAGAAGTCAATCTGTTAATCCTTTCCAATACCTGACTATTCTCTTTCTTGATTCTCTCTCATGTATTTTATCTATTTTTTTAAAAAGTATTTTTTAATTAAAATATAGCTAACATACAATAATATTATTTTCATTCTTTTATCCAATTTGAAATGCTGCCTTTTAATTGATGTGCTTAGATTATTTATATTTTATATAAATAATATAAATAAATAAATATATATATAAATATTATGCTTGGGATTCAACCTATCATTTTATTATTTGTTCTTCCATTTCTAATTTTCTGCCTCCTTTTGGGTTGTTTAATTTTTAATATTCTATTCATTTCATATTATTATTGGCTTATTGGATATATGTTGAATGTGTGTATGTGCTTTGGGGATTGCAATATACCTTCTTAACCTATCATAGTTAAATTAGAGTTAAAATTTTGCCACTTTAAAGTGTAGAAAACTTGTCTCTATCCTCCCCCTTTTATGTAGAGTTGTCATATGTCTTAAAATATAAATAACTAAAAAGGTTATAATTTTGCTTTCAATGGCTATATATATTTAAAGAACTTGGGAGGAGAAAATCATTTAAAAAATATTTATCTAGTTGTATACCCATTTAACTGCTCTTCCTTCATTTTTATTTTTATTTCTTTATGTTTTAAAATCTTTAAAAAAATTATTTGGTGACATTGATTAATAAAATCAAATAAGTTTCAAGTGTACAATTCAACAATATTTTATATAGATATTGCTTTGTGTGTTCACCACTCAAAGTTAGATTTCTTTCCATCACCAAATATTTGACCCCCTTACCCTTATCTATCTCCTCCTTCCCCTTTCTTCCCTCTGATAACCACTAATCTACCATCCATGTCCATGATTCTCTATTTGTTTGTCCTGTTTGTTTACTGCTTTCAGTTATTTATCCCAACTATGAGTGGAATCATATGGTTTTCAAATTTTCTGTCTGTCTTATTTTGCTTAGCATGATTATTTCAAGGGCCGCTTTTCTTTTATTTGTAAACTTTCAAGCATTTCTTTGGTATCACTTTTCTTTAGCCAGAAAAGCTTCTTTTGCCATTTATTTTTAAGCAAGTCTGCTGTTAAATCTGTTGCTTTTCCTTTATTTGAAAGTATATTTATTTTCCATTATTTCTAAAGGATATTTTTACTGGACATAGAACTGTGGTATGACAATTCTTTTCTTTTAGTATTTTAAAGATATTGTTTCACTGTTTTCTGGCCTCCCTAGTTTCTGGTGAGAAATCCAGTCATTTCAATTGTTGTTCTCCTATATAAAATCTGTCATTTTTTTAAATGACTCCCTTTTAAGTTTTAATTTTTATTTTTCAGCACTTTTATTATGACCTGTTTGAGTTTTTTTTTTTTTAGTTTACCTGGGTATTGCTTGCTGAGCTACTTAAATATATATGTTTAGGCCTTTCTTCAAATTTCGGAATATTTCAGCTTCACATGTTGCCAGGTTGCACATTATTGCTATCTGGGAGGAGGAAGTATTACTTCAGCGCAGGTGACCACTTTGTCTAAAGAATCTTGTTAAATTCACCCTATTTACTCTAGCAGGGAAATAGAAACTATAATAACAAAGCAAATAAAAATTTAGAATCAAAACATAAAATATTTGGAATAAAATATTAGTGGATAGACCTAATAGCACAATGGAGATGGAAGAGGAATCTGAAGATAGGTTAAAGGAAATTATCTAGTCTGAAGAATAGAGAGAAAAGAGATAGAAAATAAATTAATAGAGCTCTAGGGACTTGTGAGAAAATTTACAATGGTCTAATATTTATCTCATTGGCATCACAAAGGAAGAGTAGAAACAATTAGTAAAGAAAAAATATCTAAAAAAAATCACACTGAAAAGTTCCTAAGAGAAGTCTGAGATCCAAAATCAGAATGGTGTTCCTGAAGGTGGCTTGATATCATTAATAAGAAAGACCCATTAAGTCATACAAGTACAAATAGTGAGATGACTGCAGGCTTGGCAATTGGTCTAGAAAGATGATGAAACAATATGAGAATGGACTTTACCTGTTACTAAACTGATATACTTAAAAACGCAGTGCCCAGATATAATGGGGCTCAGGATAGAAAGATGCATTTGTAGAATGACCAGCCTAAATTATGTCAGGATGTCACTGGTAAGTGTGCTGTTTATTTTACTTCCACTGCACCTACAGTGTCACAAATTAAAATGTCATTTATCTCCCTGTGGCACAAACTGGTTGAATTTTGATAAAGATTCCTTACCACTAGAACAGCAGGCTGAATCAGGATCTGCATCTTAACAAGATTTCTAGTGAATCATATGTACATTAAAGTTTGAGAAACACTATAATAGGCTTTTTCTATGCTTCTTATGATGTAGATTGCCTCTGTTTATGTCAGTAGATCTAAAAGATTAATTAGGGACCTCGCCTGGTTTTGATATTTTCAAATATTTTGCATAAGAGAGACGTTTCAAATGTCAAATATTTACCCAGAACCACCACTTTCACTGGATATACAATTCTAGGTTGGTGATTTTTTTTCTCTCAATATTTTATCTTCTTGCTTGCCTGATTTCTGAAGAGAGGTCATTGTAATTCTAATCTTTTTTCCTCCACAGATAAGGTGATTTCCTGCCCACCCTCAGACTGATTTCTTTCAAGATTTTCTCTTTGTTTTTGGTTTCTACAGTTTGAATATGATAAGCCCACGTGTAATTTTTTTTTCCATCTAGGATTCCTGTCATTTAAATGTTTATTTTTCTGTTTTAGTCTATAATTTATTTTTTACTCTCTTTTATCTTTTTGGCCTTTCTGGGATAATTTTTCAACTTTGTATTTCAGCTCTTTATGAAGCATGTGCGTGTGTGCGTGTGTGCGTGTGTGAGTGTGTGCGTGTGTGTGTGTGTGTGTGTGTGTTTACCATATTTTTAATTTTAAAGGAATTTATTTTTGGTCATCTAGATATTCCTTTTGTTCTTGCTTCATGAATTGTCCCTTGTCCCTGTGAAACTATTATTTATATTTTTTATTGAGGATTTCTTGTTTTCTGCATTACCTTTTCCCCCTTTCAGTTAATGTGTGTGTATGTGTGTGTGCATTTGCTTATTTTGTCTCTGCTTTATGTTGGAAATTTTTCAAATGTTTGAGGATCCTTAACTCACAACTCTTATTTAAGATTGAGGCCTGACAAAGAGGCTAGCAGATCTATGTGAGTAGAGCTTATCTGCTGGTGGGTTTCACCACAGGGTGTTAGGCAGGAATATGATTGTTTGATTGGAAACTTCCTGCACATGTAAGAATATATAGGTCTTCTCCTTTATGCTGGTCAATCTTTCTAGAAAAGTAACCTCCTGTTTAAAGCCAGGTTGGAGGATGAGATCTAGAGACTTCACTGCTCTTTTTAAAGACTTTAAAACATACCTCTTATTTTGTTTCATCCATTGCCTCTACTTTCAAAAGAACTAGGTGTCTCTAAATTGAACCTTTCAAGAACTCTGTAGTCCAAATTAGTTTGATTCTTGTTGGCATTAAACAACAACAACAACAACAACAACAACAACAACAACAACAACAGTAACAGTAAAACACTTCCATGGCTCAAAGTCTTTAAAAGAAAGGCTGTATTGAGTCATATGCTAGCAGAGAAGGACCAAGTCCTGGGGCATGAAGTCTAAACTACCGACAACATCGCTAGGTGGAGAAGGCAACATGTCCACCATCTTGGAGCTGATGAGCACTTTTATACATTACATTTTAAAGAAGAAAGATGTAAATCGTTTTGAAAGAATTTACATTGGCTACAGAGAAGGGAGGCAGAGAAAAGTGAAGGGGGCAGTTGTATGATAGGAGAACAATCTGCAAGGAAGAAGTATTTACAGACAACAGTCCTGGAAGTTAATTTAGAACATCTCAAAAATTTTCCCTTGTCATTATTCTGTCTATACTCCTCACCTCAACCAAAATGATATATCGCTTGAAGGCCCAGAACTTCCCCCACTCTGATAAATCCATTATCACTGTTCAATTGCTTACCTGCTTGTGAACTTTTGACATTTTTTTGTCTGCACTTGTATCCCTTCTTTTTCTGTTATTCTTTTGAGTTTATGCCTTTTTATTCCTCTACTGTCCTTTTAGTGATGTCACAAGAGGGAGTGGAAGTAAGCAAATGCATTTATTTAGTTAAACTATGTTGTTTCTCATTCTTCAACCTTATTTGCCTTGGTATTGTAACTGGTTGTGAAAAAGGCATGTTTTTATGTTGTTTTTTTTTTTTTTTTTTTTTTTTTTTTTTTTTTTTTTTTTTTTTTTTTTTTTTTTTTTTTTTTTTTTTTTTTTTTTTTTTTTTTTTTTTTTTTTTTTTTTTTTTTTTTTTTTTTTTTTTTTTTTTTTTTTTTTTTTTTTTTTTTTTTTTTTTTTTTTTTTTTTTTTTTTTTTTTTTTTTTTTTTTTTTTTTTTT